>OU343224.1:303587869-303660104 GCA_910596185.1 Chrysanthemum makinoi
AACCGTTGACACTCCCATGGTGGAGCCGTACTAAACCGGATGAGGGACCTCTCGTGGATCAAGATGGTCACCGCACTAAATGTCGAGTATGACAATCCCTTGATGTACCTTACTTCCGATGAGACCGGACATAATGTTATTTGTATGCATGTGGCTAGATACCAGGCTAAGCCTACCAAAAGCACCTTGAAGCGGTTAAGCGGGTCTTCGGCATCTCTCTAAGGAACCATCAACATGGGACTTTGGTACCGAAGGACACCGGTATGTCACTAACGACCTATGCAGATGTTTGACCATGCAGGGTGTAAACATACACGTCGAAGCACGTCAGAGGTGTGCTCTCGTTTTGGGTGATAAACTTGTGACCGGTCTTCAAAGAAACAAATGAGTACTTCTATATCCCTCTGAGGCAGAATACATAGCCATGTCATCTTGTTATACTCAAATCCTATGGATGAGATCCAATTATCGACTATAGCTTTGAATTTAACAAAATCCTCTCGTATTGTGATAACAAGAGTGCCATTGCTCTCTCATGCAACAATGTTCAACATTCAAGAGCAATGCATATCGAAATTCGACATCATTTCATCAGGGAGCAAGTGGAGAATGGTGTGGTGGAACTATACTTTGTGAGGACTGAATATCAGTTAGCAGACATCTTCACCAAATCTCTTCCTAGAGAACGTTTTGAGTTTATCCTTCCACGACTTGGTCTAAAGAGTCTACAACCGGAAACACTCAAACGTCTTCAAGAGGAAGACGAGGGGTAAAAGCTATTCTTCATCCATCTCTTGTAAATATTTTTTCAAAAAGCAAAATACAAAATTATAAAACCCACAAAAAGAAAATAGAAAAATATAAAATTAAAAAAAAAATCCATAAAAAATCAGAAAATCTTTGAAAAAGCTTAAAAAATATTTTTCAATCTTTTCTATTATTCTATTTCATCTACAGTCTTTGTGTTGTCATTCAAAGAGTGACACGGGGCTTTAGATGAAGTTCGAATGTACATAAAAAAAAAATAAAAAAAATAAAAGAATTTTTTTTGAGAGAATGAAAAACAAAAGGTTTATAGTCATTTCAGACTATACCCCGTTTTTAAAAAGCAAGAACAGAGCCATGCTTTATCTTATTTTATCTCTCTCTGCTCGACTAAAAACAAATGTTTGTCACCAAAAAGACAAATGTTTCATTCACAAATATTTTTCCTTTTATAAATTCTTCTGAAAAATATTTGTTATCTAATGAAAACTAAATAGCTTTGAAAAATAACTCGGACTCAATTTTTGGAAATCATCTGGACTTGACATTTGTCAAAATCTCTATCTCTCAATCAACAACGTATGTCATTGATTGAGGGGGATAATGATTTCATTTAAATCAAAAGGTTATTTGTCATACAATTGGTTCAAACCAAGGCTAATGTCATGTTTTCAAAAGATACTCAAGCATGTTTAATCGTTTGAGTTTAAAGTCTCATATTTTATCCTTATCGGTTAAATGTTGTAATAAGCAAGTCACAATTCTTCTCCAAAGTTTTCAAAATTAATTTAAATCAATCGAGATCACAAATATCAATGGATTTGGAAATTGGGATCGGGGGAGAATATCGTGATTTAAATTGGATTTAAACTGATAATTCGATAAACGGTTATATAAGTAATTAGCAAGCTCTCCTCCCTACATGTGTCAAACGATTTCAAATTTTCCATGCACATGTTAAGGGGGAGCACCTATATCAAACAAAAAAAAGGATTGAAACGTGATTGATTTGCCTCTAAGTGCAGGTTTTACCTGGTATGTGCATATTGAGGGGGAGCAACTTTTTGAAAACCACATCCTTTCCCAAAATTACCTTTAACAAAGTATTTAAAAATACTAATTTTGATAGGGAAAGTGATGTCGATAGTTTTAGAAAATGTTAATCAAAGAAGTGAATTCTTCCTCTTGCCTCCATGTGCCAAAATGATTTCAAATATACGATGCACATGTTGAGGGGGAGCCTTTTTCTAAAATATCAAAAACAATTCAGGTACAAAATGCTTTGATAATATATCACAAGTACATGGATTGATTTTCAAATGGTTTTCAATTGGTTCCAATGGCAGAAGAACAATACCAAAAAGACCGACCAAATTTACTTTATGTATGGAGATATAAGGATGGTTAGGTTAGGTATTCGTTCCCACGATCCCGCCGGAGGGATCTACCCAGGACAATCCACTAGATAGTGTAGAGTCCTTAGGTATGATGAAAAAAGGAGAAAAGTGAGAAATGGGAAGAGTGCGGACTGAGATAGAGCTAGAACCGGAATAAACCCAACAAGGTTCTAGTAATGAAGTCTCGGTAAGCACTGAAGGAGTTGAAGAATGAAAAAGAAATGAATGTGAAAAGGGTGAAAAGAAATAGCCCTCCAATAAATTCAACCTTAGGGCAGAAATCGGGTTCAATACATATGCTACTGCCTGTTACCTAGGTAACACCAGTATTGAAGACAAGACGTCATGGACCCAAAGGACGCACTGCACTGCATCTTCCCAAGCTACTCAAGTTCCTCTTAAAAGGACTTGTTTCATTCTCACGGGGAACCTACATTATCTATTAATTGTCTCTTAGAGATGGTTGATATTGAAGAAGGAGACCCTCTCCCTAGTCTCCGGCATAGGAACCAAATGTGTACTATTGAGTCTAGAGCCACGAGATCATAAATAAATCTCATTAGGACACAATCAATGAAGACTCACTGTTTCACACAATGTGGAAAGTGAGAATATATCTTATGAGTCCTACGCATTATCCTTGTGGTATTGCCAGAACATCTGAGTGATATGCCAACATACTCACAATGAAGATGGAAAGCCTTCTAGAGCCAACATCAAACAAGCTCTTGGTAGGTGGCATGTGAGATCTATCCGATAGATCAACCATGTGACAACTGAACAGAAACAATGGGGCGATTCAAAATTATGAATCAATCCTGGTTCAGGTAATGGATTGACGGATGCCTTTGAAAAACCGGTCGTTGTGCTTAAAACTCTTTTCTCTAGCATATCGATTGTGTATTAATATCTCAAAAATAAATGGTGTTTATGATTGATAATTGATTTTCCTTAAAACCTTAGTTGTATTGCAAAAACACTTTATATTGAGCAGTACACGATTGTTTTTCAAATATTTTTCCATCAATCAGTGAATCTCAATTCGCTAGTTCACTCACTCCATAATGTCTTCTTTGAGACGTTCCGGTTTGAGAACAAACTTAAGCAAATGCTAAAACCCTCTCAAGGAGATTCTTCGATTATACCGATCACAAAGCACTTGTACCGATCAACGGGAACCGTGGGCCGTGTACCTCAATTCAATGAAAGTGATCAAAGACACTTTCTTGCGCTTTATTGCTAACTGCTTGTTGCGGTACACCCAACGCTTGCAGCTGATCAGAATTGAGAGGTCAATCCATAGCCGCATGCTCACACAACACATTCATCTCTAAAGAAATCATGATAAATGCATCAACGACTCTGATATTCTCACTCAATGCTTCTGCTACGCTGCTACAAATATCATGAATCAACTAAAGCTTCCGCTACCCTGATGAGAAGAAATCATGATCCAGAATGTGAGCTTGTCGGTCCAATGTCACAACATCACATAATGTCAACACTACAAAGGAAGAGTCCAAGATTTACGTAAGCTGATGATCTCAAAGCTGGCTCAAAACTCATCATCATGTGGATCAGTTAAAGACCTCCACTTGGATTATCCAAACATGCAAAACATGAAGAATCAAAGACTACGGGCTACAGAGCAATGAACTTAAACAAAAATCCAAGAACAATCTTAATGTAATATCTGTTTGTATTCTGTGTAATTTAAGGTGACCTCCCATTGGGGGAGATTGTTAGGATTTAGAAAATCCAGTTGTTAAAGTGTCGGTCACCTCAAGTATATGTAATCGTTAGAAAGCTCGTAGTCGTAGTCATTTAATGTCAGTTAGTATTTAGTTTAGTAACACCGTGGAGGACGGACGGGTCTTTACCCACTGTATGCCTGATCCACAACCCTTAGGTGGCGTCTTGTGTAAGGTACTATAAATACCCTCTACCTCCCAAGGTAGAGGGTTGGAGCTCATTATAAGATTTTACTTTGTCTCTCTAAGTTCCCTAAACCTCTAAACTTTCTCTCTCTAAAAACCTTAAGGTGTACGCCCCATTAAACATGGTTTGACGTGTTTGTGAAATCCAATATGTTACAATTTATCCCAAAGACTGCGGAAGGTTTACCTAAACCTGAAGCTTAGTGGACTCAGGACGAGATGAGAGTGGCCAACCACGACCAAAGGCTCAAAAGCATCATCATATCTTGTCTTCCTGATGATGTTATGGAGTATGTCATAAGCTGTAGTACAACTAAACAAACCTGGAATGACCTGGTCCACAGCTATGAAGGTCCCTCAGATACCAAGGAGAACATGATTATGGACCTGAAACTAGAGTACAATACCTTTAGGGCTAAAGACTCAGAAACTCTCTCTCAAACTTGCACCCGGTATAAAACTTTGTTAAATGAATTGTCTAATGATGGTGTCAAGTTGTCCAAACATGAAATCAATGTTGGTTTTGTTAACAGTCTTCCTGAAAAGTGGTTAAATTTTCTCAGGGTCTTAGAAATGCAAACCATATTCAGAATCTTGAATTTCCTGAAATCTATGGGAAATTTGTCTATGAGGATAACCTCATTAATAGAAGATACACTGACTTGAAAAAGTCTCGGGAAGTCAAGAAGTCCCTGACAACCACTTCAACACCAATTTCTACTACCTTTTATTCAAACAGTGTGGTTCAGGATTTTCAGGAAAATTCAGATGATGAGCCTGATGAGAGAACAAGCGAGGAGTACCTAAATGACTTGAACACTGAGTTTCAGGAAAGGGCACTCCTTGCTAACTCTAGAAGGTATATAAAAAGGAACACAAGTTTTCCCAATGCTAAAGCTTATGAGGACACTAAGTGTTTTAAGTGTCACAAAAAGGGTCATTTTGCTAAAGACTGTTTTTCAAAAACTATCTCTGAGCCCTCTTACAAACCCTCAGGGTCAAATCAGTCCTTAGGCTTTAGAAAATTTCAACCAAAAGTCTATCAGTCTCATCAAAATTTCCAAAACAAGTCTGACCAAAACAAATCTGTCGATTTTGAAGCTAAGTATAGGAAAGCCAAGGCTAAGCTAGCTATTCTTGAGGCCACTCCCTCAGAAATAACACAAAATGTTAAATATGTGGTAAAACAAGGGCCCGTAGCAAGTTTCGACTGGGATGAAGAGCCAGTCTCCTTAGAAGATGAAATGGTGCAAGTCAATGCACTGATGGCTCTCTCAGAAGAGGACAAGCTAGCTGTTGGGAAGAATCATGCTAGGAATGGTGAATGAGTCAATATCACAATGAAAAAGGTAAACATTTTACTTTCTATGGATGATGATTCAGACTGGAAATATTTAATGAACTATATCAATGTTGACCTTAAGTTTGTAGAGGAGCAACGATTAAATCTTTTTTCAAAATACAACAAGTTAAGTTTTGAATTAAACAAGTGTAGGGATGAACTGCTTCTTTTAAAACAAGCCAAGCTTGAGGCTGTTACACTTCAAATTCAAAACACTGATGTAGTTAAAAGAAATCAAGCTCTTCAGGAAGAACTTAAAAAGAAAAAATATATTATTGAAAGCTGGACTGCTAAGAATCCTAGAGTCTTTGATACTGTTCAAGCCCCCAGTAACAAAAAGAGAATCATAGGTGAAGATCATCTCCCTGATTCTCTCAATGAAGACCAAAGTCCAAAACCATTTGTGTCTACTGGCATGCTCTCCAAAAAGGAGTTAATGCCTAAGTCTAGTGATTGGGTTGAAAGGGTAAACCCCGAGTAAGCTTCCAAACTTCGACGGAAGGATTCTAGAGCCGAGAGTCAAGCTCTCAAGAGCATGCTTGACCCCTAATGTACCCAGAGTACTCGAACACATCATGAGTCTGAAGTGAATCTGAAGCACCGCTTCCACCTCAAACCTCTTGGGTGCTGCACCTAGCTCTGAGCTTACTCCTCTACAGTTCAACCCTCACTCTCCAAAAGAAAGGTCAGGTCTAGGCAGAACTATTTTGAAAATGCCAGCAAATCCAACCCAAGAAGATTCAGTTCCTACTGAGACTTCCACATCTTCAGTTCCTACTGAAGAAGGTCAAATCCAACAATTGACTGAACTTGTGAGGAAGTTGACTGAAAAGATGAACTCTATTGAGAAAGCTCCTAATTCAATAATCAAGGAACCTAAGTCAACCTCCTCTAGTTCCTCAAAGTCAATATTAAACACCAAGCCCAAGCAGAAGTGTGATTTGTGCCATTACCAGTCATACCACTGATAATTGCTACAGAATCCTTTTTTGCATGATCTGCAAAAAGGATGATCAAAGAACTTCGATCACTTACAAGATAAGGTCATCCAGTGAAGCAAGTCATACCAATCTTGGTTATCAGTATGCTTCATCATCAAATCAGGGTCAAAGACCTAAAGCAATACCTTTTCCTCCTTGCCCACATTGTGGCTTTAATGATCATCTTCCTGATGACTGTCTCATGAACTCATGCTGTGATATATGTGGAAATACAGCTCATGAGACATCTCAGCATGATAGAGTCATCCAAGCAAGGAGAAGTTCAAAACAACCCCGCATCACTGAGTCTTCCTTAGTCTGCAAATGCAAAACTTGTGGTAGCACATTGCACTCAACCACTGACCATGAATCACTTGCTAAGTTTAAGCAAACCATCAGACCCAAGCCCACTAGTAAGTGGGTCAGCAAGAGAAACTAATTCAGTTTACTATTTGTGCAGAGACACGCCAGGGTGACTATTTGGCATCTAGACAGTGGATGTTCAAGGAGCATGACTGGTGTTAAAGAGTATCTGCACAAGTATGTAAAGGAACCAGGACCCAAGGTAGTATTTGGTGATAACTTATCATGTCCCACTGAAGGTTATGGTTAAGTAAACTGCAATGGTATAGTTTTCTCTAGAATAGTTTTTGTCAATGGTCTGAAATACAATCTCATCAGTGTTAGTCAGTTATGTGATGCTAAGTACACAGATGTTCAATGATAAACAAGGTACTATTTTCAATGCCAACAAAGAAGTTGTTTTAATAGCTCCCAGAAGAGATGATGTATATGTTCTTGACATGTCAACTCTCTCTCGAACATGTCTCTTTGCCAAAGCCACTGAAATTGTCAACTGGCTGTGGCACAAGAGACTCTCTCACTTAAACTTCAAAAATATAAAAAACTTTGCAAAACAAACAAAATCCTTTTTTACCATCACCGTTTTTGCAAAAGACACACCATGCTCACTGAAAATGGCAAACATCACAGAGCATCATTCAAAACAAAACAAAATTTCTCCATTAAAATCGCCTTCACCTCCTGATATGGATCTATTTGGACCTCGTTGCAAGATCAATCAAGCATGAGAAGTATACATAATTATTGATGAGTTCTCAAGATACACTTTGGTATACTTTCTTTCCAAAAAGAGTCAGGCAGCTGAAACCATAATGTCATTCATCAGGAAAATTGAAAATCAGAATGACATTACTGTTAAACAAATCAAAACTGACAATGGTATTGAGTTCATAAATCAAGAGCTTGAGAGTTTCTGTGATGAAAAGGGAATTTCCCAAAACTTTTCATCTCCTTATACCCCTGAACAAAATGGGGTAGCTAAAAGGAAAAATAGAACTCTCATTGAGGCTGCTAGAACCATGTTAAAAGGCTCAGCACTCTCAAAGCACTTTTGGACTGAAGCTGTCAAAACAGCCTGTTACACTCAAAATAGGTCAATCATTGTCAAGAGGCATAACAAAACCCCATATTAGATCTTTAAAGGAAGACTTCCTGATATCAGCTACTTTCATGTGTTTGGGTGTCCTGTGTTCATTCATAATCATAGGATCACCTAGGAAAATTTGATGCAAAAGCTAATGATGGATATTTCTTAGGTTACTCACTGATATCTAAAGCCTTCAGGGTGTTTAACACCAGAAGATAACAAGTTGAGGAAACCTTTCATGTCACCTTTGATGAAAGTTCAGAAAGCATCAGGTTTACCAATACCTCAGTGGAGGAAATAGGAATTGATGACTCATTAAGATACCCTCCTGATGAGTTCAACACTGAAATCAATTCCTCATATCAAGCTGATGCTGATATCCCATACTATGTTCTGCCTCACAACCTTCCTCAACCAACAATCAGTGAATTCATTAATACTCTATCAGTCCCTAATGGGATAGGTAATACTGAACCAAATGTTCAGGAACCTGAAATTCAAAAACCCCAGCATGAACAACAAAGTATCTCAACAGATGATCTAAATGATTTTGTGGCTCTTGCACCTGAACCTATTCCTGAGTCTCCAGTGACCTCATCAAGCTCAGATCCTAGACCACAAATTAAGTGGACAAGATCTCAAGACATTGAGCTTGTGAACATCATTGGTGAACCCACTGAAGGCATGCTCACAAGAAGCATGGCTGCTAACTTAATAGCAGCTTCAGCCAATGAATGTCTATATGTTGATTTTCTATCAGAAATAGAACCCAAAAGTGTCACTGAAGCTCTAAAACATCATATCTGGGTTCAGGCTATGCAAGAAGAACTTCAGCAGTTTGATACAAACATGGTCATGACCTTGATAAAATGTCCTCAGGATGTCATTGTCATAGGAATGAAGTGGGTTTTCAGAAACAAAACTGATGAAAACGGCACTGTCATTAAAAACAAAGCCAGACTTGTAGCCAAAGGTTACAATCAACAAGAAGGGATTAAATATGATGAGACATTTGTTCATTTTACAAGAATGAAAGCCATCAGGATCTTCCTTGCCTATGCAACATACATGAACTTCAAGGTTTACCAAATGGATGTAAAAAGTGCATTCTTGAATGGTGAACTCAAGGAAGATGTGTATGTTCAGCAACCTCCTGGATTTGAGAGTAGTGAATACCCTGACTATGTCTGCAAGCTTGACAAAGCCCTATATGGACTTAACAAGCTCCCAGAGCTTGGTATGAAACTCTCTCAGCCTTCCTGATTTAAAACAAGTTTGTTAGAGGAAAGATAGACAACACACTGTTTATCTATAGGACAAAACAAGGTGTGATACTAGTCCAAGTGTATGTTGATGGATCATCTTTGGCTCAACAAATTATACTCTTTGCAAACAGTTTGAAAAACTGATGACAAAGAAATTTGAAATGAGCATGATAGGTGAAATCACATACTTCCTTGGACTACAAATCAGGAAAACTAATAAAGGAATAACCATTAGTCAAGAGAAATATGCCAGAAATCTCATGAAGAAATATGAGATCTCTGACTGTGCTTCAGTGAAAACTCCAATGGTCCCTCCAAATAACCTTGGACCTGATCTCACTAGCAAATCAGTCAATCAAACTCATTTCAGGGGGATTGTAGGATCACTGAGGTATCTAACTGCTTCCAGACCAGACATACAATTCTCAGTATGTCTAATAGCAAGATATCAGTCCAATCCCAAAGAATCTCATCTCAATGCAGCCAAAAGAATCCTCATATACCTGAAGGGAACCCCAAGCCTTGGACTCTACTATCTAAAATGCTCAGGGTTTGACCTCAAAGGATATTATAAATCTGATTATGGTGGCTGCAACATGGACATAAAAAGTACCTCAGGGTCCTGTCAATTTCTTGGAGGAAAGTTGCTTTGTTGGAGTGCTAAAAAGCAACAATGAGTGGCTATGTCTTCAGCTGAAGCTGAATATGTGGCAGCTGCAGGGTGCTGCATCAATGTGCTATGGATGAAAAGTCAACTCAGTGACTATGACATCCATTACGAAATGGTACCCATCTTTGTGATAACACCGCTATTGCAATCTCCAACAACCCTGTCCTTCACCAAAGAACCAAACACATTGATATCAGATATCATTTTACCAGGGACCACATCATGAAAGGAGACATAGAAATCCACTTCATCCCTACTGAATATCAACTTACTGATATTTTCACGAAACCCTTGGATGAACCTACCTTAAGGAGACTGAAAGTCTGAATTTGGAATGCTTGACATTGAAAGTCAGCAACCTGATAATCAATCCCAATCTCAGCAAGTTTTCTCTTAAATGGTCCCTAATACCTAAACAAAGCCAAAAAATCTTCTCACTGAATGAGTAAGACTCATTAACGGACCCTGACAATGGATATAGAGCATTGAATGAGTAACTAAATGCTCTAAGTATTTCAGTTACTTAATGTCATAGGTTGGTAAACATACCAATTTAATATAGGAATATATGTCTCTATATCCCTCTGTCCTCTAAGTCAAAGGTCCACCTCAACCTTACCTCATCACACTTGGCATTAAATGCCCTCTCTCACAACAAATATCCTTAGGATATTTTAATCACTTCAAATGCACTTTTACTGTACACTGCAACTGTTTCCTTGAATACTGGGAAAATACTGCAGGTAGTGGAGTGGTCGCATTAAATGAGGTAAATAAAATGTTTTCAATAAACAACTTTACAATTCCTCATATGTGCAAAAATTACTCTCTCACCACTCTATAAATACCCCTCTCAAAAATACAAAAACACACACAAATTGATTTCTGCATCTAAATTCTGTCAAAATCTTTTCAAAACTCAGAAACAATTGTGTTTTCTTATCACCAAAACCAGTTTTAAGCAAAAATCCTCCTTGCAAACATTCTACAAAAGTTTTCATCACAAACTTTCAAAAAGAATTTAACATCTTTGATTGTTCTTGTCAAATGTTATCAAAAACCCTAAAAAAATCTGTTAATGGAAATGGCAAGAACACAAAGTCTTCAGTTTGCACCTCTGATGTGCGTACAAGGTGCGTTCGGGGTCAAAGGAACTTCCTTTTTGTCGAGCAAGTTTTTCAACACCTTAGGCAGTGAACCTAATCGTTGTAGTATAGTATTGAGTAAGCCTCGGGGATTGATTTCGTTCTCTAAGGGAATAGGAATGCTAGTAAGAAGTGTACTACGCTAAGGTTGAGGTTGAGGAAGATTCTTTTTTATCTTTTTATATTTTTTAGAAAGCTAAGGGTAAAATCTTGGGGATTGGATTTGGGGGGTGGTACTTCTACCGATTACTCTACTATTCTAATTATCTAAACTATGGGTAGTCTATGTCTTTTTGATGTGTGCTCATATGATGATTAAAAATGTGTTTACCTAGATACTATTACTCCCTAGTTATCTTTTATTGGTGGTTGAATTGTCACGTCCTTATTCTTAACGCGTTGTGTTTTCTAAGGTCGTAGGGTGTGCCTTTTTCCCTAACTCTTTGAGACTACCTTAATGTTATTGCCTATGAAATCCTCTAGATTAATCATAAACTAACTTTAAGGTTATCTTTGGATGTTTAGACTACGAAATCCGCTAAGTGATTCATAAACTAAGGTTCACAAAGATTACTCAAGCATTTAAACACAACGATGGTCTAATTGCACTCCTAAGCCAATTACAATTAAGAAAAGAGACAACCAATCAATAATTAATAACTAAGTTTCATAGATCTAAGAAAACACATAAGAAATTTAGCCGGACATGTTAAACACGCAAGCATACACACATTCAATGTAAGACATAATGAAATTAATGAAGTAAAACACTTATCTTAATGTAAAATAGGGTTTGGGAACCCTAAGATACTGTCCAAGTCGGACTACAAACGTTTAAGGTTTTTACTCCACAAGTCTATCTCCGAAAATTCTGAAAATTCGATTTCTATATATAATTTTATACTTGCACGCTGCCGCCTTATAGGTGGGACACCGTCAGATCGCCGTCATTAGGGTTTTCATCTTGGCCAAGTAATCGTTGGGACGACGTCACGTTGTAGTTGTGACGCCGTCGGATTCGCGTAGGGACGTCAGATGATTCGGATCTAGGCCGTCTGAGATGAAAAGTCTTCGCGGACGCCCTTCCTCTTTAAAGCTCGATGTCAGGTGTGTTTTAGCAAAAGTCTACTGAGCCATCGAGATTTTAATTCATATAAAGGACAGCGCACCTTTAGATGGGAACCGTCAGTGCAATTCCAGAACTTGAGTGTCTTCGATCTTGACTTAGCCATTTTCTTCATATATTCACTCCTTTTCGTCCAAATATGCATCATTCCAGCATTTTGCTTTAAAGAGACCCAAAAAGTGAAAAGGAATGAAATTAAGTAGTAACGGATATAAAAGTGGGTGATTAAGGGCTTAAATGACCCCTTAAAAATGTGTGTTTTAAATCCTTATCAAATATCCCTACACTTGGTATTTGCTTGTCCTCAAGCAAATGTGCTTTTGGCCAATCAATTTATAAGTTAGGAGGCATGAAACATTGGTTTAACATAATTCACAACAAGTGAAAGCACCGCAATAGTCATAACAAGCACGGAAATTATATACTAGCACCTCACAAGGGGTGTTTGGATTCTCTCATATCTCGAGTGTATATGAAATATAGTTATGGAAATGGAAGATAAACACTCATTACCTGGTCATAGTACATAGATTACCATAGGCTTGAGACTAGATCAAACCTCCACCGCTTTGGCGTAAGCACCTAGGAACAACTATCTAAGAGGTCTATTGATGCAGGTTTTACTGACCATGTCTTAATATTTATAGTGTCTCGCTATACCTATGGTCTACCCTAGTGCACTAACGGGCAGTGTACCCAGTCGCGTGTAGTGTAGTAAATGGTAAAGCCGAGGTCATCCTAAGAGCTATGTGTGTTGGATTATTACTAAGTCTAATTGTCACACAATAATAATGGTTTCGATAGGGATTAATTAATTAAACTACTAATGCAGAATAAAATAAAGCAGATAAATGGGTAAAGGGAAATCAATAGAGGAATAGTGGTGCTAACCTAGTCAATCCTCCTAGCTAGTTATGTCTACGTCTACCTACTTCCAATTACTTCAGGTGGGGTCGGACAACATTTGGTCAATTCGCCCTAACCTATCACCAAAGATGCCACCACAGGAGAAATCAGGTGCACCGTCATAAGTCCTGTTGTTCCTGGTCCCATAAGCCAAGTCATTAAGTACCGCTACATGCTAGATTCAAAATAGTGAGTGCCCGACTGTTAGGAACTTAGACACTACACCCCCAATTCTTAAGTTCATCCAAACGATAGGTGATCAGTTGGTCAAATCGCACAAGTAGAAAGGGTCATCGGTTGGTCATATCTTACCCTTCCCGTCTCAGTCCGCTCACCTAGGGTCAGTTGGTCATATCTCCGAGGCAATTGGCCTCTACCGCCATTCAAAACTACCGAATCAAGGGTGACTACCAAAGAACTATGCATGCATACACTTAGAAATAATTGTACGGAAGTAAAGCTAAACGCAAACAAAACAATTAAGGAATCATAACTAGGCTAGCACCAAAGGGTGCTTAGCCGCTCATATTAATCATGCAAATCAATTCAATATTCAAAGGTACAAAATACATGAATTGAAAGTAAAAGAAATATAAAACGCTAAAGCTTATCATAATGGAGTGACTTCTCCCTTGGAAACAGCTCCATATGCTCCCCTAGACATGCCTTGAGCTTTTTCCCACGTTCTCAGAGTGTTGTGTGTGGAATGAGATGATTAGAAATGCCTTTGGAATTTGGGGTATTTATAGGCCGGTCAGGGTTGCGGCAGTAACCAATATAGGAGTTACTCCGTAACCTTCTATTTCATCGTGAAATGCACTAGATCCGAGCCACGGCGTAACCATATTAGTGGTTACGCCGTAGTCTTCAATAAACTCGGTTACGCCGTAAGTGATGCAGTAGTTACGGCGTAAGTATCTACGGCGTGGAACCTCTTTTGACCTAATGGAGTTACATCGTAACCTTTGGGAAGAGTTATGTCGTAACCTCTTGATAAGTTGGTATTCGTGGTCACGCATAGTTACGGCGTAATGTGAGAGAGGTTACTCTGTAACTTCTTCAAAATAGGCATACCTTGTGATAAATCTTTAGATATGTTTCAAGTTCCACGTCTCTTTAGCTCCAATGCTCGTAATTTACCAGAAAGTGGAAAACAATGGAAAACAAGCGTAAATCCATATAAATGATATAAATAACGAGCATTATCGGGGGAAATTGACAATTAATATTCAGGACTATTTGATGTTATCAAATATCCCCCACTTAAACTCTACTTGCCCTCAAGTAGACCTTGTTAGATAGATTCCTAAAAAGATATCTCCCAAAACCCGGAAAATATGAGTTTACAAATCCCTTATGCTAGAATAAAACAAAGCCGAACACCTCACGAAAAGGGAACAAACACTCAAATCTCTCAACTATTCTAAGTGTCAATTTCGGAGTGATCACTCAATCGCACAGTCATAGCATGTATTCTATCATAAGCTTGGCGGTTACACAGATCTCCACCACTAGAGTTAAGGGCTAAACAATTCTCGAAGGCAATATGGGTGGACACGACAAAGGTTAAGGGGCGACTCGTCATTACTAACATGTCACGGCGAAGTGGACAAAATCAATGATACATGACCTGTAAAGCCCTAAAAATCGTAACCGCGTTAAATGACTATTTTGCCCTCTATTTAATATTTGTAAAATATGTAAAATTCGTCAAGCTCATTAAATGTAAAATTTAACCTAACTTGTAAAAGATTGTCAAACCTAATGTACAAAAATAAATAAAATCTTCTGACACTTTACGTCTATACATATTACACGTTTATATATTACATGAACCGAAAAATTCATAAATTACAAAACACATATAAACTTTAATGTAAAAGCCCATCTAAGTTATAAATTGGAATTTGGACTTGGGCTTGGCCTTTGTTTTCCCTTGGCTCATCAAAACCGGTACCCCTCCCCCTCCTTTTCATTATACGCTCCACAAAATTGAAGCACACCAAAACCCTAGTTTTCCCAAAGTGACGGCAACAAAAGTCTCTTCCCCATCCCATCCGAAATTCTAAGCAAGAAGGTGTTCAAAGGAGACCTTGGTCGTGTGGTGATTCTGTCGTGATGTTCTAGGGCAAAGAAGGCATGGTCGTAGGTCAAGAAAGCCTTGGTCGTGGGGTTTATATTGTTGTCGTGAGGATTGAAGCCAAGGAGAGGTTGTCGTGGGCTTTGGTAGCCTTGGTACTCGTCTTCTTTTCACGCACACGCCACAAGGGTAACGTACCATCACCTCGTTCCTTGTTTCCTTTGTTTCTTGGCTTTGGTTGCATGTTATCTTCCCATAAAATCACATATATATAAATGTTATCATGCCTAATAAATTCGAAACCCTAATTGGAATGGAACCCTAAATGTAATTAATGGTCTAAACATGTGTTATGATGGCCTAATATGAACCCTAAAACTGGACAGCATAATATGATGAATTGGCGTGTGTTATAGATCGAATTTTATAAGTGTAATATTCTGGGTTTTTGTTGGAAAAGTTTATTTTATGTCTTAGTTAAGTTTTCCAAGTGGTTTGGTCGAATTTGGAGTTGTCTAAGTCGTATTTATAATTTTTACAAGATCAAGTGTCAAAGCTGAGAAAACGGGTCTGAAATTTAGTTGGATTGTTTGATTTTTCATTTGCAAACCATAATGAATTGGGAGCTCTCCTTTTACAGGATTGACATTTAGGATATAAATGAATTTCTGGGAGTTTTGGGAATTTTTCCAAGGTGTCTAAACAGGTCCAATAAGTGTAAACTTTTAAGGTGTATTTTCTGATTTCTTTCTGAACAGGTCTGGACTTGTGATTTTCCATAGGCCATTTGGCATGAAAATAGAACCCACCAATTTTTGGAGAGTCTTTTAACTCATATGGGAACCCCTGGGAATTTCCTTGATTTTATTTGAGCTAAGTAAGTATTTTATAAAAATCGCTAAATTCTGGTCCAGATATGAAGTTAAGAAAATAAAAGATAAAAAGATTATATCAATAAGTAAAACACTTATACATGCATAAGAAGCTTATAAAATGAGTATATAAGTAATATATGATATCAATTCGTGTAGATTCGTTGACGAAGATACGACGTTGCTTTCTGGTGTTACTTTTCCGTTTGTTTTCAATACGTTGCTAAGGTACAGATATTCTGACCTTACCTCTTAAGGTTTCTCATGATTCGTATTCCATCTTTCGATATTAGCTTGAACTGTTATGCTTTAATCTAAGCCTCCTTATTAGGGTTTCCCTATAACTTTGCTATGTTCCCTTTGATTGGATCTCCTATGTGAACTGTTTGATTTTGAACCTTTGATTATGAACCTTCAGATTATGAGCCTTTGATATGAACTTGTGATATGTACCTCTGATATGGACTTATGATATGGATTTTGATATGAACCATTGCTATGAACCCTTTCTGATTGTTTGATCTGTTGCTTGTTTGAAACACCTGTTTTATTGAATCATGCAATATCTGATTTGAACGTTATGTTAGAAAGACTTTGATATGCACATTTGTTGAACCTTGCTATATTTGATTATGAACATCTGAATTGTGAACATTTGGTTATGAAAGTCTGATTATGAAAGTATGATTATGAAAGTATGATATGTGACTACGACATTAACTTCTGACTTCTGAACTTTTGAACATGAACCTTATGATATGAATTATCTGATATGTTATCTGTTGAACTTTGTGTTTGATTTTGATATGTGTCATTTATGACAACTGTTTGACTGAGTTAGTTTGACACCCGAGCCAAATATTTCACTAGTCATGGGGGGTCCATGTCCGTATCAGTGATGCACCTCGACATGACTCTAAGGCGTAGAGTGATGTTCGCCCGCCCCTTATCTTATCTGTTATGAGCTCAATTATAAGTTATGGCCAATATCTGCCGTAGGCGTATGGATGCATCCTAGATCCGACTGTTATCCGATATATTTCGGTGAATGATGTCGTGTGCAATACGCGTCTTCACAAAATTCTGGGAGCTAGCTACTCCAATTAGTTTATGAGGTTACCTTTTGAATAAGGAAAATATGTTTTGAAATGATATGTTCTGGGCTCGTGGTAGTTAACTAAATCTTTATCTGTTATTTCTGTATTAAGTATTCTGATTTTGTTTCGGTATGTTCAAGTGTTTGTAATTATGTGCTAGGCTTATTATATGTTATTATATGTGGTTATGCTTTTGTATGTTTAAGTGACTACCGTCTACTATGCTAGGATATGATTAATATGTTTCAATATGATTCGCAGGCTGTCATCTGATATTATGTTAGTTTATCGTTATGTGAATTAGTTGATTTGTGAGATGGATGTGCTAGTGTGAAAGTGAGTATCCTGAAAGTTTATTAAGTATGTTTGTCAGTTAATCTGGTGAACTTTGCCTATCCGTTAGGGTATCTATCTGCTTATGTTTGATCTGCCATGTTTAGACTCTGTTTATATTAAGTTTTGGTTTGGAAAATGGTTTAATTACGATATCTGTTTTGATAATTTGCTAATTGCTATGCTATGTCTTTTGCTTATTTAGTTATAGTTTGCCTACTGTGTTTTCTATTTGTATGTGTGTGACTGCCATGATTTGACTGCTATTGTTCCGCTGCTACTATACTGTTTAAGTGTGTTAAATGTACATTCATTGATTAGTATGAATGCCATGTTACTTTCCAGGAACTGCTTCAGTTAGCCTTTAGACTCTTTGTTTGGTTATTATGTAATCTATTATTCTTGATATGTTAAGTGTTTGGTTATTCTGATGTGTTTACGTTTGTGTCATTAATGTGCTATGAGGTGTTTTAACTGTTATGTGTTCTTCTCGGATTTCAGTATAATTATGCTTCCGCGGAATCCTCAATGATTCAAGATTCGATTCCGTTGTGATTTCGTTATACGTATCTTTGTTTTGTTTAGCTTTTGTTTCGTTATATCACATTCCTTTGGGGTTTGTAAGCTCAACCGCATTTTCTTTTCCTGCGGCAGGTATTAAGCATTCAAGATGAGCTTATGGGATAGCTGATCTGGGGTGAGAGTAGAAATGAGAGCAAGTTTTGAAATAGGGATCTTAGATTTATTTTGATTATTAAGTTATTTATATTTTCTTTTGTAAGTTTTGTAAAGGCTTCCGCTATTGTATAGTACTTAAGGTTCTGATATGAAACCGTATTTGTGATATCTTTACCCTTGTCGGGTTGGGGTGTTACATGACCAAATCCATGGCCAAGACACCAAAGATTGCTCGCTGCATCACCTAGACATGCTTCATTACTAAAGGGTAGGATAAGACATGGGATATATAATTGGTGTAAAATGAAAAACAAGCAGGTAGTCTAAATCTATAACCAAGTCATCACCACTTACCGTCTGCCCAAAGTTCAAGCTTAGAAGTCTAGAAACCGGATCATGAAATGCAAGGTAGTTGTGTCATTAGAGGACGTCGTGATGGGCACACTACCTTTTCTTCTTCTGTTGGCATAACTTCCAACTCCAATCTTCAAATGTGACCGAGGTGGCCTCCTCGATACTAATCAATAAAGCTCATACTAAAGTACTTATAACATCACACTTAACAATATCATAACTCAATCAACTTTTTTTTTTCGAATCAATTTTTTTTTCAACATAACATAATAACATACCATACCCCACTTGAGATGAACAATGAGAATTCGGGGGGTCTTCAATGATCTTCATAAATGTTGACGATGAAAGCGTGATTTCCAAACCTTTCCACTCAAACCTTGAACTTAGGCAAATGATGACTTCCCAATCACAAATAAAGACTACAGGGTAGGCTAAGGTGTATAGGTGTAACGAAACAATATATTGGGTTGACAAAATTAAAGGAATGGCTCAGAAGGGTTTATCTAGGGGTATCTTGCACTAAAGGTGAGTGCAACAAAAGGGTTTCACATGGGGTTGAGAAGTCGAGGTGACTAATCGATAGACTCACAATGGTAGGCTGTTTGGGTGATAATCCTATAATATTGCCTTCTAAAA
Organism: Chrysanthemum makinoi; assembly: GCA_910596185.1. Lineage (NCBI taxonomy): Eukaryota > Viridiplantae > Streptophyta > Magnoliopsida > Asterales > Asteraceae > Chrysanthemum > Chrysanthemum makinoi. Next base: position 303,606,906 of record OU343224.1, read on the forward strand.
CTGAAAGTCCAAATACATCGAGCTAACTCAACATACCTCGTCTATGGTCTCGAAATGATGCAAAGGCCAAGTTCTAAAGTTTACAAGCTACCGGCACACTGATAATTTGGTGGATTTGTGGTAAAATATAGGAAACGGATAAGGCTAATCTCACCATGTAATGTCAAGGGTTGTATGTGCTCGGCTAAGGTCTAATCTAGTTAGGTTCGGAAAAACATGTCAAAATTTTAAAATGGCATAATTTTTCAAAATAAACTAGAAAAATGAGGGCTAAATAAAGTTCAAGAGATAATTCTACTCCCGTCCCCCCACTTGAATTGTACAAAGTCCCTTTTATACTAGGCATTAAAATAAAGGTGAAGAGAAAGGTAGAATTAAAGCGAGAACTTCCCTGAAATTTTCTCCAAAAAGAAGAAGGCCCACGAAAAAGAACCGTGCCTTCGTTTAAGCGTCATGAACAAACTTCAATCCCTGAAATCACAATACCGACAAGCATAATTCTAAAAAGAAAAAAAATGAAAGATGTTAGCCGTAACATTATTTAATAGAAGTGATGGTCATTCACGTTTAGGAACTTTGTAACGTGTGTTAGATATCTTGCTAGAATAGTCAACGGGCTCGTGGATTGGGCTAAGCTAAATGGCTAAAAGTTATGTTAAGCTAGCCTTGTAAAAGTTGTCATCCAATCCAAGTCCAATCCAAGCCCATCCCAAAGCCCACTAGGGCATATGTACTTGTAGTATAAATACACCTCAAATGTGTCATTTGAGGTGTGTGCTTGAGTGTGTTTTGTGTGTGTTTTTCTTTCAAGTAAAACAACATCTTGTTTCATCTTTCTCTCTTGTTTCATACGCATAACATGTTAAGTCACCATCTTCTTAATCTTTTCTTCTTCATCTTTTACGCATAAGTGTGTTGGTTTAACGTGTGTTCATCTTGTGTTGAAGGTTGGTATACGCTTAAGGTTGGTGTAAAAACGAGGTCCTACAATTGGTATCAATCGCCTAACAATGGTTTAGGAGTGTGTGTGTTCGTTTTTTGTTAAAGCTTTACAAGAAAAGTTGCGTTTTTTCCTATAAACGTGGGCTTTTTGCTATAAAGTTTTGATTTTTACGTGGTTTTAAGGTTAAATTTGTAATTTTTATTGATCATTAAGTGTTTTGGAAGAAGTTTGTGCAAAAGAAATCATTTGGAAACGAGTTTTTGGGTGAAAAATTGCGTTTTTGCTTAACTGGGCATTTTTTACGCGTAAGCATTGCAAGTCAAAACCCTCTTTTTACGCGTAAGAAAAAGTCAAAACCCTCTTTTCCTACGCGTAAGGTATACGCGTAAGATTTGAATTTTTACGCTTAAGCTTTTGGTGACAAATCTTCACGCAACAACGGTTACTCAGTGTTTCCCTTGCTTGGATAAGCTTGAAAAACACTTCGACTTGTGCATATCTTTCACGCTTGGACGAGTGTGAAGGATTTTGGTTTTAAACCTAATCTTACGCCTAAGCAGAAAGCTTACGAGTAAGCACTCTATGCCTAAGTTAAATCTTACGCGTAAGGTACTCTACTTCTAAGTATAAAGTTTACGCATAAGCTTACGTTTAACCTTAAGTTTACGCGTAAGTCTGGGTCTACACATAAGCATCATCTTACGCCTAAGGAGAGTTACGCATAAGCAGTCTACGCCTAAGCCAATTCCTACGCATAAGCACTGACTCCTACGCTTAAGAACAGGTTTACGAGTAAGATTTTGAGCAAAACTTCAAACGGCTATAACTTTTGAACAGTAACTCCGTTTTCAGCGTTCTACCCATCAAAACGACCGTGAGAACGAAGAGATTGGCACGCCAAATGGGTCAACTTTCCAGTCCTAAAAACGTTCCGAAAAGAAGTTATTGAGGTTTTTAAGTTTTCAGACACAATTTTCACTACAACAACCGAGCTTAATCTTCATTAAACACATCTCCTTTATCGTTGAATCGATCCTACATCAACTTTATCATATCATACCTTCATAAATGGAAACTCAACAAGACATTCATGCAGCTGGTGCCGAAAACCATCCTCCTATGTTGGAAAAAGGTGGTTATCTTCAATGGACAAGTCGTATGCTCTGCTATATCAAGACCAAACCTAATGGGAAACTAATGATTCAATCCATTACGAATGGACCCTTCAAGCCTCGACAAGTCCAAGACCCTGGAAATGCTGATTCAACACCTCCCATCCCACCATCCTTTCGTACTCAATATGAATCAGATAACACTGAAGAGGATAAGAAGCAAGTCGAAGTAGATGACATGGCAATTCATATTGTCCAACTGGGTTTACCAAGAGACATATTTGCTGCTGTAGACAATTGTGAAACTGCTTTCGATATGTGGGAACGTGTTAGACGGCTTTGTCATGGTACAGAAATTGGTCAACAGGATACGGAGAACAAGCTGCTAACTGCATGGGAGAAGTTTACATCTACTCTAGGAGAACCCATTGAATCCGACTATGGAAGGTTTTGCACTTTAATGAATGAGCTTATCAGAAACAAGTTGGAACCCAGAACTATCGTGAGTAACATCAAATTCCTGAACAATCTTCCAGAAGAATGGGGACGATATGTCACTATTGTCAACCAAACAAAAGACTTACATCAGCTGAACTTTAATCAACTCAACGATTTTCTGAAACAAAACCAAACTACAGTGAATGAAGTCAGGAAAGAAAGATTGGCAAAGAATCATGATCCATTGGCACTAATTGCAAAGACTCAAACTCCTGTGAATACACAACAACAAGCTTCATCATCTTCCACTAACAACAACTTGCAGCAATACATTCCACAACCACAAGCTGTTTTCCCTCCTCAACAACAATTCTATCCACCTGAACAACAAGTCATTCAACAACAACAGTATCAACAATACCAGGAAAAAGGAATCACTGATCTTGAAATTGAACAAGAAGAGGCTTTGTCAAATGCATTTGCATTTTTGGGTAAAGCATTCAGAAGTCGCTATTCCACACCAACTAACAACAACCAAAGGATTTCATCAAACACTCTCAATAGGCAAATTGCACAGCCGGGTGTGAATATGGGTCATAAAGGACAAATGGTTGGAGTTATTGCGAACCCACAAGGATATGCTACTGGATTTCACATGGGTAATCAGGCGGTTCCGTATCAGGGTAATCAGTTGGGTCAGAATGTTGGGAATCAGATGGGTCAGAATGTTGGGAATAGAGCAGTGGGTGATCAGAATGGGAATGTTGCGCTCCGTCGTTGGGAATTATGGAAATGTGAATCAGGGTAATTAGGTTAAGTGTTACAACTGTCAAGGAGTGGGTCACATGGCAAGGAACTTTCCTACTAAGCGAAAAAGAAGAATCTGAGTATCTTCGAAAGCTATCTGTTAGCACGGAAGTCGAAGCGGATGCAGTTGAGTCTGAGGAAAATGATTTTTCGCTATTATGGATGATTTGGAAGACCTCGAGGAAATCAATGCAAACTGCATCTTCATGGCAAATCTTCTGGAGACTAAGTACGACCGACTCGGACGCACCTCACTGCCTATGACGCCAATGCGATATCGAGGTACCAATCATTGATCCATGCTATAACAATGTCATATGTGATGTATTTACTCATGATGAACAAGCATTCTGCGGACGCCACACCTACTTATGATACATACATGGACAATCCGAGTTGTAGCAATACTAACTCTGAGACTCGGATGTGGATCTTAGTGGAGGCTGTGTGGCACAAAATACTGAGACTGATGAGAAAACACGTGCTTATTTTGAAACATTAATCAATAACTGTGGCATTGAAATCGAGAAAGTTAAAAAGGTCAATCGCGATGTTAAGGCCGCAAATGAGAAATTGACCGCTGAGCTTGAGAGTTACAAGGAGAATGAAAAAGCCTTTGAATTTCATAAAAACAAAGAATCAGAATTAGAAATTGGTTACCGAAATTCTGTTTTAAGAGAAAAACAATTGCAAATCAAGTATGACACACTTGATGTGCATTTGAACTTGAGAATAAAATCTTTAAACAAGGAAATTTATGATCTAAATGACCAACTTTCTAAACAAAAAGCAATGTTTTCTGATCTTGAAAAAAAGAAGAAACAGTTGATTACTGATTTTTCAAAACGAGAAGATTCTCTCCTTGATGAAATTCTTGATAGAGATGAAAAAATCGCAAAATTGGAAAATTTACTAGTTACAACGGGTCATTCAGCTAAATCAACCAATATGCTGATTAATCAAACAAATCCGTATTTTCATACAACACAAAAAATGGCCCTTGGTAACAAACCTCCTTGTTTCAAGAAAGCTCAAAGCGAATGTGTTGAACAATGGAAAACCTTTGCATGAACCCATAATTGTTCATGATTCTCTTGAAATGTTAGAACTATCTGAGGAGAGTAGATAAAAAATGAAACAAAATCATCCGGAAATCAAACCAATCGACTACAACAAATGGAACAAAATTTCTGGAATTACTTTTGTTACACAAAAAGAAAAGTTAAAGTTTTCCATCACACCAAGTGTTTCAAACAATGTGTCAACACCAGTTTCAAAATCAGTTTCAAAACCAGTTGTTGTCTCAAAATCTCTTTCGAACATTGAACAAATGTCTTCAAACAATCCTTTTAACACAAGTGATGCTAGAAGTATTTTAGACAATGTAAAAACTAGAATTGCGGGACTTCAAGAGACTGTTAAAACTAAAACCCATATTACAACTAACATATGGTTTTTTAGTTTTGATTATGAAAATAAAAAGTTCTTTGAAACTGAAATTGCACCTCAGCTGAATAACATCAACTCAAGGGTAATTCATTCTGAACAAGCATTTTTGAAAGAAACAACTGACTTTGTCAAGGACCATAAATCCCTGGTAAAGCAAGCTAATGAAAGTGATGAACACATCAAAGTTTTGGAAAATTTAAATGATTCTCTCTTCGAAGATGTTCTGACTACTGATATTATGTCCATTATTTTACAAACATATTATGTTGAAGATCATGAAAGACTCCAGTCTGAGACCTCCAAAATTGTTTCAAAATATAAAAAGGCTCTTGAAAAACTTGAAAAAGAAAATGTATCATATTTAAACAACTTGATCGAAAATCTGAGGAATGCAAGTATGACAAACTGTCGTATGATCGTGCCTACAATGACATGAAAGCGAAAAATGATCTTTTGAGGGCTCACTGGAATGTCAAAAAGGAAAGGCAAGTGGATCTTGAGATTACAAAACCATTGACTGAGGAGAAAGCAAATGTTCCCAAACCGGTTTTCAAACCAAAATGTCTGCTTCTGCCTCCTCCAAAAGTCAATGAGAAAAATGATTTATCAAAACCAGTCACTCCACCACCTTGCCTAAACATAATGTTGAAAAAGGAAAAGCGGTTATCGAGACACCAAAAGTTTTAGCACCTGGCCTTTTTAAGATGAGTACCACTAATGCGTCTGCCTTCACATCTAAAACATATGGAACAAACGACATAAGTTTAGCTAAGCACTCTAAAGAGACTAGGAAAGTTGAAACCACTTCTCTAGATAAAAATATGAATCCTAATGAGTGTGCCTTACCTTCTACAGGACTAGGAAGCACCTCTAGGAGCAGCAGACTAAAGCCTAAGCGCAATACAAGGAACAATAGAGTCTCGCTAGCCTCTAAGAGTAGTAGCTTGAATAAAGAGAAGAAAGTAGAAGCACACCCTAGGAATTTACCGCTTTGTAATAAGAAAGACATTTCATCTGAATGTAATGAACCTATAAAATCGGCTAAGTTTATTGAATCTGTTGAATCTGTTTGAATAACTTGAAAGAAATCTTTAACTAATGTTCATGATGATTGTGTTTCTAAGAATGAGATTGTTAAGCCTATTCAGAAGAATGTTTCTAAAAGAACTTATGCTAAACCCTTAAGAAGACTAGTTGCAAGACTTAGGTTTTACACTACTGATAAGAAGCATAGTCTTTACTATAGGTATGACATTTGGAAACCAACGGGTAGAACTTTCACACTCCAGAATGGTAGAATGAGTGATGAACCTATTTTCCCAGTAGATAACTTCTATGAGTGTGATCAGGACTTTACCTCTAACCCAAAGGAACCAAAATCAAAATGGTTTCCAAAATCTTCTTCTTCTGTTCTTGGCAGATTATCGAAATATGTCTTTGGATCATCGACTCGGGTTGCTCCAAGCACATGACCGGGAATCTGAAGCTGCTGATCAATTTCGTCTGGAAATTCATGGGAACTATACGTTTCGGAAATGATCATGTAGCAGCTATCATGGGTTATGGAGATCTACCTTTTGGAAATTATTTGATCACTCGGGTTTACTATGTCGAAGGGTTGGGACACAATTTGTTTTCAGTCGGGCAGTTCTGTGATGCAGATCTAGAAGTTGCTTTTAGGAAAAATGCTTGCTTCGTTAGAAACTTGGATGGCACTAATCTCTTAACAGGGAATCGTGATACAAACATGTATGCTATCGACATTAACCAAATGGCCTCTTCATCACCAATATGTCTTATGACACGAGCATTTGGAAAAAAGTCCTGGTTATGGTATAGACGATTATCCCATCTCAATTTCGATACAATCAACAAACTTGCCAAAGACAACATTGTCAACGGACTTCCAAAGTTCAAATACACCAAGGATTACTTATGGCCATCATGCGAACAAGGAAAAAGCAAAAGAGCATCATATAAACCCAAACCCGTACCTAGTTCGGAAGCAAAGTTGCATATGTTGCACATGGACTTATGTGGCCCAATGAGAGTTGACAGCATTAATGGGAAAAAGTATATTCTTGTTATCGTCGATGATTATTCAAGATATACATGGGTTAGGAGCTTATTTTGAAGAGCTTATTTTGAAGATGTTGGAATTACTCATCAGACATCAGTTGTTAGAACTCTACAACAGAATGGGGTAGTTGAAAGAAGAAATCGAACTCTTGTGGAAGCTGCTCGTACAATGCTAATCTATTCTAGTGCACCATTATTTCTATGGGCTGATGCTTGCCACGCTTGTTTCACTCAACCGATCCCTCATCCATCCAAGATTCAATAAAACCCCATATGAACTAGTGAACAACAGAAAACCGGATATCTCTTACTTTCACGTATTTGGCGCTTTGTGCTATCCGACGAATGACGAGAAGATCTAGGAAAACTGAAAGCTAAAGGTGATATTGGAATCTTCATTGGATATTCAGATAACTCGAGGGCATTTAGGGTGTATAACAGGAGAACTAGGAGGATCATGGAGACGATGAATGTGAATTTTGACGAACTTTCACAAATGGCTTCTGAGAGACTCGCTCTAGAACCCTCGCTTAATCCGATGGCTTCTAATCAAAACAGATTAGAACCCGCACCAAACCCATGAGACTTCTGGACACATCAGTTCAGGACTCGTACAACAAAGAGCTAAATCAACTTTTGCTGCCACACCTCATGAACAAGAATGGGAGAATTTCTTCAAGTTAATGTTCGATGAATACTATGGTGGAACTTCGACAAATGCATCAAACCATCATTCCGCTGCACCCGCTCAAAATCATCCACCACCACCAACAGAAGATGCATCTACCACGGTCAAAACCAATGCACCTACTCCATCAACATCATCTACATCTACTCCATCATCTCTAATTCTTGAAACAGTCTTACCAGCAGTTGATGAGCAAAACCGAAACATATCATTTCAAGAACAACCTACTCAAAACTAGAATGATGCAACATTAGATGAAGAGTTATTTGAAAACCCGTTTGCTACGGAATCAGCTGAATCATCTTCATGCTTACGAGAACTATCTAACTCGCACTCTTATAATCCACGGCATCCTTATACTTTGAAGTGGATAAAAGACCATCCAATTGAACAAGTTATTGGTGAACCGTCAAGGCCAATTCAGACGAGACGCCAACTTGCCACCGATTGCGACTTGTGCATTTACCTTTGCTCAACTAGAAATATAGTGCCAAAGAACATTCGCGAGGCAATGGCAAAACCCGCATGGATAGAAGCGATGCTGGAGGAACTTCTCCAATACCGTCTACATGACTCTTGGGATATGGTTCCAAGACCAATTGACATTCGAGTCATTGATCTCAAATGGTTATGGAAGAACAAAAGGGATGAAGAGATGACTGTAATTCGCAATAAAGCTCATCTTGTGGCCAAAGGATACAGACAGGAAGAAGGGATAGACTTTGAAGAGTCATTTGCGCCGGTAGCTAGACTAGAAGCCAGATATTCTTAGCCTATGCAACTCACAAAAACATCACGGTTTATCAGATGGACATTAAGACCGCGTTCTTGAATGGAACTCTCAAAGAAGAAGTGTACGTGAGTCAGCCAGAAGGCTTCATAGACATGGAACATCCAGACTATATCTACAAGCTCAAAAAGGCAATCTATGGATTAAAGCAAGCTCCGAGAGCGTGGTATGACGAACTGTCCTCTTTCCTTATCCTTAAAAATTTCACCAAAGGAACGGTCGATCCTACCTTGTTTACATAAAAATGCAAAAACAACATTTTGATTGTTCAGATTTACGTGGACGACATCATTTTTAGGTCCACTAATCCGAATCTTTCAAAACATTTTGAAAATCTCATGAAAAGCAAATTTGAAATGTCCATGATGGGGGAACTAAAATTTTTCTTGGTTTACAAATACATCAATCCCCTCGTGGAATTTTTATTAATCAAGCTAAATATATAACTGAGATTTTGAAAAATCATGGTATGGATAATTGTGACTCGGTCGGTACACCAATGGTAACTTCACCAAAAATTGGAGCCGATTTATTTGGGAAACCTATTGATCCAAAGAAATATCGGAGCATGATTGGTTCTCTCATGTACCTCACTACTAGTCGACCCGATATTCATTTTGATGTTTGCTTATTAGCACGGTTTCAGGCAAAGCCTACCGAACTGCACCTCAAAGAGGTTAAAAGGATCTTTTGGTACCTGAAGACATCCATTCACAAGGGTCTTTGGTATCCGAAGGAATCCGGATTTGATCTTATTGCCTTTTTTGATGCGGACCACGCAGTGATCAAGTTACAAAAGTACATCCGAGGAGCACATTTTTGGGTGAAAAGTTAGTCAGCTGGTCTTCAAAGAAACAAGATTGCACTGCACTTTCAACCGCTGAAGCTGAGTATGTGTCTCTATCTGTGTGTTGTGCTCAAGTTCTATGGATGAGAACACAACTCACAGATTATGGCTTTACTTTCGATAAGATACCTATGTATTGTGACTCGAAAAGTGCAATAGCCATATCATGAAATCTTGTTCATCACTCAAAGACTAAGCACATTCGTGTCCGCTACCACTTCATCAAAGAGCACGTAGAAGAGGGTACTGTTGAATTATTCTTCGTGAAGACTGATTACCAACTCGCCGATCTATTTACTAAAGCCCTTCCAAAAGAAAGGTTTGACGATTTAGTTTGACGAATTGGAATGCTAAGCCTAACCCCTAAGGTGTTAGAATGTCTTCTCGAATCTTCTTGAAAATGTTTTTCCAAAAAGCTTCGCTGTAAATATTTTTGAAAAACAAAATACAAAATTCGAAAAACCAACAAAAGCAAAATATAAAAATATAAAATCTTTCAAAAATACAAAAACAATATAAAATCAAAAAATCCAAAAATATTCTTCTCACGACATGTCTCTTGTATAATCGATATTCTCAGACGTTTCTAGAAATGTCATTTATCAATGATACAGACATGTACAGATGCTTGAGCGAGAGTTCTTTAAATGTTTTCCAAAACATGTCGTTTCTCAAATATTTCTTAAAAAATGGCTTACGTATACTTCAATACGAAACCCGGACTACGATGATGACTTTTGATTATTTCAAATCAAAACTCGTGTTTTTAAAGAAAAATCTAGTGTACGCTTCAATGCACTACATGTAAAACTGGTGAGAAATCATCATCATCTTGAGCACCTTTTTCAAGATTGTTCAAAAAGATTTTCAAAATCTTTCAAAATATTTCGTGCTCAAGATAACTCCCTCTAAAACCTTTTAATTGATTATGCTTTATTAAAGGGGGAGTATAAAACAAAAATATTCCTAATTCATGCTTAAATCAAATCCGTTTGTCTCCCCAAAAGATACTAAAAATGTTGTTTAATCCGTTGATATCAAAAATATCACGAATATGCTATTTTTGAGGGGGAAAAGACGTGATTAAAATGTGATCAAAAAGTTTAATGATCGACGTTTAAATCTCAAAAGAGCTCGACTCAGTTGAAACCATTGAATTGACGAGGAATCAAAGTCAGTAAATGTACCATTTTAAGAAACTCGTAATAGACATGCACTTTCATGGGTCTAACCTTCTTTTCAAGAAGTGTTTACAACTTCAAGGTAGTTATTAGAGCTAGTTGTCACCTAAAAACTGACAATGGAACTCTCTAACTAAGCAACGTAACCGTGTCTCGTGGGGAATTGTCTATCATGAGCCGATCAATTCAAAAAATGCGAACTCTACCCTCCATGTGCAAATTTCTGTCAAAAATTATAAGCACATGTGAAGGGGGAGTGTTTCTGAAAATATAAAACTCTCGGAGTATTTCAAACATGTTTTCAATCATAAACACTCTGAGAGATTTTCAATAAAAATGGCTTTATGGCAACATGGGACAGTCATGGAGTTATAAGGTGACTAAATTTATGAATAAACGTCCTATGATCCGCCAGAGCAGGAGGGATCTACCCAAGGACAATACCAATAGTTAGTATTAGAAGTCCTTAGGTGTGATTGAAAAAGGGAGTAATGTGACAAAGGAGAAAGAAGGGGTTGAAGAATTAAAAAGAAAAGTAAAAGAAAGGGTGAAAAGAAATAGCCCTCCATAATCAACCTTAGGGCAGAAACCGGGTTCAATTCATCTGCTACTGGTTGTCACTAAGATGACGCTGGTATTGAAGACAAAGACGTCATGGACCCAATGACGCACTGCACTAAACCTTCTAGCCACTCAATTCCTCTCAAAAGGGATTTGTTTCATTCTCACAGGGAACCCTGCATAATATATCGACTTTCTCTGAGAGATAGTTGGTATTAAAGAAGGAGACCCTCTCCCTAGTCTCCGCTCAGGAAAACCAAAATGCACTAATTGAGTCTAGAACCACGAGATTCATTAAAAAGATCTCATAGGAACACTTGACATTTAATCGTTTGTTGTTCATCAATAAGGACACAAGTGATACATTCTAGAGTCCTACGCAGATCTTAGCAATCTGCCAGAACATTTATGAGAGGTTTCACAAATGTGATCTTCAGTGATTGAATGGAAACTCTGCCAGGGTCAACATCAAGCAGCCCTGACAGTAGGTCACTTCGGTAACTCCCCGTGGATTACGCTTAGTGTGTCTCAAACGGTCTACAGTCGTAGGGTGATGCTTCGGTGTACCTCTGCGACTCACCTGAACTGTAGGTGTACTTTGGTACATCGCGTTATCTCACTTCTGGGACTCCAGTTCAGGAACGACCTTTGTGAGAATTAGAGACGTGTTTTCACACTATGCTGTTAACACACTCGAAATTCAAACTTGTAAGCGCTGGAGTATTTCTAACCCATGTTTTATATTTTCTTCTTATGGATGCTCGCGGGAGGAAGAGATCGTGCAGATTCTCCACATGCTCATACCAACAACACATGAAAGTTCTCATCAAAATCAAAGGCAACAAAAAGTTAAAGATGATTCTTCGTCAATGTCAAAGAATCTACAACGTTTAAAGACTCGAGAACTACATCAGTGGTAACCAAAAGACAAATAGAAATGTGAGCATGGTAGAGAAAGGCGTGGAGACACCAAACCAACGAAGTTGAAAAATGGCAGAATACCACATTATCTGATCACAAAGCATGAAGGAACAAAGAATCAAGACTATTCTATATCTACACACAAAGTTCAAGCTCAAGTAAAGTAAAGACCTATTCAAGTGGAGCATCTTTTGAATGACCACCCCTTAGGGGGAGATTGTTAGCCGTAACATTATTTAATAGAAGTGATGTTCATTCATGTTTAGGAACTTTGTAACATGTGTTAGATATCTTGCTAGAATAGTCAACGGGCTCGTGGATTGGGCTAAGCTAAATGGCTAAAAGTTATGTTAAGCTAGCCTTGTATAAGTTGTCATCCAATCCAAGTCCAATCCAAGCCCATCCCAAAGCCCACTAGGGCATATGTACTTGTAGTATAAATACACCTCAAATGTGTCATTTGAGGTGTGTGCTTGAGTATGTTTTGTGTATGTTTTTCTTTCAAGTAAAACAACATCTTGTTTCATCTTTCTCTCTTGTTTCATACGCATAACATCTTAAGTCACCATCTTCTTAATCTTTTCTTCTTCATCTTTTACGCATAAGTGTGTTGGTTTAACATGTGTTCATCTTGTGTTGAAGGTTGGTATACGCGTAAGGTTGGTGTAAAAATGACGTCCTACAAAAGAAATGAAAAATAAACCTAACTCACTTTCGTAGGAATCACGGTTGCATTTAGCATATGCAACAAGCCTTTTAAACCACTTGGTGTCCCAAGTGGATGAGTGAAGTCTCGTGAGGGTTTATAGGGAACACACCCACAAAGTTCATTTAAAAACTATTACAAGGTTACTGTGTTTTAAAATGAAAGAATTAAAGCAGAAGAAAGTTACGTCGTAACTACTATGAGAGAGTTACGCCATAACTAGCAAAACCTGGTATGAGTTGTCAAGCGAGTAGTTACGGCGTAACCACTAAGATGGTATTACGCCGTAATTGGTAATGCATCAAGAATTCTGCTGCCAAAATGTTGGTTACGGCGTAATCACCAAGATGAGTTACGCCGTAACTCTGTTCAGATCAGCAATTGCAGCAACAATTAGTTATTCGTTTCCTGCAAAAATGGTTAGAAAACACAAAACCCAACAGAAAGGAAATAAAAACAAAAGAAAAGGATAATTCGGGTTGTCTCCCGAAAGAGCACTTTTCATTATTAACGAGTCTTTAAGTTAGACTCAGAGCCGGGGCTTCTATGGGGCCTTTGAACATCCCCGACTTCTTCCATGTCTTTCATTAAGTTGCGCCTAACCCATCCGAAATTTGTGGCAGTGCGGAGATATTCTTTGGTTTCAATTTTCCGTATCTTGCAAAAATTTTCTTCAGGCCCCAAATGGTATCGCGTAAACTCAATTTTTTTAGCTATAATAGGTGGCGGCCTCTTAAATGGGATGCCGAGAAGCTTGTATCTTCTTCTCTCGTGTACTTCATCATCTGGGTCAATGAAACCGTCTTCGCCTTGTAACTCGAGATAATCGAAATTGTCATTGTCAGAATCTGTATCTTCAAGTTGGTTGAGTATTTGCTTGCATTCTTCACTTTCTACCTTAGATGAACCCTTGGTGTCTCCTTCTGTTTTTTTTATGGTGAACATCGTTGTTAGGTTGATCTTTACTCATACACCCTTCCCAGATTTTCTTTTTAGTTAACGCGGTAATTTTTCCGTATTTGATTTTGACCCAATCGTTGAATCCGAGATCATCTGGCCAAGGCAGTTCTGTTCTTTCGGAATCATTAGTCGAAGTCCAAAGGAATTCGTCTTCCCCAGCTCTCTCAATGCTGCTTCCTCCATCACATTCATACTCAAAAGGGTTGCAGGAAGCCCAAACTTTTCCGTCGCTGGTTTTAATTTGTTCGCACCAATGATTTTGAACTCCTTCGTCATCGTCATCTTCAGAAGGAATATCATCGAGGGGCTTAATGGTTTTTCCTCGAAGAATGTGTTTCTCATATTTGAGTTCTAGATTTCTAAACAGAGTTGAATTAATTATCGCATCCCCGAATCTTATCGAATACCAATCACTGAATGATAGATTTCCAAAATCAACGTCGTGCCTCCCAGATTCGTGTGGGCATATCCAAAGTTCGTTCTTCACATTACCTCCTCCGTTGCAATAATCACGAAAATTATTGCACGTTGGCCAAGCGTGAGTAATCTCATCTTCCATGATGAGTATGGGTTTGCAGTAATGCTTAATGGGCGGCCCTTCCACTTCGTTAATTGAGAACTTGGCTAACCTTTCTTCGTCGTTTAGTGCAGTCCACTTGTATCTGTCATCTTTTATCCTTTCTTTAACAACACCACCATCGCAGGTTTTTCGAGGATCGCATGAGGCCTATAAGTTGTAGCATTCTCCATCGTCAATTGCAATAGCCTTACACCAATGACTTCTTTTTTTAGGGTTGTCGTCCTTGGTGCCCGTGTCTTTGCTTGAATTCGGGTTACGCCGTAACTCTGGAGTGTGATTACGGCGTAAATCACTTTCACCATCAGTATCTGACTCATCAGAGTACTTGTTGTTATCAGAGAATACAGCCTTACATATAGTGGATTTGCTCTTTTGTTCTTCGTTTCTTCTTTGTACCTCGTCGCCAAGCTTTCCAATTAAAGTTTCCAAGTTTTTAAGTGATATGTCATGGGAAGAGAGGCTTTTGTTTGTATTATCTTGGAAAATTTTAAGCCATTCCTCTTGCTCCTTTTGCCTCTTGGTAGTGTCTACAAGGTACTTGTTAATAATTTCCTCCAGGTTAGCTCTTCTCTCATTACGCTCATAATACGGTGGGGGTCCTCCACGAAACCCATAATGATTATCCCCGTAGAAAGGCCTATTCTCTCCATATTTAGCTTCCTCTATCATATCTTCCTTGTCAACTTTAGGATAGTTTTTAGTCAAATGTCCCCCACCACAGTTTTCGCAGCCGACTTGGATGGCATGAATAGTTTCTTTGATTTTCAAAGATATCTCTACCTAGATTTTCAAGTTTACTAGCTATTCCTGCAATTCCGTCAAAACTTCCCCCTTGGTTTCTTTTATTCCCACCGCCGTGCCATTTTTGAGAGTGGTCCGCCATTTTTTGAATGGCTTCAATTGCAGTGGTAGGAGTCATGTTTGGGATAGGTCCTTGATAGTCCAACATTTGCCTTGTAGTTGCGTTTATTCCTTTGTACAAAATATTGACCTTCTGCTGGTTATTCAGATCATTGGTAGGACACTTATACAGAAGATCGTTGTATCTGTCCCAAGCTTGATACAGAGTTTCGTCGTCTTCTTGTTTGAAATTATGGATCTCCAAAAGCTGGTTAGAAATCTTCGATGGCGGGCAATATCTTTGAATAAAGTGTTTCTTTAGTAGCGGCCAAGTATTAACTGCCTCGGCGGGCAACCTTTCGATCCATCTTCTGGCTGCTACAGTAATAGTCATTGGGAATACCCTAAGCATAACAGCATCATGAGACACGCCCGGAATGTTGAAAAGGCTAGCGATGTATAGGACATTTTCAACGTGCTCATATGCATTTTCGTCCCTGTTTCCGAAAAGGGTTAGCGAAGCTCTCTCATAAATTAGTCTTTAATTTCAAAACGAACAACCGCTCCGATTGCCGGTCTTACAAGACCCGGCCCTTGTTCCGCTCTTGTCAACGCCAAGTATTCCTCAAGAGTGAGGTCATCGATGTTAACAACTTCCATGGTACCTGAAAACTTGAAATATGTCACAATTCTCAATTTCCGGTCATTTTTCAAATTAACTATTCATCTCGGGAATTTACTATTCATCGGTTACTATTCATCATTTTACTATTCATCATTTTTGAAGTCGAGTTGATATTTTGAGAGGTTATTTCAAAATTATACTATTCACAAAACACTATTCATCCCCGGAGAAAAATTTATATTTACGACCATTATCTGCATATTAGTTCATGCATGGGTCCGCATATTTCAATAACGTATACTTTTCTTATTAAATAAACGCTATCGCACGATCATTTATTTTGAATAATTGATCCGACCCTTCCAAAAATTATCTTAATATATTTTTATACTCATTTTAAGACTATATAAATTATATTATTAGTTTACCCGATGTTTTGAAATTATTTTGTACATGTATTGTATCGTATGACTTGATATATTTTAATTCGTTGAAATATCTACATTTATAATTATTTATTCACTCAATTCATTTGAGAAATGTATTTTTATAATTTTTATTACTTCGATATATTTTATTTTGTTCCGTTAAAATCGATTTCTAGTTAACGCCACACTAAATAATTAATTTTATGCATTAAATACTCATTATACTTAACATTAAAATGCATTTAATTACAAAACTTATCCAAACCCCCCCCCCCCATTTTGGCCTTGCCGACCTCCTCATATGAGTCACCATCTTTTATTAGTTTTCTTGACTTTAATGTGCACACACATCAAATTTGGACTAGATATTTGTATAATACAAATTATATACCAAAACAAACACATAGACTACGCATTTGAAAGGTGAAATAAACTAGAAAACCCTCTCCTCTTTGTTGGGTGGTTCGGCCAAGGCATGGAAAACAAGGAAGAATGCAAAGTTTCTCAAGAATCAAGTAATTTTATAAACCCTAGTATACTCTCTTTTAAGGTTTTGCAATAAAAACCTAGAGTATTTAGGAAAACCTTCTTCCATAAACCTCATCATCATACTAGTAAGAATTTTATGATCATTATTAATCTTTCATATTTATACTTAAGTTATTTTTATCATGCTTGAAAGAAAACATGCAAGTTTCATGTGTATCTATACCACTTTTATTGTTTTTAGTACTTATAATTAGTATATATCATCCTATAATTAATCCCTTGAAACATATCATTTTTGATGATGTTTAGGAACCCATGACACCCTAAGAAGGTGTATGGTAGATTTAGAATAGATTTGGTGTTGATTTGAAGTTGTTAGAATAAGTATTACGCAAGAAAAATCACTTTCGACGACTTAAAAATAAGGTCTGATCATTTTTGTTAAATCTGGAAAATTCGACAGGTTATAAATTATTTTGGCCTAGATATTCAGAAAATATACTTTAAAACAAAACCGTGGTCGCTTGAACGGGTTAAACCGGATTTATAACGAAGAAGTTACGATATTTTCAAGTTTAACGACGAAAACTATTTTTCTGAAAATTTGCAAGCTGTCAAGGTTTATTTAAAGGGCAAAAATAAGTTTTAAACATTGTATAAATGATTCGATTTGTCAAAAATATATTAGTATACATTAACACGAAGCTAAGGATATATAGAACGTAGAAAACGGACTTATAACGACTAAGTTATACACATTTTAAATAAGGATATCGTAACTATTTTTCACAAGTATAACACTTACATATTTTTAATAGACCAAAATGGTTGTCGCAAGTGACCGTGTTTGGAGTCATTTTTCATATCGATAGAATGCTTTTGAGAAAACGATGTCTTCTAGTAAAAGTGAGCTCGCCTATTCTATTTTCCAAAATGTTTAACCGTTTGTCAAACGAAGCTATAACGAATAATTTACGATCACTCAAAATTGGTCATTTGCATGAATTGTCATGTGTATTATTTTGCTTGAATTTAAAAACTATAACTTCATAATAAATCACTAAATGACTATCGTAGGATATCATTTCAACGTAAGTACTTGTAAAGTATTTTATAACATGACGAGATGTCATAAACGTGTATTTCGACGATAAACTTCATTTTCAAAAATGTACAAGTGGTATGGATATCATATGAGTTTGCATGCATGACATTGTTTCATGACTTACATTAGGACATATCATTCATATTAGGTTGCGGATAGAGATCGCACCTCATTTCAGTGTATCTACTTTTGTCATCATAATCATTGCATCAGGTGAGTTCGTAGCCCCACTTTTATTCGTTTAATAGTTTTATAAACACTTTGGGGGAGATACATGCTCAACTACTTGCTTTTACGTTAACTTTATATGAATTTAAATAACTGTTGTTTCACTACTTATGCTAGTGAGTAGATTGTGCCCGAACTAAATTGATCGCTATGTTATGAACACTATTATTTGAACCACTTTCCTTGATTTTGAGCCCTTCGACATATATATTTGAACTCTTTTAACTTGACTAGACGAGTACCCGCGCCTAGCGGCAGCGATGTCTAGTTTTCTGCAAAGTTCCGACGACCTATAAGTTTCTTTCAACAAACTGTATTTGTAGCATTAGAGAATCGTTTTCGAATAACTACAATTCTGATATGTGGTTGCATAGCAAAGATAAATATATAATTTTAAAAAATTATGTGGAGTTGATCTAAGTGTGTGAGTATATTTTCTAATAGGATTGTTTTAAGTTATTAAGATTTTAGTAATAATAGATTCAAGCATTACAAAAAGCAACGGTATTATACAGTTGGCAATATTATATTGTAGTTTATAGGTATAGCTAACATGTGTGACCGCTTTTTTTGTTTTGTCGTAATTTAGGCAAGTGATAACTATTTTTTTACATGTGTAGCGTTTATCATTTGGTGTGTGGCTTTTAAAATTGTAACTTTGCAAATTGGATATCACCATATAAGATTATTTTGTACTATCAATTTGTATAGATATTTATGTATTGTTCAAAGCTATTTGTTTGAGGTACAAATAATTATCGCTAAAGATAACAATACTATTTATTTTTTGTGATTTTAATAAACTTACATAACATTATTGATACACTGGACAAAGGGCTATACAATATATATTAACTTTTAAACGACTATTCATATATGCTAGTCCCTTAAATGGTGCAAGAGCAACATTTTTTAAAATAAATTACATGTGTCAAAGCAAAATAAACCAAAAACTACAATTACTTGGTCTCTCATTTAAAAAAAATTGTCACGGGTTCCACAACTACTTCATCATTTCTCATATAATTTTGTCAAATTTGAAACCCGATTTCACCCGGGTGGTTCAACTGGTTGAACCGTTCCGATAAAAAAACAAGTCGATTTAAACCGAATCAAACCGATATGTTGGGTCAAAAAAATGTCAAATTAAACCGGTCACCACGGGTTTGAAGCGTCCCGGTCAACCCGGTATCGGTTTCAATGGGTCAACCCGGTATCGGTTTCAATTGATTGTTTTTAATTTGGTAGATGTGCTTTTAATTGGTGTACAATGTGAATAAATTATTGTACTTTTAGGTAATGGGGTGTTTTAATAAGAGTATTAATTATATTATTTATTTCTCTCTCCATTGACCATATTTTCAATATTCAACTTTCAACATTTTTCACTTTTTCCACTTTGACCATTTTTCCATTTTATATAGTATAGATATGAACATATTGGCAAGATTTGAACACTTTAACTTGATTTAATTCTTTTGACATATAATTAATCTCTTTTAACTTGATTTAATTCTTTTGACATATAATTAATCTCTTTTAACTTGATTTAATTCTTTTGACATATAATTAATCTCATTTAACTTGATTTAAAATATTTTGACATATAATTAATCTATTTTAACTTGATTTAAAACATTTTGACATATAATTAATCTCTTTTAACTTGATTTAAAACATTTTGACATATAATTAATCTCTTTTAACTTAATATTGAACCTTTTGACTATTTTGAACTTGTTTGACTTTATATTGAACCCTTTGACTATTTTGAACTTGTTTGACATAATATTGAACCCTTTGACTATTTTGAACATTTTGATATGTTTTGAGCTCTTTGTCTGTTTTAAACTTTTGAACTCGACTTAAACTCTTGAACTTAATTAAGAACTTTTGAATGGAACACTTGAACTTAATTACGAACTTTTGAATTGAACCATTGAACTTAAATACGAACTTATGACTTGTTTGAACTTATTGAACCGTACGTGCTATGACCTTGACCTAAAGTCTCCCATGATCGGAGCATCACTATAAAGTCTCTCATGATTGGAGCATCACTATAAAGTCTCCCATGTTCGGAGCATCACTATAAAGTCTCCCTATGTGAACGGAGCAATACTAAGACTCCCTTGTACGGAGCAAAGGCAAATTTTCCCATGTTCGGAGTGTTCTTAATTGTATATTAATAGTTGTATGATGTACTGTTCGTACATTCGCATTGTTAGTATCCTATTAGTAAGTTGTATGGATAGCGCTATTAGAGGTCGGCCAACCTCTCGTTCACTATGTTACGGATGCATATTATTTATTCTAGGGGCTTTGCCTGGCATACATTATTATATACGTGGTGCTATATCATGAACTATTATGACACAGTATACTCGAAGAGACACACTATATTTTGTGCAATGGGTTTTGAACACATAGGTTGCAAGTTTTGTATGGGCGGAACTTGGAACTGAGTGGATTTACAATGCCTTTGCTTTGTGAACTATTATGATAACGTGTACTTGACTTCTAGACATACTACCTTTGGCAGTGGGTTGTGAACACACAGGTTGCAAGTTTTGTATGGGCGAAACTTGGAACTGAGTGGATTTACAATGCCTTTGCTTTGTGGACTATTCTAAATGACCAAGAACTTTGCCTTTGCTGGATGAACGTTGTTTAAAAGTTTTACAAGTTAAACAAACTCTATGAACTCACTCAACCATTGTGTTGACACTTTTTAGCATGTTTTATCTCAGGTATCTAAGGCATTCACTTCATGGCATGCATGTGGACTTATCATAGAGTCGCGATGACGACGCGTCTCACATATATTTTATGCACTTAACTATCGTTTGATTGTAACAAACTTATTTTTTTGGTACATTGGAAATCTTTTGGGACCTATGTTTTGTAAACTCTAATTATTTTACTTAATCAAACGATATTTTCAAAACGATACTTTAGGTCGTTCGATATAACTGTAACTTTGATGCTATGACAGTCATCCCCCAGGTATTCCATTCCGCTGCAAAACAGGTAATTTGGTGGTGTGACAGATTGGTATCAGAGCATCGATTATAGAGAACTAGGTTGCATCCCCTAGACTATAACTACATCATCATAGCATCTCATCATATCATTATAAGTGCATACTCATTATACATGCGGGTTCATGACTCAACACCAAACATCATATAAGTTGATTAGTCCAAGCATTGCATAATTACTCCTAAATTAAACATAGCCTAATCACCTATGTCTAATTTAGGAAGAATCAAGTAATGAAGGGAGTAGTAGTCTCATATGTGTAAGCAATTCCGTAATCGAGCCAAATTTTCAAAAGATTTTCTTCAAACCACTTGTTTCTAGTTTGATCCGAGTGACAGTTCTTGTTTGATGAGTTGCAAAGATCAAGCTAGAATCAAGTTGTTACTTAAACCGATTTAGCCTACTCGTATGACAGTTCTTGTTTGATGAGTTGTGGGATTAAGTAAAAATCGGTTACCTAAAAGTCTTTTGAGGGTTTTGCTCGAGAATGGGAAAGCTTGCCTCATCAAACCTAACCATAAGAGAGCATGTCTTTAGAATGTGATATAGTCACGATAGCACAAGAACGTACCTAGTTGGATGAGGAACCCATATATATGAGCATTGGCATAATCACTTAGACTACACACGAGCATAAACTTCTAGAACCCTTGTCGAGGTTCGGACAATAGTTATCATTAATCGAATCACGAGGACGTGATTGTGACAACTCGTAATTTCAGATCATTTTACAAACTTTAAAAGTTTCACTATTTCATCATTTATCGTAAACTACGTTTACGAGTATCAAATTCACGTAATCGTATTGGTTTAGCTGTGAATTCATGAACAATCATCATGGAAATTTCATATAGACTAGGTTTAGTCTACATGTCATCACATCATTAATAACATCATTTCATATTAGTTCATGCATGGATTTGCATTTTTCATTCAACGTTTATTTTCCTATTAAATAAACGCTATCTCGTAATCATTTATTTTGAAACATTTAATCCGACACTTCCAAAAATATTCCTAATATATTTTTATACTCATTTTAAGACTATAAAAATTATATTATTATTTTACCCGAAGTTTTCAATTTATTTCGTATATAAATTGTTATGTTTATATAATTACGACGGTTTTCGTAAATTCAACTCAATAAATATTTATTTCACTCAACTCATGTAAGAAATGTATTTTTATAAATTTTATGACCTCAATATATTTTATCTTGACCCGTTAAAAGTTATTTTTATCTAACGCTACCCTAAATACTCAAATGTGTATTCAACTTACCACATATCCTCAATTAACTTACATATTACTACACTTAAACATAATTAAAAAAAATGTATCAAAGTAGTGACTAGCACCCCCTTGTCGACAAGGGGGGGTGAGTCACTTGATTTTGCAAATATGTCATCTAGTTAATGTATATTATACACTTACTAAACACATTCACCTCATATTTCACAAAGTAAAAATCAAACTCTTCTTGCTTCTTCTCCTCTTGCACAAACCGGCAACCACAAGGACCAAGGAGAAGTCATCATCCAAAATTTTCAAGACAAGGTTTTTAACACTCTAGTCTCACTCTTTATTAAGGTTTTGCAATAAAAACCTAGGGTGATTAGGAAAAATCCATTGTCCATAAACCTCATCAAGTTACTAGTAAGCATTCATATTCATCATCATATCTCATATTTATTTTTATGGTCATTTCATTTTATTTGAGTAAACACGCAAGTCTCATGAGGTTTATACCACTTTTTCTTTGATTTTAAGAGTTATATATATATTTGACATCCTATAATTACTCCTTGTTATTTATCACTCTTGGTGATGTCTAGGAACCCATGACACCCTAAGAAGGTGTATGGTAGGATTAGAATAGCTTCAGAGTTGTTTTGAATTGGTTGGAATAGGTTTGGCGCGTGAAAAACTCATTTCGACAAGTCTAATTAAGGGTCTGTCCATATTTTTGAATTCTGGAATTTTCGACAGTAAGCAAAATATTTTGGGCTAGATATTTGGAAAATATACTTTAAAACGAAAACGTGGCCGCTTGAACGGGTTAAAACGGAGTTATAACGAAAAAGTTATGCTATTTTGAAGTTTGACGACGAAAACTATTAATTCCAGAAAATTCAGCATGCTGTCTCGACTTTTTACGAGTCAAAAATGAGTCTCAAGCGTTGTTAAATGTGTCGACTTATCAAAAATATATTAGTATATGTTATCAAGATTCCGTGGATATATAAAACGTAGAAAACGGACTTATAACGACAAAGTTATTCACATTTTAAAAAGTTGCCGTAACTTTATTCTATTAGCAAAATTAACATATTTTCTATTAAACACATACTACGGCCACCAAGGACCATGTTGAGGGTCGTTTTTAACATTGACGAAGTACTTTTTATAAAGTGATGTCTTCTAGTAAAAGCAAGTTCGCCAAGCATATTTTTCAAAATGTCAAACCATTTGTCAAGCGGAGTTGTAACGAATAAAATACGGTTACTTAAATTTTGCCGAAAACCATTCTTAAACTATATTTTGGACACAAGTACCATACTTTACCTATATTTTTCTCCGTGATCGAGACCTCTATGACGAAAACTTAAACACTAAAACTTTGAGACAATGATACAAGCTTCCCAAAACAGTTGAGTTCGTTTCTTAACACTCGACGTACACCATTTTACGACTAGCTTTTCGAGGCCGTTTAGTCACTTTCATGAAAATTTTCAACGACATTATTTTACGACGAAAAGTTATAATTTCATAATAAATCACTAAATGATTATCGTAGGATATCATTTCAACGTAAACACATGTAAAGTAATTTAAAAATGGTCAAGACGTTAAAAGATTATTTCTCGACGAGAAATATTATTTTCAAAAATTCATAAGTGGTATAGATATCATTCGAATTGCATGCATAACATTACATCATAACTTATTATGTGTCATATCATTCATAATAGGTCAAGTTTAGAGATTCACGCTACATTTCGGTGTATCCACTTTTGTCATTATAATCATTGCAACAGGTGAGTTTCCATAGCCCCATTTTCAATTGTTTTAATGCTTTTATTAAACTCTTTGGGGGAGATACATGCTCAACTATTTTTATGACATTCATGATTATTTGCAAACTATATGTTTATCTAAATTGAATGTTTAGTCATATTCTATATCATAAATCATGGAACTAAAGGTCTTGGGATTATTATTGAGCTAAAGGTCTTGGAATTATTTGAAACAACACTCATATGTGTTATATCAATTGAATATTAATACATTAAGCTATCTACTGTTATGTGAATTCATTTGACATCATGCATTTGAACATAATCTATACATATTTTGGCAATGGGTTGTAAACACACAGGTTGCAAGTTTTGTATGGGCGGAACTTGGAACTGAGTGGATTTGCAATGCCTTTGCTGCATAAACGATTTTGAAAGGTTTTTCATTTCAACGCAAACTCTATGAACTCACTCAACCTTTGTGTTGACACTTTTTAGCATGTTTTATCTCAGGTATCTAAGGCATTCACTTCATGGCATGCATGTGGACTTATCATAGAGTCGTGGTGACGACGCGTCACACATGGGATTTATGCACTTTAAAACATCGTTTGGCTTGTAACAAACTTATTTCCGCACAAATTGATTTTCATTTGGGACCTATCTTTGTAAACTCTGATTATTTTATTAAATCAAACGATGTATTTTCCAAACGACACTTTAGGTCGTTCAATATATATGTAACTGTGATGCTATGACAGTCAATCCACAGGAATTCCATTCCGCTGCAAAACAGGTAATTTGGGGGTGTGACAGTGATTCCTCTAACAGGGGAAGAATGTCACAATTCTCAATTTCCGGTCACTTTTCAAATTTACTATTCATCTTTGGAATTTACTATTCATCGGTTACTATTCATCATTTTACTATTCATCGTTTTTGAAGTCGAGTTGATATTTTGAGAGGTTATTTCAAAATTATACTATTCACAAAACACTATTCATCCCCGGAGAAAAACTTATATTTACGACCATTATCTGCATATTAGTTCATGCATGGGTCCGCATATTTCAATAACGTATACTTTTCTTATTAAATAAACGCTATCGCATGATCATTTATTTTGAATAATTGATCCGACCCTTCCAAAAATTATCCTAATATATTTTTATACTCATTTTAAGACTATAATAATTATATTATTAGTTTACCCGATGTTTTGAAATTATTTTGTATATGTATTGTTATATATATATTTTCGACGGTTTTCGTAAATTCTACTCGATAATTATTTATTCACTCAATTCTTTTGAGAAATGTATTTTTATAATTTTTATGACTTCGATATATTTTATTTTGTTCAGTTAAAATCGATTTCTAGTTAACGCTACACTAAATAATTAATTTTATGCATTAAATACTCATTATACTTAACATTAAAATGCATTTAATTACACAACTCATCCAACCCCCCACCCCCATTTTGGCCTTGCCGACCTCCCCATATGAGTCACCATCTTTTATTAGTTTTCTTGACTTTAATGTGCACACACATCAAATTTGGACTAGATATTTGTATAATACAAATTATATACCAAAACAAACACATAGACTATGTATTTGAAAGGTGAAATAAACTAGAAAACCCTCTCCTCTTTGTTGGGTGGTTCGGCCAAGGCAAGGAAAACAAGGAAGAAGGCAAAGTTTTTCAAGAATCAAGTAATTTTATAAACCCTAGTATACTCTCTTTTAAGGTTTTGCAATAAAAACCTAGAGTATTTAGGAAAACCTTGTTCCATAAACCTCATCATCATACTAGTAAGCATTTTATGATCATTATTAATCTTTCATATTTATACTTAAGTTATTTTTATCATGCTTGAAAGAAAACATGCAAGTTTTATGTGTATCTATACCACTTTTATTGTTTTTAGTACTTATAATTAGTATATATCATCTTATAATTAATCCCTTGAAACATATCATTTTTGATGATGTTTAGGAACCCATGACACCCTAAGAAGGTGTATGGTAGGTTTAGAATAGATTTGGTGTTGATTAGAAGTTGTTAGAATAAGTATTACGCAAGAAAAATCACTTTCGACGACTTAAAAATAAGGTCTGATCATTTTTGTTAAATCTGGAAAATTCGACAGGTTATAAATTATTTTGGGCTAGATATTCAGAAAATATACTTTAAAACGAAACCGTGGTCGCTTGAACGGGTTAAAACGGATTTATAACGAAGAAGTTACGATATTTTCAAGTTTAACGACAAAAACTATTTTTCTGAAAATTTGCAAGCTGTCAAGGTTTATTTAAAGGGCAAAAACGAGTTTTAAACATTGTATAAATGATTCGATTTGTCAAAAATATATTAGTATACATTAACACGAAGCTAAGGATATATAGAACGTAGAAAACTGACTTATAACGACTTAGTTATACACATTTTAAATAAGGATATCGTAACTATTTTTCACAAGTATAACACTTACATATTTTTACTAGACCAAAATGGTTGTCGCAAGTGACCGTGTTTGGAGTCATTTTTCATATCGATAGAATGCTTTTGAGAAAACGATGTCTTCTAGTAAAAGTGAGTTCGCCTATTCTATTTTCCAAAATGTTTAACCGTTTGTCAAACGAAGCTATAACGAATAATTTACGATCACTCAAAATTGGTCATTTTCATGAATTGTCAAGTGTATTATTTTGAGACGAAAAACTATAACTTCATAATAAATCACTAAATGACTATCGTAGGATATCATTTCAACGTAAGTACTTGTAAAGTATTTTATAACATGACGAGATGTCATAAACGTGTATTTCGTCGATAAACTTGATTTTAAAAAATGTACAAGTGGTATGGATATCATATGAGTTTTCATGCACGACATTGTTTCATGACTTACATTAGGACATATCATTCATATTAGGTTGCGGATAGAGATCACACCTCATTTCAGTGTATCTACTTTTGTCATCATAATCATTGCATCAGGTGAGTTCGTAGCCCCACTTTTATTCGTTTAATTGTTTTATAAACTCTTTGGGGGAGATACATGCTCAACTACTTGCTTTTACGTTACCTTTATATGAACTAAAATAACTGTTGTTTCACTACTTGTGCGGTTTAATAAGTTCAAACAAGTCATAAGTTCATATTTAAGTTCAATGGTTCCATTCAAACGTTCATAATTAAGTTCAAGTCATAAGTTCATATTTGAACCACTTTCCTTGATTTTGAGCCCTTCGACATATATATTTGAACTCTTTTAACTTGATAGGAACATATTGGCATATATTTGAACACTTTAACTTGATTTAATTCTTTTGACATATAATTAATCTCATTTAACTTGATTTAATTCTTTTGACATATAATTAATCTCTTTTAACTTGATTTAATTCTTTTGACATATAATTAATCTCTTTTAACTTGATTTAAAATATTTTGGCATATAATTAATCTATTTTAACTTGATTTAAAACATTTTGACATATAATTAATCTCTTTTAACTTGATTTAAAACATTTTGACATATAATTAATCTCTTTTAACTTAATATTGAACCTTTTGACTATTTTGAACTTGTTTGACTTTATATTGAACCCTTTGACTATTTTGAACTTGTTTGACATAATATTGAACCCTTTGACTATTTTGAACCTTTTGATATGTTTTGAGCTCTTTGACTGGTTTGAACTTTTGAACTCGACTTAAACTCTTGAACTTAATTAAGAACTTTTGAATGGAACACTTGAACTTAATTATGAACGTTTGAATGGAACCATTGAACTTAAATATGAACTTATGACTTGTTTGAACTTATTAAACCGTACGTGCTATGCCCTTGACCTAAAGTCTCCCATGATCGGAGCATCACTATAAAGTCTCCTATGATCGAAGCATCACTATAAAGTCTCCCATGTTCGGAGCATCACTATAAAGTCTCCCTATGTGAACGGAGCAATACTAAGTCTCCCTTGTACGGAGCAGTGCAAATTTTCCCATGTTCGGAATGTTCTTAATTGTATATTAATAGTTGTATGATGTACTGTTCGTACATTCACATTGTTAGTCTCCTATTAGTAGGTAGTATGGATAGCGCTATTAGAGGTCGGCCAACCTCTCGTTCACTATGTTACGGAACGCATATTATTTATTCTAGGGGCTTTGCCTGGCATACATTATTATATACGTGGTGCTATAATGTGAACTATTATGACAGCGTATACTCAACCACTAGACACACTATATTTTGTGCAATGGGTGTGAACACACAGGTTGCAAGTTTTGTATGGGCGGAACATGGAACTGAGTGGATTTACAATGCCTTTGCTTTGTGAACTATTATGATAACGTGTACTTGACTTCTAGACATACAACCTTTGGCAGTGGGTTGTGAACACACAGGTTGCAAGTTTTGTATGGGCGAAACTTGGAACTGAGTGGATTTACAATGCCTTTGCTTTTTGGACTATTCTAAAAGACCAAGAACTTTGCCTTTGCTGCATGAACGTTTTTTAAAAGTTTTACAAGTTAAACAAACTCTATGAACTCACTCAACCATTGTGTTGACACTTTTTAGCATGTTTTATCTTAGGTATCTAAGGCATTCACTTCATAGCATGCATGTGGACTTATCATAGTGTCGCGGTGATGACGCGTCTCACATATATTTTATGCACTTAACTATCTATTGATTGTAACAAACTCATTTTTTTGGTACGTTGGAAATCTTTTGGGACCTATGTTTTGTAAACTCTAATTATTTTACTTAATCAAACGATATTTTCAAAACGACACTTTAGGTCGTTCGATATAACTGTAACTTTGATGCTATGACAGTCATCCCCCAGGTATTCCATTCCGCTGCAAAACAGGTAATTTGGGGGTGTGACAAAATATGATCGTGAGAAAAGTTTAAAAACGAAATGAAAGACTTAATATCAATTCTAATATAACTCCCCGGCAGCGGCGCCAAAAACTTGATGCAGGTTTTACTGACCAGGTCTTAATATTTATAGTGTCTCGCTATACCTATGGTCTACCCTAGTGCACTAACGGGCAGTGTACCCGGTCGCGTGTAGTGTAGTAAATGATAAAGCCGAGGTCGTCCCAAGAGCTATGTGTGTTGGATTATTACTAAGTCTAATTGTCACAGAATAATAATGGTTTCGATAGGGATTAATTAATTAAACTACTAATGCAGAATAAAATAAAGTAGATAAATGGGTAAAGGGAAATCAATAGAGGAATAGTGGTGCTAACCTAGTCAATCCTCCTAGCTAGTTATGTCTACATCTACCTACTTCCAATTACTTCAGGTGGGGTCAAATTCGAGAGGACAGCATTTGGTCAATTCGCCCTAACCTATCACCAAAGATGCCACCACAGGAGAAATCAGGCGCACCGTCACAAGTCCTGTTGTTTCTGGTCCCCTAAGCCAAGTCATTAAGTACCGCTACATGCTAGATTCAAAATAGTGAGTGCCCGGCCGTTAGGAACTTAGACACTACACCCCCCAATTCTTAAGTTCATCCACACGATAGGTGATCAGTTGGTCAAATCGCAAAAGTAGAAAGGGTCGTTAGTTGGTCATATCTTACCCTTCCCATCTCAGTCCTCTCACCTAGGTTCATTTGGTCATATCTCCGAGGCAATTGGCCTCTACCGCCATTCAAAACTATCGAATCAAGGGTGACTACCAAAGAACTATGCATGCATACAGTTAGAAATAATTGTACGGAAGTAAAGGTAAATGCAAACAAAACAATTAAGGAATCATAGCTAGGCTAGCACCAAAGGGTGCTTAGCCGCTCATATTAATCATGCAAATCAATTCAATATTTAAAGGTACGAAATACATGAATTGAAAGTAAAAGAAATATAAAACGCTAAAGCTTATCGTAATGGAGTGACTTCTCCCTTTGAAACAGCTCCGTATGCTCCCCTAGACCTGCGTTGAGCTTTTTCCCACGTTCTCAGAGTGTTGTGTGTGGAATGGGATGATTAGAAATGCTGGAATTCGTGGGGTATTTATAGGCCAGGTCAGGGTTACGGCGTAACTAATATAGGAGTTACGCCGTAACCTTCTATTTCATTGTAAATGCACTAGATCTGCTAGTTACGGCGTAACCATATTAGTGGTTACGCCGTAGTCTTCAATAAACTCGGTTACGTCATAAGTGATGCAGTAGTTACGGCGTAAGTATCAGCGGCGTGGAACCTCTTTTGACCTAATGGAGTTACGTCGTAACCTTTGGGAAGAGTGACGCCGTAACCTCTTGATAAGTTGGTATTCAGGGTCACGCAATAGTTACGGCGTAATGTGAGAGAGGAGTTACGCCGTAACTTCTTCAAAATAGGCATACTGTGATATATCTTTAGTTATGTTTCCATTTCCGCGTCTCTTTAGCTCCAATGCTCGTAATTTACCTGAAAGTGGAAAACAATGGAAAACAAGCGTAATCCATATAAATGATATAAATAACGAGCATTATCGCGGGAAATTGACACTTAATATTCAGGACTATTTGATGTTATCATCTATAAAAGGGTTGTAATGTTAGGCTTACGGTAGGGAAACAAATGGTTTGGTTGGATAGGCGATGTAATGGTGGCAAGTCAAAAATCTTATGTTACAAGCATGAAAAGAATGGCGTTGCTAAGCTAAGACTTGACTCACTAAACTCTAGATAACTTGAAACAAATATACATAAATTCAAAAATATAAACATAAAGATAGATGTAGGATGGTAGCCCGTATTTTTTTTTTTTTTTTTTTTGCATACAGTTTTACTCTACCATCCTCTAAGATAACATCAAAATATAAGGGATTTATAGGAGCATCCCTACACTTGAGTTTTTATTACTCTAACACTTATTTGACCCGATTTGAAAAGATCAAAACACTTGGAGTATTTAATTACGTAAATAAAGGGAATTTGAATTTAACGTTCTTTCCCATCACTCCATAAAATATTACTTTTACCCATGAGTCCCAATCATCCCAAAACTGTGTACAAAAGATATGACTCGACTTAGCAACCATGCAAGTAACTAGATAATTGAACTAAGGGTTTAGTATGATAACAATAATGCACTAAAGGTGAGTGCATACAAGGTAGGCTAAGGCGATTTGGGTGTACATTTGGGGGTGGATTGTAAACAATGCTTTTCATTGATATTTCAAAAAACTGAAATATCACGAGAACCGCGAAAAGGATAGGCTTTGAGGGGTTTAACTAGGGATATCGTGTACTAAAGATGAGTACATCGCAAGGGTGTGAGGTAATTACTCGACCGATGTGGAAGAAGTAATTATAATACGGGTATCAAACAAGGGTTATCCTAATGCCTCTTATCATTTAGTTATTCCTAACTACACAAGTGTAGTCTCACTAGCGATCTCGGAATGCATCACAAAACAAGTTCTAGAATCTATTATACTACGTGTACACTCTCGAAGCATTAAAGGTGAATGCTTTAATTCCTATAAGTCTAGGGGCGAACCTCATATTTTTAGGGTGGAATTTGAGTGGTAAACGGTTTTTGTGCTAGTCATACAACTCCTATCCGTGAGACGCTTTCTTAAGACTAAAGTCCCACTCGTACACGTCATAAAAAATTTTAAATTTGGCGCTAAAATTTCCCTAACGAATATTTCTCATAGCTTATTACACAAATGAAATAGGACAAGACAAATAATCAAGGATAAGCATAGTTTCAAAGTTCCCGTTTTATTCTCCCTCCCTACACTTAAACTGAACATTTTCCCCAATGTTCCCCGAAAGTATCAAAGTTATGATAAAGGAAGGTAAGTAAAAGAGAAAGAAACTAGTACTCCCCTGATTATGTTAGGATTTAGAAAATCCATTGGTTAAAGTGTCGGTCACCTCAAGTATTTGTATTCGTTAGAAAGCTCGTAGTCGTAGTCATGTTATGTTAATAAGTAATTAGTTAAGTAACACCGTGGAGGACGGACGGGTCTTTACCCACTGTATGCCTGATCCACAGCCCGTAGGTGGCGAGTCTTGTAAGAAAACTATAAATACCCTCTACCTCCCAAGGTAGAGGGTTAGAGCTTCAATACCATTTTTCTTTGTTTCACAAAGTTCCCAACTCTCTTCCTTTTCTCTCTCTAGAACTTTCTCTCTCTAAAACTTGTATACGCCCCATATGATTATGGTTTGATGTGTTTATGAAATCCTATAAGTTAAAATTGGTATCAAGAGCCATGGTTTGATCACTCATCTTTCATGCTCTTTGTTTTAGTGGATTTCATAAGGTTTTTGGGGTTATAAGTGTTTAGAAGAGTTTGAATCATTTGGTCAATTTCTAGTGTTAAAGTTTGAATTTTGATTGTACTTTTGTGTTTAGGATCATCATATGTGTTTAGGTTTTGAATTGGAAGGATTGAATCATCGAGGTTGGGTTGTTTTTGATTGATAAAGTGGTTATTTTTGAATATTGTACGAAGCGAGTTGAGCCACGGTATTGCGTTTCTTGGAAACGAGTTGCTTTGTAATTGGAAGCGAGTTGGTTTATGCGACTTGGCTATTAAGCGAGTTGTCTGTTTCTGCGAGTTGACCCTTAAGTGAGTTTTCTTGGAAGCGAGTTGGTTTATGCGACTTGGCTATTAAGCGAGTTGACTCTTTAAGTGACTTGAGTTTTTAAGCGACTTGTCTATTAAGCGAGTTGTATCTTTATGTGACTTGGGTTTTAAGCGACTTGTCTATTAAGCGAGTTGGTTTATGCGACTTGGATGTTAAGCGAGTTGTTCATTTATGCGACTTGTCCACTAAGCGAGTTGATCCTTAAGCGAGTTGGTTATGGTGCGACTTGTCAAGTTTACTACTTGTCTATTGAGACTTGTCACTTCTTCGTGCTACGTTTTAAGGTTGTTCTTTTGATTCTGTAAAATCCCGTGAAAGAATGAATTTCCTGGTTTAATCAAAGAATAGTAAAATCCATTAGAATCTGGAATCATGTCTAACAACGTACCTACTATCGTTTCTACTGTAGCTGAGGACGTTCAAGCAGCTGGATCAGATACTCGTCCACCTATGCTTGACAGAACTGATTATGACTCATGGGCTCAACAAATTAGGTTGTACTGTTTGGGAAAGGAAAATGGGGTTAACATTCTCAAATCAATTGATGAAGGACCTTATCAGATTGAGACTACAAGAGACACACTTGAAACTGCTGCGGATGGTACAGTGACCTTAGGATTGGACATACCTAAGACGTATGATGAGCTCAGTGATAAGGAGAAAAAGAGATACGATGCTGACATCAGGGCTTCTAACATTGTACTTCAGGGTCTAACAAAGGACATCTACAAACTAATCAATCACAACACTGAAGTCAAAGCAGTTTGGGACAATGTCAAGATGCTTCTCTATGGTTCTGAATTAACTAAAGAAGAAAGAGAATCTCAACTGTATGATGACTTTGAGCACTTTAAGATGAAACCAGGAGAAAGTGTCACTGAATATTATGTGAGGTTCCATAAGCTTGTGAATAACATGAGGAATATCAAAATGACTATGCCAAATATTCAGCTAAATTCAAAGTTTGTGAACAACATGAATCCCGAATGGCACAAATTTGTCACTTCAGTCAAGTTAACAAAAGGTCTGAGGAACACCAACTATGAGCAATTGTATGCGTACTTGCTTCATAATGAGAGACATGCTATGTTTGAACGAATGATCTTGGATAAATTCAATTCAAATTGAATTCCACCCCACACACCAACAATAACCTCAGAACAGCATCCAATCCACATAATGTGCAAGGAAGACGGTATGAACAAGGGATGATTGGAGCAGGTTATGGTAATACTGGAGCAGGTGGAGGGTTTGTGGCTAATCAGAATCGTGGAAGGAATGCAAATCAAGGACAAGGAAAGCCAATCAAGTGCTACAACTGTGGTGGTGATGGACACATTGCAAGGAACTGCACATCTCCAAAACGCCCTCAAAATGCAGAGTACTTCAGGGATAAGATGCTGTTGGTGCAAGCTCAGGACAATGGAGCGGTTTTGGAAGAAGAAGAGTTGCTGTTTCTTGCTGAGGGAAATGCCAAAACCTATGATGCTGATGTGGATGAGCAGCCAATTCAGGAAATAGGTCACAATCATCAAAATGCCTTTCAAGTTGCTGACTGTGATGCATTTGACTCTGATGTCGATGATGAACCTATTGCCCAGACAATCTTCATGGCTAACATTTCACCAATGGTCTCTCCAAAGGTCTCATCACCACAACGGGCTGGTCCATCCAAAGAATCAATCATCTCTGAGGTATTAAAATTATACGATGAAGTTGATGAGCAAGAGATGCATAACAAAATACAATCACATGAAACTAATGAATCAAATATTGATAATGTGGGTAATAGTAATGTTGTTCCATATGATCAATATGTGTTACAAAGTGAAAGTGAGATTGTACCAAGTGATGCATCTTCAGCAGTCAATGATGACTATGTTTTTGATGAATACACTGTATGTGCCCCTGATGATTCTGTCATCTCTGAGCTGAATACCTATAAAGAACAAGTTGCCATTTATGAACAACGTGCTAAGTTTGAGTTAACTACCCGTGAGCAGGAAATGGATGACCAAATGCGTACAATTATTAGAAAAAGTAATTTTAGAGAAGAAGTGTTAAAACAAGAGTTAAACTCCTTACAAGAAAAGCTTTCTAAAACTGTTAAGCAAAAGCAAGAACTTCAAGATAATGTTAAAGTGCTTAAACAAGAATTTAATGCTAAGGAATCAAAACTTTTGAATGACTTTTCCAATCTAAAAACTTTGAAAAACAAGCTTGAAAATAAGTTGTACGTACAAGGGAATACCATTCAGACTGCTCATATGATCACTAAGCACAGAGTCTTAAGTGATAATCATAGTATTCTCCTAGTAGAGGAGCCAAATCCCGAGTATTGTAAAAAGGCTAAAACTTTCCATACAATTGTATATGATGGTAATGAGATCCTCAAGCCTAGGCAAACACCATCATGTGGTGGAAGCACGGAAGAGGATAGAAAATTAGAAGATGCCTCTAGGGAGAGAATGGATGAGAAGCTAAAAGATCCTGAGTGTAAAAGACAAAACATAACGTTCAAACCCCATGATTACACTAAAGAAAATTGGATTTCCCTGAACATGTTTAAGCCTCAAACTCAATTAACCCCAAAACAAGTTTTTTGGAAAAAGGACATAGATATGCAAAAAGCTAATGCACTTGTTAAAGCAAACACTTCCCTTAGGAAAATGCCTCCAGCGACTGTGTATCCTCCGAATACACCAATGCACTTAGTTCCTAGATCTATTCCCACTAAGAGCAAGACCTTAATCAGCTTATATGTTGTTTATCAACTATTCGTTGATTTCGAAAAGACATGTAAGAAAAGAATCACACCTACAGGGATAACTGAAGGGGAGAGGGGTTTTGAGCAAACTAAAGAATGCTATTTAACTGAGGTCATACCTTTCTTTAAACAATTAAAAGGTCAATTTGAGAGTCTTCAAAAAGGGATAGAATCAGATATTAAAGAAATGGAAAAGGAATTTGATGCAATGATAGTTGAGGTCAATGATTATGAACGGGAACTCAAATATAACGAAATTGAAAGGAAGAATCTGCATATCTTAAATGAGAACTTAGTATTGAGTTGTGTGGCTCAAGACGTGTTTTATACTGTTACTAAGCATTCTATTACTGCTTCTCAATTTCATGAATTATCTGTTGCTTTGAAAGTTTCCCATGATCGTGTTATTGAGCTTGAAAACAAAAACTAAAAACTAAATGAGAAAATTGACCAGGATGATGATGATAATTTGGTAAAACATCTTTCTAAGCTAGAAGTTGAACATTTTGATTTGCAACGAAAATATCAACATCTCATAGAAAATGTCAAAACCTCAAACATCAAGACATCCTCAAATGTTCCAGAGTTTGATGCAGTTTTTGAAATAAACAAACGTGACGAACAGATTCAAGCTCACTGTAACACGATCAAAAAGCTGAAAGCCCAAATTTCACAATTAAAGGGTGAAAAGAACAATGTGTTTGGCTCCCAAATGCCTCCTCCGTTAGATTCTCAATTCTCTCAAAACTTTCATCTTCAAAACATCATTAACGTATTAAAACAAGAAAATGAGAGTTTTCTAGAAGAAAATGAAAAGGTCAAACGACAGTTCAAAGAGTTATACGATTCAATGAAAGTCACTCGTGACAAAAACAATGAAAAAATAACTTCGTTACAAAAGGAAATTGAGAATCTGAAGAGTCAGGTAAAAGGGAAAATGCCACTTGTCTTTAATGAGAATGTTACATCAAAGTCATCTGCAGACTCTAAATATACTATGACTGTTAAATACATTCCTCCTCATCTTAGAAATAACGAACTTGTGTTTCATAACTATTTCTTTCACCTTAAGCATAGTCTAGAATGTCTCCGTGAGATCGTAGAAGAGGATTACATAAATAAGCCACTTGATAGTGAAATTAGGTTTCCTTGCATTCAGGACAAACGATCTCAGGAGCTTTTAGAATGTTTAAGAGCAACATGTCCTAAATCCTTATGTGAGAAAGATAAAGCTGTGATGCCTTGTTCTATGCCTAGTGATAAGTATGCAACCCACTCTATGCCCAGTATTAAGAGAGTGAACTTTAATATGCCTTCAAGTAGCTCAGGTCCCAGCACTTATAAACCTAAAATACCAAAAGTAGCAAAACCAACTAATGTTCCCATTCCCTCTACAGGAGTAAAAAGTGACACCAAAGCGAGCAGGTCAAAGCCTCAAGGCAACACAAAGAATGATAGGACCTTGCAAGCTAGGAATGTTCAGTGGAAGAGAGTAGAAGATCACCTTAGGAAGAATGAACCTATGTTGAATAAAACGAAGCGTGCTGTAATTAATTCAAATTCTGCTACTTTTGGCAAAACATGTAATGATGATTGCTTGGTTTCTATTACTAATCATGTATGTGGTGTGAATGATTTGATTAATGTTGTTAAATACCCTGTTAAAACTGTTAATGCCAAAAATCGAGCTAAGAAGGCTAGAAAGCAAAGGCGGAAGAAGATTAGAAAACATTGGAAACCCACAGAAAGAAAATTTAGTAATGTAGGTTATCAGTGGATACCTACTGGCCACAAATTTAGTCTTAATGTATTGTGCCCTAAATTATCCAGATCAATGCCCATTAGGAAATGGATGCCTACTGGTAGAACTATTCCTTTAAGAAGTCAACATACTTTGAATAGGTCTAATTTATACACTAGAACTGCATCTATCCCTGATGATTCCATTGTTTCTACCTCCGATGTGGGTGTTCCAATCATTGTTACTAACCAAATGGAACCCATTCTTGCATGGGGATCCCAATTATCCAGTTATCCATTCTTGTCTGTGTTCAACTGCAGGTCGTTCAAATCGTTCTGTGGTACTTGGACTCAGGCTGTTCCAAGCATATGACTGGAGATCACTCGCGGATCATGAACTTCGTGAGTAAATTCATCGGGACTGTTAGATTCGAGAATGATCATTTTGGTGCAATTATGGGTTATGGAGACTATGTTGTTGGTGATAGTGTAATCTCTAGGGTATATTATGTAGAAGGTCTTGGTCATAACTTGTTTTCTGTTGGTTAATTATGTGATTCCGATCTAGAGGTGGCTTTCAGAAAACATACTTGTTTCGTTAGAGAACTTGATGGTGCAGAACTTTTAAGAGGAACACGTGGTTCAAACCTATACACCATCTCTATCGAAGATATGATGAAGTCTTCTCCAATTTGCTTGTTGTCAAAGGCTTCGAAAACAAAGTCATGGTTATGGCATCGTCGTCTCAATCACTTGAACTTCGGCACCATAAATGATCTTTCCAGAAAGGACTTAGTAAGTGGCTTACCTAGACTAAAGTATTAAAAGGATCATCTTTGTTCAGCATGCCAATTGGGAAAAAGCAAGAAGTATGCCCACAAACCCAAACCTACAAACTCAGTTATGGATGTTCTTCATACCATTCACATGGATTTATGTAGACCCATGAGAGTGTAGACTATTAACGGGAAGAAATATGTGTTAGTTGTGGTTGATGATTACTCTCGCTTTACTTGGGTTAAGTTCTTAAGGACAAAAGATGAAACTCCAGATATCATCATTAAACTTATCAAACAGCTGCAGGTTCGACTTAACAAGACTATCAGAATCATCCGAACAGACAATGGAACTGACTTTGTCAATAAAGAACTTAGTGAGTTTTATGAAAGTGTTGGAATCAGTCATCAAAGAAGTGTTCCACGAACTCCTCAATAGAACGGTGTAGTTGAAAGACGAAATCGAACTCTTGTGGAAGCCGCAAGAACAATGCTGATTTATTCAAAGGTTCCAACGTTTCTCTGGGCTGAAGCCATTGCCACTGCATGCTACACTCAAAATCGATCCCTAATTCACACATCTAATGGAAAAACTCCATATGAACTTGTCCACAATAGAAAACCTGATCTATCATTCCTTCGTGTGTTTGGTGAGTTGTGTTATCCAACTAATGAGGGTCAAGATTTAGGTAAACTGAAAGCTAAAGCAGACATTGGAGTATTTGTAGGATATGCACCAAACAGAAAAGGATACAGAATCTACAACAAAAGAGCCCGAAATATCATGGAAACAATTCACGTTAAATTCGATGAGCTGACCGGTCAAATGGCTCCAGGATAATCCATTTCCGGACCCGCCTCACAACTTTCATTAAGTAGTCCCATTAGTTCCTCTCTTGTACAAAATCCCTCACCAGCAACTCCATATGTACATCCTTCAGAAGAAGATTTGAAGAAATTGTTTGATCTAATGTTTGATGAACACTATGAGCCAATTTCTAATGATCTGTCAAATCCATCAACAGAGGCTGCTCCTATCCCTATCAATGTAGATAACCCTTCAGTTTCTATGTCGTTGAGTCAAGAAGCGCTTGCTGTTGATCACTCTATCTCATCATCAAATCCTAAATCATCGAGTGTACGTCATGGAATTGTTTCTGGCACCTATGATGGAGATAACCCCTTTGCTACTCCCGAAGATGCTCCCTTTGAGAACATATTTGCTCCTGAACCATCATCAAACCCATCTTTATCAGGGGAAAACGACTCTGCTACTTCAGTTCCTCAACAACAACCACACGAACACCTCAGAAAATGGACACATGACCATCCATTGGACAACATCATTGGGAATCCCTCTCGCCCAAGTATCCACTCGTAAACAACTTGCAACTGATGCCTTATGGTGCTTCTTTAACTCCATACTATCCAAGGTCGAACCAAAAGATGTTAAACCGCCATGAATGAAGACAGCTGGTTCAATGCCATGCAAGAAGAAATTCATGAGTTCGATCTACTAGATGTATGGGAATTAGTACCGCCCCGACTGTGCTATGATCATTTCTCTAAAGTGGATCTTCAAAGTAAAACTTGATGAGCATGGTGATGTGTTAAAGAACAAGGCTCGATTAGTTGCAAAAGGATACCGTCAAGAGGAGGGTATTGACTTTGAAGAATCATTTGCTCTAGTTGCACGTGTCGAGGCAATCAGAATCTTCCTGGCCAACGCTGCAAGTAAGAACATGGTAGTCTATGAGATGGATGTAAAGACTGCTTTTCTTAACGGAGATCTTAAGGAAGTCGTATACGTCAGCCAGCCTGAAGGTTTTGAAAATCCAGAGCATCCTACTCATGTCTATCGTTTGAAAAAGGCTCTTTACGATTTGAAGCAAGCTCCAAGGGCATGGTACGATACGCTATCAAAGTTTCTTCTATCTACTGGATTCAACAAAGGAGAAGTTGATCCGACATTGTTCACCAAAAAGTCAGGCAAACACTTAATTCACGTTCAAATCTATGTTGATGATATTATTTTTGCCTCGACAGACCCCAAGGAATGTGACCATTTTTCTAAGGAGATGGGCTCCAAATTTCAAATGTCAATGATGGGACAAGTGTCATTTTTCTTGGGATTACAAATTTCTTAAAGTCCCGGAGGCATTTTTATCAATCAATCTAAATATGCTAATGAAATTTTAAAGAAATTTAGATTTGACACCGTTGACACTCCCATGGTGGAGCGTACCAAACTGGATGAGGACTACTCAGGGATCATGGTAGATCAAACGAAATATCGAAGTATGATTGGATCCATGATGTACCTCACAGTAGACCGACATTCGTTCGCTGTATGCATGTGTGCTAGATACCGTGCTAAGCCTACCAAAAGCACCTTGAAGCGGTTAAACGGGTCTTTTGGTATCTCCAAGGAACCATCAACATGGGACTTTGGTACCCGAAGAACACCGGTATGTCACTAACAGCCTATGCACATGCTGACCATGCAGGATGTCAAGATACACGTCAAGTACGCCCGTGGAGGTGCTCAGCTTTTGGGTGATAAGCTTGTGAGCTGGTCTTCAAAGAAACAAATGAGTACTTCTATATCCTCTACAGAGGTGAATACATAGCCATGTCATCTTGTTGTGCTCAAATCCTATGGATGAGATCCCAATTATCCGACTATGGCTTTGAATTCAACAAAATCCCTCTGTATTGTGATAACAAAAGTGCCATTGCTCTCTTGCAACAACGTTCAACATTCAAGAGCAAAGCACATCGACATTCGACATCATTTCATTCGGGAACAAGTGGAAAAAGGTGTGGTAGAACTCTATTTTGTGAGGACTAAATACCAGTTAGCAGACATCTTCACCAAAGCTCTTCCTAGAGAACGTTTTGAGTTTATCCTTCCACGACTTGGTCTAAAGAGTCTACAACTGGAAACACTCAAACGTCTTCAAGAGGAAGACGAGGAGTAAATGCTTTTCTTCATCTATCTCTTGTAAATATTTTTTTAAAAAGCAAAATTCAAAATTATAAAACCCACAAAAGAAATTAGAAAAATATAAAATTTTAAAAAAATCCATAAAAATTTGAAAAACTCGAAAATTTTCAAAAAATATTGTCATTTTGTCATGTTTTTCTTAATTCGAT
Organism: Chrysanthemum makinoi; assembly: GCA_910596185.1. Taxonomy (NCBI): domain Eukaryota; kingdom Viridiplantae; phylum Streptophyta; class Magnoliopsida; order Asterales; family Asteraceae; genus Chrysanthemum; species Chrysanthemum makinoi. Next base: position 303,647,812 of record OU343224.1, read on the forward strand.
ATCATCTACGGACTTTGTGTTGACATTCAAAGAGTGTCACGGGTCTTTAGATGTTCTTCGAATGTACATAAATTGTTCTAAAAAAAATGAGACGGAGAAAAATGGTGGCTTACTGTTATTTCAGACAGTAACCTGTGTTTAAAAGAAAGAACAGAGCCATGCTTTATTTGGTTTTAAAATCCTATGCTCTGATTCTAAAAAAACCAAATGTTTGTCGTCAAAAAGACAAATGTTTCTTTCAAAAATATTTTTCCTTCTAAATATTCTTCGGAAAAATATTTATCATCTTTTGAAAACAAATTGCTTTGAAAATAACTTGGACTATATTTCTGAAAATTATCTGGGCTTAGTCTTTGTCAAAATCTCTAACACTCAATCAACAACTCATGTCATTGATTGAGGGGAGAATGATTTCAATTCAATCAAAAGGGTTATTTTTCAAACAATTGGCACGTAAAAGAGCAAGGTCTACTTTTAGAAAATCAAAAAAGAACAATGTTTTATACAATTAATTCAAGACCTTGGCTAATGTTATGTTTTCAAAAATTATTTATGCATGATTGATCAATGGAGTTTAAAGTCTCAAAATCTTATCCTTATCAGTTAAAATATTTTTCAAAAGCAAGTCATTATTCTCCTCAAAAGTTCTCAAAATTTAATTTAAATCAATAGAGATCACAAATCTCAAAGGATTTGAAAATTGTGATCGGGGGAGAATTTGTAATTTAAATTGGATTTAAACTGATAATTTGATAAACGGTTTTATATGTGATTAACAAGCTCTCCTCCCTACATGTGCCAAACGATTTCAAACATACGATGCACATGTTGAGGGGGAGCATCTACATCAAACCAATAAGGATTGAATCATGATTGATTTATCTCTAAGTGCAGGTTTTCCCTAATATGTGCTAAAAATTTTCTAAATCAGATGCACATATTGAGGGGGAGCAAATTTTTGAAAACCACATTCTTTCCCGGAAATAACTTTAACTGTATGTGAAACACTGATTTTGATCGGGAAAGTGATGTCGATATTTTTAGAAAATATTGATCAAAGAAGTGAATTCTTCCTCTTGCCTCCATGTGTCAAACTGATTTCAAACACACGATACACATGTTGAGGGGGAGCTATTTTCTAAAATATCAAAAATGATTCAGGTACAAAATGCTTTGATAATATGTCACAAGTACCTGGATTGATTTTCAAGTGGTTTTCAATTGGTTCCAATGGCTGATGAACAATACCAAAAAGACCGACCAAATTTACTTTATGTATGATGATATAAGGATGGTTAAGTTAGGTATTCGTTCCCACGATCCTGCCAGAGCTAGAGGGATCTACCCAGGGACAATCCACTAGATAGTGTAGAGTCCTTAGGTATGATGAAAACAGGAGAAAAGTGAGATATGTGAAGAGTGCAGACTGAGATAGAGCTAGAACTGGAATAAACCCAACAAGGTTCTAGTAATGAAGTCTCGGTAAACACTGAAGGCGTTGAAGAATGAAAAAGAATTGAATGTGAAAAAGGGTGAAAAGAAATAGTCCTCCATTATTTCAACCTTAGGGTAGAAACCGGGTTCAATTCATATGTTACTGGTGGTTACGAACGTAATACAGGGGAACCGAAAATATCTATCGACTTTCTCTTAGAGATGGTTGATATTGAAGAAGGAGACCCTCTCCCTAGTCTCCGGCATAGGAACCAAATGTGCTCTATTGAGTCTAAAGCCTCGAGATCATCTATAAATCTCATTAGGACACTGTCAATGAAGTCTCACTGTTTCACACAATGTTGAAAGTGAGAATATATCTTATGAGTCTTACGCATTATCCTTGTGGTATTGCCAGAGCATCTGAGTGATATGCCAACATACTAACAATGAAGATGGAAAGCCTTCTAGAGCCAACATCAAACAAGCTCTTGGTAGGTGGCATGTGAGATCTATCCAATGGATCAACCATGTGACAACTGAACAGAAACAATGGAGCGATTCAAATTTATGAATCAATCCTGGTTCAGGTTACGGATTGACGGATACCTTTGAAAAACCGGTCGTTGTGCTCAAAATTGTTTTCTCTAGCACATCGACTGTGCATTAATACTTCAAAATAAAAGGTGTTTATGATTGATAATTGATTATTCTTAAAACCTTCGTTGTATTGCAAAAACACTTTCTATTGAGCAGTACACGATTTTTTTTCAAATCTCTTTTCATCAATCAGTGAATCTCATATTCGCTGGTTCACTCACTCCGTGTTGTCTTCTTTGAGACGTTCCGGTTTGAGAACAGCTAGAGCAGCTGCGAAACCCTGTCAAGGAGATTCTTCATAATTATACCTGATCACAGGCAGTACTTGTACTGATCAACGGGGAACCGTGGGCCGTGTACCTCAATTCGACGAAAGTGATCAAAGACACTTTCGTGCGCTTTTATTGCTAACTAATGTGTGTGCAGTGCACACACCGACGCGTTTTAGCGATCGTAATTGAGAGGTCAATCCATTGCCGCATGCTCACACAACACATTCATTTCAAAAGAAATCATGATTAGTGCATCAATGAATCTGATATTCTCACTCCATGCTTCTGTTACGCTGCTGCAAATATCATGAATCAACCAAAGCTTCCGCTACTCTAATGAAAAGAAATCATGATCCAGAATGTGAGCATGTCGGTCCACTGTCACAACATCACATAATGTCAACACTACAAAGGAAGAGTCCAAGATTTACGTAAGCTGATGATCTCAAAGCTGGCTCAAAACTCATCATCATGTGGATCAGTTAAAGACCTCCACTTGGATTATCCAAACATGCAAAACATGAAGAATCAAAGACTACGGGCTACAGAGCAATGAACTTAAACAAAAATCCAAGAAAAATCTTAATGTAATATCTGTTTGTATTCTGTGTAATTTAAGGTGACCTCCCTTAGGGGGAGATTGTTAGGATTTAGAAAATCCATTGGTTAAAGTGTCAGTCACCTCAAGTATTTGTATTCGTTAGAAAGCTCGTAGTCGTAGTCATGTTATGTTAATAAGTAATTAGTTAAGTAACACCGTGGAGGATGGACGGGTCTTTACCCACTGTATGCCTGATCCACAGCCCGTAGGTGGCGAGTCTTGTAAGAAAACTATAAATACCCTTTACCTCCCAAGGTAGAGGGTTGGAGCTTCAATACCATTTTTCTTTGTTTCACAAAGTTCCCAACTCTCTTCCCTTTATCTCTCTAGAACTTTCTCTCTCTAAACCTTGTATACGCCCCATATGATTATGGTTTGATGTGTTTGTAAAATCCTATAAGTTATAGATTAGCTCGGTAGGATCCGTGTGAAGTAGTGGTTAAATTCTTTCCCAAGAAGAATGTATGCGTGATAAGCTTCATCCAATATTATGTTTCTTCTTCTTGATAAATAAAACCTGCACACTTTAAGAAAATAGACGAAACCTTAGCGTAAAATCGACGGTAAAACTATATATGACTCAACTACACTAGGATATAATGCTTGTGGAATGGATATTTGCAGTTTTTCTGGAAAAATTAAGACCCGAGAATTTTCAAAAATTTATAATTAGAACATAAAACAAGAAAAATTTTATAAGCTGTTTCTGCTCCTCTTGACGTCGTCAAGTTCTAATCCTGACGCCGTCAGGTTGTCCTGACAGAAACTGGTCTGCTGCATTTTCCTGGAAAAATTACACCTTTAAAATCTGGAAAAATTCCTGCAAAACATCCATTATGACTCAATACAAGAATTTGACTCTAACAAACACACATATATATCAATTTCAATAATCGTAATTCTCATGTTCACATTCTTTTAAAAACGTGTGTAATCCTCCCTACACTTATCTTATTGCAAAATACCTTTATGTAAATAAGACGAGGTTAAAGACAAAATAAAACATTTTCACAAATTCAAACATGAGATAAACAACAATGAAAAGATATATGACACACAAACAGACAAATAATTAAGCATGGGTTGGCTCTCACGAAGCGCTTTTCTTTATTTATGAGTCTTAAAGCTAGACTCGAAGTCGTACTCCTACGTACCTATGTAAGTAAGTTTATCCTCAAGAATGTCATAGGGATCAAACTTATCTTTTAAATTCCTAGTGGTACGCTTAGTTCGGTACGTCTTTTCAAAATTTTCTCCATCGGGATCATAGATTGTCATCCTAATGTGCCATTCTCCATTCCCATCACTAGGTGGTCTATCCCAATTCCAATGATGCTTAGGCTTCTCACTCTCAACTTTCCACTAATTCATGTTAAGATTAACGGGCAAGTTTCCTAGGAACTCGGTCATCTTCCTAAACACTAAGGCATCCTCGAACGGGTTCACTTCAATGTCCCTAGCCAATTATTGCTCATGGAAAGTTGAGTCACTTTAAGGCTTCGTCTAGATAGAAAGGTCGTTGAGGACCTACAAAATCTTTATTAGTCCAAGGTCCATATCTAGATTATTTTCTATCCAACATGATCTCGTAGGGTATTTCTTCCTCTTTGTAGTAGATATGCTTCTTGACATAATAAATTGACCTAACACTCCCTTCACCTACCACTATCTTAGACGTCTTACAATCAATTTGGCACTAGTGGTAGCTATGAATCCTCTTCCTACTAACAGTGGGCATGTCGGGTCTTTATTCATGTCTAGCACATGGAAATCCGCTAAAAGATTCAATTGACCTACATGCACTACCATATCTTTTATTATCCCTACCGAATATGCCATACTACCGTCCGGTAGACCTAATATGGTTTCCGTTTGTTCTATCTTACCTAGGTTAAGGTTTCTATGGAGGGAAAACGGAAGAAGATTGATGCTTGATCCTAAGTTGGCTAAAGTGTCGAAAGGTTTGGAATTTCCAAGCCTACACGGAAGAATGAATAGCCCAGGATCATCTATTTTCTTAGGTAACTTATTTCGCACAAATGCGGACCCACGTTCTCCTTTTTAAGTTCTTTCTCATATTTTTCTTTTAATGCATTATAATAAGGCGCATGAGTCAAGACTTCAAGAACCGGTTTTTCTTAGTGGAGTTCCTTATACTCCTATTCTAAATTAGGTTTGGATTCTTGGTTGATGGGTTTCTAAAGAGTTGGTTGGACCAACGGTTTAGGTCCTTGGTACCTCATGAGGGATCGCTTGGAACCCGTGTTGATGGCGTTGACCGGGTGAAATTTCGGGTGTGAAGGCATGGATATGCACTCTCCCAAGGTAAGCAAGAACATGAAGTCGATGAAATCGAATTTACTTTTGGGTTCTTTATAGTGTCACTCGGGAGTGCTCCAATTTCCTGGTCATTGAAGGCTTTTAAGAGGGCGTCGAGCTTGGTTGTCTTCTCACCTTGTCGTTGCTTGAAATCGGTTTCAAGCTTAGTCAATCGATTCTATTGAAATGACATAAACCTAAACACCATTGCCTCGAGACTAGTGGAATTCCCGGTATTTGGAGGGTTGGACCTATTGGGTGGACTAGATGGCTCCACCTAAGGTTAGGGTTATTTCTCTATAAGGGGTTGTAGGAATTTCCTAAGTTTTTTTGCTCGGGCTTGAAAGTGTACCACTTCTCTCCCGCTCCGTCGGTATGCGTGGAGGCGTAGTCCGGAAAAGCTTGTTCGGAGAGTCTTGTGCAATCACGAGTGTCGTGGGGACCACTACATAACTCACAAGGTAGAGTGATTTTGCTCACTTGGTGCGAAGACTTAGGATTCTCGTAGGAGCTCATTAGGAATTTGACTTGATTTTCAAGTTCGAGCATCCTACGATTGGAAGTTTGTGAGTCAATGGGAGGCAAGGAGATTGCCTTGACGGTTTTGGGCAACTCACGGGGGTCATTCCAACTTTCATTGTCATTGAGGGCAAGGTCCTCTATTGTACCCCACGATTCTTCTTCCGGTGAGATCACTAAGTTTAACACCGGCCGCTTGGTCGATGGATTGCTTAGTTGAGAAGTTGACATGATCATAAAAGATTTGGACTTGAAGCCAAAGATCGATGCCGTGATGAGGGACTTTATAGAGCAAGTCCTTGAATTGAGTCCATGCCTGGTAGAGGGATTCACCTTGACATTGTTGGAACATCAATATTTCATTCCTAAGTTTAGTAGTTCTCCCTAGTGGAAAAATTGGGCAAGAAAACGAGTGGTAAGATCATCCCGAATTGAGATAGATCCGGCGGGAAGTCGCTCAAGCCAATTACTAGCTTGGTCCTGTAGAGAGACTTGGAAGAGACGAAAGCGCGTGGTCTCCCGTGTGGTAGCATCAAGGTCGATGGAATCAACAATTTTAAGGAAGTCCTTAAGATGCTGATTAGGATCTTCGGAACAAAGTCCATGGAATGCACACCCGTTTTGCACAAACCGGATGGTTTCGGATCGCAGGGCCGTAGTTTAAGCTTGATCGGGGAGCTCAATGGTGTTCCTATATCCTTGGTGGCTTGGTCTAGAGTATTCACCAAGTGTACGGCCTCTTGGCGGGTCAATGATTGGTGGGTCGATGGGAAGTGGTGGATGTGGTGGCGGGTTATCACCTTCCATGATGAAAAGTGATGGGATTACGAACAAAGTCACGAAGAAGGGGGTAGACTACAAGGAAGCTAAAAATGAGAAAAAATCTTACTTGATAGGAATCAAGCAAGGGAACCTAAACGAGATAAAAATATAACTAGCTATTCTATTCCCCAGCAGCGGCGCCAAAAACTTAATGCGCGTAAAAGGCGTGTTCAGGGTCAAAGGAACTACCGTTTCGTCGAGCAAGTTTTTCAACACCCTAGGCAGTGAACCTAATCGTTGTAGTGTAGTATTGTGTAAGCCTCGGGGATTGATATTTTTCTCTAGGGGAATAGGAATGCTAGTAAAAAGTGTACTACGCTAAGGTTGAGGTTGAGGAAGATTCTTTTTTATCTTTTTATATTTTTTAGAAAGCTAAGGGTAAAATCTCGGGGTTTGGATTTGGGGTGTTGTACTTCTACCAATTACTCTACTATTCTAATTATCTAAACTATAGGTAGTCTATGTCTTTTTGATGTGTGCTCGTATGATGATTAAAAATGTGTTTACCTAGATACTATTACTCCCTAGTTATCTTTTATTGGTGGTTGAATTGTCACGTCCTTATTCTTAACGCGTTGTGTTTTCTAAAGTCGTAGGGTGTGCCTTTTTCCCTAACTCTCTGAGACTACCTTAATGTTATTGCCTACGAAATCCTCTAGATTAATCATAAACTAACTTTAAGGTTATATTCGGATGTTTAGACTACGAAATCCGCTAAATGATTCACAAACTAAGGTTCACAAAGATTACTCAAGCATTTAAACACAACGATGGTCTAATTGCACTCCTAAGCCAATTACAATTAAGATAAGAGACAACCAATCAATAATTAATAACTAGGTTTCACAGATCTAAGCAAACACACAAGAAATTTAGTTGGACATGTTAAACACGCAAGCATACACACATTCAATGAAAGACATAATGAAATTAATGAAGTAAAACACTTATCTTGATGTAAAATAGGGTTTGGGAACCCTAAGATACTGTCCAAGTCGGACTACAAACGTTTAGGGTTTTTACTCCACAAGTCTACCACCTAAAATTCTGAAAATTCGATTTCTATATATAATTTTACACTTACAACGGTGTCGCCTTATAGGTGGGATGACGTCAGGTCGCCGTCATTAGGGTTTTTGTCTTGGCCAAGTAATCGTTGGGACGGCGTCACGTTGTAGTTGTGACGCCGTCGGGCATCAGTAGGGACGTCGTCTGATTCTGGATCTAGGTCGTCTGAGATGAAAAGTCTTCGTGATGCCCTTCCTCTTCAAATCCTGACGCCGTCAGGTGTATTTTAGCAAAAAGTATAATGAGCCGTCAGAGATTTTAATTCGTATAAAGGGACGGGAACCCTAAGATACTGTCCAAGTCGGACTACAAACATTTAGGGTTTTTACTCCACAAGTCTACCTCCTAAAATTCTGAAAATTCGATTTCTATATATAATTTTACACTTACAACGGTGTCGCCTTATAGGTGGGATGACGTCAGGTCGCCGTCATTAGGGTTTTCGTCTTGGCCAAGTAATCGTTGGGACGGCGTCACGTTGTAGATGTGACGCCGTCGGGCTGAGGGGATGTCGTCTGATTCTGGATCTAGGTCTGCCCGACGAAAAGTCTTCGTGACGCCCTTCCTCTTCAAAGCCTGACGCCGTCAGGTGTATTTTAGCAAAAAGTCTAATGAGCCATTAGAGATTTTAATTCGTATAAAGGGACGGCGTCGCCCTTTAGTTGGGACGCCGTCAGGTGCAATTCCAGCAGCTTGAGTGTCTTCGATCTTGACTTAGCCATTTTCTTCATATATTCACTCCTTTTCGTCCAAATATGCATCATTCCAGAATTTTGCTTCCAAGAGACCTAAAAAGTGAAAAGGAACGAAATTAAGCAGTAAGGGATATAAAAATGGGCTATTAAGGGCTTAAATGACCCCTTAAAAGTGTATGTTTTAAATCCTTATCATCCTCAGTGGGTAGGCGATCTTGACAATGTTGAGTTTAAAACAAATAATGTTATAGGCAATTTTGAATACCCACATGATGTACCAGCCTATAAGGGAATCATGAAGTTTTTTCTAAACTACCCACTGAAAAAGGCCTTTGTTCAGTCCCCTTCTATACTGTACAAAAACCTCCTTAGGTAGTTTTGGGCAACTGTAGTGGCCTATGACTCAACACCCTCAATTGATGAGACAGACCTTAGACCCCTCAGGGAGTTTCTCATCGAATTCTCAATTTTAAATGGGGAAAAATCAGTCACCCTGGACTATAAAACTTTGTGTACCTCTACAGGGCTTGACTATAATCCAGGAAAATATGTTTCTCACCCTGACCCAGCCACTGTTAAGGCTGAGTTGGGTAAATTTGTTTTGGATCTAAAATTTTTGGACAAAACCCCAGTCACCAAGAACTCCTTTCCCGTCACTTGGAAGATCCTGTTCACTTTCATGATTCAGGTTCTTGACGGGAACCATTCATCCACTGAACAGATTAATTCTATTCAGTTGATGATGGCATACAGCTTGATGACTGGGACTGATGTCGACATTGGGGAGATCATTTACAATGATCTCGTAACCAAGCTACAGAGCAAAACTAGGGCGAAATTCGTTTCGTACCCTAGGTTTATCTCATGTGCTTTACAAGTGTTACTGGGTTGCAATTATCCTCAAGAATATAAATATATAGCTTTACTGCGACCCGGAACTTAAATTTTCAAATGACCCATCCCTTGTCACTGAAATAGAATTGCAGTATGGTGTTGTAAACAACTAGAGGGACTCGGTGTCTCCAAACCACGCTCTAAAATGAGAAAGGGGAAGTCTCAGTGGGACTAAAACTAAACCCAAGTCTCGGTAGTGTGAGGCTTCAGAGCACAACCTAAAAGGAAAAGAAAGCTGACTGATAAGACACCTACAGGGCGACCAAACAACATCCAACGGTGACAACAAAGGACAGATACATCACAATCATGCCGCGGTCCCAGAATACTCCCCAAGATCACGGAAACATACAACACTGCTTGTGACGCCTTCCACTCAGCCTGATGAGAACATTCAAAAATCAAAGCTTTTATCTGAGGGCACAATGATTGATCCCAAAGACTCAGGGGGAAACAAACAACCCACTAATAAGGATATAACTACCACTACTTCTAAGGATGGCACTGGGAAATACCCACCAGTGCTTGAAGGAGCATCGAGGGACAATGACTAGGAGGGAAAGGAACAACCCGCCGATACGGAACTCACTACCAATCTAGACTCCGGAGAAGACACTGAGAAAAACCCATCAGTGTCTGAGGGGTCACTGGGGGACAAAGACTCAGGGGGACAAAAACCACCCGCTCATATGGAACCTATCACCCCCACTGGTATTCTTACTGTGGCTGAAGTTAATGACATACTATTTTCTGATGAAGAAATAGCTGCTGACAGTGAGGAAGAGATTTTTTCTGCTAGAGAAGAAATGGATGCTGATGTTCAACAACAAGAACAAGAACATCAGCCTAATCCAAAGAGGCCTAAAGAGTCACCCTTTCAAGCTGATGATGACTCCTCTGATTCTTTAGACTCTTCAGCCTTTGGACCCGAAGCAATATACAACACTCTTCCACTCGAAAAGGCAGCTTGTCATGTGGTTAAAAAGGGCTACAAGGAGGCTATACTATGGTGTTACTGATACTCTCTGGGATCAGCATGTTGAAGCAGCTGCAAGTTATGCCGATCTGAAAGCTGAAGTGGTTGCTAACCATGGAAATAATGATGAGCACAGGGATTTCATGTATGATCATCTTGACAGGCTGGATGATTACTAGAAGCAATTCACCTTTCTACCATGTCTTGTCTCCCACACCACAACATAGGCTCCTTCCACCATATTTTGTCTTCTATTCACAAGCAAAGCCACCTTATACCTTCCTTGTCTCCCACACAACAATCAAAGGCTCCTTTCAACTTCCTTGTCTCTTAGTCTTGAACAAAACTTCACTTGTCTCATCAAGCCAACATACTTTTCCTTAAAAAAACTCCCCTTGGTCCCCAAGTTACTTCTTCTCTCTCACACACTTCTTCTCCACAATTTGAATTTGAAATTCAAATCATACATTAACTCATCCTTATCTTGTCAAACACCCATTCCTCGCACACACTCATAACAACTAGTTTTTGAATTTTAGTTCAAACTCACCTTGTCTCCCCATCCACAATATAGGCTAATTCCCTCTTACATCTCTTCACTTTCTTTTCCAACACTCCTCACTCTTAAACATTCACAACAACTAGAATTTGAATTTGAAATTCAAACTTGCCTTATCTCCCCATTCACAACATAGGCTCTCCAACCTCCTATTGTGTCCCTATCGAAGACATGTATTCTCCTTTACTTATCCAACACTCCACCTTCTCACACACTCACAATATTCATATTTTGAATTTGAATTTGAAATTTGAGAGGCAAGTTATTATCCAACTCTTGAGTAACACTCAAACATAAACCCTTTTTATATTGTTTCTTCTCTTTGTCATTTAAATTAAACTAAAAACATAACTATCTCTTTAACCTTGGCTAAATGAGTTGGTTGACCTTATCCTACTTGGGGATTTGGAATAAACTTGGGAAGGTCAAAAGTGAAGTGCACTTGGGGTTTAACAAAAGGTAAGCTAAATATAGACAACCAATAGAAAAGCACTTGGAGTGCCAGCTCCTACGCTTTAGTGCTGGATCCAACACTCCAGGTACTGTCCCTCTAGTTTGTCTATACATAGCACCCTCTTGTCTTATGTTTCCTCAATTCTTGCCATTCATTCTTCCCCTCTATTTTCTTCTCTATAATCCCTATAAGCCATTGAATCTTCTTTTGTCTAATCATATTCTTATCATAACTGAAAGATCACTTCTTAAAAAGAGAAGAACCACAAGAACCTAACCCACTCTTGTGTGTTGTGTCGAGAGTCTTTTTCTACTCTTTTCTATTAAGTGGAGTCCTTAGGCTAGGTTAGGTTTGTGTCAAACACTTAAACTCTCATATTCATTTTTAAAGTCTTATCCGGTTTGTAGATAAGCAAGGGTGTAAAAGACTTATACCTTGGTGGTCAAGCCTAGATCGGGTGAAGGTCTAGTTTGGGGTTTGTCGCTTCCATGGGAGGAAGTATTTATGGTCTTAGTGGTTAGAACGAATCAAGAGATTATTGTGGGTGGTTTTAGGGGCAGAACTCCATTGGGTAGTAGATCTTCTTTTTGAGCACCAATCTTTGTGCATACCAATGGAATGAAGTTTGCAATGGTTTAATCCACCGCAAGGACTATGTACTAGTAATATTATAAGTGTCGCGGATTCGCAACTAGACGTATGGATGATCTATGCCCCTCATATCGAACCTGTATAAATCTTGGCATCTCTCTCTACTCTCACTCTACACCTCTTATTTGCATACCCTTATACGAACTTAGAGACTTAAAGTTCTTAAACTTTAATAAAGTCAAAAAGACCGTATTCACCCCTTCTACGGTTCCACAATTGGTATCAGAGCGGGATACTAAAGTTTTCAAGCGCTAAAAGCTTTTTACAAAAGCGTTTTAAAGTGAAAACTTCTATTCAAAAATTTGAAATCCTAAAAGTCAACCTTTGTAAAAGTTAATTATATATCTATGGCTTAAGTGAACTATGGAGAGGAGTGCTCTATGCAAAGACCATATTTGCCAGAACCCGAGGGTTTTTGTTTTTGGAAAA
>OU343224.1:303660204-303783114 GCA_910596185.1 Chrysanthemum makinoi
CTTCAAAAGACTTGTCTGGGCCGGGTAATAATTTCAAGCTAGTTAAGCTAGTGATGTAAGCGTGTCTAGCAAAGGACTTGTGCAGGTAGAATGTACCATAGAAACTCTTGATAAACATGAACTCGGCGGGTTTGGCGACCTTCTGAGGATTGTCTACACCTTCAAGGTAGTTATTAGAGCTAGTTGTCACCTAAAAGCTGACAATGTTACTCTTTAACTATGCTAAATAAGCCGTGTCTAAAGCGGGGATTGTCTATCTTGGTTGAATCAATTCAAAATATGCGCTCTTTCCTCGTGCATTTTAACCCGTTAAAACACTTAAGCACATGTGGAGGAGTATTTATGCAAAATCTTATCAGCGGTGGTACTAAAATGTTTTCATTCATATACACTGTGAGATTTTTTTTTCATCATGGTTTTATGGCAACATAGGTTAGTCATGGAGTTATAAGGTGACTAAGGTTAGGAATAATTATCCTATGATCCGCCAGAGCCGGAGGGATCTACCCAGGACACCCAAATAGTTAGTATTTAGTCCAGGTATGATTGTAAAAGGAAAATGAGAATCGGAGAAAGAAGGAGTTGAAGAATTAAAAAGAAATGCAAAGAAAAGGGTGAAAAGAAATAGCCCTCCAGATTATTCAACTTAGGGCTGACACGGGTTCAATTCATATGCTCTTGGTTGTCACTTTGTGGCCGGTATTGAAGATTAAAAGTCGTCATGGACCCGATGGCGCATGCACTAAACCTTCTTATCCACTCAAGTTTCTCTTAACGAGAAGCTTGTTTCATTCTCAGGGAACCCTACGTAAACTATCACTTTCTCTTAGAGATTCTTTGGTATTGAAGAAGGAGACCCTCACTATCTCCGCTCGGAAAACCAAAAGCACTATTGAGTCTAGAACCGCGAGATTCATCAAAAGATCTCTTAGGTACACTTGACATTTAATCACTTGATGATCAACAATAAGGTTATCAGTGGTTCATATTGAGTCCTTCACAGATCTTAGCAATGCATGAGAACATTTATGAGAGGTTCACATTTGTGATACTCAGTGAATGAATGGAAACTCTGCCGGGGTCAACATTAAACGACCACGACGGTCGCTTTGGCAACTCCCGTGGATTGCGAGTGGTCTCAAGCGGTCTACTGTCGTGAGGTGATGCGGTGTACCCGGCTCATCCCCGAATCGTAGGTGTACCGGTACATCATGTTATCTCACTTGTGGGACTCCGGGTCGAGCGGCGCTGTAATGAGTTGTGTTTTCACACTATGTTGTTAACACTCTCGAAGTTCAAACTTGTAAGTGCGGAATCCGCTTATTACTAACCGTTTAAATGTTTTCTTCTTATGGAAGCTCGGTGGAATGATCGTGCAGATTCTTCTCATGCTCACGCCAACATCATCACTAATGGAAGTTCTATCAAAAAGCAACACAGCGGTCGAGAATGATTCTTCGTCAATACAGAGAATCTACAAAGTCAAAGACTTAAAGAACTCCATCGATCTTGAATTCCAACGTCAAAGAGCATGTGAGCATGTTGAAGAACGACGTGGGACAACTGTAGCGGTGAAGCGGAACTGGCGGACTGATGCAGACAACAACATATCACTTTCACCACAAAGAACAATGATCAAGAACAAAGTTAATGATGTCAAAGCATAACCGTTCAAAGTAAACTATCTCTACATTTGGGAGATTGTTTAAATCAAGGCAATTCTTCTCACAGAAAGAAGAATGTCGAGGAAGGCGTCAAAGCTACTATTACATCAACGCCTTCACCGTTTTTCATCACCAACACTTGAGTGTTTGTTACTCATGTAATAACACTGAGGGAGATTGTTGAATCACTCCTAAACCTTATTCAAGCGTTAGTTACTCATATGTAATAGTTAGCTTATTATGGCCTTTATGTTTTGTTATTAGCCTTAGGAGCATGTAGAAGGCCCATAGCGCAGAAGCCCAGCAATAAGGAAGGAAGGGAACTAGGAGTGTTGCCCCAGCTTCCCTCCTATAAATACCCCTTGTAAACCTTCATTTGAAGGTTGGTTGTTCAAATTATTCTCTTTCACTCACCTCTACGCATAACCGTTTCATACTATCGTGTGTGTGTGTTTGGAATCTTGTTCAATCGCCTCTCTATCTTTCTATTAAGCTTGTGTGGTAAACCTTGTGACCTAACAGTAATCCAGGGTGTATTGTTGCCCCCCATTAAGACTGAACTTGATGAGATACTCCTTGAGTGGTCTAAGGTTATTCTCATCAGAAGGTGTCAGGTCAAAACATGTTGTAGCCAAAACTCACGAGGTAGTTTGGGTTCATCTTGAACATTTACAAAGGCGTTTTGGTGGAAGTTGAATAAAAATTTATAATGTCTTTATAGGTTGGGACATTTTCAGGGTATTCAAAATTTCCTATGACATTATTTGTTTCAAATTCAACGTTAGTAGATCCCTACCCATTGAGAAATAATCTGGAGAAATGATGTTCTAGCCATTAAAGATTTTTAGGGTTTAAAAAATGTTTGACTAGAACAATCAAAGTATTTGGATCTCTCGAGTTTGTGATGAAAAACTTTTGTAAATGTTTACAAGGAGGGTTTTCCAAAAGAGGTTTTAAGGATTTTGGGAACACACAAATTTTTTGGATTTGAGAAAGGATTTTGACAGAGTTTAGTTGCAGAAAATGATTTGTGAGTGTTTTGTGGTTTTGAAGAATTTATAGAGCAGTAAGAGGGGTGGTTTTTGTATAAATTTGGATATGTAAAGACCATTTTTGAAATCGTTTGATATTCCACATTTGATGCCACCCACCACTTCCGCAGATAAAATCCGTCTTTCAAGGAAAAGCTTGTTGCAATGCGTGATAAAAGTGTACTTTGAGTAATAAAATATCCATAGGATATTTTATGTGAGAGAAGGCTTTTAATGCCAAGTGGGGTGAGGTAAATGATGATACTTCTGATAGTAAGACATGTATTCCTATATTAAATTGGTGGGATTACCAACCTAAGACATTTAAGTAACTAATACTTGGAGCATTTAGTTACTCATTCAATGCTACATGGGGGACCACGAGTGAGTCTTAATCATTCATGAGAGGTTTGTTTTGGATGTTGGAAGCGAACCAATTCCACGAGAACTTCGAGATTGGTTTCGGATGCGACTTTCAATGTCAAGCATTCCCAACTCGACTTCAGTCTCAGAAGGTGGGTTCATCCAAGGGTTTGTGAAGATATCAGTTGATATTGGTAGGGGATGAAATGAAGTTCAATATCTCCCTTCATTATGTGATCCACGATGAAGTGATATCTGATATCAAAGTGTTTGGTTCTTTGGTGGAGGATAGGGTTTTGGAGATTGCAATAGCCTTGGTATTATCACGTAAGATGGGCACCATTTTGTAATGGATGTTATAGTCACTGAGTTGACTTTTCATCCATAATACATTGGCGCCGCATCTGCTGCTGTTACATATTCGAAGCAGTGAAGACATAGCCAGCGATTGTTGCTTTTAGTACTCCAACAAACTAGTTTTCCTCCAAGAAATTGACAGGACCTGAGGTACTTTTACGTCCATGTTGCGACCGGCATAATCGAGAATCGAGTAACCCGAGATCAAACCCGAGCATCTTGGATAATAGAGTCCAAGGCTTGGGGTTCCCCAGTACTGAGTATTCTTTTAGCTGCGGTGAGATGGGATTCTTTAGGATTAGACCGATATCTTGCTATTAGACGGTGAGAATTGGATATCGGTCTAGAAGCGTTAGATACATCGATGAGCCTACAATCCCTCTGAAATGAGTTTGATTGACTGATTTACCATTGAGATCAGGTCCAAGGTTGTTAGGTGGGACCATTGGAGTTTTCAGCGAGGCGGTCAGATCTCATATTTTTTGAGATTTCTAGTGTATTTCTCTTGGCGATGGATATTCCTTTGTCGGTTGCTCGATTTGTAGTCGAAAGTATGTGAGTTCCCCATCATGCTCATTTCAAACTTCTTAGTCATCGGTTTTCAATTTGTTTGCAAAGTTGTAGTTTGTTGAGCCAAAGATGATGTCATCAACATACACTTGGACTAGAATCACATCCTGTTGAGTTCTATAAACAAGCGATTGTGTTGTCTAGCTTTCCTCGACAAACTTGTTTTGTATCGGAAGGCGAGAGTTTCATACCATGCCACGGGAGCTTGTTTGAGTCCATAAAGAGCTTTGTCAAGCTTGGGGGTCGGAATTCACTACTCTCAAAGCACGGGTTCTTGAACATATACATCTTCCTTGAGATCACCATTTAAATGCACTTTTTATCATCTATTTGGTAGACCACAGAAGTTCATGTATGTTGCATATGCAAGAAAGATTCTGATGGCTTCCATTCTTGCAACAGGAGCAAATGTTTCATCATAGTCAATGCCTTCTTGTTGATTGGAACCTTTGGCTACAAGTCTGCTTTGTTTTAATAATGATCTTGGTTTTCATTAGTTTTGTTTTGAAAACCCACTTCATTCCTATGACTACTACATCCTGAGGACATTTGATCAAGTTCATGACCTTGTTTTATCAAGCTGATGCAGTTCTTCTTGCATAGCTGAACCCGGCTTGGGTATTTTAGAGCCTCGATGACACTTTTAGGTTCTATTTTTGATAGGTAATCGACATATAGACATTCATTGGTGCCGATTAAGTTAGCGACCATGCTTCTAGTGAGCATTCCCTCGATGGGTTCACCAATGATGTTTACAAGCTCAATGTCACGAGATCTTGTCCACTTACTTTGTGGTGGGATCTGAGCTTGAAGATGTCACTTTGGGAGTTCGGTGTGAGAGCCAGGATCATTTAGATCGTCGAGGTGATTTGTTCGGTAGAGGTTCTTGAGATATAGGATCCGATCATATGGATGATGTTACCTATCCGGTAGGGACCGATTATCAATTCACGATAGTTTGTTGGTGACGAGGTTGTGGGGCAAGACATAATATGAGATGACATCGGCTTGGTATGAGGAATTGGTTTTGATGTTGTACTCATCGGGAGGATATCTTGATGAGTTGTCAATTCCTATTTCTTCCGAAGTGTTGGTGACTCGATGCTTTCTATACTTTCATCAAAGGTGACATGATAGGTTTCCTCAACTTGTTGTCTCCTTGTGTTAAATACCTTGAAGGCTTTGGAGATCAGTGAGTAACCTAGAAAGTATCCATCATCGACTTTAGCATCAAACTTGCCTAGATGATCCTTGTGGTTATGAATAAACACAGGACACCCAAACACATGAAAGTAGCTGATGTCGGGAAGTCTACCTTTGAATATCTCATATGGGGTTTTATTATGTCTTTTGACAATGATTGACATGTTTTGAGTGTAACGAGTTGTTTTAAGCTTGATCCGAGAAATGCTTTGAAAGAGATTAGCCATTTAACATGGTTCTTGAACCTCAATGAGAGTTATGTTCTTCTTTCAGCTACCCCATTTTGTTCAGGGGTATAAGGAGATGAAAATTTTTGATAGATTCCCTTCTCATCACAGAAATTCTCAAGCTCGGCTTTTTCTAAATTCAAGTACATTGTCGGTTCGATTTGTTTCTTGTAATGTCATTACGGTTTTCAATGTTCTGATAAATGACATTATAGTATCAGTACTGACTCTTTTTAGAAAGAAAGTATACCCAAGTGTATCTTGAGAACTCATCAACAATGACAAGTATATACTTCCATCTTTGGATTGATCTAGGATGACGGTCCAAATAGATCCATATGCAAGAGGTGAAGGCAGCTTTGATAGAGAGTTTTTCTTGGTTTTGAAAGATGCTCTTTTATGTTTGCCTTTTCCATTGGTGAGCATGGTTTATCTTTTGCAAAACCAGTGATGGTAAGCCAAGGACCTTGTTTTGTTTTGCCAAGTTGTTGATGTTTTTGAAGTTTAAGTGTGAGAGTCTCTTGTGCCACAGCCAGTTGATAGTTTTAGTGGCTTTGGCAAAACAGTTCCATCTTTAGAGAGTTGACATGTCTAAGACATAAACATCATCTCTCCTAGGAGCAATCAACACAACTTCCTTGTTGGCATTGAAAATGGTACCTTGTTTGTCATTGAATTGTACAATATACTTAGCATCACATAGTGACTAACGATGAGATTGTATTTGAGACCATTGACATAAGCAATCCTAGAGAAAACTATTCCATTACAGTTCTTGAACCATAACCTTCAGTGGGACATGATGAGTTATCACCAAACACTACCTTTGGTCCTGGTTCCTTTACATACTTGTGCAGATATTCCTTCACACCAGTCATGCTTCTTGAACATCCACTGTCTAGATGTTAGATAGGCTCCTTGGCATGCCTCTGCACAAGTAGTAAACTGAATTAGTTTCTCTTCGTGACCCACTTACTAGTGGGCTTGGGTCTCATGGTCTCTTTGAATTGAGCAATCAATTCATGGTCAGTGGTGGAGTGCAATGAGCTTCCACAGGTTTTGCATTTAGAGACTGAGGATGACTCAGTGGATTTGGGTTGTTTTGAACTTCTCCTTGCATGGATGACATTGTCATGCTGAGATTTCTTATGAGCTGTGTTACCGCAAATATCACAGCATGTGTTCATAAGACAATCATCAGGATGATGATCATTAAAGCCACAGTGTGGGCAAGGAGGAAAAGGCTTTGCTCTCAACTTTTGAGCTATGGATGAAGAAGCATACTGATGACCAACTTTGGTGTGCGGTTTTCTTGACTGAGAGATCTCACATATTGCAAGTGGTCGAGCAGTCCTGTGATCATCCTTTTACGAATCATGCAAAGAGGATTCTATAACAATTGTCAGTGGTATGACTGGTATAGTGGCACAGATCACACTTCGCTTGTTTTGGTGGTGGCTTTTGACTTTGAGGAACTAGAGGAAGCTGACTTTGTATCCTTGATTGGTTCAGTGACCTTTTCAATAGATTCCATTTTGTCAGTTAGCTTTCTCACAAGTTCATCGGTTCTTGAATCGATGATCAGCTTCATGGGGACTGAGGATGTGGAATTTTCATTGGGGTGGATTCTTGATGAGTTGGTTTTGATGGTCTTTTCAAAATGGTTCTACCAAGTCCAAACCTTTCTTTAGGAGAGTGTGGATTGTAATGTAATGGAGTAAGCTCAGAGCTAGGATCAGCACCCTGAAGAGGTTTCAAAGGTGAAAGTGGTGCTTGAGATTCATCTTGACTCGAGAGATGTGTTCAGTCTACTGGGCACATCTGGGAGTCCAAGCATGCTCTTTAGAGCTTGACTTTCAGGTTCCAGAATTCTTCTAGAGTCAAAGTTAGGAAGCTTACTATCCGGATTAAGTCTTTCAATCCAATCACTGGTCTTGGGAACAGACAACATATTGGTAATCATGCCACCAGACACAAATGGTTTAGGACTCTGGTCTTTGTTGAGAGAGTCAGTAAGATAATGTTCACCTATGACTCTCTTTTTGCTACTAGGGGCACCCACAGCATAAAAGACTCTTGGATTCTTGGTGGTCCAGCTATCAATGATATCTTTTTCTTTCTTAAGTTCATCTTGAAAAGCCTGATTTCTTTTGACTAATTCAGTGTATTGAATCTGTAAGGTGATAGCCTCAAGCTTGTTTTGTTTTAACACAAGTAACTCATCCCTACACTTATTCAATTCAAAACTTAACTTTTTGTACTTAGAAAAAAGATTTAGTCTTTGCTCCTCTACAAACTTAAGATCTACATTGATATAGTTCATATAGGAATGCCAATCAGAATCATCATCCATAGAAAGTAGAATATTTACCTTCTTCATTGTGATGTTGACCCATTTTTCATTTCTGGCATGATTCTTTCCAACAGCTAGCTTGTCTTCTTCTGAGAGGGCCATCAGTGCGCTAACATGCACCATTTCATCATCTGATGAGACTGGCTCTTCATCCCGTCGAAGGTTTCAGCAACAAGACCTTTGTTTTACCTGCACAGATTGAACACTTTTGGTTCGAGGGACTGGCCTCAAGTATTGCAAGCTTAGCTTTAATCTTCCTATACTTGGCTTCAAAATCTATTGTTTTGTTCAGTCGATTTATTCGAAGGTTTTGATGAGACTGATAGATTTTAGGTTGAAATTTGCTAAAGCCTGAGGACTGATTTGACCCTGATGGTCTGTAAGAAGGTTCAGAATTTGTTTTTGAAAAACAGTCCTTTGGAAAATGACCTTTTTTGTGACACTTAAAGCATTCAGTGTCCTCGTTAGCTTTAGTAGTTGAAAAACCTTTGTTTCTTTTAATAAACCTTCGAGAGTTAGCAAGGAGTGCCCTTTCCCGAAATTCAACGTTCAGGTCATTTAGGTACTCCTCACTTGATCTCTCATCAGGCTCATCATCAGAATTTTCTTGAAAATCTTGAACCACATTGTTAGAAAAGAAAGCAGTTGATATAGGTGAGGTGATGGTCAGGGACTTCTTGACTTCCTGAGACTTCTTTAAGTCAAGGTATCGTCTGTTGATGAGATTTTCCTCATAGACAAATTTCCCATAAATTTCAGGAAGCTCAAGAGTTTGGATGTGATTTGCATTTCTAAGTCCCTGAGAGAAGTTTAACCATTTCTCAGGGAGACAATTAACAAAACCAACATTTATCTCATGTTTTGATAACTTAACACCATCATTAGCCAGTTCATTTAAAAGAGTTTTGTAACGGTGTAAGTTTGAGAGAGAGTTTGAGTCCTTAGCCCGAAGGTATTATACTCAAGTTTCAGGTCCATTATCCTATTTTCCTTGGTATCAGATGGACCTTCATGGCTATGGACCAGGTCATCCCAGGTTTGTTTAGCCGTGTTACAGCTTATAACTGACTCCATTATATCATGAGGAAGACATGATATGATGATACTTTTGAGTCTTTGGTCCTGGTTGACCACTCTCCTTTCATCATGAGTCCACTGAGCTTCAGGTTTGGGCAAACCTTCCGAGTCTTTGGGACAAATGGGCCCTCATTAATACACTTGATATAATAAGGTTCCATCCCAATCAAATAGCAAAGCATACACTTTTTCCATTTATTGAATTTGCCAACTTCAGTCTAGGGGACATTGTGAATAAGCTCCACCCTTTTATCGACTAGTTGGGGTACATCAATTTCAGCCATAGGAATCCTGATTTAAAAACGTTTTAGAGCGGCTTATAAAGGTTTTATAATCAGCCTGCTCTGATACCACTTGTTGTTCCCTATTCACTATCGTTAAAAAGGAATAATTAAGTACTTAAAGCAATTAACAGTGAATAATGACTGAAATTAACATTGGTAAAACACACAAAGTAATTTTCATCATCATATTCTTATTAGAAATAAATCAAAAGAATACGTTACCCAAGTACTTGCGGAATAGTACTTGGGATTGAAATGACAAAGTTTGGGTGACTCCTCTCTAAGCTCAGGCTAAGTCTGAGCACAACTCTTAGAACCCACTGAGCTAGCTCAAGGATAAAGTTGTATTTGGAGGAGTGAAAAGTTGGCTTGCGTGTGTGTGTTTTTACAATTCACAAGCTTGAACTTTTCACTCATTCTCTTATGCTATTTATACAAGTATGATTATTAACTTTATCCTAGAAGACAAAATCATGGATCACAGCAAACACGAATATTGATATATTGGTTCTGTTCACCTTTCTATAGTAGGCGGTGAAGCTTCTTTCCTTGATAGAGAATCGCCGCTTACTATAAATGGGAAGATATGATCTTGATAGATTGAGACTGTGTATAGACTGGATAAACACTTGAGGGACTTAGTTTTATCTGGGTAAAACTTTTCCGCCTAATCCAGCTCATTCTTCAGTCTTTAAAGTCTTGATCTCTTTCTTCGTTTGTCTTCAATGTTTAACAGTTGGAGAGGAGTCGAAGGGATTCAGTGAGTTATTGTCATCACTCACTGAATCCACTATCTTCTTCTTGACTTAGTCTTCACCCTTTAAGTTCCGCCTTGCAGAGCGGAGAGGCTCCTTCTTCGCCTCATACTAAGTGTCCTGAAGATAGCTCACTGAGAGACTATGCGCTCAGTGACCTGATTGTGTTTAACGGATTAAACACTTAGGATATTTTCTATTCAAATCCTAGTTTAAGGGGTTTGGGTATTTACTGAACCCAACAAAGATAAGAGACAACCAAACAATATTTAATAATTAAGTTTCATATTCCCTAAGCAAACACACAAGTAAATTAGCCGGACATGGAGAACATGCAAGCATACACACAAATAATTGAAGACATAATTGAATTAATGAAGTAAAACACTTATCTTGTGGTAAGATAGGGTTTGGAACCCTAACATACTGTACAAGACAGCCTTGGTTCGGTTTAGGTTTTTACTCCAAAAGACTACACACTAAAACTGAAAAATTCGGATTCTATATATCAGATTACAATCGCGACGGCGTCACCTTATGATTTGTGACGCCATCGGGTCACCATCATTAGGGTTTCGTCTTGGCCACGTTAGTCTTGCGACGACATTACCTTATGCTTGTGACGCCGTCCCCTTCAGTCTCTGACGCCATCTGGATCAAATCTAGGCCGTCTGAGTTGCGACGGCCTACTCTTTTAAAGCCTGACACCGTCACTTAAAAATAAGCAATTTGGCTACTGAGCCGTCACAGAAGTGCTCCGACGGCGTCGCCTTGTATTTCAGCAGCTTGAGTGTCTCAATTCTTGACTTTGGCCAGTTTCTTCGTATATCCGCGCCTTTTCATCCAAATAAGTGCCATTCTAGCAATTTGCCTTCAAGAGACCTAAAAAGTGAAAAGGAACGATATTAAGTAATAACGGATACAAAAGTGATCAAATAAGGGCTTAAACGACCCCTCAAAAAGGTACATTTTAAAACCTTATCAGTATAAATCAAACCAATCCTCTTCAGATGGCTTGGGGATATGTTTGGTGGATGCATCATCTTCATCGGATTCAGACTCTTCCATGACATACGATTCTTCATGAAGTACTTGAGTTTCTGGGATAGTATAAGATGTTGGTGTGAATCTTGAATCAACGGTGGTCCAAGCAGCAGATTTCTTATGAGTTCCTTGATCACTGGACGAACCGGGTTGATTTGAAGGTTTTGGTGGTGATGAAGGTGGTTGTGATGGAGGTGTAGTGGTTGTTCCAGACGGTCCACCATTTCTAGAAGTACCAGCTCCACCAGTTGGAGGTGAAGGAGGTGGTGGTGGCTTGGGGCCTCCGGACGTATCCTTTGATTTCATCGGAGCAGTCTTTCTTTTCTTCTTATCTTCCCTTTCTCTTACATCTTCTACAAACTGCTGATAATTATCAAGTCTCATCGATTCCTCGAGTGCATCGTATAATTTCTTATGTGTATTGTCCAGATGCTCTCCTGCTTCATACATTCTTTCTGAGAGAACTGATCTCATGTCAGAGATCGGCAAGTATTTGAATCGCTAAAGTAATGGATCCTTCATTGCCCATTCAACCGCATCTTTAATGTCTGCTTCAATTGCCTTTGTAACAATCTCATCGAGGTTAAGATTCTACAGCTTTTTGACACGACTATCAAGATTATTGACGGCGATAGGAAAATGCTTCTCAATAGTTGCAATACGTGACATAGCCTCTTCTAGCACTTGCTCAGTCGTTTTAACTGGAGGAGGTGAAGCAGGAGGTGGAGAGGTAGGAGGAGTGACGGTATCACTGACAGTGACAACTTGTACTGGATCAATATTGGGTTTGGGTGGTGGAAGTGTGGTTGCTTGAATAGGTGCTGACATTGGAGGAGTGGTTGATGTGTCTTGCTGAATATCAACATTATACATGGACTCAACTTCCTCTTTCTCATCAGTTTTCTTAAACGGCTCATTATCTGAGGGTTTGTCATTTAAGAACTGATCACCGAATGAGAGATCAGTATCTAGATTCTTCAATGAAGATAGAGAACCAGTAGATAGGTTTGGTTCTTCCAAGTGCATGTGTTCATCAGATCTTGACTCAAGGTTTTCTTGTGAGTCTTTCAGAAATTCATCATCATCATTCTTATCTGATTGGGTATCACTTGATACATATCTTCCTGTGCTTCGAATACGTCCTTTTCCAATCCAGATTGTTCTTGAGCTGAAGATGATTCAACACTTCTTTTCTTCAGTTCAAATTGAGTGGTAGTTCTTGATGGTGAAGAGGAGAATGTCAGAAGCATGTGAGCAGGTTGTTCGGCATCAACACCAACAATCCCTTTCCCTTTGTCTTGTGGGATTGGAGTTGTATGGCGTGGCTCTGGTTCAGGTTCCCTTAACACGACACCTCCACTTATGTTCAGGCTTTCCAGGCTTTGTTGAATTCCTTGCTGCAAATTAGCCTCCAACATTTTCCTTTTCTACCTCCTTCTTCTTTCGTTTCTGCTTCAGGGTTGTGGTGTCAGTAGATTGTGATCTTTCACGTCTCTTCTTTGGAAGGGCAGCATATGAAGACTTTGACCCAGAAGTAGACTTAGCAGTTTTGGTTTGTGGTGGATTGGGAGTGTCATCAACATTTGATCTGGATGCCCTTTTCTTGTATAATTTGAAGTAGTCAGTCTTCTTGATAGCGTCAGTGAGAAGAACATCAGGAATTGGCAGACCAAAGATCTCTTTATTGACACCTCTCGCAATGTATTTGAGATTACCCAGAACAAATTCATCCTTAGCATAATGGAGGACTGAATCACTGCTAGGATTGAAGTTATGAGTCTGTTGCAAGTGCTGGATGACAAGCTTAGAGAATCTGATGCTAGGAATCACAAGTTTGTTCACTTTCTTTCTTCCCTGAGCTTGATTCTGCATATTTGTTCTATCGGTGATGAATGTGTTCATTGACAGCGAGAATTCTTCCCAGATACGTTCCAAGACATTAATATTCACCACATTGACGAGACCCCATAGGATTTGCAAAATGGGTATCCTTACTTTATCGAACCCTGAGGTTTTGCCTGATAAGCATAAGTTGAGAACAGTTGTCATGGCTCTCCAGGGTTGGTACATGTGTCCAGTGATGATATCTGAAGCCCTCGTTATGCCAACTTGATAGCCCAGACCAATTAGAAATACAATTAGCTCTTCCGCACCAGGTGGGGGGGGGGGGGGCAGAGCGTATGGTGGGGTCACAGGGTGTGATTCCTAGGGCCTTGCAGAGAATGTCAGATGTGATTTCAAATTCCTTATCGTTAAGCTTGTAGGAATAAGTTGCAGTGATCTTGTCCCATGTAATGGTGTTCCAAAATTGTTGTAGGTAAATGGTGGGAATTGTGCATTGCTTGGTTAGGGCACTGAAGAAGTTTGTGTTTTTGAGGATATCAATTGACACTTTGAGGATTGGATTTTGTTGCAACTTTTCCATGTCTACATAGCAGTTGCTTTTTCCTATCTCTACCCATTTATCTTCTGGAAGAATATCGTTGTCTGTAAGAACTTTGGGTGAAGAAGAGGTAGTAAGGTTCTCAGATGAGATTGTGTTTGCCATTGAAGATCTAAAGATACACACATACAACAACAATGATTGAGAGAATGTTAGTTAAGATGTGGTTAGTTAAGCACTATAGAATGGAATCTCATGACAAAGACACAACACGTAGCAAATTTAACAGTGTTCCCCTAAACAGATTGAAATGTTTAGAAAATAGATCAAGTAGCATTACTAAGATCAAAATAACAACTCCTTTTGTGAAAGTTATCGAGAGACAAGTTGTTTTTGAATCAAATTAGTTAAAAACAAAGTTGCTATGAAATAATTTCATGAGTCAAAATGCAATTAAGGAAATGTTATAACAGGTTGTTAAAACAAGTTGTCATATCAAGTTGCTACAAGAGAAACCAGATACAACTTGCTTAAACAATAATGTTATAGCAAGTTGCTAAGGGCAAATTGTCAATACAAGTCGCTACAGGAAATCCTGAACCAAGTCGCTAGCATGAGATTATTATAGCAAATTGCCTTAAATAATTTAATAAAACAAGTCGCCACTTGAAAATTGAACCAGCAAGTCGCTAACTTGTAATGACAAGTCGCTATCAAAAATAACAAGGCCAAGTCGCTACGTGAAAAATTACTAAGTTGCTAACTTGTAAAGAGAAGTCGCTATCAACAGTAACAATGCCAAGTCGCTACGTGAAAAATTACTAAGTTGCTAACTTGTAAAGACAAGTCGCTATCAACAGTAACAATGCCAAGTCGCTACTCATCAATAAAGCAAGTCGCTAGTATGAACACAGACATAATTAAAGAACCAACTCGCTATGAAGAACACAAGTAAGTCTCTACCAAGAACAAGTTCTTATCTAACGCAAAACTGCACAGTCCAATCAACATCCATCACCATTACACTAATTCACTCAAATCGCTACATAGAACAGATACAATCCACAACGAACACAAACAAATACACAGGACCCTATATCAACACATTCAATTACAAATACAATATCACGTGCAAAGACAACTTATTAACACAACACATTAACCCTCAAATCATTCCTATAAAGCCTAAACATCCATCATAAACATGTCAAGTGATCCCATTAAAGAGAATCCATTTACAAACCTAAGTGAGGGGATCAAGTGATGAGGATCAAATGCATGGTGGGAATCTGTAATGGGAACAGAGTTAGGATAGCATCTAAATCATAAGTTTGAAAGGCTGAGAATGATAGATACTAAACATACCATAGTTAAGTCGCTAGGATGAATTGTATGGAAGAGAGAGAATAAAGAAAAATTCTTTTAGAGATTTTGAAAATAATGAAAAAGGTGTCAAGTCGCTAGGGGTATAGGAACAATTATTTTTCAAGAATACCAAGTTTCCACTTTAAGTCCCTGTACTTGTGTGACCGTCTAGCAACTCGCTAGCAAATATAAACAATAAATCGCTAACCCACATTATATTAGCCAAGTCGCTAACTCAGTTAAAGGTAAGTTGCTATCTATCATTTCAAAAGCAAGTCGCTATCTATCATATTATGTATTATAGACACTTTCAGTCCATGAACTTATCAGATTGCAAACTTGACACATATAACATATAAGATAAGCAAACTTAACATAGATAATATAACAGGATAAGCAAACTAACACAGAGGACACCATGAAACATGACAAGACAAAGACATGCATCTGAGCACAATACATATCCAACAATGGTGTAGAGAAAAACGAGATAACTTGTAAAATTCTCCCCCTCAATCAATGTCACCAATGAACATTGATTGAATTTAACCCACCCGTTATAAAACAAGAGTATATCTTTTGTTTGAACTTCATCTATGATCCCGTGTCATTATTGAATGACATTTCTAGGACCGTAGATGTTATCGATAACAAGAGATATATCTTTTATTAGATTGAGGGAAACGATTTAAATTATGAATTAAAAAAATGGTTTTTGATATTAGTAAGAAAGATTTGTAAAAAAATGATTTTAAAAAATTAATTATTTTTTTTATTTTTTTTTTAAACTGATTTGTACACAGATTTATAAGAGCGAGTCCTGATTCAAGTCGAATAGGAGTCAAAGTACGAGGTACATCAATTCTGGCAAGCTACAATTCCTAAGTGAGCAATATTCATTTCTGATGGAAACCAAGTCATGATGTTCCTGATTGAATTGAGCATTGTACCTAAAAAAGACTGAGGACACATTGCACTAGAAGCACATGTAGTATTGCAAATAGATGAGTTAGTGACATGAGTAATCTCACTATTGGATGTTGCACAGTTTGATCTAGGCGTGTCATTAATAGAGATCCCTTTAGGTTCAATATTCTTGAAGAGTTTTCCTGTGGGCATCCACTTAAGGCAAGATCTAGGTATGTAAGTCCGTTTGGATCCTATAAACTTAAATAATATGCCAGTGGGAATCCATTTGAAACAGCTGCTAGTAGATTTGGAAGTAGACACTTCCCTCTTTCGAATATTGGTCTTTTTGTAATTAGTTGGTTTCTTAGGGGATTGATCAGCCATTGGATGCTTCATATGAGAACTAGATGAACTCCTATTATTCCTGATCTTAGAACTTTGAACATTTACCAGGGGTTTGTTATTCATCATATCGGAATGAAATAGTGAAGTGACTGGTTATGTCAAAACAGTATTCGCATCAACTTGGGAGGCAAGCTTAGATTTCGATGGTTTAAATATTTCAATTCTAAAAGCATTGGGCTGCCTAACCACCGTATGTTTTGAGTTGTGCTGAATAATTGGCTTTCCTAAGGTTGATGGTTTTGCAAACTTAGTGTTCACCATATTTCCAATAGATTTCCTAAGCTCATTTTTTAAGGCAACAATAGTGAAGCTCTTATCCTGAATTTGGGCTTTGAGGACATCAATGTCAGCCAAGAGGGAATTAGTTTGATCTTCAACTTGGAATTATTCTCTAATAATTTCTTTCTTAAGGACTCATTTTCTCTTAATAGGTTGGACACACACAGAGCCAATTCATCATTCCTAGATTTAAGTGTATCACTTACTTCATGGTTAGGATTGTTCATCCTTATATTACATTTCTTATGTAGATATGAGAGTTCTAATTTCAGATTGCATATTGTTGAATCTTTGTCCTGAATCTGGGTTTTTAAGTGGTTAATTTCAAAAAATTCTCAAAATTCTGGGAATTCCGGATTTATGCTGGTGTTTGTAGTAAAACAACTTTCTTCTCTTTGTTGTATTGCAATTTCCAAGGAAATGCAATGTTTTTCAAGAATTGAGTATTTGTTTGAAAGTTCATCATAAACCCCCTTTTCAACCATGTCATTTGTTTTGAAGATTTTAGATCCAAGCTTAACCAAGAAACATTTATCAATATCATGATCAGAGTTAGGATAAAAATGATCAGGCACATTATTGGATGCATTATGTTGATCGTTTAAGGGTACCTCATCACATAACTCCGGATCATTTGCTGAGATGGCATCTGTATTTTCCTCATGCATAACATGAGGTACTGAAATGCATTCTGATTCAAGCTTTTCTGACTCTGACTCTGAGCCTTTGTTTTCAGTGCAGTCGGTTTCATCATCCTTTGTTGTATCTGATATACTGCATTCAGCATCATCCATTCTTTCAACTGGTCCATTACCCGATTTAGCACAACTTTCATCTGATTTTATCTTACACCCATTCAACACATTCAACTGAACATTCTCTTGAGCAACTTCCCTAATGTACATTTCCACATTATCCATAAGTTGAATAAATGTGTTGATGTACTCATGAATTTCCATTCAAGTATGTTTCTTGAATGAAATTCCATTCACATGTTGATCAAGGTCTGCGGAATATTCCCCATTGATAAATGGCTGAAATTGGTTGTAGATTACTTGAAGTGCAACATTCGAGTCTTCCATTAATACCTTCTTTTTGGTAATTTGAAGCTTTAGTTGTTCTAAGTTCAGCAACACAGTTCTTGTCAATGTGGATAAGTCCTGACGAAAGAGAGCACTGCATGTTCGATGCCTAGTTGTGGATAACAGATGTGTGAGGTGCTGATGAAGTAGTTGAAAGGACTCAATGTTGCATTCCATTTGCCTTGCATAATTTGTCATTACCAAGTGTGACTCATTAGATTTTGACTCAGATTGTGAAGTGTGTTGATCATAAATTGCTAAATCAAACAAGGTAGAACATTCAGAATAACAACCAGTTTCATTGTTCTGTGGGGTATCATAAAGTTCAAGCACTTTGGAGATTAAAGGGTCAGTGATGTAAGACATTATGTTGATGGATATTAGATATGAGTAACTTGCATCAATTTACCAAATTGCTATATAGACAAGTCGCTAACAAAACAACTCGCCAAGGACCATAACACCAAGTCGCTACGAATTAGAAGGCAAGTCGTTAAGCACCAAGTCGCTAAGAATTATGACAACAAGTCGCTAAGCACCAAGTCGCTAAGAATTATGACAACAAGTCACTAAGCACCAAGTCGCTAGACACAGTTAAGTTGCTAAAGAACAACTCGCTAAGATCCAAGTCGCTAGTATCAAGTCGCTAACAATTTACACTACAACTCGCTAACAATTTCTGAAGCAAGTCGCTAACCTCACCAAGTCGCTAGCCGTAGTGGAGAATCCACTAACTTGTACTATTTGTCGGCTTGTCTCAATAGACAAGTTGCTAGGCTCAAGTCGCTAACAACTAACACTGTAACTCGCTAACTTTTGCTGAAGCAAGTCGCTACGATGAAAAACACAACGAGAGCCAAGTCGCTAGCAAGAAAAACTTCAAAAACACACTTTTCAATCCAAAACAAGCTCAACCACAGTGATTCAAGCTTTCCAAATCAAAACTCAAGCACTTACAATGATTCTTAACATAAAAGTACACTCAAAATTCAAACTTTAACACTAGAAATGATCCAAATGATGCAAAAACCACTAAACTTTTTCAAACTCAAAAACCATCTAAAAACACTAGAAATCCAAGGATATGTAAGAGAGATGATCAAACCATGGCTCTTGATACCATTTGTAACATATTGGATTTCACAAACACATTAAACCATAATCAAACTAGGTGTACAAAGATAGTTTTAGAGAGAGAAAGTGGGATATTCTAGAAAGAGAAACTCATGGAAGGTTAGATTCCAAAATGAACATCCAACCCTCTACCTTGGGAGGTAGAGGGTATTTATAGGGTACAAACTAAACGACCTCCTGACGGCCTGTGGATCAGGGATACAGTGGGTAAAGACCCGTCCTTCCTCCACGGTGATACACAACACTATTCTACGCTACAAACTAACTACTAAATAACGTAACAAACGATATGTCTACGAGCTAACTTATGCTAGATAATATTTGGGGTGACCGACTCTTCACATATGGAATTTCTAATTCCTAGCACACAAATAACGATTCTTTTCCTTCCTCAAATCAGGTGGAATTAATTCCATATTCCAACGCCTCAATATATAGTGTTCTGGGAAATGTACGGCATTACAATTCTTGAGTACACAAAATATGTGTCGACGTAGAATTCTACGACGAAAAAAAAGCTGACAACAACACACAACTGGACCATCTTGTTTGTTATGCAACACCTTTATCAAAACAAACAAAACACATAAATAAAAACAAATATGAAACAAAATATCACAACTGATACTACACTTATGATACAAAGCAGGTTAAAAAAAACTTTAACTTAAAGCATTAATATCAATAAAAACAGCAATCCAAAATGCAGTTCAAGCAAAATAAACTAAGAGCTTAACTAATAACCATTGTACACTATTAGTCAACTTAAATATCATAAGTGATACTACACATATGATGCGGAACATATTCGAAACAACTTTAATATTGCATTTACATCAATAAAAACAACAACCAATGCAATTCAGACAAAATTAAACTAAGAGCTTAACTAATAAGCAAATTTATACTATTATCAAATTAATATATCACTGGTGATACTATACGTATAATACAATGCAGATTCAATGTTACACCCATATCCCGACAAGGTATTATTATGTTAGTATTGGTCCTTTATGTTATTTTGGCGTTTAAAATTATTTAAAGGTTTCAACTAAGTAAGTAAATTAGGAACTTTTGTGGTCAATGTATAAGAATCTTGAAATAGGGGGACTAATGTTGTCGTTAGGACTAAGTGAAATAAATAAAAAAAGAAATTGATATTTTAGAAGAGATATCCAGAAATTTTGAAGAAACCTAGAGATGAAGAAAGGGTTTTGGGAGGAAGAAGAAGATATCAAAAACCTTAAATTGAGCCTAATTTGGACTTGTTGTGGTGATTATCAAGATTAGGAGACCCTTAATTTCATATCTCTAACCAAGTAAGCATTTTTCCCCAATCCTTATGATAAGGGTCTTGAATTTAGAAGTTTAAAGTAGTAATAGAAGATGTCCAATTCATTGAAATTGCTAGTTATAGTCTCTAATTAAGATTAATTATTGTTTAAGAAGCTTAAGGGAGTGGTAACTTTACTTGGTAGAAACCTATTGAGCAAATTGGAGGTTAGTTAATGGGTTTATGTGGTGTTGTGTTAATTATGAACTATTGAATTTGTTATAATCTTGTTGGAGCTTGTAATAGTAGCTTGGATCCATAACTTTTATTCTGTCAAGTAGTATAATTATGAAATTTAAGGTATATTCTCATGTTATAGATGCTCCATAAATCTTCTTATGTTGTTAAAGATTTACTTTACATATAATCTATTTACTTACTAAGCAATTCGCTTACATTATAGTTGATGATGTTTTGTAGGTTCTAGCAAGGAGGATAAGGGTAAGAATCAACTATAGGATGGACTACACTTGAGCTTCTAGTTGTGTTAGTCTTTTGGATCAAGGTGTTGAAGTTGGAAGCCCCAAAGAGTCAAATTCTGTTTTGGTATATATATTCTGGTCATATGGCCTTTTCCTTATCTAGGTTGTATATATGTCCTTAATGATGTCTAAATGTTTCTTAACTATTAGTGTCAAATCCTTGCAGTTATGGGTCAAATTATTGGCGCAATGCCATTTGATTTGTTTTGAATGATATGTATCAAGGGTTATATGGTACTAGTCTTAGTATTTTATGTTGGGTCAATTGGGACTTCCTGGTGTTGTTTTAAATGGTTGAGTTATAAACCTTGGGTTAAAAGTGCAGGAAATATGCACTGTTTGTGCAGGTCTGGGCACCAGACGGCGTCACCAATTGGTTGACCCTGTCTGGTTAAAATAGTTCTGAGCCATCAGGTTATTTCCTATTTCAGACGGCGTCCCAGTTAAAGGGTGACGGCATCACATTTCGAGCTGACGCCGTCGGGTTATAAAACCCCTGAGCCGTCAGGCTTTAATGTTTACTCCTTATCTGATACTCCGTTAAAGGTGGACGACGCCGCATCGCATGAACGACGACGTCTGCCCGTCAGGATGCCATAATGAGTATCTTCTTACAAATCAAACCAAAAAGAAAGTTTTCGAGTCTTCTTTCCTTCATAATTCAAGTCATAATTATATAGTCAAAATTTCATGAAAGTCAATCCAATTTCCGTCATTTTTAAAAGTTTTAAATTTTTTGGTTTTAGGGGCGTTACAACTTGGTATCAGATCCTTGGTCTAAGAGATTTAGGATCTTATTCTTAGAAATTTCCTAGACTTAGGCCTTGTGAAGTGTGTTAGTAATGGTTATGCTACGTGTGCACTTCCTTGATGGTTTTAAGAGCACATATGTTACATGTTTTTATAACTACGCTTGGCCACCGTGGTTATAAGAAAATGGCACATATGTGTCACTTAAAGTCATTAAAGCTTTGCACGAGTGGCATGTTAGGGGGATATATAAGAGTGACATGATTATTGTGTAAGTTATAGGTGATTATGCTTAATCGAATGCTTGTTTAAATTTCAGTAAAGAAAAAATGGACACTCCCCACCAAAAGGAAGCCATAAAGGCTACTACCTCTAAGCGTGCCGAATCTTCGGCAAGTGGTCCAACCAAAAATGATATAATTCCAGAGAGTTCTTCTTCCTCTAGTTCGGAGGGCCCTATTTTAGAAGGATTCACAGAAGAGCAAGTAAAGGCTTTAGACGTTTTAATGAGGAAAAGGATAGGTAAGGAACTATAGAGATCTATGTCATATTTTGTTAAATAGACCACTCTTAATATCCAAGAAGCAATGCAAAGAGAGTTCGCGGAACTCAAAAGAGAAGAGGGTCATGGTAGGATTGCTAGAAATGATAAATCATCTTACCGTGACTTCACGGCATGTGACGTGTCTAAATTTACGAGGACCCTTGATCCTATAGCTTGTAATAGGTGGCTTATCGCCGTCGAAGGTGCTTTTCACATGAGCGGGTGTGATGAGATGAAGAAGGTTGTCTACGCTATCAATTTCCTTCGTGATAGCGCTAGAACTTGGTGGGAAGGGAAAGTGTGTGAGAAAGGGGAGACCTTGTGGAAAACTAGAAGGGGGGTTGAAAAGTTTTACCAATTTAAAACTTTCTTTTAAATATTCAGATCGACTTATGTCAATCTATTTGGTTGTTTTTGTTGGACCTTGATAGATAGATATATAAACGTGTAATGAAAGGTAAAGAGTAAGAAGCACATAACCACGACACGAATATTTATAGTGGTTCGGCTACAAGGACACCTTCCTTGCCCTACTCCACTCCCCGAGTCACCTACTCGAGAGTTCGTAAACACTACACGACACCAATCTCCTTATGGCGGAGAAGCCTTCACAACGTCGCCTACTCTTTTTCCGGTACTAGGCTAACCACCGGGTTCTTTCATTCCAAGGTGAACCACACCTATCACAATGTCGCTACCCTTTATTAGGTACTAGGCTAAGCACCTAGTTCCATTACTATGGAGGAACTACTACCCATCACAACACAACACCTAATCTCAAGGAGATCCACTCCTTATTACAACACCACCAAGGATATCACCATCCTTAGAAATAAACTAATACTATATGTATAACGACGCACCTCATCGATTATACGACCTAGGCATTCTTCCCTAATGCCACTTGATATTATTCCTAGGCATCCTTCACTAATGCCTTTGACATAACGCTTGGCACCTTTCACTAATGCCTTTATCTTTACACCTTTAGCATTCTTCATTAATGCTTTTGACACGGACGTTAAGCACCTTTCACTAATGCTTTTGTCTTGACTCTTTCGGCATCCTTCACTAATGCCTTCAACACAACATCTACGGAGGAAGAAAGAATCAACAAGAGAAACTCAATTGTCTTGATGATGACGAAGCATGGCAACTCATGGACTTGAGCTTGCTCGACTTCAAGAAGTGGTGATCTCGCCTTTAAGAGGAACCTAGAGAATCACACAAAAACAAAAGATAAACTACAAAGAAAGATCCCTTAGGATCAGTGGTTAGAGAGGTATAATACTTGGAGAAAGTATGTGTGAAAGTGGTGAGCCAAAAGGAAGAAATGGCTCACTATTTATAGAGGAGAAAACTTACTGTTCCCCGGATCCTGCGGATCCCTCCCACAAGGGATCCGGCTAGCGTAAAGCTAGGGATCTGTGGGACGCTCCTCTTTACCCATGGGTATTTTGGTTATGGGTCATGGGTCATGGGTCATGGGTTATGGGTTGATCCATGGGTTTCTTAATAGATACAATGTATCTCATGAGTTCAATGTACCTAGTCAAATGGTTTGGATAAAACCATGGGTTATGGGTCAATACCATTTGTTAGTTTTTACCCATTTTAGTATATACTAGTTTAGTATATATTTACCCAAATATGTAAACACTAGTTGTTGTACATATGTATTGCTAAATCATAACATCACTTATACTTGTTTTAGTGTTTTATGTGAAAACGTAAGTGTGTTAGAAAACTATTGGCTCAAACTATTTACGTATTTTATTTGTTTCGTTAAAATGATTTTACGTTTGTTATCAACAAAACATTAGAAGATCGTAAAATATAAATAAACGTTTTTACGGCTTATTTGTATTAACAATCTCCCCCTTTTTGTTGATGACAAAATATAAAATTATTTTAAGGAAAAACTAAAAATTCGTAAAAGTTCGAATTGGAGTTTTTACTCTCTTCTCCCCCTTTTTTTCGAAACAAAAAGAGTGTCGAAAAGAAACTAACACAAAGTTTTAAGAAAAATATGTAAAAAGAAAAGATGTAAAGTGAGTAAGTGACGGGAATGGTTCTCGTCTTAACTCCCCATTGACGAGTCCATCCCTTTGTGAGGGCGTCAAGTACATAAAGATAAGTAAGCTAATATTTTGCAATTACGTTTGCAAATGGTTCATCCTTGTGACGAAAATGCTCCCCCTTGAAGATTGCAACTTTGCAATGGGGTGTCATGAAGAGTAATCCAAATAAGGATCAAGTTGCAAATGGATTTGCAATGGATTGTTTGACACAAAGCTCCCCCTAGGTTTATGGTGTCAAAATCTTCATGTGTATTTTGAAAATCTACAAAATAAAGGTCAAAAAACAAGAGTATAGTGCATAATTTCTTGCAAATAAGACTCAAGTTAGTGGAAAATTGTTCTTCTGAACCACGGATCCCACGGTTCCCTTTGTGGAGGGATCCGTCTAGGCATTTTTGAAGGATCCGGCTGTCTGGTGACAGATTTTCAGCAATTGTAATATTCCAAACAATGCTAAATATGAGAGTGAGACATGTATAAATAATACACTCAAAGTAATATGGCACATAAGATATCATTCAATAAAAAAGAGATAATCAAACAAATCTCTAAGACTAAGAGAATGATCTAGCCATACATTTTCTACAAATACTAATGAGTCACCTAAACTTAAGAAGTAACCACGTTCTTAAGGATAAAATGGGATTCCTAGACGTTCTAAGTTTGAACTTAACACTAGGACACCGCTTTAGGCTCATGGTTGTTTAGGTTTGTTGACCTCTTCGAAACGTTCGAGGAGGTGATAAAACATGAAACGTTGCTCTTCACGTAATTCATGTATCAACCTTTCAACATGTTGACAATGATAGCAATCCTTGTCATGGTTTTGAGCTTCTTGAAGTGGAGGTTCAAGTGAGGTGGGTTGAGGATCCTCAAATGAGGGAGGAACTGGTGGAGGCTCATTAAGTGGTGGCTCAACAATGTTTGAGGGTGGAGGTAAAGAAGCGTCAACTTCCATGTGGTCGGGTGGTTGACTTTGATGTCTCCTCATAATCCAAAATGGACTATTGGGGGGAATAGGAGAAGTTGATATTGGTGCAAGTGTTGATTCTACACTTTGGTTTTGTTGCACAACCTTTTCAAGTGAATTTGTTGGTAGTGGTGGAAGATGAGATGGCCAAGGAGGTAAGTCCTCTAAGTTGTGAGAATGTGGAGATGATTGTGAGGTGGCTCTAGGCACCAATGATGTTGGTTGAGTTGAAGAGGGTATGTTTGGTTTAGTAGGGTTTGGTGATGATATCCTTGTGGGAACAATCCTCTTGGGGATTAGTTTGATTGGTTTCTTTGGTGTAGGGGAAATCCTAGCATTTGTGGACTTAACCGGAGATGATTCGGTTGAGGAAACTTCGTGTATGACCCTAGCAAGTTTCTTGGGTGGTTCTTGGGTGGATGAGTTAGCACTAGGAGCTTTTCTCATGATGAAATGACTAAGGAAGATGTTGGTAATTGCTGAGAATTGTGTTGTGTTTGATGACTAAGGTGTTCTAGCAATATGACTTATAAGGAGAGAAATTTGGCAAGTATTTTAAAGACTTAAGCCACTAAGATTCTTAGAAATGTGATGATTAACATGCACAAGATTGAAGTTCAGAGTTTCACTAATCTAGGAACTTAATAAAGATGAGGTGGAGTGTTCAAGTAAGCAATATGAGCTTGAAATGATTGTTTAGGGTAGAGTTGACATAGTCTGTCACCAGGATCCCACGGTTCCCTCTTTTGAGGGATCCAGCTAGGCTAATCCTAGGGATCCAGCTCTCAGCAGGTATGAAAGGTTAGAAATGAAGTTTCAAATAGCTAAGCCTATACCATCTTGAGTGTTTCATCCCTCCTAAGTATCTTAAGTGAGGGTGTACTTGAATAATCAAGAGTAATGAATGATATAGCAAATGATTGCTTTTTATGGAAGGAAAATGGGACTAAATGACTACCAATGGATGTTCAAGGATAACACTAAGAGTTTTGGTGGTGTCAAGTCATAATAAATGATCCTAGTGATCAGATTTTAGCTTGAGATGGAATTTGAAAAATCCTTAAAAATCAAAAGAATTGAAAAACTGATTTTTAACCCATTTTGAGATAAAGATGACTAGAAACAATTTCCTAAAATTGTTCAATATGTCCACCTAAGTGTTTTGAAAAATGAAGAAACAATTTGTGAGTATTGAAGCGGTAATGTGGTGAGTTTTGATGTGTTTATAAATCAAAAGAAATCTTGAATTAAGTCCTAGGTGAGCCGTGGGTGAGAGTCAAGCTATCACATGTTAGAAGAAGACTTAACTGCCTTTAAGGTCTTATGTTAGGCTTATGTGAGGTGATCTAGTGATTTGTTTTGATGTAAGGAGATCTGTATAACTCACCTGCAGTCACGGATCCCACGGTTCCCTTATGGGAGGGATCCAGCTAGTTAAAATTCTGAGATCCGCCTACTGCAGATCAGAACCTTTACCAGCAGCTAATGCAAATTTTGCACTAATCAATATATACATATAACATGTAATTTAAACAGCAAGGTAAACAAATTATCACATATGAAATATCATAGATAATTGTAGCAACAATAATATCCAAGAAAAACACAAACAAACGTGCTAAAAACATAATCATTCATACACAAATTAAGCGTCTCAAGACAATCATAGTCCTATAGTCTCTTTCGTCAACTCTTTCTTTTCCTCTTTCCCGACTTTGTGAGGTTATAAGCTAAATTTTGAATCATACCCCTTAATTGTTTGAATTTCGCGGTTTCGTTTGGAATGGTTGGAAGTTGTTCATAGTAATCAAAGGGTTCCAATTCAATGTTAGCTATGGGGTCGACATCTTCTTCTTCTCCATCTTCTTCTTCTTCTCCTTCCGAGGAATCTGAGAGAGCTTTAGGTTTCTTTCCATTGACCATGAATCGTTTATAGGGTATTTTGGTAAGAGGTACCATTACGTGATCGGCAAAGAAATGATCATTGTTGATAGGAGATGGTTGCAATGCACTAACATACTTACAAAGCCGTGTTAGGAGCATACCATATGGAAGTACCATGTTGGAAGCTTTGAATACTCCGGCCATTCTCCTCACCATGTAATAGGCGAGATTAAATGGCTTTTGGTGGATACGACAATAGATGATTTGCACAAGACATGCATTTGGATTATCCTTGATACCAACTAGGCTAATAACGTTTTCTCTAAGGATTTCTTCCCCATTTTCTAAATATGGGATGCATTTCGAAAAGTTCCATTTGAAAAGGATCACAGTGAATGAGCTTTTTGTTTCGGTTGTGATAGTATCTCGAATGGTTTCGGGATCATCGAGAGGAGTATTGTAGATAGGTTTAGAATCAAGTGCAAGGTTTTGAGCGTTAATTGCCCAATCTTGAGAATACATACAAATTCCTTCACAAGGAATGCGAAGAATTTGAGCAAAGGTGTTGAGAGGTAGAACGAAGTTTCGTTTATTGATGATGAAGGCGAATGAAATGCTATCATCGGCGTTTCAAATGATCATAATGCTTTTATAGAATTCAAATATGAAAACCGGGAAAATTTGTTCATCAATGTCAAGAAGACAATCAAAGTTGATTGCCGAGAAAACTTGACGAATGTCGGTATCTTCAAGGAAACATTCCTTGACTACACGACCTTCGTGAATAAGTCGTTTTTCAAGTCTTTTGAAGACTTTGCGATCGATTTTTGATATCCCTTCTTCCCGATAGTAATGGGTGAGGTAATGGACGGTATCATGGTGTTCTTGTTGAGTGACTTTGGGCATGGTTGGTCCTAGAAACAAAAATATTCTAATTAGGTAAAATTAGTTGAGATGGGTTTATGGTTTTGACTTGTATTAACAATGTTGTGAACAAAGTGTAATCCGAATTGTGTTAAAAGCCCCTTTTAATGATTAATTTTAAAAACCCTAATTGAATTAATTGATTAGAAATTGTGTAACCATAAACCCTAGGATGAGGATGATGGAAATTAGAACAAGTTAGTGTAATTACTTACATTGGTGTTCAAGTCAGGAATATTTGAGGGTTTGGAGTCCTATGAGCATGAAATCAATTGTTGAGTCATTTTTGTGTTATGTGGGGAGAGGGAAACTGGTCTGTGATGTTTTTGAAATGCGTATAGCTGTATTCTGTTCTACGGTTCCCCCGGATCCCTTGTATTTGGGATCCGGCTAGTACAACTAGAGGGATCCGGCCCCTGTAGACAGAAAAAGGGTTGTTTGGCTTTAATTTTGTAGTAGGCTATAAGCTAGCTTACAGAACAAAATTAGTTTAAAGGTTTCAAATAAAAAGATGTTTTGGTCGATGTGATTTGATAAGTTAATTATCAAGGATCCATTTGTGACGACGGCGTTAGTTTGACGAAATCAAAAGGAATACTATTCCGGATGATGAGTAAGTCAGGAAAGTGACGAAAGAGAGACTTTTTCAAGAGACTAGCAGTTTATTTAAACAAGTAAAAACTATGATATCAACATAATCATGTAAGGTATCTAATGAAGAAGTAAACATACCTTTATGCTTCTTTGTTTGGCTTATGAAGACATAATACTGAAAATACTTCATGAGCTCTTAAAATAATCCTTTGTACGTAGAGTAAGTAGGTTGTGATTACTTTTGGATCCTTTCTCGAAGGTTGACTTCATTATTCTTTGAATAGAAATGAAGGTTTTGAAGAGATCCTAGCATGAAGATTTTTTGAAACAAATATGTTAGAATGACCTATCAATGTCCAACATGAACGAGAAAGAAAAAATGTTTTGAAATATTTCCTTGTTTGTAGTTTTCAAACATACACGGATCGTATCAGGTTTTTAAAGTACAACATACTCTAAGAAACTTGGTAACGAAGATCTGATACCAATTATGGAAAAATAGAAGGGGGGTTGAATAGTTTTACCAATTTAAAAGTTCCTTTTAAATATTTAGATCGACTTATGTCAATCTATTTGGTTGTTTATGTTGGACGTTGATAGATAGATACATAAACGTGTAATGAAAGGTAAAGAGTAAGAAGAACATAACCACGACACAAATATTTATAGTGGTTCGGCTACAAGGACACCTTCCTTGCCCTACTCTACTCCCCGAGTCACCTACTCGAGAGTTCGTAGACACTACATGACACAAATCTCTTTATGGCGGAGAAGCATTCACAACGTCGCCTACTCTTTTTCCTGTACTAGGCTAACCATCGGGTTCTTTCACTCCAAGGTGAACCACACCTATCACAATGTCGCTACCCTTTATTAGGTACTAGGCTAAGCACCTAGTTCCATTATTATGGAGGAACTACTACCCATCACAATACAACACCTAATCTCAAGGAGATCCACTCCTTATTACAACACCACCAAGAATATCACCATCCTTGGAAATAAACTAATACTATATGTATAACGATGCACCTCATCGATTATACGACCTAGGCATTCTTCCCTAATGCCACTTGATTTGATTCCTAGGCATCCTTCACTAATGCCTTTGACATAACGCTTGGCACCTTTCACTAATGCCTTCGTCTTTACAACTTTAGCATTCTTCACTAATGCTTTTGACACGGACGTTAAGCACCTTTCACTAATGCTTTCGTCTTGACTCTTTCGGGATCATTCACTAATGCCTTCAACACAACATCTACGGAGGAAGAAAGAACTATCAACAAGAGAACCTCAGTTGTCTTGATGATGATGAAGCATGACAACTCATGGACTTGAGCTTGCTCGACTTCAAGAAGTGGTGATCTCACCTTTAAGAGGAACCTAGAGAATCACACAAAAACAAAAGACAAACTACATAGAAAGATCCCTTAGGATCAGTGGTTAGAGAGGTATAATACTTGGAGAAAGTATGTGTGAATGTGGTGAGCCAAAAGAAAGAAATGGCTCACTATTTATAGAGGAGAAAACTTACTATTCCCCGGATCCCGTGGATCCCTCCCACAAGGGATCCGGCTAGCGTAAAGCTAGGGATCCGTGGGACGCTCCTCTTTACCCATGGGTATTTTGGTTATGGGTCATGGGTCATGGGTTATGGGTTGATCCATGGGTTTCTTAATAGATACAATGTATCTCATGATTTCAATGTACCTAGTCAAATGGTTTGGATAAAACCATGGGTTATGGGTTAATACCATTTGTTAGTTTTTACCCATTTTAGTATATACTAGTTTAAGTATATATTTACCCAAATATGTAAACACTAGTTGTTGTACATATGTATTTCTAAATCATAAAATCACTTATACTTGTTTTAGTGTTTTATGTGAAAATGTAAGTGTGTTAGAAAACTATTGGCTCAAACTATTTACGTATTTTATTTGTTTCTTTAAAATGATTTTACGTTTGTTATCGACAAATCATTAGAAGATCGTAAAATATAAATAAACGTTTTTACGGCTTATTTGTATTAACAGACCTGGTCAGAGTTGTGTTCGTGGAAAGAGTGTAAGGAATTATTTACTTCAGAGTATGCACCGGTGGAAGAGATTGACAAAATCCGTGAAGAATTTCAAACCCTTGTACAAACTAACGAGACGGTGAATGAGTTATGGAAGAAATTTAATGACATGGTTCCTTATTGCTCCAAGTACCACAATAACGAAAAGCTCAAAGTAGATAGGTTCCAAAGAATGCTTAAGGACAAAATCCGTGAAGTAACCTCACCATTAAGTGTAGTACATTGGAAGATTTTCTAAGCCAGGCTCATGTGAGAGAAGCAGACTTGATGAGAAAGAAGAGTAAGGAAGGTAAGGATGTTAAGAGAAAGCAAGTGTTTGGGGATAAAGAGGGTAAAAAGGCAAGGTTTGATCTAGGCAAGAAGACCGGAGGGAATCAAGGCAAGACCCAATGCAAAAAGTGTCATAAGCTTCGTTATGGTGAATGTAGACTTAACATGCCAGGATGTTACAAGTGCGGTTCTTTAAGCCACATGAGTAAAGAATGTCCGAAGCCAATGGTCATATGTTATGGGTGTAATCAAGTTGGACATAAATTTAATGAATGTCCAAGTCGAAAAACAAATGAAGCTAAGATTGTGAAGACGGTCAAGGAAGAGAAAGTTGAAATTCCAAACCTAAGGCGCGAGTTTACCAAATGGGATTGGAGGAACCAAAGTAGGGACCCGATGTCATTACAGGTATACTTCTTGTTAATTCCATTCCCGCTCGAGTCCTCTATGACTCAGGAGCTGGTGTATCCTTTGTGTCTTTAGGGTTTAGCAAGCAATTAACCTCTCCACTATCTAAACTCTCTAAACCCCTTGAAGTCGAAATAGCCGATAGTAAAGTGGTACTCGTAGTTAATGTGTTTCGTGATATAAATATGGAAATAGATAATAGTATTTTTAAGATCGACTTAATCCCCATAGTTCTTGGAGAATTTGATGTCATTATAGGCATGGATTGGCTTAATAATTACAATGCCGCCATTTTATGTAATCAAAAGATGGTACAAGTTGTAAATCCTAACGGTCGTGAAATAGTTATTTATGGAGATAAGAGGAAGGGAGAATTTAAGTTATGCTCAGTAATGAAGGCTAGGAGATATTTGTCACGGGGTTGTTATGCGTTTTTGGCTCATGTGATAGATACGAGTGTTAAAACGATAAGTATTGACAATTTTCCAATTGTTAATGAATTCCAGGATGTTTTACGGAAGAATTACTGGGTGTTCCACCCGAAAGACAAGTCTAGTTTCGCATTGACCTCATTTCGGGCGCTAAACCTATAGCTAAGACTCCTTACCGTATGGCCCCTTCCGAAATGAAAGAATTGATGAGTCAACTTCAAGAATTGTTAGACAAGGATTTTATTTGTCCAAGTAGTTCGCCATGG
Organism: Chrysanthemum makinoi; assembly: GCA_910596185.1. Classification (NCBI taxonomy): domain Eukaryota; kingdom Viridiplantae; phylum Streptophyta; class Magnoliopsida; order Asterales; family Asteraceae; genus Chrysanthemum; species Chrysanthemum makinoi. The sequence continues at coordinate 303,691,713 of OU343224.1, forward strand.
GGAGCACCAATCTTGTTTATTAAAAAGAAGGACGGTAGCATGCGAATGTGCATTGACTATCGTAAATTGAATAAAGTAACGGTGAAGAATGTATACCCATTGTCGAGAATCGATGATCTTTTTGACCAACTTCTAGGCGCTAAGTGGTTTTCCAAGATCGATCTACGTTCGGGTTATCATCAATTGAAGGTTAGAGAGGAAGAAATTCCTAAGACGGCTTTTAGAACCTGATACTGACATTATGAGTTTACGGTTATGCCTTTTGGACTTACGAATGCACCTGCAGTTTTTATGGATTTAAGGAATTGGGTGTGTAGGTCGATGTTGGATAAGTATGTAATTGTATTTATTGATGATATTCTCATTTACTCGAAGAATAAGGAAGAGCATGCAATTCATTTACGAGAGATTCTTGAAACCTTGAGAAAAGAAAGATTGTATGCAAAATTTTCGAAATGTGAATTTTGGTTACAAGAGGTTCAATTTCTTGGTCATGCTGTTAATCCGGAGGGCATTAAGGTTGATCCGTCAAAGATAGAAGCAGCGATGAATTGACGAGCTCCAAGAAATGTAGGAGAAATACGGAGTTTCCTAGGTTTGGCAGGATATTACCGGAGATTTATACAAAACTTTTCTAAGATTGCATCTTCACTAACTAGGCTTACCAAGAAGAATATCCCTTTCGAGTGGGGGAAGGAGCAAGATGATGTTTTCCACCTTACGAAGAAATTTATGTGAGGCACCAGTTTTAGTTTTGCCGGAAGGAACATAAGATATGGTTGTATACAGTGATGCATCGTATTCCGGTCTTGGTTGTGTTCTTATGGAAAGAGGCAAGGTAATTGCCTATGCTTCAAGACATTTGAAGAAGCATGAAAAAGACTACCCGACTCACGATTTGGAATTCGCAGCGGTGGTTTTTGCATTAAAAATATGGAGGCATTATCTCTACGGTGTGGAATTCGTGATTTACACCGATCACCGGAGCCTTCAATATTTCGTAGATAAAAAGGATCCGAATATGAGGCAACGAAGATGGCTAGACTTATTAAAGGACTACAATTGTGAGATTCGATACCATCCGGGAAAAGCAAATGTCGTAGCCGATGCATTAAGTCGTAAGGACCAAGGTGAAGTTACTAAAATTCATTCCTTGCAAATGATTATTACAACCAACTTTTTCGACAAGGTTAAGTTAGCCCAAAAGGAAGCTTTAAAAGAAGAAAATTGGGAAGGAGGGCGTATCACTTTCCATGTCCCTCATTTTGAAGAAGATAGTCGCGGACTTAAAATGTGGTATGGAAGAATCTATATACCTTTCCGTAGTGATGTTAAGATGTTACTCTTGTATGAAGCACATAAGTCAAAATATTCTATTCACCAGGGGGCTAACAAGATGTATCATGACTTGAGGAGAGATTATTGGTGGCCGGGTATAAAATGAGATTGTGCGAAATATGTTGATAAATGTGTAACGTGTTTGAAGGTTAAAGCCGAACACCAAAAACCGCATGGTAAAGTACAACCGTTGGAAGTACCGGTTTGGAAATGGGAAAAGATTACAATTGACTTCCTTACAAAGTTACCGCGAACGACCAAAAAGCACGACGCGATTTGGGTAATAGTAGACCGTTTGACGAAGAGCGCCCATTTCATTCCAATTAGAGAAAATATGCCCGTTCACAAGTTAGCAAAGATATATGTTAAAGAAATAGTTGCACGCCGTGGGGTACCCATTTCTATAATTTCCGATAGAGATGGGAGATTTACTTCGACATTTTGGCGAAGTTTCCAAGAAGAACTAGGTACAAGATTGCATATGAGTACGGCCTTTCACCCACAAACCGATGGGCAAAGTGAAAGAACAATTCAAACATTAGAAGATATGTTAAGAGCTTGTGTGATTGGATTTGGGGGAAATTGGGATGATCGTCTACCTTTAGTTGAATTTGCCTATAATAATAGTTATCATGCTAGCATTGAAATGCCACCTTACGAGATGCTTTATGGTAGAAAATGTTGAACTCTGGTATGTTGGGAAGAAGTAGGGAAAAGAGAGTTAGCTAGTACGGATGTATACTAGCAACAACCGAGAAAATTGAGACGATACGAGAAAGACTTAAAGCGGCCCAAGATAGATGGAAAAGTTATGCCGATAATCGAAGAAGACCAATTGAATTTGAAGTAGGAGACTATGTCATGCTTAAGGTTTCCCTATGGAAGGGTTTTCTTAGGTTCAAGCATAAACGGAAATTATGACCAAGATTCATTAGACCCTTCAAGATTTTAGAGCGTATTGGAGAATTGGCATATGATTGGAACTCCCTGATGAAATGAAAGGAATTCACAATACCTTCCATGTATCTTACCTAAGGAAATGCTTAGCAGATGAAGCTAGCGTGATTACATTGGATGAAGTAGAAATAGATCCGAAACTAACATCGCAAGAAGAACCGAAGGAAATACTTGGAAGAAAGATAAGACAACTAAGAAATAAAGATATTCCTTTGGTTAAAGTACAATGGAGACATCGAAAAGGTACCACTATTAGATGGGAACCGGAAGAAGGAATGAAGAACAAGTATCCTCAACTTTTTCAAGCATAACTTTCGGGGACGAAATCAAATTTTAGGAGGGGTGAATTGTTACACCCGTATCCCAACAAGGTATTATTAAATGTTAGTATTGGTCCTTTATGTTATTTTGATGTTTAAAACTATTTCAAGGTTTCAACTAAGTAAGTAAATTAGGAACTTTTGTGGTCAATGTATAAGAATCTTGAAATAGGGGGACTAATGTTTCCATTAGGACTAAGTGAAATAAATAAAAGAAGAAAATGATATTTTAGAAGAGATATTCAGAAATTTTGAAGAAACCTAGAGGTGAAGAAAGGGTTTTGGGAGGAAGAAGAAGATATCAAGAACCTTCAATTGAGTATAATTTGGACTTGTTGTGGTGATTATCAAGATTAGGAGACCCTTAATTTCATATCTCTAACCAAGTACGCATTTTTTCCCAATCCTTATGATAAGGGTCTTGAATTTAGAAGTTTAAAGTAGTAATAGAAGATGTCCAGTTCATTAAAATTGCTAGTTATAGTCTCTAATTAAGATTAATTGTTGTTTAGGAAGCTTAAGGGAGTGGTAACTTTACTTGGTAGAAACCTATTGAGCAAATTGGAGGTAAGTATAATGGGTTTATGTGGTGTTGTGTTAATTATAAACTATTGAATTTGTTATAGTCTTGTTGGAGCTTGTAATAGTAGCTCGGATCCATAGCTTTTATTTTGTCAAGTAGTATAATTATGAAATTGAAGGTATGTTCTCATGTTATAGATGCTCCATAAATCTTCTTATGTTGTTAAAGTTTTACTTTACATATAATCCATTTACTTACTAAGCAATTCGCTTACGTTATAGTTGATGATGTTTTGTAGGTTATAGCAAGGAGGATAAGGGTAAGAATCATTTATAGGATGGACTACACTTGAGCTTCTAGTTGTGTTAGTCTTTTGGATCAAGGTGTTGAAGTTGGAAGCCCAGAAGAGTCAAATTCCTTTTTGGTATATATATTCGGGTCATATGGTCTTTTCCTTATCTTGGTTGTATATATGTCCTTAATGATGTCTAAATGTTTCTTAACTATTAGTGTCAAACCCTTGTTGTTATGGGTCAAATTATTGGTAAAATGATGTTTGGCGCAATGCCATTTGATTTGTTTTGAATGATATGTATCAAGGGTTATATGGTAATAGTCTTGGTATTTTATGTTGGGTCAATTGGGACTTCCTGGTGTTGTTTTAAATGGTTGAGTTATAAACCTTGGGTTAAAGTGTAGGAAATCTACACTGTTTGTGCAGGTCTAGGCACCAGACGGCGTCACCAATTGGGTGACCCCGTCTGGTTAAAATACTTCTGAGCCGTCAGGTTATTTCCTATTTCAGACGGCGTCCCAGTTAAAGGGTGACGGCATCACATTTCGAGTTGACGTCGTCGGGTTATAAAACCCCCCTGAGCCGTCAGGCTTTAATGTTTGCTCATGATCTGACACTCCGTTAAAGGAGGACGGCGTCGCATAGTGTGAGCGACGACGTCTGTCCGTCAAGATGCCATAATGAGTATCTTCTTACAAATCAAACCAAAGAGAAAGTTTTCGAGTCTTCTTTCCTTCATAAGTCAAGTCATAATTATCTAGTCAAAATGTCATGAAAGTCAATCCAATTTCCGTCATTTTTAAAAGTTTTAAATTTTTTGGTTTTGGAGGCGTAACATCCAAAACAAATTTAAAATGAAGCAACCACATAGGAAATAGCAATCAAATGCAGTTAAAAGCAAATTAAACTAAGAGCTTAAAAATAAGCAAAATTACACTATCTTAAGCAACTTATCAACAAGTTAAAACAATATAACAGCAAATTAAACACAATTTTCATCATTCACAGCTAATCAAACACTCACTTTGAAAACAAGACACATAAGAATGTGTTTGTTAGTCAACCGTCAACGCTCAATATCTACCACACTTAATGATGATCGCGACGTGAAGGTGAGATGATGAAGATGATCGGAATGAAGATTAGAGTGGTTGTGGCTGGAGATTTGTAACTGAATTTGGGAGAAATGGAAGAGAGAAAGAAACACACATTGAGTGTGTGAAATAAATGAAGAGAAAATGATGAATTAAAAAAGAAAAAAATTGTATAGTGTGAGTAAATTTTTTTTATAAGATTAAATTTTAGTTTTAATTCTCATACTTAAATCAAACTAGATAAATAGTGAAGATTTGTTCATTAGTATGTATGAAAATAAGAGTATGCAAATGATGTTTTCTTATGAATTTAGCCAAAAACAATTTTTTTGAATGAGACATTTTTCCTATTTTTAAATATAGATATGTTTGAAGTAAAACTAATAGTAAATAATTTATGATGTTTTCTTATGAATTTAGCCAAAAACAATTTATTTGAATGAGACATTGTTTCTCTTTTTAAATATAGATATGTCTGAAGTAAAACTAATAGTAAATAATTTAATGATAGATACGATTTGTAGACAATTTCATGGAATATATTATCAAAAGATTTCTATATTTTGATACTAGTATATAAAACCTACACGTCATTCATTTTTATTTATTTATTAGGTAGTATAGTATAGTAAGTGTTGATATTTATGCCTACTTAACAAGCCTAATAATAGACCTAAACATATTAGTATGACATTTGTCCTCATTTTATTGATAGAACATATATTCAATATTTTTCCTAATATACCCTAAATAAATCTTTCGATTAATTCCCTAATTTATAAATTTCTTTTTGAAACTGCACCTTCTTTGTTCTTATCTCCCGATGCATTCCCTACGCACCAATAATTAGACATGTTTCATCTGATGAGTTGGTGTTTTCAAACTTGATTTTAGTGATAATTTGAGTTCCAAAAAGGTGTTAATTGGCTTTTTAGTAATTTCAGTTTGCTAGTCCTCATCTGTTTTCATTTCATTAGGAATTTATTGTTCATTTGCACTGCTTATTTTGTGCTTAAATTGACTCAGTCAAAGTTTTTTAAAGGGTTCATGTGTGTCTGCTAACTCAATTGGTGGATTTCATAAGCTCTTAATAAGCTTACTTTAGCTCTCTATGGTTTGGTACTTAAGTGCATATGTTCCTTATATGCCTATCATAGCTTAATTGTTAAATAGGAGCTTTAGCTTTTTGATTTTAAGCTTGCGCTTTAACTTGAAGATAGCCTCTTAGGCTGTTTGGATTGGTATCCTTGTCTGTTTGTGTGCTTAATGAATCTTAGCTCATTTAGGATCTTATTTGTGCTTATAAATGTTTATCTGATTTCCTAGAGTAGTACTTTAGTGCTTGTAACTTTTAGGAGCTTAATTCTCATCTTATTGTAGCTTTTGGGTAATCTGTTAAGTTTTGATTAGAATTTTAGCTTATTGAATAATCTGTCACTTTTAATCTGTCTTACTGGCTTACTATTGAGTTTATAAAAAAGTTGGTTTTTCAAAATAAGCTTATTTTCATCAGCTAAATAGATCTCAAAAAGAAAATCTTAAAAAAATAAAATAAAAAGGGTGTTCTAGGGTGAGCTAGGCTCTCCCCTTTTAAGCATACGCAACACCAACACACATCACCATATGTGCCCTAGGGACTTACAGTTCCCTAGTGTGCAGTTTAATATATAAAGGTGTTTTGTCTTTTAAGCTTTCAGTTTTAAAAAGGGCTTATCCCAGCTTATTGGGATAAGCTGTAAACTTGTTTTTATTTTATTTTTCAAAATTCAGCACTTCAATAAGTACTTTTCCTAAATTTTTGGTAATTTTTCATTAACGTTAGTATTTTTAACAATTAGTTTTCAAAATTTTAGTTTTTAATTCCTAATAATTAAAAGAAAAGTAAAAAAAAAGACCCGACTTTTTTCTAAAATTTTATTTTATCATTTAGGATGTAGGAAAAATAGTTTTGCATTTCTAGGGTCAATATTTCTTAGTATCACTTTTTAAGCTCGGGTTTAGTTCTGCTCGTTTTTAGGTTTTCTTTGCGTTTTAGCTCACAATTGCTTCGTATAATTCTTCTAGTTGCTTATTAAGTGGTTTTTAGTTTATGCTTATCAATTTTAGTGTAAAAACCCAAATTATCCACTTTTTCACTATTCAAAACACAAAACCGCGACTCAAATCACGAATTCCATTCAACCTTCATTGGGAAACGATCTGGGAATACATATTTCTCTTGTATTTACTTGAAAAACATATATACTATTGATTTCAACGAATCAAACGATCTTCTGAGCAGGCTTAACATTCACATTCTTAGAAACACAATCATCATGAACATTATTAATTAAAGATTTCTTGCAAGTTAAACAAACCAATTCAACACATTCATTAAACATAGCAAGCTTCATAGATTCACTACATTCAGATAAAATGTCTTTCTTATTACAAAGCGGTAAATTCCTAAGGTGTTCTTCTACTTTCTTCTCTTTATTCAGGCTACTACTCTTAGAGACAAGCGAGACTCTATTGTTCCTTGTATTGCTTCTAGGCTTTAGTCTGTTGCTCCTAGAGGTGCTTTCTAGTCATGTAGAAGGCAAGGCACGCGCATTAGGATTCACATTTTTATCAAGAGAAGTGGTTTCAGCTTTCCTAGTCTCTTTAGAGTTCTTGTTTAAACTCATGTCGTTTGTTCCATATGGTTTAGATGTGGAGGCAGATGCATTAGTGGTACTCATCTTAAAAAGGCCAGGTGCTAAAACTTTTGGTTTCTCGACAATCGCTTTTTCTTTTTCAACAATTTTTCTTTTTGCTTTGGCAAGATAGGTGGAGTGACTGTGTAAAACCCTGAAATCCGTAATCATAAATTATTTAATAATTTGGAATTAACCTAAGTTGATAATAATTATTTGGACAAGTTAAAATTATATGTTATAATTATATAATAAAAATCGATACATTGTATATATATACATACATAAAACGTGTGCATGATTATGAAATATAGGAATTTTAACTTGATTCTTTCCTTAATGATTCAAACCAATTTCCTAGCTAATATTTAGGCCTATCGGGCATTTTTTTTGGATAAATGCAAGAGATCATTTGTAAATATGGCAAGTATACAATTTGATCCCATCCAAACCTTTCACACGTTTTCCTCTTTTTATTTTATACGGCATTCCTTTTCTTCTCTCCCAAAAACCGAATTTTTGTTCCTCCCCTAAACCCTAGCCGTCCCCCTTGCCCTCACACACACCATTCTCTCTCAAAATTCTTCAAAACATTTGTGTGTTCATCCTTAGATCAAGAAAGAAGAAAGGTGTAGTGATTTGGTGATTGTTTGTAGGTGATTGTGTTGATTTGGTGTCCTTGTTGTGACCTTGTTCTTGTGGTGTTCTTAATCCTTTCCATCTCAATCTCAAGGTAAATCATGTGTCTCATTTGATTCATACTCATGTCTCTCTTTTGTTCCTTGATTCATCTTTTGTTCGTCATACGTTTGGATTCTCATAAAAACATGAAGTTTGTAGATACATGTGAATTAATCTTTTTAAAAATGTATATGGATGAATCTGATTTTTATGGTTAAAAATATGTTATGAGAGACCTAATTAAACATTAATGATGTTGCAATCAAAAACTACAAGACTAGAAACTCTAGGTAATGATCTAATGAAAAGTTTTCATAAAATTAGGGTTTTGTTGTTGTTATTAATCTGTCCAGAAGTTTTAGTCATATAGAACTAAGTCAAACGTGGTCTTGGAAACGAGTTTTGACATGATTCTTGAGCCTAGAGTTAAATTCAGAGAGTCTAGTTTCTAGAAAAGTTTGTCTCATAATTTTTGAAGGTCTTTAAGGTCGATTTTTAATTTTTACAAGATTAAGTGTCGAATCTGGAAAAACGGGTCTGAAATTTAGTTGGATTGTTTGATTTTTCATTTTCAAACCATAAGGAATTAGGAGCTCTCCTTTTTCAGGAGTGATATTTAGGATGTAAATGAATTTCTGGGATTTTTGGAAATTTTTCCAAGGTGTCTAACCAGGTCTAATAAGCGTAAACTTATGAGGTGTACTTCCTGAACACTTTCTGGGCAGGTCTGGATATATAGATTTTTAAACCACAATTAGACTCTGAGATAAAACCCACCAAAATTTAAGAAATTACTTAACTAATGTGGGAACCTCTGGGAATTTTCTTGAACATTTTGGAATACTTCAAATGCGTTTAAAAATTCGTGTAAAATTGGTCCAGATGTGAAGTTAAGGAAATAAAAAATAAAAGGATGATACCAATAAGTAAAACACTTATAAATGCATAAGAAGCTTATAAAATGAATATATTGGTAATATGTGAATATATTTACTGTAGATATTATGAAGAGGGAGAAGTGATTTGGCTTTGTGTGCTTTGCTCTCGTGCACACACTTTGAGGTACAAATATTCCGTCATTTCAGTAATGACACTTGTTTTCTCTCATGACTCTTGTCCATTTTGATATTCGATTTGTATTCTCCTTGCTTTGATTTGATATGATCTCTTACGCATCATTTAATCTTTAGCTATTTTGATTATGAACCTTGAACCATTTGATGTGAACCTTTGAATTGAGCCTTTGCCATGAACCTTTGTCATGAACCTTTGCTATGAACCTTTTATTGTGAACCTGTGATATTCTGATGACTTAGACATTTTTCCAAACTTTTGACTTTGCCTTTGACCCTTCAGTTTGATACCCGAGCCATTTTTCCTAGCCATGAAGGTAACATGGCCATGTCATTGATGCACCAATGGCATGACTCCAGGGTGGTCGAGTGATGAACCATCCCGTCCCTTTTTGTTATATGTTTATGAGCTCAAGGATATATGTTTGGCCACTATGATTTCTGCAGGGGTGTATGGATGAATCCTAGATTTGATATGGATATGATATGATTTATTTGGTGACTGACGCTTGTGTGCAATACACGTCTTTCACATTTTGGGAGCTAGCAACTCCATGATTACTTATGATATGATATGATATGATTTGTTTGGGCTCGTGGTAGATTACTGATATTTTCCTTTTATGACCCTTCATATTTGTTATGCCTCATGTTATTCCACAATGCACCATATTCTATATTTCTCGTTTTTAGTTTTTCGTCGATTACTCATTCATTCATAATCCTTATGTGATTCATCCGAATACCATACTATACTCCAGTTCAATTGATTTGTCATACTCTCATTCCATTTTGGTTGACTACCAAGCTTATACTTCGGATTACCACTTCATCCGTTTACTATGCTATTATATGATTATTTGATCCATCTGTTTACCATGCTGGTATATGATTACATAATTCCTCTGTTTACTATGTTAATATGTGATTATCAGATTCACTTGTTATCATGCTAATATCTGATTATCCGCTTACCAGGCTATTATGTGACCATTTGATTCGTCTGGTTGCCATGCTAGTATGTGTTGTTCCCCGTTCACTATTGTTTAAAAGCAGTTTAAGAATATAAAACAAGTTAACAGTGAACAATGACTGAAATTAACATAAGTAAAACACACAGTAATTTTCAACATCATATTCTTTATTAGAAATCAATAAAAAATAATACGTTACCCAAGTACTTGCGGAATAGCACTTGGGATTGAAATGACAAAGGTTGGTGACTCCTCTCTAAGCTCGGGCTAAGTAAAGCACAACTCTTAGAACCACGACTATCTCAGGGATTAAGTTGTATTTGGAGGAGTGAAAAGATGGCTTGCGTGTATGTGTGTTTTTACAATTCACAAGCTTAACCTTTTCAGTCCATCTCTTATGCTATTGTTAGGTCACTAGTTTTACAACACAAGCATCAATGAAAGAAATAGATGAAGAGATGATCGGTTGAACCCTTATCTACACACACGAATATAATAGAGAAAGGTTAAAGCAAATAGTGAAATAGAAAAGAGAACAACCAACCTTCAAATGAAGGTTATTACATAGTATTTATGGGAGGAAGCTAGGCAACACTCCTAGTTCCTTCCTTTCTCCTATGGGCTTGGGCCTAAGCTCATGGGCCTTCTACATAAGCTTAAGGCTAAAACAAACATAAAGGCCATAATTAAACTAACTATTACATATGAGTAACTAACACTTGAATAAAGGTTTAGGAGTGATTCCAACAATCTCCCCTCAAGTGTTGGTGATGAAAAACGGTGAAAGCGTTGATGTAATAGTAGCTTTGATCTTCGACATTCTTCTTTCTTGTGAGGAGAATTGCCTTGATTTGAACCATCTCCCCAGTGTAGCGAGATAGTTTTCTTTGAACAGTTATGCTTTGGCGTCATCTTTAACTTTGTTCTTTGATCATTGTTCTTTGTGATGAAAGTGTTAGTATGTTGTTGTTATGTCGCATCAAGTGCGCCTCCAGTGCTTATTTGCCGGTGTCTCCGTCTTTCTCAACATGCTCACACACTCTTTAACGTTGGATTCTGATCTGATGAAGTTCTTTAAGTCTTTAACTTTGTAGATTCTTTGATTTGACGAAGAATCATTATGACTTTTGTGTTGCTTTAAGATAGAACTTCTTTGATGATGTTGTTGGTGTGAACAAGTGGAGAATCAATACGATCATTCCGCTCCAGAGCTTCCATAAGAAGTAAACATTAATACGGTTAGTAATAAGCGGATTCCGGCACTTACAAGTTTGAACCGATAGTATTAACATAGTGTGAAAACACAACTCTAATTCTTACAAAGGCCGTTCTGAATCGAGAGTCCCACAAGTGAGATAACACGATGTACCAAAGTACACCTACGATTGAGATGAGTCTCGAGGTACGAAGCATCACCTCTAGCTGTGACCGTTTGAGACCACTAAGCAATCCGAGGGGAGTTGCCGGCGACTGTTTGTCGGGGCGCATTTGATGTTGACCACTGGCGGGAGTTTCCATTCAATTACTGAGGATCACAAATGTGAACCTCTCATAAATGTTCTCGACAGTTGCTAAGATACGTGAAGGACTCGATATTGTACCCTGAAATTCTTATTGTTGAATATCAAGTGATGAAATGTCAAGTGTACCTAAGAGATCTTTTGATGAATCTCGTGGCTCTAGACTCAATTTTGCGTTTTGGTTTTCTGGAGGAGACTAGGGAGAGGGTCTCCTTCTTCAATACCAGCAATCTCTAGGAGAAAGCCGATAGTTACGTAGGGTTCCCTGTGAGAATGAAACAAGCTTCTGTTGAGAGAAACTTGAGTGGTTAAGAAGGTTTAGTGCATGCGTCCCTGGGTCCATGACGACTTTTAATCTTCAATACCGGTGTCATCAAGTGACAAACATGTAGTATATGAATTGAACGATTATGCGCCCTAAGTTGAAGTAATCACGGAGGGCTATTTCTTTTCACCCTTTACTTTACATTTCTTTTTGATTCTTCAACTCCTTCTTTCTTCGATTCTCATTTTCTCCTTTTTACAATCATACCTAAGGACTTCTAAATTCTAACTATTTGTGGTGTCCTTGGGTAGATCCATCCGGCTCTGGCGGATCATAGGACGGTTATTACTAACCTTAGTCACCTTATAACTCCATGACTAACCTATGTTTGCCATTAAAACCAGCATTTGTGAAAAATCTCTCAAAGTGTTTGTGAATGAAAAACATTTTAGTACCCCTGTTGAGATAAGATTTTGCATAAATACTCCCCCTCCACATGTGCTTAAGAGTTTTAACGGTTAAAATGCCGGTGAGGAAAACACACACATTTTGAATTGATTCACTCAAGATAGACAATCCCTCGCGAGACACGGTTACGTTGCGTAGTTAAAGAGATACATTGTCGACATTTTAGGTGACAACTAGCTCTAATAACTACCTTGAAGGTGTAGACAATCCGCGAAAGGTTGTCAAACCCGTCCGAGTTCATGTCTACCAAGAGTTTCTCGAATGGTACATTCTACTCGGACAAGTCCTTCGCGAGACACGTTTACATCACTAGCGAACTAGCTTGAAATTATTACCCGTCCGGTCTTTTCGAGTTACTAACGGTTAAGATCGTCAATTCATGGGTTAAGTCTATAGCACAAAGATTCATTTGCATTTACACAACATATTTCTTATCACGTATTTTCTCCCCTCAAAAATGGCATATAAAATGTTATTTTTGAAAAGTTGAGAATAAATATGACCATTCGAGTGTTTGGGAAGAATGATCACTTGTGAACAATTTGTGAAAAAATTTTTAAGTCAAGTACTCCCCCTCAACAAGTGATATAAACGGTTGAGGTTTTGAAAATCATAAGGAAAGTACTTGTTCTTTTGAGCAAAACCTTGAAAAATGAAAGGTTTGATAGGTTTTACTCAAAAGTAAAAGCTTTCGCTCCTTTTATAAGGATTGTGGCTGAAGCGTACAGGGGTCCTTTATTTACAAATGCGGGTTGTAGCATGTATATGTGCACAAGCCATTGACAGATAATCAAACAAGCAAAATCACAATCAATAGAATACCCAATGATTCTGGGCGTCCAGCTACTTTACGAGGGCGTTGGAAAGTCGGAATCGGAAAGTTTGGTCATCCTCCCACATAGCTCTCCAACCGATTTGCATCGTCCAGATGAATCAAACATTCATCAATCCTAGTGATTAATCATCGAACATCCTTGCGATTCTTTGAATTCCATCTCTTGATGATTATACCCAACTCAATGTCCTTGTCAGTGTGAAATCCAATCCATATCGAATCTCCATGGTGGCGTCTTAGAACTTAGTGAATTTCATGAAAGCCATGGAAAGCAAGTATGATGATATTCACTTTGGTAGACAAACCGAACTTGTGTTTATGAGCGATTTTGTATTGAGGTTCTTGATTGATTAGATGAAGTGTAGAATTTAGGTAAGTGACGAGGTGAAGAACTGTCGCTCTTTGATTTAGGCGTGTAAAGAAAACAAGTCATTAATGTACTTGATTTAAATTCGGTTGAGGTTGCAGTTGGGGCTGGGGTATGTCGTGATCCTCACCACCGGTGTATGTAAGTGATCAATGGTTTTCTCCATTGGTGGTGTGGTTTCTGAATCCCTTGGTTGATCGGATGGTGGTGTTTGTATGGCTTGTTGTGTAGTGGTGATAACACCTTAACCATTGTCGAATCATTGGATGGAGTTTCCTTCTTACTTGATTTTGTTGTTGACATAGGTGTTTCTTATTTATGTTGATGGAGGTGATGTTGAGAGATGATGATTTGGGTTTGGTGGAAGTGTCAGAGGTGTTCTGGTACATTTGAGGTTTGTGTATAGGATTGTCAACTATGTAGTTTAATGCGATTCCTTCTTTAACTTTTTCCTCCTCGCTCTAGCGGCTTCTTTTGCCTCTTTTAAGATCATTTCCTCTTCAACCACCAAATTATCATGGTGAATCTTTCATCCTTATCATGATCGTAATCTCCTTAGTCATATATTTCCACATCTTCACCATGCTTTTCTTCTTGCGGTTGTATATGTTGTTGTTTGTGGTTGCTTCATTTCAGCAGTTGTAGAAACGGTGACACCACGATCCTTAAGGGTTGATTAGGAAAAGGTTGAAGCATGGAATTCCATCATTTACCTTTAATGTCTTACAAAATTGTATTACCTCATCTATTGAATCATACTAATCATCAGGATGACTTTGTGAACATGAATTTGAATGGATGTAGTAGAAGGATGTCTGACAATCGGTAACATTCATTATCCGGCTTGGAATGTGTTTGCCATCAAGAGCTCCGGGATTGGGGCATTGATGTTTTGCTTGATTTAAACCATTTATGATCTGAAAGTCATTAGACAAAGAGCAGACATATGGAAACACAATGTGTTTGTATTGAGTTCGATTTATTATCTAATTACTTGTATGATTAACATGTTTATGTTAGTTACAAGTCCTAAGTCACATTAGTCCAAATGTATGAAGTTGATGTGATAAGTTTCGTGAACATGTTAATTTTGAAATTTCAAAGAGCAATAATTCACTTAACACACAACATATTAACTTTAGTAAGCTTATATGAAACATCAGATATTTGTGACCTATGCGTAACATTTAACATGTAACATATGCGTAACTTGGGCCAAAGTAGTGAACAATGGGTTATGAGTAACAAGGATCCTTATGCGTAGAAAGGAGCTTATCGTAGAAGTAAGCTAAAGCGTAAGACCAAGCTTGGTGAGTTTCTTCTGGCGTTAAGACAAGTTCAAATGCTTTAAGCTGCAGCGTAGGGAAAATTGCAGATGTTACCGTGATTTACTCGTAGGCAAAGCATCGCGTAACAAGCCTTGTTCACGAATATCTTTCCAAGATACGTAATCCAGCATACACCCCTTATGCGGCTGCGCGTAAAGATTATCTTAAGTGACCTTTACGCATAAAGTATTCCTTAAAAATAACGGTTTGAACACCTAAAGATTACGACATTACGAATAATTAACTTTGGTAAATATAAACATGAAAACTTGATTGCGATTAACTCCAACATCTTTTAGATCACAAAACAAGCATAAGAACATATCGGATACACCTGAAAAGACTTAGGAGTAAAATTAGTTAAACCTAAACCCTTAATCTTAAGTGTAAGGGATATAGCTACACAAATCAAACAGTGTTTACGTTTGGAGTGTCCTAGATGTCATATGAGTGCAATAGAACAAGATTTAACACATTTACACCACAGAATCAAAAGATTTATGGGTGATGAACCCTAAAAAACCTAAAACTTAAGTTCATACAGTTTAGATGTTTATGGGCTAATTTAAAGGTTCAAAAAACATGCATATAAACTTATTCTAACACTTTCTTGACTACCTAATAAGATATCCGCGAGAAAGAAAAACCTAGATGGCCTTAAGAACCTAGAATTCAAATTAATGAAATTTAAGATTGGGATGGTTTTGGGCGTTGAAACAAGTTTAATAGACACTGAGGTTTTAAACAACTCATTTCAATCAAACACTTTTATGCATAAACACCCAATTCGTTAAAGTGAACAATTTTAAAATCAGTTTAAGAGTTTTAACGTTGGATTTGAAAGAATTTTAGAAATCCTTGTTTATCATCTTGATTAAAAACAGTTTAGAACTTATATATTATGAAAAACTTGAGCGGTTTAGAAGATTTGATTTGGGCGTTTGATCTTGGTGGTTTAGGGTAAATGATTTAACTTAAGTTGACATTCAGTCCCTCAACCTTAAAGGAGGTTCCAACAAGATCCTTTAACTTCCGTTTAGGTAAGACAAAACATTTGTAAGGCAAGAAACTTCCACGATCTCCCCTCGACATTTGGAAATAATGAAATGGTTAAAACATTTGAGTCGAGGAGAAGTATATGACAAAACTTATCCACCATTTTAGAAGAAACAACATAATTTTGAAAAACATGGAAGTACAAGGTTTTATGAAACCGAAAAATATTTACTTTCTCCCCCTCAACACTTGTTAGGAAAAATAGTGAAAGATTTGATAGAACAAAGTGTTTATTTGAAAATTGTACTGCGATGTTTGAAATAATATAGATAGAAGAATGTTTTTGAGATTTTAGATTTTATATTTTTTGTATTTTGTTTTTGAAAAATATTTACAAAGAGTTTTGGTGTTTGGCGGTTTTAAAATTTGTTTTAGGAGTTCATCAATTCCTCTTGGAGTCAAACACCTCATACCAATCGATTGGACCAACTCATTAAACCTTTCAACGATTACCACATTTCCACGTGATCCTTGATGAAATGATATAGTGATGTGCTTTAATTTAGAGTCTTGAAGAAACGGGTTGCGAGATCGCCAATGGCTCCGATTGTCGCTGATACATCGGGGATTACTGTCAAATCGTAACCATTGTCTTTGAGTAGATGAAAGAATGTTTTGAGATTTTACGATTTTATATTTTTGTATTTTGTTTTTGAAAAAAAATTATTTACAAAAGAGAATTTGGTGTTTGACAGGTTTTAAAATTTGTTTTAGGAGTTCATCCAATTCCTCTTGAGTCAAACACCTCATACCAATCCGGTGGACCAACTCATTAAACCTAGCGGAAGGCTTTGGTGAGAAGATCTGCCAATTGGTATTCGTACCACAAAATATAATTCAACATTACCCTGTTCCACGTGATCCTTGATGAAATGATATTGAAGATCGATGTGCTTTGATTTTGAGTCTTTGGCGGGTTGCGAGATCGCAATGGCACTCCGATTGTCGCGGTATCGGGATTACATCAAATCGTAACCATAGTCTTTGAGTTGTGTTCTCATCCAATGACTTGAGCACACATACGACATGGCTACATATTCTTTCCGGTTGAGACGCGATGTACAATCCGCTTCTTCGATTGCCATGACACCAGTTTATCACCAAGAAATTGTAAAGCTCTGAAGTACTTTTCCGTGAGTCTAAGCATCCTGCGTGGTCGTCACGAAAAGCGATTAGTTCAAAACAGTCATCCGGATACGGATCCCCAAGTTAATGGTTCCCTTGATGTATCAGAGGATTCTTTTATCCTCGGAGAGGTGGGTTTGAGTTGGTTGACGTGCTAGGGAGCAAAGATATATAGCAAAGACAATATCAGGTCTCTTGGCGTTAGATACATGAGAGACCTAATAATACTACGGTATTTTGTAGGGTCCACCAATTTCCCATGTAAATCGGCGTCGGTTTCTTGGTATGTGCCATTGGTGGCATAAGTGTCCGAGTATTCATTCCAAATTTGTTTAACAATTCAAGGGCATATTTGGAGTGACTCAAGAAAATACCACGGGGTGATTGATGAACTTGTAGTCCTAGAAAGACGTAAGTTCACCCATCATGGACATTTCAAAATGTTTCTTCATTAGTTTTGCAAATGCGATTGAGTACTTTTTATGAGTTGACCCAAAAATGATGTCATCCATAAATTTGAACAATTAAAATATGTTCCCCGTGATATTGTATGAAAAGAGTTGGGTCGACCAAACCTTTGGTAAAATTATTGGCAATGAGGAAAGATGATAACTTATCGTACCATGCCCGAGGAGCTTGTTTGAGACCATCTGAGCTTTGTTAGGTTTGTAGACATGGTTGGTGCGGGATCAACGAATCCATACGGTTGGTGACATAAACCGTTTCTTTAAGTTGTCCATTGAGCGGTTTTGACATCCATCGAAAGACCGTTATATTCATATGAGCGCTTGACGCGAAATATCGAGCGACCTCAAGGCGAGCAGCGGGCAAAAGATTCTTCAAAGTCAATACCCTCTTTCACGGCGATAACCCTTAGCCACAGGCGTGACTTATTTACGATAACGTTTCCTTGGCATCAATTTGTTTTTCCAAATCCATTTGAGACCAATGGCGTAGACCCTGTTGGTCTTTCAACCGTTCCCATACTTCAAGGCGTTTGAATTGGTTGAGTTCTTCTGCATGGATTCAATCGGTTGTCTTTTGTCATTCGTCTTTGATGTTTTAGGTTCGATTGGCAAGCGGTGAGTGCATAAATGCAATGTTCACCGATCGTGTGAAGGCGTTGTCTCGTAACGGCCGGTTGATTTGGTTGCCAATAATATTTTCCAGAGGATGGTCTTTTGTCCATCTATGTGTGGAGGTTGATGTTGGTATACATTGTGCAGATTTTGAGGATTCAAATGGCTTGTTGAAGATTCGCGACATCAGTGCGGCGATCTCATTAGAAAGCGGGTTAAAGAACGCATTTGGATCAAAATCTGCAGGTGGGGGTACTTCATTGAGAACATCATCGGCGGTTCATCATTGTTGGAGGCGGTTTGTTCAAGCTGTTGTGTTGGAGTCAAGCGGTGGTGCTTCTTCAACGTAGTTGTTGTAGCAGTGTATCGGGTATAAGAGTATTATCGGAGTTGGCGTTGAGCTTGTGCGGAAGCGGCGGATACACGGAGCACGTTCATCAATATCGATCAGCGAGCAGTGAGCAAATAACCTTTCCATTTGTTGGTGAGTAAGTGGGGGCTTTGTTGGTGATGATGGGGTTTGGGGAAGTTTAAGCGGTTGTGTCCGGGTTCCAAGCTATTATACTCGGAAGCCATTTCCGTAAGTTCATCAAAATGAGCATGAATCGTTTCCATAACCTCCTTTGTTCGGCGATTCCGATTCGGGCCTTTAGAATTATCACAATATCCTATAAAGACTCCAATGTCAACTTTGGCTTTGAGCTTTCCAAAGTCATCACGATCATTATTCGGATAGCAAAGAGATCCAAATACATGAAAGTGATTGAGATTCGGTTTTACATTTGTGGACAAGCTCAAAAGGTGTTTTGTTGTGGCGTTTTGTAATCATAGAACAATTTTGAGTATAGCATGCGATGAATCGACTTACGCCCATAAGTATCTGGAAGTTTAGCATTGATTAACATTGTTCTTGCAGCTTCCACTAACGTTAGGTTTAGATCTTTCAACAACTCCGTTTTGTTACGGTATGCGTGCAATAGATGTGCGATCTTTGAATTCCTACTTTCTCATAAAATTCACGAAGAGTTTGGTTAACAAATTGATTGCCTCTGCTGCTTACGATTTGGCGACGGTTTTCGTAAATTTGAACTTGTATTTTCTTGAGAAAGGTGATGATCATCTGTGGAGCTTGATCTTTGCTTCGAAGAAAGTAGACCCAAGTTCGGCGTGAATAGTCATCAACAATTACTAAGATGTAGCGTTTGCCATTGATCGTTTGCGCGCGCATCGGGCCACACAAATCCATGTGAAGAAGATGAAGCACATCTTTGAGGCGTGTTCCACCTTTGAAGGAAAATGAGCACGAGTGCTTTTGCCTTGTTCACATGCTGAGCAAAGGTGATCTTTAGAATAACGAAATCGTGGGAGTCCTTCAACTAGTTTGTGTCGAGCAAGGTTGGTGATGGTTTGAAAGTTTAGATGTGAGAAACGGCGGTGCCATAGCGGGATTTTGTTGATGTTGCCTTTGAAAGTAAGCAGATGGGAGAAGAAGCAACCATGTCTTGCATAGAGATAGTTTAAAGACTTGAATTACGAGCGGACATAAGGTCGTTTCCTTGTAGATCACGGCAATGAAACAAGTTTTCTCCACGAAAGCAACCTCCAAATCTCCATCACAGAAGGCCGACCTCTTGAAAGCAGTTGTAGGAGGCCTTCCACATAATAAACCCTGCTAATTTCGATGTTCCCATTGACATAGTCTCCGTAGCCCATAATAGTTGCGAAGTGATCATTCGAACGGCGGTGCCAATGAACTTTGCAATAAAGTTTGATAACGAGTTTAAGGTTGCTGTCGTGTCGGGAACATCCGCTATCAACAATCCAGAGAATGATGTATCACACGCATTACACACAGGCGACACAGATGGAATAGAAGTAGATGTGGAACCCGAAATGTTAGAGGGTTCCATTATAGTAGATATACACACATCAATAGCTTTAGGTATCCATTTAAATCCTAGTGTGTTATATATCCATTTCTTCCATCTCCAACTAGTATTTGCTTTAGTCTTAGTGAATGCACTAGGTGATATTACATTCCTAGGAGGTGGCCGGAGCTCTGAGGGTATGTCGTTTTTAGAATCTAAAGAAGGCGGTCTACCAAGCACAGACTTAGAAAGATTAGTGGGCCTAGAGGTATTCGGTTCTTAGGATTCCTTAAACGAGAGATGATAGCTTTAGCAACACATTTGTCATGACAATCAATATTCATACTTTTACGACAAATAACACAAGGTGCATCGGTGAATATCAAAAGTACTTAACGGTTTAGCATTCGTTACATCACTATTTCTATTACATTTGCGGGCGTAATATCTATAGTGGAAGCAGCGTGAGTCTTATTCATAGTCCTAGGGTGTTCTTCTACTTTAGCATTCTTTATTGATCTTTTCTTAGGTCGCAACTTCCTATTTTTCGATGTAGTGCTCTACGTGAAGTCGGACGTTTGGAAAAACGCAACTATTCTGTTTCAGTAGAAAGAACGCGTTAGCAACTTGTGATTTGGCGGTAGTGATTCTAGGTTCATGATTACTAAGTGTTCTTGGGGCTATTCTCTTAATCACGGTTGGCGGAAGTTGTTCATACTTTCCTAACATTTCTCTTAACTTGAAGATAGTGTGAATCAGATCTTGATTTTCAAACCGAATATTTCCGGCAAAATGCATAACTTCTTTAGTGTGTGCAAGATAATGATCAAGTTCATTTGATGCTTCATCACGAGTCTTTTGAGTAAATCAAATATGACACCATATTCCTTTTAACTTTTACAAGTTCTTGTTCATATTTTGAGATTTGACACTTAAAAGACGCGTTTTGATCATCCAGTTGCTCAATTTTAGGATCGAGAAGATTTTGCCTTAGCATGGGAGATTTTGTGTTGAAAAGCAAGTTGTTGATCGTGAATATCTTTTTGACACCAATTAAGACGGCGTATTGCATTTGAAAGTTCGTTTGACAATCGTTTGTTTTCAACTTTTAAGGACTCGTCGAAGCACATTATCGGTGTTCTCAACATTTACCACGGGATCAAGATGTCGGCGAGATATAATCAAATGCATATGACAAAGAATTCAATAACACAACATTATGGACATCGGCCACGCGATGACATCTTCCAAGAGTCGATCAACATCTTTTCTCAACATTTTCTTTTTACGTTTAGTATTAGAAATAGATGTTTCATTTTTCAACGACCTTCATCAATCCAAGTTCCTTATGAAAGTCCGTTTCCCAAGACAATGCACAACTTTTCAAATTTTTAACATTTGGTAAAAGATTTTTCTGAAAAATGTCTCTTTGTTCTCACGCTAGAGGCGATTGAAAGTGTTGAACTTTGATTTCGGAATGATATTCTATCTCATGTTGTAAAGTTTTGAGGTCAGCCATGAAAAGGTCAAAATATCAAAGAATTTTGCGATTTTCAAGTTTTGAGTTTACTTCACCGATGGAAGGTAAAGGACCATAAGTTTGTGCATAATCTGGTTTGGGATTAACATTAGAAGACTCAGACGTTTTATGATAATCCTTGGTGTGTTAGAAGAATCCGTTGGTGTGACAAAAGTGACCGCTTTTGAATAGTTAAAAGGTTTGTTGTAAACAACTTTTTCTAAATTTGATCGACTCTCGTCTTACGCATCTAATTCCTCTTGGCGATGATATTCAACAACACTCATAAGAATTATCAATTTTATATTACGCCTTTGGAAACTTCAGGATTTGGTTTGAATGCTTTGGTTGAAAGCTTAGGTTTGTAATCGGCAAGATTTGGTCCATATCCATTTGGATTGGGTTTTAAAGTAAACTTTTCAATAGGCATTGTGACTCGCCATGTTTGTAAACAACAGTTTTAAACTCTTTAAGTTTGTTTTGCAAGCCGATGATTTCTTCAAGATGATCATCTATTCGTTTCGTTGAATGCTTTTTGTATGCGGAGAACTGTTTTTGACAAGTTAACAACTTCGGCCTTAGCTTTTTGATTTTCCAAGGTGAGGCGTTAATTTGCTTTTTATGTTCATGTTTGGATTTGTTCTATTTCGGACAACAAAGCATTCTTCGGACGGCTAGATCACAGCATCTGTCTCTCTAAATATTTTTCGTTTTGATGAGATTTGGCAAAGGCTGCTTCAAAACCTTTTTCACGTTTTCTTGAGTTTTGAAAAAGTTGAGTTGCTTTTGTAAACATTCAAAATCCTTGGTTAACAGTGCATTTTGCTTTTCAAGTCCTGATTAATGGCATGATATTTTTCCACTATGGTGCATTGGTCTTGTATTAAAGCGAGCAAAATCGGATGAGGCAAAAGTTCATCGTGTTCAACGTGAGTCTCAACATGATCATTACTGAGATCCTCAAGTATAACCACAGAGTCAATTTGATTATCAAAGGAAACCGTTTGGTCATCTTGATCGTCAAATATAACTACGGGGTCTAGTTGAAAATCGTCGGAATGAGATGTGGTTGACTCATTTTGAACATTTTGAGCCTTGCGGATTCGGATGTTGGCGGAGATATGAGATCGAGAGATGAATATGGTTTGTTGGTTTTGAGACAAGCCATCGATGTCATACACTAGGCTGTGTCACTCATGTGTAACTCATGCATATTAGCCATCAACATAACAGTGCATTGGCACGCAAATCCTCCATATCATCATCAGAGCGCATTTGCCATAAAGCTCGTTCTTTGTGCGTGAGAGTTCCACGGCTTCATCCTTAAGAGCCAAAAGAAGAGCCTCTTTGAAATAAGCCCTGCCCCTAGTCCTTGGCTTTGGGCATGCATTAGCAGTGTCCCTTCTCATTGCGGTTGTAGCATCGAAGACCATTCAACCCATTCGAGCATTTCCTGTTCCACCACTTGAGCTCTGTTGTTATTCCTACCCACAGCATTAAACCCTTGACCACCGCCCATCGGCGACCATAACCCGCGATTCGAACTTCAACTCGTCCATTGTTCTACAACGGCTTGATTCCTTTTGTTGTTAGATGAGGAGCGAATACGGTTGTTGGATTTGTTGGTATAACGGCTAAAGGCATTAGCAATCTTAGCAAATCCTTGTTGCGGCTTGAGCGGATCGGATTCCTCATTAGCTTCATCGACAAGTGCTTGAGCATTGTTGTTGTTGTATGGAACCAATTGAGTTTGTTGAGATTGAGGCTGTGAAGGATCAAATGGTGTGATTGTAGCGATTGGTTGAGTTCTTTGGTTGAGGAGAATAACTGTTTTGAGCATATAAGGCAAGTTGTTGATTTTCGGATGTGTCGGTGGAGCAATTTGAGCACGGAGAATCCTTTCCTATCAACTTCCTTTTCATGAGGCTTCAAGTAATCGTACAACAATCCATATGTAGAATGATACAAATTCTTCGCTTGCGGCGAAGAAAAATGACATACTTCTCCCATTCAGGACCAAGACTACTCAGGAACTTAGTATTCACGGCAATTCTTGGCATGATGATGTTGTGTTTATCCAAATCATTGATGATGTCAAAAAATCGATGATGATAAGACTCTAGTGTCTCTCGGGTTCAATCATGAAGTGTTCATAAGCCAAGTAAATTTTGGATTCCAAATCCTCCGATTGAGTCTGAGATCCTTCCATAAGAAGACGAATATGATCCCACATTATCTTTGCAGTCTTTTGAGCATCAACACTTTGAAGAATTGGGTTAGGTAATCCTAAGAGGATATATTGCATTGCAAGTTCATCGGCTTCATAGTGTAGAAGTTCCTCTGCATTAAATTGCAACAGATAGCAATGTTGGATTGTTCATCTCTTGGTGGATTAGCATTTGGATCTAGGGTACAATACAGTAGGCATCTGAAATGGACCTTCCAAGATAACCTTCTTTAAGAACTTTCCATGTGGCTTCTTGAGATCACAAAATCTAAAGAACCTTATCACCCATTGATCGTAGTTTCTTGGAGTGAGCATTGGAGGTCTATCAAGTGATCCACCTCATGAATTGATTGTTGGCTACTTAAAGCTTCACACATCTTTGCAAACCAAGTGGGTTCCTTCATAGTGTTCCTTGATGGATGTTGATTGAATTCATTTGTGTAGGGTTGAACTTGAAGACTTGGTGGTGGTTGAACCATTTGAGGTTGTGGGAATGCAGCAAGTTGTGGAGTATGTTGTTGATTAAATTGTTGTTGATAAATTGCTTGTTGTTGATTCCATTGTTGATGTTGTGGAGTTAGTTGTTGTTGACGTTGAGAATAAGTGTAAAGGAAATAGTTAGAGTATGGTGGTTGTGACATGTTGAAAACTTGTGTTGGTAAAATGGATCTTTGTAGTCGAATGAACCTTTGTTGATGAAGAGTCCTTAGGCGTAGAAATCACAATAGCCAAGTAGCACTTATGCGTAAAACACCAAAGTTACGCGTAACAATCAAGAGTTACGCGTAGATTTAGCTTACGCGTAAGTTGGGAAAAGACGCTAAAGTTATGCGTAGACACAAAGTTATGCGTAGAAAGTTAGGCGTAGGATTATCTTATGCGAAAGACTATGCTTAGGCTTAAGATGAATCTTATCGCGTAGGATTTCTCGCGTAAGCTTTATGCTTATGCGTAATTTAGGGTTTTATCCCTTGATCTTTACACTATCACAATGCAAAAGATATCCAAAGTCGACGTATTTTCAGGCTTATCCAAGCAAGAAAACACGGAGTAAACCACGTAAACGAAGATCAAACCAAGGATAACCTTACGCGTAGTTTTAGGGTTTTGCTATGCGTAGGATTACTCGTAAAAATGATAATGCCCAAAGATGTTTCTAAACCAGTTTTGTGTGATGTAATAGCTTCAATAACACCAAAAGACACAAAAGTGTGAAACTTGATGATCCAAAGCTCTTAAAAGCAGTTATGCGTGAGTTGAAACCCTCGTATAAAAACTAGTCTAAAAACAACGATTCGTAAAGTTTGAAACTTTTGCCAAAAACAGTATTTTAACACCTTAAAACTTTGAAAGTACAAGAATCTTGGATTCAAAAGTGTAAAAAAGACGTTTTTAAGCGAACCAAAGTATCAAGCGTGTGTTTTAAGCGTAGGACCGAAACCCACTTCAAAAACAAACACGATTCACCCAACTAGTAGGCGATTGATACCATTGTTAGGTCACTAGTTTTACAACACAAGCATCAATGAAAGAAATAGATGAAGAGATGATCGGTTGAACCCTTATCTACACACACGAATATAATAGAGAAAGGTTAAAGCAAAGAGTGAAATAGAAAAGAGAACAACCAACCTTCAAATGAAGGTTATTACATAGTATTTATAGGAGGGAAGCTAGGGCAACACTCCTAGTTCCTTCCTTTCTCCTATGGGCTTGGGCCTAAGCTCATGGGCCTTCTACAATAGCTTAAGGCTAAAAACAAACATAAAGGCCATAATTAAACTAACTATTACATATGAGTAACTAACACTTGAATAAAGGTTTAAGAGTGATTCCAACAGCTATTTATACATGTATGAGTTTTAACTCTTTCCTAAGTGACAAACTGACATCTTACAGAAGACAAAATACTGATGCATTTTGTCTCTGTTTACAAAGGCTATTAGGTAAGAGACAAGACTACTTTCCTAAAGTCGGTATGATGACGAGCATGATCTTTGCTATTCGGAAAGTTGACTTTGGTTGATAAGGACTTCGTCTTATCGATTCAAACTTATCCGCCTTGTCCACTCATTCTTGATCTTTACATCCTTGAGTCTTCTACTTGAGTTTGTCTTCGTAAGTAGTGGGAGAGGAGTCTTAGGGATTCATGAGTTATTGTCATCACTCCTTGAATCCATCATCTCTTCTTGACTCAATCTTCACACCCTTTAAGTTCCTTATTGAGTGGAGAGACTTCTTCTTCACCTCATGCGAGTATCCGAAGATGACTCGAGAGACTATGAACTCAATGACACATTAGTGTTTAACTTGGACTAAACACTTGCGCTATTTTCTATTCAAATCCTAGATTAAGGGGTTTGGGTATTTCGAACCGATCTCAACAGCCCTATTTGGATATACAAATAGGCTATGTGTTTGTCGGTGTAAGTGAGCAAATGGCTTCTTCTTACACTGAATGTACTAATGAATACAATAAGGAACAATGAATATTTTAACAAAACATACATCGTTTATTGATTAAATTACAAGGTTCCTATCACTAGTACAAAAGATAAATCAAAATGATGTTAGTCGGATGGATTCCCGATTGCTGGCTTGACTTTCTTGGTGATGAGTGTTTCCTGGTCAATAGGGATGGTCTCTTATCTTGGCATTGGTCTTAATGAGGAACCTGATGTTTGCGAGGGTTTGGATCGAGCCCACTTGGTATGTAGCTCGGCATTGCGGCTCACGCCTGATCAATATCACTCTATCTTTGAAATGCATGGTTTCCATAGACATCAATGTGGAATAGCCCTCTTTCAGGCTTTTCAATCACCAAACAGTTCACGAACTTTAACACCTTGAGTGACTCCACTGTTGCATTCTAGTCCAAGCACTTTTATCTCGGGCTAGAACTCAACTCTTTTCCTTTGCCGATTGGATGATTGTGGTTGAGATCCTTGTGAGTGCGATTAGGCGAGGATGAATTCCTAGTTGGTGGTGTATCCCTCGATCTTTCATATCTTTTCTTGAGCATCTTCATCAGCTCCTTAACATTTTGTATTTTGCTTCTTTTCAATTATTGGACCCAGTTCATCGAGTTCGGTGATCCCAAAGTCGTAATTTTAGGGGATCATGAACCTTGAAATGTCTCTTATCATCCCCTATAGACATTTATTCATTGCGGTGGTTTGGATGGGGATGATTTTGACATCGATGATCTTCTCAGCAGTCTTACGCTTGACATTATCTAATTGTAATGGTCAATTCTTGCTTTCGATGGCTGAGATCTTTTGTTCTTTTCTTCCAACCGCTTTTTCATTTCGCCATTTTTTTCTTTGCTGAGCATCCTTGAACTTCGTCTGCGACCCTTTTCAAGTTTCTTAGCATCAATTACAATGCTTTCAGCTTCCTCGGCAATCACTTTAACTAGTGCTTCCTTACTCTTCTTACCTTCCTCAGCTTGTTTCAATCTCCTTTCTTCTTTAGCAAGATACTTACTTAGCTGTTGAGGTGTGAGAAGGTATTGAGTGTCACCGATTTTGTAGGGAATCTTCGAGCTCGGTAGTTGTCATTATACCTTTTCCTTTATCCTGGCCTGAGGAAGATGATGCAACCAAGGGTGGTGTTGTTGTCATGATAGGTGGTGTGACTGTCAGTGTTGTTGTTGTTGATGTTGGTGGTGGTAATGATGAGATGAGTATTGCTGAGACCGGTGGTGTTGATGATATTGGAGCTGCAGACCGGTAGTGTTGGCTCCTCGGTGTGAAGGGGAGTTTCTTCACAATATTCTCCCCTCAACCACTTGCTTGGGGCGTCGGTGAGGGCAAGATTGGTGTTGGTCTTGAGGGGACCGAGCTTGACCCTTGAAGGCTGATAAATTCGAGAGATCATAGCCTTGATATCACGAGTGTGGTTTGAATACCGGTGACTTTAGCTTCCAAATTTGCTTGAGATAATTCCAGCGGTCATCAGGCCCAAGATTCTAGGCCAAGGATGAAGATGCGAGCCAAGGTAGCCACGAGTGTTTAGAGAACCATTGATGATTGAAGGGATCTGATGAACTTTGTAGACCACGAACATTTCTGAGGAGCATATCTATCGGTTTAGTGAGACGAGATGAATTTTTCACTTACACCTCGGTGGCCTCGGTACTTTGGCATTGAGTCTTTGGGTCTTCTTTGACAAGCATCCCCGATTTCATCAATGGTAACCCCACATGCGAAGATGCTTGAGAAATTTAACCGTGGTTCTCATCCATTACGTGAAGGTGTTGGTACATAAGATCTCGGTGTTCATGAACATTTTCATCATAAGCTTGTACCTCGACCTTGATCGCATATGGTTTTCGGTGTGTTGTTCCCACAGGTGTTTCAGGTGACCCCAGTATAACCTTCTTGAAGCTTTGGTGATCCACTGAACAAGCTTCCTCTCGGTGAGTGGAAGAACATTATCAAATCTTTGGAACTCATCAGTGGAGGAAGAGTCATCATTGTCAGGCTTGAATGGTAATTGGTATGCTCTCTGTGGATCAGTGAGGTTCTTGTTCGGCTTGAACCTCAAGCGTCCTTCTTCTCCAGTGATAGAATGTCATCATCGGTGTCGGCAAGCTCATCTTGAGGAGAAGAGTATTCCGAATAACATAAACAGCTTAACGAGGGGATTGGCGATGAGTTCCATATCGGTGGTATTAATCCCTCACGAGTCTTTGTCCCCGTTGACCCCTCAAACACGGTGGGCGTTTCCTAGTGCCTTCTCTGGAGTCGGGATTGGTTTTGGGTTCCATATCGGTTGTTTCTTTCCTCGAGTCTTTGTCCCCTGAGACCCTGAGACACTGGTGGTGTTTTCCGTGCCTTTAGCGAGTCGTGAAGGTGATATCCCTATCGTGGGTTGTTTATTTCCCCGAGTGTTTGGGATCATTCATTGTGCCCTCGGACAAAGGCGTGATTTGCTAATGTCATCCTTGGCGTTGTGGAAGGCGCTCCCTACCAGGGGTTGTATGTTTCCCTCACGGATCTTGGGGAGTAGTGGTTGTGACCAAGAACTGCTGGCTGTGATGTATCGGTGTCCCGTTGTCACGGGGGTGGATGTAGCCTGGTCACCAATGGGTGTCGTTCGGTCTGGGGATTTTGTGCCTCTTAGGCTGTGTTCACAGAAGCCTCGGGGACCTGAGACTTGGGTTTAGTCTTAGTCGGTTTGAGACTTCCCCTTTCTCTTTTTAGGGCGAGGGTTTGGAGACGATCCCTCACAGTTGTTTACAGCAACCATATGGGCCGTCAATTCAATGTTATGGACTAGGGATGGGTCTTTTTAAAAATTTGATTTGCTTTCGGGGCCGTGAAAGCACCAAAATTTTCTTCACGAGGGTATTGCAACGCCCGTAACACTTGTAAGCACAAGAGACAAATCTAGGATATGAGACATATTTTGCCCTAGATTTGCTCTGTCAGTTACGAGATCATTGTAAATGATCTCCCCAATGTCGACATTTACCCCATTCATCAAACAGTAAGCCATCATCAACTGAATAGAATTAACTTGTTCGGTTGATGAGTGGTTCCGCCGAGGACTGAATCACAAAGTGAACAAGATCCTCAAGCCACGGGAATGAATTTTGGTGATGGGTTCTGTCCAAAAAGTTTGGCTCTAAAGCAATTAGTTTTAACCCATCCTTCACTGTTGTGGGTTCGGGATGGGCGACATAAACACCCTTATTATAGTCTAACCCTGAAGAGGTGGAAAACGTTTTGTAATCCGGTGGTGATTGTTTCCCATCAAAAGATGAATTTAATGAGATACTCCCTTAGTGGTCGTAGGTCAATCTCATTAGTAGCAGGTGTCGGGTCATAGGCCAATGGTTGCCTAAAACTCCCTAAGGAGGTTTTGGTAAACAATAGAGGACCTTGAACAAAGGCATTTTTAGTGGAGTTAAACAAAATTTTCATAATGTCTTTATAGGCTGGGACATTTTGTGGGTATTCAAAATTGCCTATGACATTATTGGTTTTAAATTCAACATTAGTAAGATCCCTTGCCCACTGTTGTGCATATTGAAGAGATTGAGTTCTTGCCATTTCCATTTTGAAATTGTTTTTAGGGTTTTGAGAAAAAATTGACAAGAAAAATCAAAGGTTTGAATCTCTTAAGTTGTGTTGAAAAACTTTTGTAAAGGTTTACAAAGAAGATTTTTCAGAAAAGGGAACACAAAGATTTATGGGTTTTTAAAAGAGATTTTGACAGAGTTTTGTTAGCAGAAATCTTTTGTGTGTGTTTATAAGGTTTTGAAGAGGGTATTTATAGAGTGGTGAGGGGTGGTTTTGCATAAACGTGGATATGTAAAGACGGTTTTTGAAAACGTTTGAAATTCCACATTTAATGCCCCCCACTCCCTTGATAAATCCCGTATTTCAAAGAACAATTGCGATTACGCAGATAAAAGTACACTTTTGCAGTAACAAAATATCAATAAGATATTTCATTTGAGAGGAGGCATTTAATGCCAAGTAGGGATGATGTAAGTTTGTGAGGGACCCTTGATATGGTTGATAGTAAGACAGGGAGACATATATTCCTATATTAAATTGGCATAGTTACCAACCTAGGACATTTAAGTAACTGATACTAGGATCATTTAGTTACTCATTCAATGCTCAATTTTAAGCCGGGTCCCCTGAATGAGTCTTACTCATTCATGAGAGGTAGAATGGGTTTCATTCAGAGTGAGGAGGAACCATTTTGAGTACTTTGAGATTGGTTTTCGGATGCGACTTTCAATGTCAAGCATTCCCAATTCAGCTTTTAGTCTCCTGAAGGTAGGTTCATCCAAGGGTTTGGTAAAGATATCAGCCAGTTGATATTCAGTAGGGATGAAATGGAGTTCTATGTGTCCTTTCATTATGTGATCCCGATGAAGTGATATCGATATTAATGTGTTTGGTTCTTTGATGAAGGACAGGGTTGTTGGAGATTGCAATTGCACCGGTGTTGTCACAGAAGATGGGTACCATTTTGTAATGGATGTTATAGTTCTTGAGTTGACTTTTCATCCATAAAACATTGGTACAAAGCATCTGCGGCAACCACATACTCGACTTTGAAGACATAGCGATTGTTGCTTTTAGCACTCCAACAAACCAGTTTTCCTCCAAGAAATTGACAGGACCATGAGGTACTTTTTATGTCCATGTTGCTGAAGCATAATCGAGTCGAGTAACCCTTGAGATCAAACCACGAGCACTTTGGATAATAGAGTCCAAGGTTTAGGGTTCCCTCCAGTACCGAGTATTCTTTTGGCTGCAGTGAGGTGGGATTCTTTAGGATTGGACTGATATCTTGCTATTAGACAGACCGAGAATTGTATGTGCGGTCTAGTAGCAGATTAGATACATCGATGAGCCAACAATCCCTCTAAAATGGGTTTGGTTGACTGATTTGCCAGTGAGATCAGGTCCAAGATTGTTAGGAGGGACCATTGGTGTCTTCACTGAGGCACATTCAGATATCTCATATTTCTTCAAGAGATTTCTGGTGTACTTCTCTTGACCGATGGAGATTCCTTTATCAGTTTGCCCGATTTGTAGTCCAAGGAAGTATGTGAGTTCACCCATCATGCTCATTTCAAACTTCTTTGTCATCAGTTTTCAAACTGTTTGCAAAGTTTGTAGTTTGTTGAGCCAAAGATGATGTCATCAACATATACTTGAACCAAGTATACATCTTGTTTGGTCCTATAGACAAGTGGTGTTGTCTATCTTTCCTCGGACAAACTTGTTTTGTATCAGGAAGGCTGAGAGAGTTTCATACCATGCCTTGGGAGCTTGTTTAAGTCCATAAAGGGCTTTGTCAAGCTTGCAGACATAGTCAGGGAATTCACTACTCTCAAAACTAGGAGGTTGCTAAACATACACATCTTCCTTGAGATCACCATTTAAGAATGCACTTTTAACATCCATTTGGTAGACCCTGAAGTTCATGTATGTTGCATATGCAAGGAAGATCCTGATGGTTTCCATTCTTGCAACAGGAGCAAATGTCTCATCATAGTCAATGTCTTCTTGTTGACTGTACCCTTTGGCTACAAGTCTGGCTTTGTTTTTAATGCGATTGCGTTTTCATCGAGTTTTGTTTCGAAAACCCACTTCATTCCTATGACTACAGCATCCTGAGGACATTTGATCAATGTCATGACCTTGTTTTTATCAAAATGTTGCAGTTCTTCTTGCATAGCGAACCCGGCTTGGTTGCTTTAGAGCCTCAATGACACTTTTGGGTTCTATTTCTGATAGGTAATCAGCATATAGACATTCATTGGCTGAAGCTGCAGTTAACTTAGCAACCATGCTTCTAGTGAGCATGCCCTTAGTGGGTTCACCAATAATGTTTACAAGTTCAATGTCCCGAGATTTTTCCACTTACTTTGTGGTCTAGGATCGAGCTTGAAGAGGTCCTGGAGACTCAAGAGTGAGTTCGGGTGCTTGAGCCACAGAATCATTAACAGTCTCATTGAGATGTCTTGCTCAGGTTGGGTTTCTTGATTCATAGGTTCCTGAACATTTGGTTCAGTATTACCTATCTCAGTAGGGACTGAATGATTATCAATGAATTCACTAACAGTTGGTTGGGAAAGATTGTGAGGTAAGACATAATATGAGATGTCAGCATCTGCTTGATATGAGGAATTGAATTCAGTGTTGTACTCATCATGAGGATATCTTGACGAGTTATCAATTCCTATTTCCTCAACATAGGTGTTGTTGAACCTGATGCTTTCAGAACTTTCATCAAAGGTGACATGAAAGGTTTCCTCAACTTGTTGTCTCATTATGTTAAAAACCCTGAAGGCTTTGGAGATTAATGAGTAGCCATAGCCAATTGATTTCTGAACTCAGTACCATTGTCAGTTCTGATTTGTTTTACAATAATGTCATTCTGGTTTTCAATCTTCCTGATGAATGACATTATTGTATCGATTCTGGCTCTTTTGGAAAGAAAGTATACCCAAGTGTATCTTGAGAATTCATCAACAATGACAAGTGTATACTTCTCATCGATAGATTTGGGACCGAGGTCCAAAGAGATCCATGTGCGTGGAGGTGAAGGCAGTTTTGATGGAGAAATTTTGTTTGGTTTTGAATGATGCTCGTGGTGTTTACCTTTTTCACAGTGAGCATGGTTTGTCTTTGCAAAAACCAGTAATGGTAAGCCAAGTACCTTGTTTTGTTTTGCCAAGTTGTTGAGGTTTTTGAAGTTTAAGTGTGAGAGTCTCTTATGTCATAGCCAATTGATAGTTTCAGTGGCTTTAGCAAAGAGACAAGTTCCATCTTGGGAGAGTGTTGACATGTCTAACACATAAACATCATCTCTCCTAGGAGCTATCAACACAACTTCCTTGTTGGCATTGAAGATGGTACCATGTTTGTCATTGAATTGCATAATGTACTTAGCATCACATAGTTGACTGACACTGATGAGATTGTATTTTAGACCATTGACATAAGCTATTCTAGAGAAAACTATTCCATTGCAGTTTACCGAACCATAACCTTCAGTGGGACATGATGAGTTATCACCAAATACTACCTTGGGTCCTGGTTCCTTTACATACTTGTGTAGATACTCCTTCACACCAGTCTTTTAATTTGGTGATTGACTCATGGTCAGTGGTTGAGTGCATTGTGCTACCACAGGTTTTTGCATTTGGAGACCGAAGACTCGGATGACTCACGGGTTGTTTTGAACCTCTCCTTGCATGAATGACACTTGTCATGTTTGGAAGTATCATGGTCGGATTACCACATATATCACAACATTTGTTCATGAGACAATCATCCTGATGATGATCATTAAACCCACAGTGAGGGCAAAGAGGAAAAGGTTTTGCTCTATTCATGGGAGCAGTTTTGGAGGATGAAGCATACTGATGACCAACTTTGGTATAGTTTGCTTGACCGACATCTTGTCGATGGTCTGCATTCGTGATCATCCTTTTAGCGATCATGCAAAAAGGATTCGATAGCAATTGTCAGTGGTATGGGTGGTGTAATGACACAGCTTCACACTTCGGTTGGGTTTGTTGGTGGATTTTGACTTTGATGAGCTAGATGAGGCTGACTTAGTTTCCTTGATTGAATCAGAAGCTTTTTCGATGGATTCCATATTTTCAGTCGCTTTCTCACAAGCTCACCGTCATTCTTGAATTTGGTCACTTCAGTGGGAACAGAGGATAATGAAGTCTCAGTAGGAGTAGACTCTTGTTGAGTTGGTTTTGTTGGTCTTTTCAAGATGGTTCTATCAAGTCCAGACCTTTCTTTTGGTGAGTGAGGATTGAATTGTAAATGAGTAAGCTCAGAGCTTGGTGCGCACCGAAGAGGTTTTCAGTGGTGGAAGCGGTGCTTGAGATTCTTCTTGATCTCGAGATGTGTTCAGTACATACTGGGCACATCGGGAGTCCAAGCATGCTCTTTAGAGCTTGGCTTTCGGGCTCTAGAATCCTTCCAGAATCGAAATTTGGAAGCTTACTCTCGAGATTGACCCTTTCAATCCAATCACTTGGTTTGGGAGTAGTCAACATGTTGGTAATCATACCACCAGACACAAATGGCTTAGGACCCTGTTCTTTGTTGAGAGAGTCAGGAAGATGATCTTCACCTAAGACTCTCTTCTTGCTACTGGGGGCTCCCAAAGCATCAAAGACCCGAGATTCTTAGCAGTCCAACTATCAAGAATATCTTGAACCTTTTTGAGTTCGTCTTGAAGAGCCTGATTTCTTTTAACTAGTTCGGTGTTTTGAATTTGCAAAGTGACAGCCTCAAGCTTAGCTTGTTTTAAAAGAAGCGGTTCATCCCTACACTTGTTTAATTCAAAACTTAGCTTGTTGTATTTTGAAAAAATATTTAGTCTTTGCTCCTCTACGAACTTAAGGTCAACGTTAAGATAATTCATGTAAGACTCGCCAATCGAGTCATCATCCAAGAAAGGAGAATATTTACCTTCTTCATTGTGATATTGACCCATTCTCCATTCCGGCATGATTTTTCTAACAGCTAGCTTTTCCTCTTCTGAGAGGGCCATCGATGCACGACATGCACCATTTCATCATCGATGACACGGCTCTTCATCCCGTCGAAGGTCTCAGAACAAGGCCTTTGTTTTACCCCTGCAGATTGAACACTTTTTGTTGTTTCTGAGGGACTGGCCTCGAGCAATGCAAGCTTAGCTTTGACATTCTTATACTTAGCTTCAAAATCAACAGCTTTTGTTTTGATCGATTTGTTTTGAAAGTTTTGATGAGGACCGATAGATTTTTGGTTGAAATTTGCTAAAGCCCGAGGACTGATTTGACCGACGATGGTTTATAAGAGGGTTGAAATTGTTTTGAAAAACAGTCTTTTGCAAAATGACCTCTTTTGTAACACTTAAATCATTCAGTATCCTCATTTGCTTTGGCATTTGAAAAACCTTTGTTTCTTTTTATAAACCTTCGAGAGTTAGCAAGGAGTGCGCTTTCCTGAAATTCAGTGTTCAGGTCGTTTAGGTACTCCTCACTTGATCTCTCATCGGGATCATCATCGTAATTTTCACGAAAATCTTGAACAACATTGTTAGAATAAAAAGCAGTTGATATTGGTGATGAGGTGGTGGTCAGGGACTTCTTAACTTCCCGAGACTTCTTTAAGTCAGGGTATCGTCTGTTGATGAGGTTTTCCTCATAGACAAATTTCCCATAAATTGCAGGAAGCTCAAGATTTCGGATATGATTAGCATTCCTAAGTCCCTGAGAGAAATTCAACCACTTCTCCGGGAGACTGTTGACAAAACCAACATTGATTTCATGTTTGGACAACTTAACACCATCATTTGACAGTTCATTTAAAAGAGTTTTGTACCTGGTCTATGTTTGAGAGAGAGTTTCAAGTCCTTAGCCCGAAGGTGTTATACTCAAGTTTCCGGTCTATTATCCTGTTTTCCTTGGTATCAGATGGTCCTTCATGACTATGAACTAGGTCATCCTAGGTTTGCTTAGCTGTACTACGAGCTTATAACGACTCCATAATATCGTCAGGAAGACAAGATATTATGATACTTTTGAGTCTTTGATCTTGGTTGACCACTCTCCTTTCATCCTGGTCCACGAGCTTGAGTTTGGGCAACCCTTCGCAGTCTTTGGGACAAATGGACCTTCATTTATACACTTGATATAATAAGGTTCCATCCCAATCAAATAGCAAAGCATTCGCTTTTTCCATTTGTTGAATTTGCCAACTTCAAGTCTAGGGGCAAAAGCTGAATAAGCTCCACCCTTTTTATCGACTAGTTGGGGTACATCAATTTCAGCCATTTAGGATCCTAATTTTAAAACTTTTAGAGCGGCCTAAAAAATGTTTTATAATTAGCCTTGCTCTGATACCACTTGTTGTTCCCCGTTCACTATTGTTTAAAAGCAGTTTAAGAATATAAAACAAGTTAACAGTGAACAATGACTGAAATTAACATAAGTAAAACACACAGTAATTTTCAACATCATATTCTTTATTAGAAATCAATCAAAAAGAATACGTTACCCAAGTACTTGCGGAATAGCACTTGGGATTGAAATGACAAAGGTTGGTGACTCCTCTCTAAGCTCAGGCTAAGTCTGAGCACAACTCTTAGAACCCACTGATCTATCTCAGGGACAAAGTTGTATTTGGAGGAGTGAAAAGATGGCTTGCGTGTATGTTTGTTTTTACAATTCACAAGCTTAACCTTTTCACTCCATCTCTTATGCTATTTATACATGTATGAGTTTTAACTCTTTCCTAAGTGACAAACTGACATCTTATAGAAGACAAAATACTGATGCATTTTGTCTTTGTTTACAAAGGCTATTCTAGGTAAGAGACAAGACTACTTTCCTAAAGTCAGTGATGACACCGAGCCTGATCTTTTGCTATTCAGGGAAAGTTGACTTTGGTTGATAAGGACTTCGTCTTATCTGTTTAAACTTATCCCGCCTTGTCCGCTTCATTCTTGATCTTTACATCCTTCAGTCTTCTACTTCAGTTGTCTTGATGTAAGTAGTTGGAGAGGATTCTTAGGGATTCAGTGAGTTATTGTCATCACTCACTGAATCCATCATCTTCTTCTTGACTCAGTCTTCACCCTTTAAGTTCCGCCTTACTGAGTGGAGAGACTTCTTCTTCACCTCATACTGAGTATCCTGAAGATGACTCACTGAGAGACTATGCACTCAGTAACCTGTTAGTGTTTAACGGACTAAACACTTGGGCTATTTTCTATTCAAATCCTAGATTAAGGGGTTTGGGTATTTACTGAACCCAACAGTATGTAATCATTTGATTTATCCGTTTATCATGTATACCTATGTTCAGTTATTTTCGTGGACTATGATTATCATTTAGTATTCCTATTTGCTACTTATGACTACCATGCTTGTACTTTTGTTTGGTATTTTCTGATGCTTATGTTGTTAGTTCGACATAGCAATTGATGTTTACCTAACTTGTTGATCTGCCATGTTTACACTTCTGTTTATGCTACTGTTTGATGATGGTAATGGTTCAACTTATGTTATCTGTCTAGTTGACTTGTTTAGCTTGCCATGCTATGTCCTTGTTTAGTTAATTCATTCAATTATGATGTTCGTTCGGTATTCCTACCTGATACATGTGGCTATCATGCTTATACTGCTGTTAGTATTTCCGCTGGTTATGATACTTGTTCTGTTTATTAACTGTGGGTTATCAGACTTGTGTGATTGCCATGCTTACATTCAATTTAGTTGCTTCCGCCTGCTTATATAATTCAGCTTGGCTTATATGTATTCTGATTATCTGATTTATTTGTATGCCATATTTACGTTTAGTTGATATTTGACGCTATGCTTGTACCTTTGTTTGGTTACTTGTTTTGCTTATGATGCTGTTTATCAATTCCTATTCGTTTATGTCCAATATTTATATGTTTGGTTATTTTATGTGTACTTATGTATGTTCGCTGATGCGCTGCTTTACTTTGGTCTCTTTTGATTTATGTTCTTTTGGTTATCTGTTAATATTGTGTTTTGCAGGTTCCTCATTGACTCATAGACTCATTGTGCGCATTTGTTACAATTTTGTTATCAGTCTCCTCTGATTCGTTTTGTATTTTGATTATGTTTAGCTTTTGTTTTGTTTTATCTGTTCACTGGGCTTTTTAAGCTCAGCCGCATTTCTTTTCCATGCGGCAGGTACAAAGTGGGATGTTCGGCTTTGATGGGCTGAGAGTAGGAGCTTTTGAGTGAACCAACCCTAGTTTCCCTTATAATTTTGGATTCATTTGGAAGAACATTCGTTTTGATATTTCGTTCTTTTGACATGTTGGATTTTGTATTTATTTCGAAGTCATTCGTTTATATGACTTGGTATTTTATTTTATAAGACTTCTGCTTTCATTTTTTATTATTATGTTCTGATATGACTCCATAATGTGGCATTTGGACCCTTGTCGGGTTGGGGTGTTACAGACTGGTTTTGACAAATCATTTTTCTCATTGACTTTTGTAGGAAATTCAGAAATAGACATTTTTGGTTTTGAAACCGGTTTGGGAACATTGGTTTTCTCCTCAGTCAATGGTTTTGCAATCTTAGTATCCACAGCTTTTTCTTTTTGACATTGCAGCCGAGCTTTCAAAAGATCATTTTGCTCTTTCAAGTCCTTGTAGGCACGTTCATACGACATTTTGTCATACTTGGACTCCTCAGTTTTTCGATCAAGTTGTTTAAAATAGGACACATTTTCTTTTTTAAGAGCTTTTTCACATTTTGAAACAATTGCAGAGGTCTTAGACTGCAGTGTTTCATGGTCTTCAACATAATATGTTTGTAAGATTATGGACATAATATCAGTAGTCATAACATCTTCGAAGAGAAAATCATTTAAATATTCCAAAACTTTGATGTTTTCAAAACATTCATTAGCTTTTGTTACCACGGATTTATGATCCTTGACAAAGTCACCTGTTTCTTTTAAAAATATTGGTTGTAGATTTAGCAACCTCTTGAAGTTGCCCAATTCTAGTTTTAACGCCATCTAAAAATCTTCTTGCATCACTTGTGTTAAAGGAATTGTTTGAAGACATTTGTTCCATGTTCGAAAATGATTTTGAGACAACAATTGGTTTTGAAACCGGTTTTGATTCTTTGTTTGAAACACTGGGCGTTATGGAAAACTTTGACTTTTCTTTTTGAGGAACAAAAGTAACGCCAAAAAGTTTGTTAAGTTTGTTATAATCAATTGGTTTTATTTTTGGGTTCTTTTATTTCATTTTTTATCTACTCTTGTCAATTAGTTCTAACGTTTCATGAGAATCACGAACATTGATAGGTTCATGCTTATCTAACAAGGCTTTTCCATTATACAAAACATTTTGTTCTTTCTTAGCTTTCTTGAGTGTACAAGGAGTTTCGATAACAAGAGCCATTTTTTGTGTTGTATGACAATACGATTTGTTTGAATAGTTATTATATTGATTGTTTGAGCTGAATGACCCGTTTCAACAAGAAAATTTTCTTATTTGTTGATTTTTTTATTTTTATCAAGAATTTTATCAATAAGAGAATCGTCTCGTTTTGAAAAATCAGCTATCAATTATTTCTTCTCTTTTTCAAGATTAGAATAAGTTGCTTTTTGTTTATAAAGTTCGTTTTTAAGATCAGAAATTTCCTCGTTTAGAGATTTTATTGTCACTACTACAAAATGAAGCTATTGCATCACCATGAAAGTGTTGTATTATGTGTTTAAAATGTTGCATTATGCCTAACGTGACACTTTAACAAGTGTTACGTTATGTAACGTTGCCTTAGGTATAAGTGACACTTTCAATTGAAATATGCGGCACTTTATGAATGTGTTGGTTTTGTTTTGCAAATTTGTTATATTAATGTGCAACACTTTCTAAACTCAAGTGCAACACTTTTATACTCAAGTGCAACATTTTTAAAAATAAAATGCAACAGTTATTCATTCACATAAACGCAACACCTTTAGATTCAAGTGCGAAACTTTTTCATTTGCTACCACTAACTATGCGACACTTTAACCTACTAGTGCTGGCACCATGGCCGGATTTAAGCATGTGCGGAGTGATCAACTGCACAAGGCCCCAAATTTTTAGGGTCCTCAACCTTGAGATACGTATAAATTGATTTTCGAATGATATAACCCAATGA
Organism: Chrysanthemum makinoi; assembly: GCA_910596185.1. Lineage (NCBI taxonomy): Eukaryota > Viridiplantae > Streptophyta > Magnoliopsida > Asterales > Asteraceae > Chrysanthemum > Chrysanthemum makinoi. The sequence goes on from OU343224.1 coordinate 303,731,493, forward strand.
ACAGATGATGAATGGAAAATATTACTTTGTAATGATTATAAACTAATTATTAAAGCTGTAAATGGGAAAAAAACAAAATGCGCCTATGCTTTAATGGTGAAAATCTAAAGCAGGTTATTGTGAGGAAGATAAACCCAAAGAAGCAAACAGATGTTTGTGGGGCCTATAATTTGTTTTTAGCTTTGTTTTTTAAGAAAGTTATAATTTAACCTTTATTTATATAACTTTTAATTTCAACCACTATCTTTGTGTTGAACATGTGGTTATTTATTTGTATTCGGTAGTTCTTAATCTTTTGTGGAGAATTTAAACCAAACCATGTTTAACAAAAATCTATATGTTAGCGGCGAATATTGTTCTAGAAAAAGTGAAGGCGATAGCTTTATACTATAATATTTTTGAAAAAAAGTATATATATATATATATATATTACATGGCTATATACCTTATTAAAAGAAAATTGGACTCTATTGATCATCATAAAATATTTTAAAAATTCAATGCTAAACCCAGAAAAATATTGCATATTTTGAATAACTAGTCGGATACCCGCGCACAGCGGCGGCGATAAGTATAGTTATATGTGTTTGCTTACCCGTTTAGTGAATTCGTTTCACAACACTTCGAATATATATGTGTTAGTTGTATGTGTTTGTTTGAGTTACCCGTAGCTTTTCCGTGACATCATTATTCCCGCATACAGAAATACCCTCGCAATCTCTTACCCGTCAAACACTCCTCCAAAAGTATATGATTTTGACGAATCAAGATTATATTAATTGAAATAAAGGTTAAAGTTGTAAATATTTGAATTAAAATAAAATAAACCCACTAAAAATATTAAAAATAAAAACTTATAAAAATATATCAAAATGGATGTTGAATTAAAGAGCATAAAATTTTAAAAAATATGGTGAAATTAGATTATAAAAAAAATAAATAGATAAAAAGATAATTCAATTTGAAAATAAAGATGATTTTTTAGTTAAGAAATGACACATGTCACTTTATAATTAGAGTTCATTATCTTAATTTTTAGTAGTTAGGAGTTAGGCTTGAAGTTTGTTAAGAAATGACACATGTCATCTCATGATTGGAGCTCCTTATCTTAATTTTTGGTTAGGAGTTAAGCTTGGAATGAGGTTTGACATTTACATGCATTATAATATATAGTATAGATATTTGTAAGCTTTTGTTTGGTGGATACAATAACAAATGCATAATTTGCGAATATGATGCTAAAGGGCCCATTTTAAAATTTGGCACAGTGCCACTGCATTTCACGGGACGGCCCTGAGTGCAGCATCTTTAGCTGTTTTCTGTTATATAAGGCAACACATTTTCACTGATATGTGATGCGTGCCAAACAGTCAAGCTAAATCACTCAAGCCTGCCACTTGTGAATGGCAGACCGTAATCAGCTTAAAACTGCTTAAGCACGAATGCAATGAAGATCTGGGGAGTATAGTGTTTCCCCGGGTCGTTATGTCCCAGCGAGCTATGCAATGGATTATCAAACGTATAGTGATCGCGAGATTTGAACGGAAAAGAGGATTGTGAATTATTATAACTACAGAAGAAGGACATAAACTACAAGGGCTAAAATGCAAATTAAAGGAAAATTAAAAAGATAAAAACTATTAAATAAACGCTATCACTATTTGCAAAATGATGTTTTTGATTTTATGTTTTTATAAAACTGAAATAAAAACTACGTGACGTACAAAATAAAAAATAAAACTTACACAATATAAATCCTAGAAATATGAAAATGGTATTTTTACAAACCTAATGATAAAATAAAATTAATAGAAAAAGAAAATTATTTTTATAACTATTTATCTAATTATTATTAATTAAAAACTATTTTTAGCTATTTAATAATAACCTAAAGTGAAAGAAAATATGAAATAAAGCTTGAAAAATAAAATTATGAATTGGAAAAGTCTAAAATATCAAAAGAGAATTTTCAAAACTATTTTTGTATTTTTCTGATTATTTTTCTATTTTCTAGGAATTAAAAACTATTAAAAACTAATTAAATTATTTAAAAATACAAATTTAACTAAGAAAAATTTGGAAAAATACTTTTTTGTCTTTTTATATTTATCTTAACTTAAGAAAAATGAAAAATTATTTTTTGAAGCTTTTCTTAATTATTTGTATTAAATGGTATTTAAAAATGCTTAAAAACTAATTTAAATTAAGAAAAATAGCAAACAAGCTAGGAAAAATCTGAAAATTTCAGGAAAAGTCTAAAATTATATTAGGAAGCTAGGAAAAATGGAAAAACATGGGGTTGTGTGTAGAAAAATGGAACTGATGTGGAATGTGCTTAAGAATAAGCACTTGGATAAGCCAAAAGCACACCAAAAGGTACCAAACTGAGACAGAGGAAACAATAAGCTAAAATAACTCTAAAGCAACTGAAATCAACAAGCCATAACCTCTGGATAACAAGCTCAAAAGATTTGATGATTTGAGAAATAAGGCGGTTTCTGGGCCAACTTTAAGCCCAAGAATAAGCAATCAAACAAGCTAGCAACTAAAAACTAAAACTTAGAACTTACACTAGACCTGGGTGGGAACATGTGAACCAAATATCAGACCTAGGTGAGCTCAAATGAGCTCTGCACAAGCTCTGCAAAATCTGGACAAGTCCTGTGCAGACTTGATGCCTTGCAAACAACTGACACCATATTGACAAGCTCTTTTGAGCTTTTAGAAAAAATTACAAAAATCTACTAAAATAGAAATAAGAAAATAGACCAGTAGGACTTTCTAAATCCACAAGTTTCATAGAAAATGACTCAGAAATGAGTCCAATAAAAATCCTTCTATCTCTGGCCAAACCGAGTATTATGCAATTTGACTTTTTAAACAAATCTGAAAGTTTGACTTATTTGAGGTTTGATCTGGATTTAAGGACTGAGAATGATGTAAATATATGAAATAAAGCTACTACAACCTAACTCTATGGATTTTACACACAAAATGAGCTTTTGGTAATCAAAAATCCCAACAGTTAGCTGCTAAGACAGTTTAAAGAGAGTTTTGACTTTGAGCTTATACAGGCGCAAGAAACTGACTCAAATGAGTTAAGTAGGACTACACAAACCTAAAACAACAATATTCTTCCACTGATCAGACCTCTAATACAGATTGAGCACATTAACCAAACACCATTTTAAGTAATTGAAATACACTTTTAAACCACTCAACTACTGAACTACCTTATTATATTGATCAAATCAAGTTTAACTGATCTAAGTACAGCTAAATAAACAAGATTGAACAGGTTACAACTACAAATACAGATACAAGCAAAAAATGGAAACTGATGTGAAAATGTAAAATGAGAGAGTCACTCACAGGAGTCCAACTGTGTTGCAGGCTAAAACTAAAACCCAAGTTCACTTACACTAAGCTATTTCCAACCCTAATCCAAGTCCTGCATCAACCCTTGCCAATTCATTCTCCATATAGGCCAAATTTGACTTTCATTGACCAAGACCCAACATTTCTTAAAACTTGAATACAGGCTTCCAAAAAGCTATGATAAGCATGCATAAGCTTATTTGAGCTTGTAAATAAGCTGCTAGAGGCCTGGAAATAAGGATTTGAAACTGAACTTCTCAACAGTGGACATGAAATTTAGAACTTATATAAAAACTTGAGATTGATGTTCACAAACACATTACAATGACCATTTAACATAAATGTGATAACAATAAACTGAAATTACAACATTTGGACTTAAACTAAAGCTTTTATTTAAAAAAACGACATTAAAGAAAACTTTTAAAACTAACTACTCCCTTTCTTCTTGCATTTCTGCTTCCTTTTATACACCTCATGTCTTCTTCTCTCTCTCTGAATAGTTCCCACCTATATTTAGGCCCCTTGGATCACTTGAATGAATCTTGGCCATAGATTGTATTTTTGGCGGGAAATTTGGTTTTAACCTGTTAGGGAGATTGAGTGAAGGAGGAGGGGGTAATTAATGTTATTTGGAGTTGTGTGGAGTTGGGGGGACATGGAAGGGATAAGGTGAGGGAGGGGGATGGTTTGGTTGTGTGTAGCAGGCATTTGCAGGCACCAAGTGGGGGAGGAGAAGAAAATGGCGCGTGTTTTGGGTGGTTTGACTAACCATTTGATAGGGGGTAATATCAAGGGAGGTCAAATGGGAAAGGGTCCAAAGGGTTTGTTGGTCGGGGTCCAAAATAGATTGACAAGGCCAAAGGTATTAGGCTTAAAAATTGACTAGGACTAATGTTGTACAATCTGAAATTCAAAGGACCATTTCTGCCATTTTCACAAAGTTGTTCCAAGGACTAAAAGTGACAAGTTTCAATAATGTAAGGACCAAACTTGTAATTTCCCATTTTCCAAGGACTAATTTTGCCAAATTTTAAACTTGGAGGACCAAACTTGTAATTTTCTCAAACTTTTTATATTTTCCACCAAAGGACTAATTTTGACAAGTTATGATTTAAAAAGGACCTTTGGTGATTTTACTTTTGAAATTAAGTGCTCAGGACTGCTTTTGACAACTTTTGAAACTTGGGGGACTGAAAGCGCCAATTATGCAAACTTTGCTCATTTTTCATCCGATTTTGAACATTTTGCATCTGAAACATATAAAATGCAATTTTGGAATATTTTCAGTATTTTGATGCATTTCTGAACATTTTTAAACGTTTTGCAGTTCAGATTGATTAAAAATGATGAGTATTTACACACTCATCAATCCCCCACACTAAACTATTGCTAGTCCCTAGCAATCTTTTGAGAAAAACTTAATGGATTTGAGTCTCTTTACCAAAAGCCATTACTTCTGGAGTAGCCAAATGTTTTAGTTCAAGTAAGAACCATGGTACACTGATAACCATGTGATTTTGAGCAAACCACCACTTCCAACGGATTTGATTTGTCTTTACCGTTTTGCTCTGGACTAGCCAACTCTTAGATAAATTATCAATATTATCTTTGGTGAGCTGATTACCAATTATGGTTTTTCCACTGCCTTTACCACAAGCCATAAACTTGCGGGCTAGCCAACTCTTCACTTTTTAGGATATGGTGATCTGAATACCATACAATTTTGGGCAAATTGCAAGCCGTCAACGGATTTGAGATATCTTTACCAAGAGCCGTTTGCGGATTAGCCAATCCTTTAGTTTATTAGACAAGATGATAACCAAATGAGTAAGTGCAAAACACTTACTCCCAAAAAAAAATTTTGGCCAAAAATGGGGGAATTGGGTGGTATATTTATATGATAAAATTCGTGAGAATCCCCCCCACACTTAGAAATGAATATTGCCCTCAATATTCAAAGTACCGGCGGCTATGCCGAAACAAAGAACGTAAAAGGGAAATACTACGGCCATTTATTTTAAAATGTTTTTTTTTTTTTTTTTTTTTTTTTTTTTTTTTTAACATTTATATATATATAACATGTGGGGCATCCCCCCCCCCCCCCCCCCCCCCACTAGGGTGGTAGAAAATAGAAAGAAGTCAGAAATACGGGTGAAAACCCATATAGTGTGCTACTGTTTTTGATTCCCGAGTCGCTAGCTTGACTCGACCCCGCATTAATTTGTTCATGGGGAAGCAAAGTGGAAGAAACAATCTCCATCGGACTTTCATTCAAGATGTTTGGACAAACATTTGAAGCACGCGAAAGTTCCACACCGACGAGATATACAGAGAAAGACCCGGCTCACAGATGATAAATGAAAATGCCGGGGTCAAAGATAATGTCTTCATTCCCGAAGGAGTGAAGAACAGGAGAAGCTACGGGATAGGTGAAGAAGAGAAAGAAAGTCATGATAATAATCTCGACTAACTCATCATCATCAGAAGGAGAATTCATAATAGCATGAATTTCATCTTTTAAGCTCAATTGGTCTAGACATATCCCGGGTGTGTCTAGATCAAAGTAGAAGTTATCATACTCTGGCGGAGATATGATATGAGTGAGTTCATCTGAGAACTCCATGAAGGTGAATGAATCATATTCAGAATTGATATGAGTGGGTTCACTGGTGAACTCCTCAAAAGTAAATGATTCATGATCGGGGAGAATTATGAGAATGAGAAGTGGTACTGCCACTAATCTTCTCTCCCATATTATCAAAACAAAAGGCTTTCATTTCCGGAATAGAATCATCGGAAAGAATGTCACTATCCTTAATGGGGATAGGAGATGAAATAGGTTTCTCTTTGAAAGCCTCGATTTTAGAAATGAGAAGACTGACATTCAATAATGTTGCTCGAAGAGCTTCATCTTTGATTTCAGTGTCAGTAACTTCATCCTTCTCTTCTTCTAAGCTAACAAGCTCAGAAGGTGAATCTTCCACATAAATGATGTCTCCACAAGATAACGAATCATCATCATCAGAATCGGAGGACATCTCAACATGATCATTTTGGAAGACAAGAGGAGGAGGGATATCACACACATGATCAAGAATTCCCCGTGACTCTCTTGGGATTGGGACAAGGTTCTCAACACTAGACTTTATGAATTCGTCTGATTCCTTTTCAGGAACAGTGTCGAGATGCTCGTCCCCCATGTTCAGAGAGTGAGTGTGAATTTCGGGTGTGATAGCAGTTGTTTGAGATGGAATCTCAACTGCTGGGATATCAAGCGACCGAGGGAGTTGAGAATTATTATTTTTAAAAGGATAAAAACTCTCCTCGTCATCATCATAGAGCCTGCCTTAAGAAATTGGGAACGCCTTAGAGCTGCATGCTCTAGGACTAATAATTCTTCCCTTGATTGGCGGGCCTCTCGTTCTTCGGCTAGCAATTCTCCCATGGTCTTTTCACCACTCACTTGATTCTTAAAGTTACTCATCATATCCTCAAGTGTTTTCATTGTGGTTTCAAAATCTTGGGAGATTTCTTGAGACAACGGCTCAGGTGGAGTTTGAACCGTATGGTGCTGTGGAGGTTGGAAATTTTCAAACCTGAGAGAGTCATGATTGTTACAAGGAAATGGGTTCCCTATTTGACAATCAGAGCTGAAGTGGGGACCTCCACAGTACTCACAACAGTAAAACTGTTGAGTATGGACTGGTGAATCATATGGATTTTGGTCATAACTAAAGTTATGAGCATCACTGGAAAACTGTTCATAGACAAACGTGTTTCTGGATTGACACTCAAATCCTTGGTGAGGACCTCCACAATATTCACAATGAAAACTGTGATTATATGAAGATAAGTCGGGCTGTGGTGGGTAATTGGAAAAATTTGAGGGGTCGTTAAGTGAGTTCTGATTAGGATCATAATCAAATGAATTCCTCGAACCACAAAACAAACAACTCCCGTTATGAATATCATTACCACATTGTACACATGTACACCAACGGCAGGTGAACCAAAAAGAGGCTCACCACAACCGACACAAGGAATAAACGATTGCATTTGAGAGTTATGAAGAGGAATCAGTTCATTCAAAGTATCAACAAAACCAACATGATGATCCGAATGACTATCAAGTCTCGAAGAACATTCTGAAAAATCCGGAGGTGGGACAAGTGGTGTGCTCTAAGAGCTAGCAATTTCCACCACTTCCGTTATGGTCTCCGGTTCTGGTTCTTGAGAAAAGTGAAGATTAGGCAAGTCATTCTTGCTAGTCACCGGTGTTTGAACGGGTTCATCGTAATCAATTCTAATTCTCGACCTTTTTCATCGGCTTGAATTTGTTCGATTAGATTACGGGCTCTATTTTCAAAGAAAGTGTCCTCGTAATCCTCGGTGGGTGCTTGGGGTAGCTCCGACGTTTGAACTGGTTTGTCAAGATTAGAATGTATTTCAGGTTGTGGCGGGTGGTCGAAATAACTTTGAAAATAATTTTTGATGGATAATTCGCACGAATTGCAAAATTCGCTTGAACTAGGCCTTCCACACCGCTCACACACACTTGTGACGATGATGTTGACGATTGTCGACATAAGAATTAAACATATAGAGGGTTAAAGAGATAGAATCAAACGGTTTTGAGGTTAAAGAAGAGTAGAATCAATCGGTACGAGGGGGTAAGAGAAATAGAATCATACAGATAAGCGGAATGAGAAGAGTATTTTTGTATTTTTGGATAAGAAAATATAAATATATGTAGATGGATGGTATGAACAAAGAGTGAATATCCAAATCACTAATCTGCTAGACGTAAGATTATCAAGACAGCTCGGCGGCATGCCAAAATTTGATGCGTGCCAAACAGTCAAGCTAAATCACTCAAGCTGCCACTGTGAATGGCGGACCGTAATCGCCTTAAAGCGCTTAAGCACGAATGCAATGAAGATCTGGGGAGTATAGTGTTTCCCCGGGTCGTTATGTCCCAGCGAGCTATGCAATGGATTATCAAACGTATAGTGATCGCGAGATTTGAACGGAAAAGAGGATTGTGAATTATTATAACTACAGAAGAAGGACATAAACTACAAGGGCTAAAATGCAAATTAAAGGAAAATTAAAAAGATAAAAACTATTAAATAAACGCTATCACTATTTGCAAAATGATGTTTTTGATTTTATGTTTTTATAAAACTGAAATAAAAACTACGTGACGTACAAAATAAAAAATAAAACTTACACAATATAAATCCTAGAAATATGAAAATGGTATTTTTACAAACCTAATGATAAAAGAAAATTAATAGAAAAAGAAAATTATTTTTATAACTATTTATCTAATTATTATTAATTAAAAACTATTTTTAACTATTTAATAATAACCTAAAGTGAAAGAAAATATGAAATAAAGCTTGAAAAATAAAATTATGAATTGGAAAAGTCTAAAATATCAAAATAGAATTTTCAAAACTATTTTTGTATTTTTCTGATTATTTTCCTATTTTCTAGGAATTAAAAACTATTAAAAACTAATTAAATTATTTAAAAATACAAATTTAACTAAGAAAAATTTGGAAAAATACTTTTTTGTCTTTTTATATTTATCTTAACTTAAGAAAAATGAAAAATTATTTTTTTGAAGCTTTTCTTAATTATTTGTATTAAATGGTATTTAAAAATGCTTAAAAACTAATTTAAATTAAGAAAAATAGCAAACAAGCTAGGAAAAATCTGAAAATTTCAGGAAAAGTCTAAAATTATATTAGGAAGCTAGGAAAAATGGAAAAACATGGGGTTGTGTGTAGAAAAATGGAACTGATGTGGAATGTGCTTAAGAATAAGCACTTGGATAAGCCAAAAGCACACCAAAAGGTACCAAACTGAGACAGAGGAAACAATAAGCTAAAATAACTCTAAAGCAACTGAAATCAACAAGCCATAACCTCTGGATAACAAGCTCAAAAGATTTGATGATTTGAGAAATAAGCTGAAAAGCAGTTTCTGGGGCCAACTTTAAGCCCAAGAATAAGCAATCAAACAAGCTAGCAACTAAAAACTAAAACTTAGAACTTAGACTAGACCTGGGTGGGAACATGTGAACCAAATATCAGACCTAGGTGAGCTCAAATGAGCTCTGCACAAGCTCTGCAAAATCTGGACAAGTCCTGTGCAGACTTGATGCCCTGCACAGGGCAACTGACACCATATTGACAAGCTCTTTTGAGCTTTTAGAAAAAATTACAAAAATCTACTAAAATAGAAATAAGAAAATAGACCAGTAGGACTTTCTAAATCCACAAGTTTCATAGAAAATGACTCAGAAATGAGTCCAATAAAAATCCTTCTATCTTGGCCAAAACTGAGTATTATGCAATTTGACTTTTTAAACAAATCTGAAAGTTTGACTTATTTGAGGTTTGATCTGGATTTAAGGACTGAGAATGATGTAAATATATGAAATAAAGCTACTACAACCTAACTCTATGGATTTTACACACAAAATGTGCTTTTGGTAATCAAAAATCCCAACAGTTAGCTGCTAAGACAGTTTAAAGAGAGTTTTGACTTTGAGCTTATACAGGCGCAAGAAACTGACTCAAATGAGTTAAGTAGGACTACACAAACCTAAAACAACAATATTCTTCCACTGATCAGACCTCTAATACAGATTGAGCACATTAACCAAACACCATTTTAAGTACTGAAATACACTTTTAAACCACTCAACTACTGAACTACCTTATTATATTGATCAAATCAAGTTTAACTGATCTAAGTACAACTAAATAAACAAGATTGAACAGGTTACAACTACAAATACAGATACAAGCAAAAAATGGAAACTGATGTGAAAATGTAAAATGAGAGAGTCACTCACAGGAGTCCAACTGTGTTGCAGGCTAAAACTAAAACCCAAGTTCACTTACACTAAGCTATTTCCAACCCTAATCCAAGTCCTGCATCAACCCTTGCCAATTCATTCTCCATATAGGCCAAATTTGACTTTCATTGACCAAGACCCAACATTTCTTAAAACTTGAATACAGGCTTCCAAAAAGCTATGATAAGCATGCATAAGCTTATTTGAGCTTGTAAATAAGCTGCTAGAGGCCTGGAAATAAGGATTTGAAACTGAACTTCTCAACAGTGGACATGAAATTTAGAACTTATATAAAAACTTGAGATTGATGTCCACAAACACATTACAATGACCATTTAACATAAATGTGATAACAATAAACTGAAATTACAACATTTGGACTTAAACTAAAGCTTTTATTTAAAAAAACGACATTAAAGAAAACTTTTAAAACTAACTACTCCCTTTCTTCTTGCATTTCTGCTTCCTTTTATACACCTCATGTCTTCTTCTCTCTCTCTGAATAGTTCCCACCTATATTTAGGCCCCTTGGATCACTTGAATGAATCTTGGCCATAGATTGTATTTTTGGCGGGAAATTTGGTTTTAACCTGTTAGGGAGATTGAGTGAAGGAGGAGGGGGGTAATTAATGTTATTTGGAGTTGTGTGGAGTTGGGGGGACATGGAAGGGATAAGGTGAGGAGGGGGGATGGTTTGGTTGTGTGTAGCAGGCATTTGCAGGCACCAAGTGGGGGAGGAGAAGAAAATGGCGCGTGTTTTGGGTGGTTTGACTAACCATTTGACTGGGCAGGGTAATATCAAGGGAGGTCAAATGGGAAAGGGTCCAAAGGGTTTGTTGGCTGGGGTCCAAAATAGATTGACAAGGCCAAAGGTATTAGGCTTAAAAATTGACTAGGACTAATGTTGTACAATCTGAAATTCAAAGGACCATTTCTGCCATTTTCACAAAGTTGTTCCAAGGACTAAAAGTGACAAGTTTCAATAATGTAAGGACCAAACTTGTAATTTCCCATTTTCCAAGGACTAATTTTGCCAAGTTTTAAACTTGGAGGACCAAACTTGTAATTTTCTCAAACTTTTTATATTTTCCACCAAAGGACTAATTTTGACAAGTTATGATTTAAAAAGGACCTTTGGTGATTTTACTTTTGAAATTAAGTGCTCAGGGACTGTTTTTGACAACTTTTGAAACTTGGGGGACTGAAACTGCCAATTATGCAAACTTTGCTCATTTTTCATCTGATTTTGAACATTTTGCATCTGAAACATATAAAATGCAATTTTGGAATATTTTCAGTATTTTGATGCATTTCTGAACATTTTTAAACGTTTTGCAGTTCAGATTGACTAAAAATGATGAGTATTTACACACTCATCAATATGTAACACTTTTGTTTCATGCAACACAATGCTAAAATATGAATTATTTATTTAAAACAAATTCTATTCAAAAACTCTAGTACATACTGTACAACTATATACTCCATCACCATGGCATAAAAAAAATATAGCTAATAACGTATCGTAATTTGACAAATTTGTCGATTGTAAGATAAGTAACACAATATGACTAGTGAACAAAAGAATAAGTTATCAAATTGCAATCCTAAATTTCTTGACTTCATCTGTGCGAATCTCCACTGATGCTCGCTTTAACGTATGCCAAAACAACATAGCCTGGTAAAAATTACGATGAGAAAAACACACTTAGTTATTTTGTTCCTCATTTAGTTAAAAGCGGGTTAGCTGCCATTGTAGAATATTATATTTAGTAATAACGATACACAATTATATCTGAATAGAAACTCCTCTAAACCTCTACATAACACTCCATAGGATTTTAAGAAGGGATGATCAGAAAAGATATAATCACTAGACCGCATAAGTGGAAATTCAATAAATAGTAGCTCAAGATGGTTCATCATTGACCGTATCAAGAAGTGTACATATCAATCGTTGTTTTTCTTTCCGTATTATTATTATCCAAATGCAGCAACATAAAGCATATTTATACAAAAGTCAGAACATATACACATCCTACCTTACTCCTTTTAAACTCAAAAGTTAGAGGTTGAAAATGGGAAAGTTTAGTTTAGTCATATAATAGGTTGTAGCATATTTGGCTCAAAATGGGTCAGGCGGGTCATTTTTCCGCTAACTACATATATACTTACCATATAATTGAAGTAGCCATTTATTTGGGCATACAAGAAACTGTAGGCTCGTTTTTGTGGATGGGGTATTAAGAAACGACTAATTATATCACAGTATAACCATCCTCCCTACTTGTTCGAGTTCACATTTAAGATAAACACTATGCATCGAATTTTGATTGACAATGAAATTCATAAATTAGCTCAAAGTGCCACATCTAATTTTGTGGTCAAACTAGAACTACATACGAGGTTACTTATGTTGGTTTAATGGACAAAATATTAATAGATCTGTGTTAGGATAGAACTCGAGACCTATGGGATTGCACGCGTTGCGTATGAGATTTAATTATATTAAGTCACAAAATATTTATATGGTCGAACTAAGAAAAAGGAAGGGGTTGAGTGTCGAGTTTTAGAACTTAAGGAGGTGCTTGCTATGACTTGTTAGACAAGGTTTAATGCTATATATATACACACCCTTTTGGTCTTTTGGTCTGATTCATACGGATAAGAAAAGATGATCGACACTAACTCTTTATTTATATATTCTATATGTCGTACAGTACATTAGAGAGATATCATTCGGTGTACATTATCATACATGCATGCCATGCATGCATGAGATTCTTATTTTTGTTTCTTCACTGAATTGATGTTGACAATATATATACATATAAAATAAAAGGGTTTGACCCGATTTATTTTATTTAAAGCTGAACATTGTTTTTGTGCTTTAATTGTGACTTAAACTAGCATTCTAATTAAATCGCTAACAATACGCGCGTACATGATCGTAGAGAAATCCTACTTTGGATTTTGGTGATTTACACTATTCGACTTTATTAAGTCGACTAGCACTCAAACCCTAATTAGGGTTCATCCAATTGCTAGTTTTGTGGATTTGATTCTTGTTCGGCTAGAATCAAGAAAGGTACGCATATTCTTGTTTATGTTAATTAATTATTCGTTAATCTATCCTATACGCTTCCGCTTGAATACTTTGATGTTTTGTGGTTATTTATTTGAATGTCATGTTATATAATTCCAACAGTGGCATCACGAGTCATTGGTTTTAATGAGTAATTAATTACTAAACACGTAAAAAACAGATATTGTATTGTGTTTGATATGATTTATTCTAGGGTTTTGGTTATGATTATATAAACCCTAATTTTAGGGTTAGGGCTTTTGCCCTAATTTGGTTTTAAAAATCTTTTATGGATCGAATTTTTTTTTATGTGTGGAAACCCTAAAAATTTTTTTAGTCGATTTCCTTAAAAATCTTTTTAGAGTTTATATTAATTGTTATGTTATCAATATCGAAACCTAGATTTAATATATTTGTTACGTGATAAATTCATGAATAAAGTGTTATGTGACATGGAATTGTATGCGATCTTGTGACAACGTGAATAAATTGTTATGTTAAATCCATGAAAACGTGCATGTTTGGCATGGATTATTGTCGATATATATATTTAATTGTTAAGATTGGTTATGCGAATATTAATTGTTAAGTTTTATACACATGTTTATTTATGATAAATCTTGAATTGGGGAAGACTCCAATTATATACATTAATGAATCAATTATGTGCTATTTGGTATATCATTAATTATGGGTTTACGCAATCGATTCGTCGATGTATGTGGCTCACTTTCAATTGGGAGAGTGAAAGCCCTAAATTAATATATACATTAATTTAACCTAGACATTGATTATTAATAGGGTTTTATCGAATAAGTTGCATGTGGCTACTTGTTTACACGTAAAAATTGTTTATTATGTATGACTGTTTTTAGTAGTTTATTTTTATTGGTATTACTTGTTTGTTTATTATGTGCACGTTTTAAGCAAAGGGTAATTTTGAATAGAAAAATAATACGGACTAAACAATGGTGAAATTTGATTTGTTTTGGAAGAGTTAAGTTTTCAATAGTTTAATTGAATGGTGACTTTGGTACAAATGGTCTGAACGGCTCACCCACTAGAATGAACTATAAAGGGGTTAATTAAGAAGTGCGCATACACCTTGAAAGGATGTCTAAGGTTATGCTTTTGCGCTTACCTGGTCCTCTGCCCCTGTAAGTTCGAATGGAGCTACTTAGTAAGCCATAAAATGTGCAACTCATCTTAAGGGCGAATTAGTTTTAATTCCATGCGCCACTTCGGTGGTAATTATCCGAAACACTAAGTGTTTACACTTATGCAAAAGTACGGTATAAAGGATGATAATTAACACTAAATTCCTTGATTGGTGAACCCAATACCTCAATCAAAACTTTGATAATTTGATCTTTATGAATTGGTAATAAAAAGTTTTTTATTAAAATTATGCTACAAGATGAATGCATGACATCTTTGTACATATTTGATTTGACCACATAAAATCAAAACTAGTACCCTTTTAAAATTAAGTCATATGCCATCTAATTAAAGGGACACTTGAAGTTGCAATTTACGTCATGATAGTACTTGGCGAGATTGTAATGGAGAGGTAAATCTCTATGTAAAGTCAGACCTTACATGGACATATTTGCAGTTCTTTAAGTTAGACACTTAAGTTGAGTAGGAAGTGAGACCTGGACTCAAGGCATAAGATGGGATGAAACATGTTTATATTTGCAATAGCGTTGGAAAATATAAATCCCATAATGATCTAGGAATTGGAAATTGCTTGCCAATTATTGTTCGACAGATTACCTTATTATGTGTTTTCGTTACTAGCAGATCAACTGATGTAATGGAACTACGATAATTTGGATCCTAGTTTTCGAGAAAATTCTATGGTTATATGAATATTACCTTGGGTATTTTATTTTCTTGAAAATTTTAATTATCGAAAATACTAAAATTGAATTTTGCTAATTCTTTAAATGTATTAATGCAACATTAAACCGTAAACGTAGGTTATTCCAGTATTGGTAAATTGATCTACACCTGTAAGGGTTTTTGGTAGAGTCAACTTTACTAAAAGAATAAACCTAGTCCTCTTTTCATAAAAAAGAGTGAGATTCAATCCTATTCCTTTTCA
This sequence comes from Chrysanthemum makinoi, assembly GCA_910596185.1. Classification (NCBI taxonomy): domain Eukaryota; kingdom Viridiplantae; phylum Streptophyta; class Magnoliopsida; order Asterales; family Asteraceae; genus Chrysanthemum; species Chrysanthemum makinoi. The sequence continues at coordinate 303,746,937 of OU343224.1, forward strand.
TGAATGAAGAAAGGTATGATAGGACAATTAGAATTGTCTAAATTCTAAATACATAACTCGTAAGCAATTTTTAATAGTTAAGAAAATTGCATATTTTCTGAGTTATTAAATTAGAAGCTAGACTAATTACTGTATAATTGGTAAAAGACAAACTAGCATATTTTATCTAGTTATTTTGTTTTGACCATTTAAAAGTACTACTTACAATTGTTGGAATAGTAGAACTATTAAGAAAGAAATTGCATGCCCAATTTTTCAAGTTAATAGCATTGATGGATAGGTCATCATCTACATAGTAGAATACACTCTTTAAGTGCATAAGTAATTGTTATGTATGGACTTTTTCAAAGGTGTAGGGAAGTAAATAGAACACTATTTTCTTTTACTGGTTAATGACACACTTTCAATGTTGTCAAATCCAGTGGGAGTGTTGTGTTCTTATTACTGAATAAGGAATTAATGTAATGATCTCTAATTCAGTGAGAGTTACAAGCTTTGTCATATTGGTAGTAACCCAGATTATCTCTAGAATGTCTTAAGATAATTATTTTCCACATGTAGACACTTATGTTTTCAAGGATAGTCATGTACATTTCTTTATTAGACAATGAAGTGGTTCTACATCTACTAGTTATGCTAATATCAATGACACAATCATATTAGTCACATAAACAAACATATGTCGTGTTGTTTATCTGCTACATGATGTTGTTCCATGCACAAGTGGGAGAAATCTATATTGTGTGTAAGGTACAACATATAAGTATATGATTTAACGGATTCTCTTGACTGCAAGGTAAGAGACTAACGTTCTAATATAACTTGTACATATCTAATTTAAGAAACACTTGGTGTTGCAATTTACGTCATGTGAGAACTTGGCGAGATTGCAACAACAAAGTAAATCTCTATGTGAAGTCAGACTTTGCATGGACATATTTGTAGTTTCCAAATTAGACAAGTATTTAGAACATGTGTCAAAATGATATATAAGACTACTTCAAATTAAATATTTATGTATTACTAGAATGACATAAATAAATGAATTAATCTAATACTACTTCAATTTGTTTATTTATGTATTTTGGAATGACATAAATGAAAAATAATGTAGTCCTACATTATTGTGAAGTAAATAAATTAACTTGAAATTACTATTGAAACCAAGAGTTGTATTCATAATTACTTTAGTTAAACATGTTTATGATTCATTGTAAAGACATAAACATAAAGTCTTTTAAGACTTATAATAAAGTAAGACGTTAACTTGTTATGTTTTTTAATTAAGACATATACAAGAAGTCATTGAGATGATCAATGATTTATAACGTCAAATGGGATTATAACAATTTATGTTTTCTTGATGAGACATGGATATGAAGTGACTTAGTTAAAAAGTACTTGTGTTATAAAGCATGCAATTGGCTTGAAAAGTCTATTATACCATTAAGTTGACTTAGTTGGTAAATAGGTAAGCCAAAAGGAATATGTTTATCTTATATATTGTTGGATTGTCTTACAATATTAAATTCTAATGAATACCACAAGTTGATGGTATGTTCAGTTAGGAGAATCAAAGTATATTTGATTTGTTTGATTCAAGATAACCATAACTTCTTTCTTAAAAAGTATCAAGGTTAGAAATTGAGTATGGATTGAATATACTCAATATGACTCCAACCTAGAAGATCAATAAAACACCATTTTGTTATGGAATGTGATGAATCACATTAAGTTTTAAAATTGAAGATTCTGAATTTGTTAAACTACTTATGAATAGGTTATTAACAAACTTAAGTCAGGAATTATCAATGTGTATTTGTAATGTCCCAAAAGAGAACAATGTAGTTTTGCTCTAATTGCTAAGTATATATAGATAGTCTATATATTACAAAAGGCAAGTGGGAGTTTTTTTTATCTTGAAAGATAAAATTACAAGATACATAATCTTCTAAAACACACTAGTAAATATCATGATGAGGCTAGACATGTAAATAATAGACCTCAAGATGATGGAATTTTCATTCATAGATCTGCAAAGATATCTCAGATATTTGATTTATATGCTGAGAAATATGAGTTACAGGATTATAGTAAACCTGATAATCATTATGATGGATTACCAAATATTGAATTAGGTAAATTACTCATACTATGAATGTTAAAGATGCTGTCCATAAAGATAATCAATTTTGGAAATTTGGTTTATCTTAATAGTTAGACTAGAGAATGAAAATGAGTTTCTTCAAAGAGATGAAAAACCCTAGTGGTTTGAATTTCTATGTAGAAATCATATGGACAATATTGTACACATATTTAATGCATGTCTTATGACAAGATTATTAATCATACTTAAGCAATTAATTGTGATTGAATTTTTTTTTCTAGACACATTAAATATATAAAGATAATAATGGTCATACTTGTTTTCATTAATATGAAATATGACAATGGAATATCAAAACTCTTTCTTGAGAAATTACTTGAGCGAGGACGGTAAGTAATTGAAAAGGTTTTTTGAATTCATATAATCTTTGGAAGTGTACGAAGTGCAATAATTCATGAATGGATAAATGCATGCATCTATGAAATTATTCTTATTTTTAATTATTAAATCTTAGTTTTGATTTATAATTGAAATAAGATAAATTTTAAGTATTCCTGAAAGCTAGTGGGAGTATTATGTTAAGTTTCTTAAATCTTATATGTTATGTAATATATGGGAAGTAACATTCCTTGAAAGCTAAATGTTAAGTCTTAGATTAGAATGAAACTTCACTTGTAAGATTTAAGAATTAAAACATATAACCTTGGAATATATGTTTGTTATTAATAAACATGTGCAGTAAAATAAATGATTCTAATAAAACATGATATATTATTTAGGAAATGGATAAATGTCTTTTGACAAGATAGAACATGAATGAAATCTAAGTTTGACCTGTAGATTCATCATGTACATCATGTTGTGTATTAAAATTGTTGTATCATTATTGAATAAGAAGTGATTTGACAACATTGATATCTAACTAAAAGTTATTAGATAACTTGTGTAATGAGTATTCTGAAAGAATTACATCCTTAGCCTGGAATTGCTCCTAGATTCTATGGATGAACAATATGTAAATTGTTGTGCAAATTGTCATCAGCTTCAAACTTGAAGGTTTGGAAGACATCAAACATTACACAATAAGATATTAAAGTTTACGGAGTTTTAATGAGCACATTGTTGTTTGTATACAATGATGCTGGTTTAATTGAGATGACACTCAATACTAGTCATGGTAGGATTTCATCCTTGTTAATGGCCATGTGAACTAGTTGTGCTACTAAGAGCACAGTTGCATTATACATTAAAAGAATAAGAATACTTTAAACTTTAAAATGTTTGAAATTTTAAATTGTCATAAATTGGTGATAGAGGATGTCAAACACTTTATGAATTATTATGTGGATTGTTGAATGCACACATACAAGGACTTCATTAATTGAATTCTTGAAATAAGTATTCTCAAAATTATGATAGATCAAGTTGGTTGATTTATGCCTTGTCAACAAGTATGATTGTCATTACTTGAGGCATAATTCACCAACTGGAATTTTCATGCATTGATCTATTTGGTATTTGGATAAGGGATGTTAAACAATTGTTATAATAAATCAAATACTTGGTATGTTTGATTTTATAATATATTGTATCCAGTATTTGCATGTTTAATCCGTGAATAAATTTATTTATTCTAAATTGTCCGTTGTCAATTAATGATATGGGAGTATCATTAAAATAAGACAAATCTGAGAGATATGGTAGAATATACTTGAAAGTATATTGATGAGAATGCATACCAATTTCAGATGATATTCATTGAATTGAATATAGGACTTATCACAACTACATAATTTACTTTGTAGATATTGTTATAAGTAAATTATGAATAGTTATCCTCAGACTTGAGATACCAGATAAGTGTCATGAATGTAGTGCACTTCTGTGGAGCAACTTAATGCTATACGTAACTGGTAGGCATAAGGGTTGTTTCCTGAAGTGTTGCAAAGTTCGTGGGTTATTCTCGTAGTCAAGATAGAATTTGTTCCTTCAAATTTATTTGAAGTTTATCATGGGCCCCTCGTAGGGTTGACAAGATGTTTGCGCCCAAAGTTCTCCCCTGAATATGTTCAGAAGATTTGGTAATCTTGCTCAATCACTATAACGAGAAACAGAATGGTTGAATAAAGAATGACTTAATTTCATATCTTTATTTAACATGGTATTAGAAACAAAAGGATAATAATAATGAGAAATCATTAAAAGGTTTTTTCCAGGAGACCTTACTCGAGTCGTGCTAGAGGCATCGAAGTGTCAGGCGGGTCATTTTTCCGCTAATAGGTTGTAGCATATTTGGCTCAAAATGGGTCAGGCGGGTCATTTTTCCGCTAACTACATATATACTTACCATATAATTGAAGTAGCCATTTATTTGGGCATACAAGAAACTGTAGGCTCGTTTTTGTGGATGGGGTATTAAGAAACGACTAATTATATCACAGTATAACCATCCTCCCTACTTGTTCGAGTTCACATTTAAGATAAACACTATGCATCGAATTTTGATTGACAATGAAATTCATAAATTAGCTCAAAGTGCCACATCTAATTTTGTGGTCAAACTAGAACTACATACGAGGTTACTTATGTTGGTTTAATGGACAAAATATTAATAGATGTGTGTTAGGATCGAACTCGAGACCTATGGGATTGCACGCGTTGCGTATGATATTTAATTATATTAAGTCACAAAATATTTATATGGTCGAACTAAGAAAAAGGAAGGGGTTGAGTGTCGAGTTTTAGAACTTAAGGAGGTGCTTGCAATAACTTGTTAGACAAGGTTTAATGCTATATATATACACCTTTTTGGTCTTTTGGTCTGATTCATACGGATAAGAAAAGACGATCGACACTAACTATTTATTTATATATTCTATATGTCGTACAGTACATTAGAGAGATATCATTAGGTGTACATTATCATACATGCATGCCATGCATGCATGAGATCTTATTTTTGTTTCTTCACCGAATTGATGTTGACAATATATATACATATAAAATAAAAGGGTTTGACCCGATTTATTTTATTTAAAGCTGAACATTGTTTTTGTGCTTTAATTGTGACTTGAACTAGCATTTTAATTAAATCGCTAACAATACGCGCGTACATGATCGTAGAGAAATCCTATTTTGGATTTTGGTGATTTACACTATTCGACTTTATTAAGTCGACTAGCACTCAAACCCTAATTAGGGTTCATCCAATTGCTAGTTTTGTGGATTTGATTCTTGTTCGGCTAGAATCAAGAAAGGTACGCATATTCTTGTTTATGTTAATTAATTATTCGTTAATCTATCCTATACGCTTCCGCTTGAATACTTTGATGTTTTGTGGTTATTTATTTGAATGTCATGTTATATAATTCCAACAACTTATATTACTGCAACCAGTAGTATCAAACAGAATACAATGAATGAAGATGTACCTTGTAAAAACCATAAACGATAATTCCTATTTAACTCTAGAACAACTCCAGGAGGTAACTTTTCTATAAGCTTCCACACCGCATTTAAACTAACTTGTCACAATATTTTCGAAGTCTTTGCGCATTTCTTCTAGCTAAGCCTTATTTCTTGCTGTTCTTCATTTGCTCCTACAATATTAGGAAAAAAAAGTTACCCATTTTACATGTAACAAATAGTGTAATGAATTCTTTAGAATGTTAACTGTATCTTACAATCATCCTTTTTGTCTCATCCTTTTTGGGCACGCACGCTCAAACATTAGGGTTAAGCTAGGTGGTTCCTTGTTTGGGTTTTCTGTACTCATAAGTCATAACAATTAAAAACATCAGCAAGAAAGTATCATTACGGGTCCGCCGAGAAAAGCACAGATCACAAAAAAGCAATCACACGATACCATTTCCTCAGGCCTCTTGCAAAACTTATTAGAATAGCTGTATGCATCATTGTTGTCTCACTTTCTCAGTTAGAGGTATATAAACAATTAAAAATATACTTACAAATAAGAAATTTTTTAAGAAATAAGCCCAATACCTATGGTCAAGTAGTTCAAGTTGAACCTATTCCAGTTTGTGATAGGGGCATAAAGTAATTTAAGTTCAGCATTGCTAACATCCATATACCATAATCATGAAAGGACACATATGAAATGGAATTTGAAAAAGGGTAGGGACTCAGTTATTAATGCATAACCTGAAATTAATAATTGTAAACGTGCATTCATTCCTTGAATGTCATACATACAAATTGTGTAGTCATAGCTTCCCGAAAGAACCCTAGATCCAGAATGGTCAATAGCAAGAGAAGAAACAACATGCATTTCAAGGCCAACATAATCTGATCAAGAACTGAAGTTGCTGAACAAAACTGAATTTTGTAAGTGTTAACACGAAATAGTCTAACTATCCTAACTTTAATCACTTGTTGCAGCTAATCAATTGTTTAGGATTCTAAATTTCAAATGTGGAAGTAATTGCTTTTAAGACACACGTCCACACACTCGCATGACACAATATATGGTTAACCGGTTCATCTACCTTAGCATAGATGTATTTGTTTTCCACTCAGTTTTAATACAGATTTTACACAGTGCAACACAATTCACATAGGGAAAAGCTGCTAACTTCAGCAAACAAGTAAATTAATTTGCCGTGTTGTCTTCAAGTATTCCTTATGACTACTTTGAGCAACAAAAGATACATAAGTAATCATAAACAAGTACAGTCATGCTACTAAGAATACTAATGCTAGCATCATTACTTAACAGTATTTAAAACCGATGACCTCCTTCGCCATCATCTGACATCTCATCCACATCACTATAAAGCAGCGGCCTCGATGGACCCACCATCACCTCATCATCATCACTAGGCGGACCAATTTTCACGTCAGCATCAACTGAATGAGAAGAATATGGTCTAGGCGGACCAATTTCCACGTCATCATCAACTGAAGAAGGTGGTGGTGAAGGTATAGGTGGGCTAATTGCCATGTCAGCGGTTGAGTTAGGGTTAATAATTGTAAAAATAAATTAACAAACAGACAAGCCATTCCTATTCAAGACATCAGTATCATTTCACTGCAATGTCATTAGAAATTGGAAATGACATAAATTGCAAAATGATTTGGCCAAGGATGCCACAAAGTGCCACTCAGACCCTTTTTACTGAATGTTTTGTTCGCTCTACACCATCGAGAGTGGTATATTGCATATAAATGATGATGTGTGTACTATATGAACACCTAAACATATACTCTGTATTGCATTTCGTTTCACCCACTTGGGTATATCTTTAATTGTAGATGATAATTTTGTTATAAACCCCAAATGCTCAAAAGACATGAAATTCATTTCATAAGTGATATAAACTACTAACAACCCAAGTATGTGAAAATTATCCGTCAATGATGTTATATCCAACACACTTGTTCTCAAACTATCGATCTTTTTTTTAAAACATAATTGTCGATTGAAATTTACCCTGATTTTCCCTTTGCTTGCGAGACCAAGTGGCTTAAAGAAACTGAACACGAACCAAAGAAGAACATATTCGAAGCAAATAATTGTTGGATGAAGTAACATGTGTGGCGTTTGAACATATAACAAGTGAAGCATAAGTTATTTGGGCAATCTGAAACGCCCATTTTATATATATATATATATATATATATATATATATATATATACACACACACACACATATATATATATATATTTAAAATCTGTAAACTGTATACATTGATAAAACTAGCGGAAGCGTATTTTCTACATCATACAGGCTTATTCCAAACGTCCCGTTAAAATACTAAACTTTACAAAATTACATAAAGATGACTCTTTAAACTTGGTAAAAAAGCTAGTTCTTGATTTAGGGGCATTCCAAACTGATAACAAATGATGGAAATGACAAGCTCGTTACCTAACCCGCGAGCTACACCATTTTAACCCATTACGCCCCATTTAGCATGTACATGGTCTCATCTTGCATACCTACAAAAATATAAACTGAGAACGGTAAATCTATAAGACTTAGTGAGAAAACGGAAATCATAAACTGAACATAAACATGATGCTGAATAAGTATATATAGTACTATTCTGACTACATGAATCATAATATTAACTAACTGCATAAGCATGACACTGACTGATTAAATACATGATACACCATGTTACTGACCGAGTACATAAGTATACTGAGTGCATAGCATGACTGCATAACTAAGCACATACTTGGTGCATAACTGACTGAATACATAAGCACATAGTGAGTGCGTAAAGCACATACTGACTGAGTGCATAAGCACATCTGACCGAGTGCATAAGCACATATGACCGCAGTACTTATAGTACTATCTTGGCGAGTGCATAAGCACATACTTCGACTAAGTACTTATAGTACTATCTGGCTGAATCGAACTGATGAGCCACATAAGCATGTTAATCATCCATATAGCATGTATGAGTTCTGATTTTGGAACATTCACTATTCTAAGGCTTGATTCTCCACTAAAGAGGTCTAAGTTCCAACTTTGTCTGGAACACATGTGTGATCACATAACTGGCTATATACTGATAGTACTAAATACATTGAGTAATGCATAAAGTACTATTCTGACTAATTTAGTGCATAAAACACTTGGCGCGCCTTAAAACCTGTATAAGCATATACCTAATAGAATCTGACATGCATATATAAATGCATCGCATGTCAAAAGTGCATAAAGCATTTTGCACACAATACTAAACGCATATAACATTCATATATGATTTAAGGTTGAGGTAAATATAGAAACTGAGCAATAATATGGTTACAAGGTTAAACCAAGACATGATACTAAAATTGAATTAATTACTAAAATTGTACTATAACATAAACCAAGGATGGGCTATAACTTGATACTATAGCTGAACTATAATATAAAGCTGAACTACTATAAATAAAATGTTGAGACCTCTATGACATATAGCTAAGTTTTATAAATAATACTAAGGTTGGGCCACAACATACTACTGAGTAAGACCAATCGGGTCTACTTAATACTAAATATGGCCAAACAGATCAACATGATAATTAATATGACCAAACGGGTCAACTTGATGCTTAATACGACCAAACGGGTCAACCTGATGCTTAATATGACCAACGGGTCAACTTGATACTTAATATAACTCAACAGGTCAACTTGATACTTTATATAACCAAAGAGGTCAGCATGATACTTAATATGACCAAACATGTCAGCATCATACTTAATATGACTAAACATGTCAGCATGATACTTAATATGACCAAACATGTCAGCATGATACTTAATATGACCCAACGGGTCAACTTGATACTTTATATGACCAAAGAGGTCAACATGATACTTAATATGACCAAACATGTCAGCATGATACTTAATATGACCAAACATGTCAATATGATACTTAATATGACCCAACGGGTCAACATGATACTTAATATGACCCAACGGGTCAACTTGATACTTTATATGACCAAATGGGTCAACATGGATCAACTTGATGCTTAATATGACCAATGGGTCAACTTGATACTTAATATGACCCAACGGGTTAACATGATACTAAATATGACCAACAGGTCAATATGATACTAAATATGACCAACAGGTCAACATGATACTAAATATGACCACACGGGGTCAACATGATACTAATATGACCTAACGGGTTAACATGATACTAAATATGACCAACGAGGTCAATATGATACTGAATATGACCACACGGGTCAACATGATATTAATATGACCACACGGGTCAACATGATATTAATATGACCACACGGGTCAACATGATACTAATAGGACCTCACGGGTTAACATGATACATAACTTGCATAGTACTTGAGATATAGCAAGGCATATATATACTAAACACGCTTAATCTACTATACTTGTTAACTGAAAATCCGTTACTCACCTGGGCCGTATAATGCAAGATGAATAATTCTGAATATGCCTCGAACACCTATATCATGATAGATGTACACGTATAATGTTAACACATAACAACTAGGTATGAATATAACATGATAATGCAAATATAAGTGCAACTAAGCACACATAAACTAACTATAATGCATAAACTCATAAACTAGTTATGGCATAAATATCGCCAAACATGCACTACTATGCTCGCGGACTCGAGCTAAGCTAACCAAGTATTATCAATTGGTTCTATACTTTCATAACATGAATTATAATCATATAGGCTGAGAACATAAGCTATCATAGCATATAATCACCCGGGACTTGCAAAAACATCATATCATGTCATAATCATCAAAACACTTAACAACGCATTTGCTGATTTTCTGCAGCAGCCTGCAAATGCATCATTTTGGCTCACTTAGCTACTGAAACAGGTCATGAGGATATTTTTCCATGAAAGTATATTATTTTCCCTTTCCGAAAAGGTATGGAACGCTCCAAACGGAGCTACGGTCTATCCGGTATGAATTTTTAAAGTTCGGTTTGCTGCACATTTCAGGATCAACCCTTGCTGTACCAAATCACGTTTTAGACCAACTTAACTACTAAATGAGCAAAAACTTTATGAATAACAACTGAAGTAGACACCTTAGGCTTTCCAGAAAGTCTAGCCATGATTCAATCCGAGCTTCTATCAATTTTATACGATTTTTCAAACATGACTAATCATTGCTGAAAATTCCAGCAACTTGTTTAACATCATATATCACATAAAGGGGTGTTTGGTTCAACTCAATAATCAACATAAACACCTCCTAAACACCATAACATGATCACTAACATAATCCCATCATAAACCCACAATCATTCAATCACCTCTTAGATCATAAATCACAAATTAATCATATAACCATGTATATCACTTATAAACATAACCTCATGTTTCCTCTAGCTTGAATTCATGAATAAACATATAAATAGAAACTTACTTGAATTTAAAGAGTATTATAAGAATCATTTGAAGCTCCATAAACCTTGATAACATCATAAGCTTTGTTACCCATTCTTGATTCTTGATTACTTCTTGTTAATCTTGTAGAATTGTTATGATCTTCAAGGTGAAGAAACCTTGTTCTTCTTCTTTTTTTTTTCTTTTTGTTTTCAATCGAATGGCAGGAGGGAGTAATACTCCTGTGTTTTTTTGTTCTACGCTATAATGGATAAGAAGGGAGTATATATTTATCCTTTTCCAAAAACCGACTTCTATAAAATAAGGCTAAAAGGGCACATTAGTCTTTTCAATAAATTTTAACTCTTGCCCCATTTAACCCCTTGTTGTATAATGTCTTCTAATATTTGTCCGAGCTTATCATCTATTATTACATTTCAAGTCCCCACTAACTATATTATTGATACCGTGAAAGTGGGACATTTCTATTTATTCTACGGATATAATAGATTTATCCGCTACTATTTTCTTTAAAAACCGGGATGTTACAACTCTCCCCTGCTTGGACTATTCGTGTCATCACGAACTACTGTCATTGTAACTAAAACTATCCTCTAAAGTACTCAGGATTACATGTAAGTACAAAACTTGGGTTTGTATCATGTCGGTATTCTAACATAAAACTGATAATCTACTAATAAGGATCTCACCAGAGTTCATTTCCTCTATATATGTATCAGTAATCAAACAGGTTTAATAGATGGTACTTGTTATCGATGATGAAATCCTTTCTTCTGTTCATATGAACTCTGAGATTTTCTTGATTATCCTCTAAAAATAACTCGATGGGTTTATAATCATCTGTATCCTTGAAGTTCATTTTAACTATTTTCTGAAAATATCTAAAAATTTCATAAACTGACGTTAAGAGAAAGGGCTCATTTACCTGAATTTCCATAATATTCACTAAAATGTCATATCCTGAAACTTTGTTTCATAACTCTGATGAGGAATATCTCTTATTGAATGATCTGTATCCGTTCTGACACGTTTTCATTTTATTTCTTTTGCTCTTTTTCCTGTTAACTGCTCAAATCCAGAAATGCTGAAATCTATATTTCATATATATTCTGTCATATTCTGTAGTATTTCTAAATCATAATCTTTTTCTGAGTGGTGAATCTAAACATGCTGGAGTACGTAAATTATTCCCTTTGTAATGACCATGTCTGAAAAATGCTACTATACATGATTTAATGCAATATTCATGATGCATTTAACACATAACCGTTTAGCGAGCTCCTCGAGGTATCTCATGATCTCGATAAGTTCATGCCATATCATGTGAATATTATTATGTTGATCAGGCGTCATAATAGTCACACCATATAATCATGAACTCATCGCTATCATAATCTATCCCAAGTTACTGAACTAAAATGTATCATCTACTGCACATAATCTGATGTGAATGCTAACTATATGTAAGATCTTGGTTTGTTAAACAAGAGGTGCGGCGGATAGGTTAAGAGTTTAGAGAGAGAAAGTGGGAGAGAATGGGAACCATAGAGAGACAAAGAAAAATGTATTATGAAGCTCCAACCCTTTGCCTTGGAGGGAAAATGGTATTTATAGGGTACAAGCTTAGACGCCTCTATTAGGCTGTGGATCAGGCATACAGTGGGTAAAGACCCGTCCGTCCTCCACGGTGTTACAAAGTATTCTAAATACAAACATTGAATTGCTACGACTACGAGCTTTCTAACGAGTATACATACTTGAGGACACTTTAAGTAATCGGATTTACTAAATCCCAACAATCTCCCCCTAAAGGAGGTCACCTCAACTTACAATGATTACAAACAGATATAACATTTCGTTGTTCTTGGTTTCTTTAATTAAGCACTTTTGTTCTTTAGCTCGTAGTCTTTGATTCATCATGTTCTGCATGGTTTGAAATTTCGAGTGGAGGTCTTAAACTGATCCACGTGATGATGAGTTTTGAGTACTTTGAGATTATCGCAAATGAAATCTCGACTCTTCCATTGTGGTGTTGATAGTATGTGATGTTTGTGACCTTTGGACCGACATGCTCACATTCTGGATCATGATATCTTCTTATCAGAGTAGCAGAAGCTTTAATTTATTCATGATATTGGTAGCAGCATAGCAGAAGCTTGGAGTGATAATATTAGAGACATCGACGCACTTATCATGATTTCTTTAGATAAGAATGTGTTGTGTGAGCATGCGGCTATGGATTGACCGCTCCATTCTGATCAGCTGCAAACGTCGGGGTGAACCTGCATAAAACAGTTAGCAATAAAGCGCACAAGAGTGTCTTTGATCACTTTTGTTGAATTGAGGTACACGGCCCACGGTTCCCGCTGATCAAGACAAGCATCGCTCGTGATCGTATATTTCGAAGAATCTCATTGACAGTGGTTTCGCAGTTCTAGCGTTCTCAAACCGGAACGTCTCAAAGAAGACAACATGGAGTGAGTGAACCAGCGAATTGAGATTCACTGATTGATGAAAGGTGATTTGAAAACAATCGTGTATTGCTTAATAGAAAGTGTTTTTGTTGGAATCACTCCTAAACCTTATTCAAGTGTTAGTTACTCATATGTAATAGTTAGCTTATTATGGCCTTTATGTTTGTTATTAGCGTTAGGCTTATGTAGAAGGCCCATAAGCCTAGGCCTAGTCCAATAAGGAAAGGAAGGGAACTAGGAGTGTTGCCCTAGCTTCCCTCCTATAAATACCCCTTGTAAACCTTCATTTGAAGGTTGGTTGTTCAAGTTATTTCTTTCACTACATACTCTACGCATAACCGGTTTATTATCTCGTGTGTGTGTGTGTGATACTTGTTCAATCGCCTCTCTATCTTTCATATAAGCTTGTGTGGTAAACCTTGTGACCTAACAGTGGTATCAATCGCCAAATAGTTGGGTGTACTCGTTTGTTTTTGAAGTTTTTGGTTTTGGGTCTTACGCGTAAAGATAACGCATTCTTTAGCTCTCTTAAAAACTTGTTTTTACACTTTTAATCCAAGATTCTTGTACTTTCAACGTTTTAAGGTGTTAAAATACTTGTTTTTGGCAAAAAGTTTCAAACTTTATGCGTGGATCATTGTTTTTGAACTAGTTTTTATTCGTGGGTGTCATTCTACGCATAACTGTTTTGAGTGCTTTGGATCATCAAGTTTCACACTTTTGTGTTATTTTGGTGTTATTGAAGCTATTTCATCACACAAAAACTGGTTTAGAAACATCTTTGGGCAAAATCAAAATTACGAGTAATCCTACGCGTATTAAAACCCTAAAATTACGCGTAAGATTATCCTTGGTTTGATCTTCATTTTCGTGGTTTATTCCGTGTTTTCTTACTTGGATAAGTCTGAAAATACGTCGACTTTGGATATCTTTTGCACTGTGATAGTGTAAAAGATCATTTGGGATAAAACCCTAAAATTACGCGTAAGCTCAACTTTACCCGTAGAAATCCTACGCCTAAGATTTTCTTACGCCTAAGCCTTGTCTTACGCATAAGCTAAATCCTACGCCTAAGTTTCTACGCCTAACTTTGTTGTCTACGCATAACTTTAGCCTTTTCTCCCTGCTTACGCGTAAGCTAAAACCTACGCGTAACTCCTTATTGTTACGCGTAATTTTTGGTGTTTTTACGCTTAAGTGTTATTTGGTTATTTCTACGCCTAAGGATACTTCATCAACAAAGGTTCATTCGACTACAAAGATCCATTTTTACCAACACAAGTTTATCAACATGTCACAACCACCATACTCTAACTATTTCCCTTACACTTATCCTCATCCTCAACGCCAACAACAACTAACTCCACAACATCAACAATGGAATCAACAACAAGCAATTTATCAACAACAATTTAACCAACAACATACTCCACAACTTGTTGCAAATCCACAACCTCAAATGGTTCAACCACCACAAAGTCTTCAAGCTCAACCATACACAAATGACTTTAATCAACATCCATCAAGGATCACTATGAGGGAACCCACTTGGTTTGCAAAGATGTTTGAAACTTTAGGCAGCCAACAATCAATTCATGAGGCTGGTTCACTTGATAGACCTCCAATGCTCACTCCAAGAAACTACGATCAATGGGTAATAAGGTTCTTTAGATTTTGTGATCTAAAGAAGCCACATGGAAAGTTCTTAAAGAAGGTTATCTTTGAAGGTCCTTTTGAGATGCCTACTGTCATTGTACCCGGAGATCCAAATGCCATTCCACCAAGAGATGAAAAAACGAACATTGCTATCAAGCAGCACTTGAATCCTCAAGAACTTCTACACTATGAAGCCGATGAGCTTGCAATGGAATATATCCTCCTAGGATTACCAAACCTAATTCTTCGTAGTGTTGATGCTCAAAAGACTGCAAAGAAAATGTGGGATCATATTCGTCTTCTTATGGAAGGATCAGTACTCAATCAGAAGATTTGGAATCCAAAATTTACTTGGCTTATGAACACTTCATGATTGAACCCGGAGAGACACTCGAGTCCTATCATCACCGATTTTCCGACATCATCAATGATTTGGATAAACACAACATCCACATGCCAAGAATTGCAGTGAATACTAAGTTCCTAAGTAGTCTTGGTCCCGAATGGGAGAAGTATGTCATTTTTCTCCGTCAAGCTAAAAACATGCATCATTCTACCTACGGATTGTTGTACGATTACTTGAAGCCTCATGAAAAGGAAGTTGATAGGGAAAGGATTCTCCGTGCTCAAATTGCTCCACCCACACATCCTGAAAATCAACAACTTGCCTTATATGCTCAACAAAATTATTCTCCTCAACCAAAGAACTCAACCAATCGCTTCAAACCCACCAAACGATCAATCACATCAACCTCAACAAAATCAATTGGTTCCTTACAACAACAATGATCAAGCACTTCATAATGAGGAATCCGATCCGCTCAAGCATTGCAACAAGGATTTGCTATGATTGCTAATGCCTTTAGCCGTTATACCAACAAATCCAACAACCGTATTCGCTCCTCATCTAATACAAGGAATCAAGCCGTTGTAAACAATGGACGAGTTGAAGTTCAGAATCGTGGTTATGGTCGTCCGATGGGCGGTGGTCAAGGGTTTAATGCTGTGGGTAGGAATAACAATAGAGCTCAAATGGTGGAACAGGAAATGCTCGGATGGGTTGAATGGTCTTCGATGCTACAACTGCAATGAGAAGGGACACTGGCTAATGCATGCCCAAAGCCAAGGACTAGGGGCAGTGCTTATTTCAAAGAGGCTCTTCTTTGGCTCTTAAGGATGAAGCTGGTGGAACTCTCACGCACAAAGAACGAGCTTTATGGCAAATGCCGACTCGTGATGATGATATGGAGGACTTGCATGCCAATGCAGCTGTTATGTTGATGGCTAATATGCATGAGTTACACATGAGTGACACAAACCCAGTGTATGACACCGATGGCTTGTCTCGTGCAACCGAACAAACCATATTTATCTCTCGATCTCATATCTCCGCCAACATCCAGATCCAGCAAGGCTCGAATGTTCAAAATGAGTCATCCACATCTCATTCGACGATTTTCAACTAGACCCCGTAGTTATATTTGACGATCAAGATGACCAACCGGTTTCCCTTGATAATCAAATTGACTCCGTGGTTATACTTGAGGATCTCAGTAATGATCATGTTGAGACTCACGCTGAACACGCCGAACTTTTGCCTCATCCAGATTTTGCTCGCTTAATACAAGACCAACAAACCATAGTGGAAGAATGTCGTGCCATTAATCGTGACTTGAAATGCAAAATGCACTGTTAACCAAGGATTTTGAATGTTTACAAAAGCAACTCAACTTTTTCAAAACTCAAGAAAACGTGAAAACGGTTTTGAAGCCGCCTTTGCCAAATCTTATCAAAACGAAAAATATTTAGAAAGACAGATGCGTGATCTAGCCGCTTCGTAGAATGCTTTGTTGTCCAAATAGAACAATCAAACATGAACATAAAAAGCAAATTAACGCCTCACCTTGGAAAATCAAAAGCTAAGGCCGAAGTTGTTAACTTGTCAAAAACAGTTCTCTGCATACAAAAAGCATTCAACTAAACGAATAGATGATCATCTTGAAGAAATCATCGGCTTGCAAAACAAACTTAAAGAGTTTAAAACTGTTGTTTACAAACATGGCGAGTCGGTCACGACCATTGAAAAGTTTACTTTAAAACCCAATCCAAATGGATATGGACCGAATCTTGCCGATTACAAACCTAAGCTTTCAACCAAAGCATTCAAACCAAACTCAAGTTTCCAAAGGCAGTAATATAAAGTTGATAATTCTGTTATGAATGTTGTTGAATATCATCGTCAAGAGGAATTAGATGCATAAGACGAGAGTCGATCAAAATTAGAAAAAGTTGTTTACAACAAACCTTTTAACTATTCAAAAGCGTCACTTTCGTCACACCAACGGATTCTTCTAACACACCAAGGGTTATCATCAAAACACTGAAGTCTTCTAATGTTAATCCCCAACCAGATTATGCACAAATTTATGGTCCTTTACCTTCCATCCGTGAAGTAAATTCAAAACCTGAAAATCGAAAAATTCTTAGATATTTTGACATCTTCATGGCCGACCTCAAAATTTTACAACATGAGATAGAATATCGTTCTGAAATCAAAATTGATCATTTTCAATCGCTTCGCGCGAGAACAAAGAGACATTTTTCAGAAAAATCTTTTACCTAATGTTAAAAATTTGAAGAATTGTGCATTAGCCCTGGGAAAAGGATTTTCATAAGGAACTTGGAGTGATGAAGGTCGTTTTCGAGAAAACTAAAACATCTATTTCTAATACTAAACGTAAAAAGAAAATGTTGAGAAAAGATGTTGATCGACTCTTGGAAGATGTCATCCGTGCTGATGTCCATAATGTTGTGTTATTGAATTCTTTGTCATATGCATTTGATTATACCTCTGCCGATATCGTTGAATCTGTGATAAATGTTGAGAACACCGATAATGTGCTTCAGATCGAGTCCTTAAAAGTTGAAAATAAACGATTGTCAAACGAACTTTCAAATGCAATACGCCGCCTTAATTGGTGTCAAAAAGATATTCATGATCAACAACTTGTTTTTCAACACAAAATCGCCAGCCATGCGCAAAACCTTCTCGATCCTAAAATTGAGCAACTGGATGATCAAAACGTGTCTTTTAAGTGTCAAATCTCAAAATATGAACAAGAACTTTTAAAAGTTAAAAAGGAATATGGTGTCATATTTGATTTACTCAAAAGACTCGTGATGAAGCATCAAATGAACTTGATCATTATCTTGCACACACTAAATAAGTTATGCATTTTGCCGAAATGTTCGGTCCGAAAATCAAGATCCGATTCACACTATCATCAAGTTAAGAGAAATGTTAGGAAAGTATGAACAACTTCCGCCAACCATCATTAAGAGATTAGCCCCAATAACACTTAGTACTCATGCACCTAGAATCTCTACTGCCAAATCACAAGTAGCTAACGTGCTTCCTTCTATCAAACAGAATAGTTGAGCCTTTTCCAAACGTCCGCACTTCACAGCCTAGGAGCACTCAATACAAGAATAGGAAGTTGCGACCTAAGAAAAGATCAATCAAGAATGCTAAAGTAGAAGAACACCCTAGGACTATGAATAAGACTCACGTTGCATCCACTATAGATATTAAGGCCCGCAAATGTAATAGAAATAGTGATGTAACGAATGCTAAACCGTTAAGTACTTTTGATATTCAGTCCGATGCACCTTGTGATATTTGTCGTAAAAGTATGAATTCTGATTGTCATGATAAATGTGTTGCTAAAGCTATCATCTCTCGCTTAAGGAATCCTAAGAACCGGAATACCTCTAGGCCCACTAATCTTTCTAAGTCTCTGCTTGGTAGACCGCCATCTTTAGATTCTAAGAAACGCATTGTGTCCCCTCAGCTCCATTTTCACCTCCTAAGAATGTAGTACCACCTAGTGCATTCACTAAGACTAAAGCAAAGAGTAGTTATAGATGGCCGAAATGGATATATAACACACTAGGATTTAAGTGGATACCTAAAGCTATTGATGTGTGTATATCTACTATAATTGCTACGGAACCCTCTAACATTTCGGGTTCCAAATCTACTTCTATTCCATCCGTGTCGCCTGGTGTAATGCAGTGATACGATCATTCTCTCGATTGTTGATAGCGGATGTTCCCGACACATGACAGGCAATCTTAAATGTTATCAAACTTTATTGCAAAGTTCATTGGCACCGCCAGTTCGAATGATCACTTCGCACCTATCATGGGCTACGGAGACTATGTCAATGGGAACATCGAAATTAGCAGTGTTTACTATGTGGAAGGCCTCGGTCATAATGCTTTCAAGAGGTCATTTTGTGATGGAGATTTGGAGGTTGCTTTCCGGAGAAAACTTGTTTCATTCGTGATCTACAAGGAAATGACCTTATGTCCGATCGCGTAATTCTAGTCTCTACACTATCTCTATGAAAGACATGGTTGCTTCATCTCCCATATGTTTACTTTCAAAGGCAACATCAACAAAATCCCGGCTATGGCACCGCCGTCTCTCACATCTAAACTTTCAAACCATCACCAACCTTGCTCGACACAAACTAGTTGAAGGACTTCCACGGTTTCGGTATTCTAGAGATCATCTTTGCTCACTTGTGAACAAGGCAAAAGCACTCGTGCTCATTTTCCTTCAAAGGTGGAACACAACTCTCAAAGATGTGCTTCATCTTCTTCACATGGATTTGTGTGGCCCGATGCGCCTGCAAACGATCAATGGCAAACGCTACATCTTAGTAATTGTTGATGACTATTCACGCTGGACTTGGGTCTACTTTCTTCCAAGCAAAGATCAAGCTCCACAAATGATCATCACCTTTCTCACGAAAATACAAGTTCAGCTACGAAACACCGCTCGACTAATCGTAATGCATAAAGGCACTCAATTTGTTAATCAAACTCTTCGTGAATTCTATGAGAAAGTGGGAATTCAAAGATCGACATCTATTGCACGCATACACCGTAACAAAACGGAGTTGTCGAAAGACGAAACCGAACGCTAGTGGAAGCTGCAAGAACAATGTTAATCAATGCTAAACTCCCAGATTACTTATGGGCGTAAGTCGTATCATCGCATGCTATACTCAAAACCGCTCTATGATTACAAAACGCCACAACAAAACACCTTTCGAGCTCGTCCATAACAGAAAACCGAATCTAAAACACTTTCATGTATTTGGATCTCTTTGCTATCCGAATAATGATCGTGATGACTTTGGAAAGCTCAAAGCCAAAGTTGACATTGGAGTCTTTATCGGATACCGTGATAATTCCAAAGGTTTCCGAATCTGGAATCGTCGTACAAAACAGGTGATGGAAACGATTCATGCTTATTTCGATGAACTCACGGAAATGGCTTCGAGTATAATTAGAACCCGGTCACAACCGCTTAAACTTCCTCAAACCCCATCATCACCAACAAAGCCCCCACTTACTCCAACAAATGGAAAGGTTATTTGTCTCACTGCTCGCTGATCGATATTGATGAACGTGCTCCGTGTGTATCCGCTGTTTCCGCCGCTCAACCCGATAATACTCTTATACCCGATACACCGCTACAACAACTACTGTTGAAGATGCACCTACACCCGCTTGACTCCACCACAACAGCTTGAACAAACCGCTTAACAATGATGATGAAACCGCTGATGATGTTCAATGAAGTACCCCACCGCAGATTTTGATCCAAATGCGTTCTTCAACCCGCTTGCTAATGAGATCGCTGCACCAGATGTCGCGGAATCTTCAACAAACCATTTGAATCCTCGACCGCACAATGTATACCAACATCAACCCTCCACACATAGATGGACGAAAGACCATCCTCTCGAAAACATTATTGGCAACCCGAATCAACCGCCGTTACGAGACAACGCCTTCACACGACGGTGAACATTGCATTTATGCACTCACCGTCCGCCAATCAACCTAAAACATCAAAGACGCAATGACAAAAGACAACCGGATTGAATCCATGCAAGAAGAACTCAACCAATTCAAACGCCTTGAAGTATGGGAACTGGTTGAAAGACCAACAGGGGTCTACGTCATTGGTCTTAAATGGATTTGGAAAACAAATTGATGTCAAGGAAATGTTATCGAAATAAGTCACGCCCGTGGCTAAGGGTTATCGCCGAAGAGGGTATTGACTTTGAAGAATCTTTTGCCCGCTGCTCGCCTTGAGGTCGTTCGATATTTCTAGCGTTCGCGGCTCATATGAATATGACGGTCTATCGATGGATGTCAAAACCGCTTCTCAATGGACAACTTAAAGAAACGGTTTATGTCACCAACCGATGGATTCGTTGATCCCGAAGTTTCAATCACGCCTACAAACCTAACAAAGCTCTCAGATGGTCTCAAACAAGCTCCTGCATGGTACGATAAGCTATCATCCTTCCTCATTGCTAATAATTTCACCAAAGGTTCGGTTGACCCAACTCTTTTATACAATATCACAGGGAACATATCTTAATTGTTCAAATTTACGTGGATGACATCATTTTGGGTCTACACATAAAAAGTTTTCAATCGCTTTTGCAAAACTAATGAAGAAAAATTTTGAAATGTCCATGATGGGTGAACTTACATTCTTTCTCGGACCGCAAGTTCATCAATCACCCCGTGGTATTTTCTTGAGTCAGTCCAATATGCCCTTGAATTGTTAAACAAATTTGGAATGAAAACTCGGACACCTATGCCACACCAATGGCTCATACCAAGAAGCTAGACTGATTTACATGGGAAATTGGTGGACCCTACAAAATACCGTAGTATTATTGGGTCTTTCATGTATCTAACAAGCTAGTAGACTGATATTGTCTTTGCCGTATATCTTTGCTCCCGCTATCGGCCGCGACCAACTGAAACCCACCTCTCGAGGCTAAAAGAATCCTCCATACATAAAGGGAACCATTAACTTGGGGATCCGTATCCGAAGGATTCGGTTTTGAACTAATCGCCAGACGACCACGCAGATGCTTAGACTCACGGAAAAGTACTTCATGAGCTTTACAATTTCTTGGTGATAAACTGGTGTCATGGAAATCGAAGAAGCAGGATTGTACATCGCCGTCCTCAACCGGCGTAATATGTAGCCATGTCCGCATGTTGTGCTCAAGTCATATGGATGAGAACACAACTCTAAGACTATGGTTACGTGATTTGACGTAATCCCGATGTATGCGACAATCGGAGTGCCATTGCAATCTCGCAACTCGCCAAAGACTGAAATCAAAGCACATCGATCTTCGATATCATTTCATCAAGGATCACGTGGAACATGGTACCGTTGAATTATATTTTGTGGGTACAGAATACCAATTGGCGATCTTCTCACCAAAGCCTTGCCTCCCGCTAGGTTTAATGAGTTGGTCCACCGGATTGGTATAAGGTGTTTGACTCAAGAGGAATTGGATGACCTCCTAAAACAGTCTTAAAAACCTGCCAAACACCAAAATCTCTTTTGTAAATAATTTTTCAAAAACAAAACACAAACATATAAAATCTGATATAACAACAAAAATATTCTTCTAATCTAATTTTCTTTCAACATGGCAAGTACATTTCTTCCGACAACACTTTAATCTTTCAAAATTCAGTATTTTTCCGATCAAGTGTTGAGGTGGAGAAAATAAACTTTAACCGCTTCAAAACATCTGTGTACTTGCATGTTATCTAATCTCGGTTGTTTCTTTTAACAAATGGTGGTAAATTTTCGGTACAATGACACCTCTGACTAAATTTATAACCTTTCATTATTTCTCAAGTCGAGGGGGAGTGTCGTCAAAGTTTCTTTCCTAAATCTTTGTTTGGTAACCAAAATGGAAGTTAAATGGCTTTGTTTGAAAAAGGAAAAGGTGGAGGGACTAAAACTGTCAAAATGTTAAAGTTATTTTTAATAAAAACACCTCCCACCTACTTTTTACTTCACATTTAATACACTCAACTATACACATCCTACGCCTAAGATTGAACCAAGAAATCTGTTGATTTGATCATCATTTGTAAGTGTTTTTGATCTAAACATGTTTTTAAGATAAGGTTTTGAATTTTATTCAAATCCAACGGTTAAAATATCATAGTGATTATGTGTTCTACGATAAGCGTATGAACACACAATCATTGTGTGGTGTTTTGGTTAAATGGATAGTGTCAAAACGTTTTTATACATCAATGATACCATTTCAACCATCCAAACCCACCCGTAAACACGTATCAATGATTTTTGAAAATTAGGGTTTATGTGTCGATTTGGGTTTTTCCAAATGTGAAGTGTTTTGGTATAAAAGATTGTTGGGTTATGGTCTTAAGTTGTTGAATTAATGATTCCCACTGTTATTAACCACCCGTAAACACTAATTGGTGAACAATTTGTAATTAGGGTTTAAAGTTCATAATATTTGGTAACTTTTGATTCACAACGAGTTAAGTGTTATAACTTGGTATAAAGACTCCCTCAACACTCTTAAACTACCGTAAAAGCTTTGTGCAATTTTCCATGGCTAGATTTCATACGCAGAGATTTAGGGTTTAGACTACGCTGAAGGTTTTCTACGCTTAACTGCTTATATGAACAATTGTGTTTTGATCTGTCA
The DNA here is from genome assembly GCA_910596185.1 of Chrysanthemum makinoi. Classification (NCBI taxonomy): domain Eukaryota; kingdom Viridiplantae; phylum Streptophyta; class Magnoliopsida; order Asterales; family Asteraceae; genus Chrysanthemum; species Chrysanthemum makinoi. Next base: position 303,770,660 of record OU343224.1, read on the forward strand.
TAAAATGAATGTTATGTGTCCAACATTGATGATATGATGCTTTATTTCGTGCTTGCTACACTTAAAATTCAGAATCAAGGTTGTTGTAACTCTACGCATAAGGATCACCTTACGCGTAGCATGTTATGCGTAAGATTATCTTACGCCTTCTACGCATAAGGTTCTACAATGGGACTACGCCGATCCCGTGAAGGATATGCGTGAACAAGGACCTCTACGCGATAAGGTCAACTCTTACGAGTAGCCTTACGCGTAAGGTTAATATATGCCTACGCGTAACATCTACGCATAAGGTCCCTTTTTCTTACGCTTAATATTTCTTACGCGTAGTTAGATCCTACGCGTAAGTTTACGCCACGCATATATCATTCTCGCTTCACGCATAACTTTGCCAATACTACGCATAAGCCCGATTGACCTTCATTATGAATTGTTACGTGTACAAACTTGTAAATAAACTAATCATATCATCACGAATCCAATAATGTCACTAATAAACTGAAATCGCTTGATATGTTGTGAACAATAAGTGATAAAATAAACTTTAAAACTTAAAGTTAACTAACTCACGAAACATTTCACGACGCCATTGGACTATTGAACAAACAAGTGACTTAGGACTCATAACAATCATTGACACTGTACATTCAATAACCAGACAATAAGACCTTCGTTGACTAACATTATGTCTTTCGATATGTTGGTTCTTTTGGCTAATGTTATTTCAGATCACGACATGGCAACAAATGAATATGGATGCATCCGAAGTTCTCTCCATTGCTGATATCTATCCTTATGGCTATCCAATGAAGATAGGAAAGAATAATCTCCGTGTTGACTTTGACACCCTCACTTGCTCATAATCTTCTTGTTTAATTGCTATTGATATTCGAGGACTCATCCCTACCGTAACATGCTCACTCACTCGAATCGCTCCTCAGATCTACATCCAACAGCTTTCCGAACACTATGGAAAGGGTCAAAGGACGGATCAGCGTGACGTGACTCAATCACAAACAAGTCACCATTACACCCTGCAGACTTAAGGGTGTTCTCCTAATTCCTCAAGTCGAACCAACCAAACTTTATGCCACACCTCAAGAGCTCACTCTCCAATTCTTAATCAATATCGGTTATGATGAGGCTACAGGAGTAATCACCAAGCATTCTCACGTAGAGCTTAAGAGTATTCCTCAACCATGGAGAACTCTCTACATGATCATCACCAAGTCTTTCTCGGTCGCGATAAAGCTATGAGCATCCTAAGCTCATGGAACTGCAAATATTTTGGGCATTGGTCAACTTGAAACACATCGCTATCGGCTCGATTTGGGATGACATGATGTCATTTCTCAACAAACTTGGCTCAAAGATTCCCTACATCAGATATACTAAACTGTTGATCCAGAGAGCACTTGGACTTCATCCCGATATTCCCAAGAGGCTCAATGACCCCGACAATCACGATATGTTGACGGAACCCATTCTATCTGGTCGAATCAAGGAATCGCCTACAAAGAAACAAGGTGTCGGTTGCCGATTTCCTTCTAACCAAGATGTCGAAAAGCTCAAACGCATAAAAGGTATCCGGAAGCGTTAGACAAGGCAAAGTTGGTCATCTCGATGAAAAATCTTCCGAACACCCTGAAGGAGAACCGAAGAGGAAGTGCTGAAGTGTTACAAGTACGATCTTTATAGGAAGCTTCCCAAAAGGAATCCTCCTCAAAAAGGATTGTTCCCGTGAAGGAAGCTGAACCTATTCCCACATCCGAACCGCAAAGAAAGCTTGTGGACGAAAGCTCAAGGTATCACACGTGATGAAGAGATTACCTACTCGAATCAGAATAACACCTCCTTCCAGCCTAAACCTCCAAGTCCACAAGCCGACAAAGGAAAAGGAAAGACTCTGTACTTGTACCGTATGATGAAAGCTCGATCAAGAAGAAGAGCAACCGGATATATCATACAGAAGAAGTTTAATATCGTTAGACACCTTCACAAAGCTCAAGAATTTGCTAAAGACCAAATGGGTGGTCCCGGAGGATCAAGTGGTGTTTGCCCACTCAACCATCTCCCGATGCGGTTAATCAACCCGATAAGGGAGCCGGTGCCACCACTCTTGTGCAACAACAAAAGCTTGTGGAGGATACTATCCAATATGAGTTTGAGGAACCGGAAACTGAGAAGTCCGAAAAAGATAAAGATGTTGATTATGATACTTTTCTTCTAGATAGTCCCGCGATCAAAGGAAGAAACCTCTCAACCTCCGAAGGATCCAGAGTCTCCTCATATCTCTTCATCATCAGATTCGCCTTCTCACTCCTCGCCACCACCATCAAAGAAGTCAACCAAATCATCATCCAAATCCGTGAAGAAACCATCTAAATCTTGGATTTCTCAAGCTCATTAACGGATTACCAAAGCCGCCAAACAAGTCGAAAGAAAACGTGCTCAACAAAAGCTAAATTTCTTTGTCGATCACATACAAAGATATGTATGACGAGCATGAAAAGATGAAAGGAGAAAGGAAGTTTGTTCAGGAATTCATGAAAAATCACCGCCAAGAGGAACGAACGAAATGATCGGCTACACTAAAAGTACCTTCGAGTACGCTCCTAAAGTCACAAAGGAGTTGTTCACCAAACAACTTTATCCAAATCTTATGCAGATCGCCAAGCAAACTATTCGATCAACACCCTTAACCGTCACAATCAATCCAACCGATCCGATAGTTTTCTCGATTAATGAATTGGTGGCTAAGCTTGTTACACAAATGTCCGACGATCGGGACATTTACTCGATGAAGGAAAGTTGTTTCAAGCATTGCCGACTACCAACTTCAAGAAGCTTGTAGATTTGAAGTCGAAAAGTCTAAACGCCCTAGAGACGATGAAGACAAGGATAAGGATAAAGACTCGCACCTAAACGCCGAAGCCTCCGGTGAATCTTCTTGATGCAACCTCCTCCACAACGGGCTCCTCGCTCAACAAACATCTCCTCCTCGCTCTTCTAACAAAACCTCGTGACGATTCCGAAGTTACCACCCCCGACTCAAAAACCGATGATCACTTTGAGTATACGGGTGGTGACGATGAAGAGGTCCTTGAGCCCCTACAACAACCCTCCTCTCCCAAACAAGTTCGAAACCGTAATCATCATCTAGGCCTTCAAAGAAGAAGAAGAAGACGCCAAACCGACGTCAGATCATGGCTAGATGACGATAAAACAGAGGAATTTGAATGGTTTTCTAATCTTGTTAACAACACTCCCTACCCCGAAGAAGGTCAGAATTTGGTAGACGGTTCTACATTGGAGCATGCAAAAATTCTGCAAGAAAAGTTCCATGTGAAGAAATGACGAAATCTGAAATGGGTTTAATCAAGAATGAAGCATTTCAACTTCTAAAAGACAGCTTTGAAAGTGCCCTCGAGGTCGAATATCACCTTGAAAACATTGCTCGAGCTATGTCTAACCAAATGGATTGGCTCAACCCTAAGCAAACATTGACTTCACACAAAGGGACAACCCTCCATACTACACCGATTGGACCAAACCTCTACCAACACTTGGCCAACCAAATGAACCAAGGATTCCTTTCAGATACTTCTTCAACAAAGACCTAGATTTTCTTCTACACGGTGACGATGATTCAAGAAAATATGCTACGTCATTGACACTTCCATTCCCAGCAGCTGCCTACTCAAACTGCATAGCCATTGAGGAACGTGCCAATCACTTGTTCTCCAACACAGCTGGAGGCATACCGAGATGCATTGTATGGGATTCATCATGGCCCGAACGACGAATCTACTATAGAAGCCGCCAGTTCGTAAGTCTCAACATGCGCGTGTATAGTTCTAAAGATATCGTTGCCATCATACACGTTGAACTTTCGTCTAAGTGGGACTACACATTCCTAAAGAAGATCGTAGTCAAACGACAAGATGAATAGGACTATGCTTTCTCGAGGTGACTTTGAGAATTTGTCTCTCAATGACATCGAAGACATGTACCTTGCCAAGGTACGGGGTCGCATGAGACAATTCTCAACCGCAGCATAACGTGAATTTATCAAGTCACTTCTCATCTTCATAAGACGGATTGTCATCAAGGAACGCGGTAGAAGATCTCCACCGGGTCGTTGAATCTTATCGACGCTGTCAACTTCACTCCTCCAAAGCTTGATCTTCCCGATATCAACCAGCTATCTCAATATACACTCATCAGTAAACCTTTCGGCGTTGTTTACCGTAGTGAACTTCAAAGAAACCGCTTAATGGCGTGTAGCGAACTCCACAAGTTCGGGATCATACTTTGAAGCTGGTTAGGGATGGATTGGCATACGTGTTGAAGGATATACGCCGAAAATTGGGTCTCCTAAGCCTGGAATTCTCGTGAAAGGAGGGATGTGAGACGGATCATCACAATGATTGATGAACGGTTGTTTCAAGGGATCAGCCTGACGATTGGAGAGTTATGTTGGTGGTCGACCCGTGAGATTAACATAACCGATTTCAACGCCGCACACCCGGAACATCACCGCACTTCCCGTACCCCTTGAATTGTTTTCTTCATATCATTTTGGATGTTTGATTAATTATGTCAATGGCTTGTGCACACATTACAGCGTACAACCCGTACTTGTAAATAAAGGACCCTCGTGGTACGCCTGCCACAATCCTTATAAAAGGAGCGAAAGCTTCTTACTTTTGAGTAAAACCTATCAAACCTTTCACTTTTCAAGGTTTTGCTCAAAAGAACAAGTACTTTCCCTTATGATTTTCAAAACCTCAACCGCTTATATCACTCGTTGAGGGGGAGTACTTGAATCAAAACTTTGTTCAAAATTGTTCTCAGCGGTCATTCTTCCCGCAACACTCGAAATGGTCATATTTATTCTCAAACGTTTCAAAAATAACACTTTAATATGCCATTTTTGAAGGGGAGAAAATATGTGATAAGAAATATGTTGTGTAAAATGCAAATGAATTGTGTGATTCAGACTTAACCAATGAATTGACGATGCTTAACTGTTAGTAACTCGAAAAGACTTGTCCCGACGGGTAATAATTTCAAGCTAGTTCGCTAGTGATGTAAACGTGTCTCGCAAAGGACTTGTCCGAGTAGAATGTACCATTCGAGAAACTCTTGATAAACATGAACTCTGACGGGTTTGACAACCTTCGAGGATTGTCTACACCTTCAAGGTAGTTATTAGAGCTAGTTGTCACCTAAAAGCCGACATTGTAACTCTTTAACTATGCCAACGAACCGTCTCGCGGGGATTGTCTATCTTGAGTGAATCAATTCAAAATGTGCGCGCTTTTCCTCATCAGGCATTTTAACCGCTAAAACACTTAAGCACATGTGGAGGGGGAGTATTTATGCAAAATCTTATCTCAACAAAGGGTACTAAAATGTTTTTCATTCATAAACACTGTGAGAGATTTTTCACATCGCTGGTTTTATGGCAACATAGGTTAGTCATGGAGTTATAAGGTGACTAAGGTTAGAATAACCGTCCTATGATCCGCCAGAGTCGGAGGGATCTACCCAGGACACCACAAATAGTTAGTATTTAGAAGTCCTTAGGTATGATTGTAAAAAGGAGAAAATGAGAATCGGAGAAAGAAGGAGTTGAAGAATTAAAAAGAAATGCAAAGAAAAGGGTGAAAAGAAATAGCCCTCAAGATTATTCAACTTAGGCGCATAATCGGTTCAATTCATATGCTATGGGTTGTCACTTTGTGACGCCGGTATTGAAGATTAAAAGTCGCCATGGACCCAAAGGACGCATGCACTAAACCTTCTTATCCACTCAAGTTTCTCTTAACGGAAGCTTGTTTCATTCTCACTGGGAACCCTACGTAAACTATCGGCTTCTCTTAGAGATTGCTGGTATTGAAGAAGGAGACCCTCTCCCTAGTCTCCGCTCCAGAAAACCAAAACGCACTATTGAGTCTAGAGCCACGAGATTCATCAAAAGATCTCTTAGGTACACTTGACATTTAATCACTTGATGATCAACAATAAGGTTATCACTGGTTCATATCGAGTCCTTCACGATCTTAGCAACTGTCGAGAACATTTATGAGAGGTTCACATTTGTGATCCTCGCGATTGAATGGAAACTCCCGCCAGGTCAACATCAAAGCCCGACAGCAGGTCGCTTCGGCAACTCCCCGTGGATTGCGCTTAGTGGTCTCAAACGGTCTACATTTGTGAGGTGATGCTTCTGTACCTCACGACTCATCTCAATCGTAGGTGTACTTCGGTACATCGTGTTATCTCACTTGTGGGACTCCGATTCAGAACCGGCCTTTGTAAGAATTAGAGTTGTGTTTTCACACTATGCCGTTAACACTCTCGAAGTTCAAACTTGTAAGTGCCGGAATCCGCTTATTACTAACCGCTTAAATGTTTTCTTCTTATGGAAGCTCTCGAGCGGAATGATCGTGCAGATTCTTCTCATGCTCACGCCAACATCATCACTAATGGAAGTTATATCTTAAAGCAACACAACAAATGTAATGATTCTTCGTCAATACAGAGAATCTACAAAGTTAAAGACTTAAAGAACTCCATCAAGATGAATTCCAACGCCAAAAGAGCGTGTGAGCATGTTGAAGAACGACGTGGAGACACCGTGAGCGAAGGCACTGAGGCACTTGATGCGCATAACAACATACTATCACTTTCACCACAAAGAACAATGATCAAAGAACAAAGTTAAAGATGACGCCAAAGCATAACCGTTCAAAGTAAACTATCTCTCTACACCGGGGAGATTGTTTAAATCAAGGCAATTCTTCTCACAAGAAAGAAGAATGTCAGAAGACGCCAAAGCTACTATTACATCAACGCCTTCACCGCTTTTCATCACCAACACTTGAGTGTTTGTTACTCATATGTAATAACACTTGAGGGGAGATTGTTGGAATCACTCCTAAACCTTATTCAAGTGTTAGTTACACATATGTAATAGTTCATATGTAATAGTAGAAGGCCCATAGCTTATAAGGAAAGGAAGGGAACTATGGCCTTTATGTTTGTTATTCTCTCTTTCACTCACTTATTAGCGTGTGTGTGTGTTTGGATACTTAAGCCTCTCTCTTTCTTATGTAGAAGGACCTAACAATTTTTATTTTTATAATTTTATTATATCAAAAAAACTATAAACCCATAAGCCTAGGCCTAGCCCAATAAGGAAAGGAAGGGAACTAGGAGTGTTGCCATAGATTCCCTCCTATAAATAGGTGCGGCGGCTGGTTAAGATTTTAGAGAGAAAGTGGGAGAGAATGGGAACCCTAGAGAGACAAGAAAAATGTAAACCTTCATTTGAAGCTCCAACCCTTTGCCTTGAGGAAAGGGTATTTATAGGGTACAAGCTTAGACGCCTCTATTAGGCTGTGGATCAGGAATACAGTGGGTAAAGACCCGTCCGTCCTCCACGGTGTTACAAAGTAATCTAAATACTAACACTGAATTACTACGACTACGAGCTTTCTAACGAGCATACATACTTGAGGTGACCGACACTTTAAGTAATGGATTTACTAAATCCCACAATCTCCCCCTAAGGGAGGTTACCTCAACTTACAATGATTACAAACTGATATGACATGACATTTCTTGTGTTTCTTGGTTTCTTTGATTAAGCACTTTTGTTCTTTAGCTCGTAGTCTTTGATTCATCATGTTCTGCATGTTTTGAAACTTCGAGTGGAGGTCTTATACTGATCCACGTGATGTTAGAGTATTTGAACCAGCTTTGAGGTTATCAGCAACCATAAATCTCTGACTCATCCATTGTGGTGTTGATAGTATGTGATGTTGTGACTTTTGGACCGACATGCTCACATTCTGGATCATGAAATCTTCTTATCAGAGTAGCGGAAGCTTTCGTTGATTCATGATATTGGCAGCAGCGTAGCAGAAGCATGGAGTGAAAATATCAGAGTCATTGATGCACTTATCATGATTTCTTTAGAGGTGAATGTATTAAGTGAGCATGTGGTTATGGATTGACCACATCATTCTGATCAGCTGCAAACGTCGGGCATACCTGCATACAACAGTTAGCAATAAAGCGCACGAAAGTGTCTTTGAACACTTTCGATGAATTAAGGTACACGGCCACGGTTCCCCTCGTGATCCGTACAAGTACTGCTGTGATCATGTATAATCCGAAGAATTCCCTTGACAGGTTTCGCAGCTTGCTCTAGCTGTTCTCAAACCAGAACGTCTCAAAGAAGACAACACAGAGTGAGGGAACCAGCGAATATAGTCCACTGATTGATGAAAAGAGATTTGAAAAACAATCGTGTATTGCTCAATAGAAATTATTTTTGCAATACAATGAAGGTTTTAATGAAAATCAATTATCAATCATAAACACCTTTTATATTTAAATATTAGTACACAGTCGATGTGCTAAAGAAAAATATTTTTGAGCACAAGACCGGTTTTTCAAGGTATCCGTCAATCCATAACTGGACCAAGGTTGATTCAAGGATGAATCGCCCCATCGTTTCTATCCAGTTGTCACAAGCTTGATCTTTAGAAAAGATATCACATGTTACCCACCAAGAGCTTGTTTAATGTTGGCTCTAGAAGGATTTCCATCTTCATCGTGAATATTTTTCATATCACTCAAATGTTCTGGCAATACCACAAGGATAATGCGTAGGACTCAAGATATAATCTCTCTTTCCACATTGTGTGAAACAGAGAGTCTTCATTGAAAGTGTCCTAATGAGATTTATAGATGATCTCGTGGCTCTAGACTCAAGTTGTGCATATTTGGATCCTATGCCGGAGACTAGGGAGAGGGTCTCCTTCTTCAATATCAACAATCTCTAAGAGAAAGTCGATAGATTATGTCTGTTCCCCGTGAGAATGAAACAAGTCCTTTTAAGAGGAACTTGAGTGGTTTGGAAAGTTGAAGTGCAGTGCGTCACTGGGTCCATGATGTCTTGTCTTCAATACCGATGTTACCTTGGTAACCACCAGTAGCAAATGAATTGAACCCGGTTTCTGCCCTAAGGTTGAATTATTGGAGGGCTATTTCTTTTCTCCCTTTTCACATTCAATTCTTTTTCATTCTTCAACCCCTTCAGTGCTTACCGAGACTTCATTACTAGAACCTTGTGGGGTTTATTCCAGTACTAGCTCTATCTCAGTCCGCACTCTTCCCATTTCTCACTTTTCTCCTTTTCTCAATATACCTAAGGACTCTACACTATCTAGTGGATTGTCCCTGGGTAGATCCCTCCGGTTCTGGCGGATCATGGGATCAAATACCTAACCTTATCATCCTTATATCACCATACAAAAAGTAAAGTTGGTCGGCCTATTTGGTATTGTTCATCTGCCATTGGAACCAATTGAAAACCATTTGAAAATCAATCCAGATACTTATGATATATTATCAAAGCATTTTGTACCTGAATTGTTTTTGATGTTTTTAGAACAAGAGCTCCCCCTCAACATGTGCATCAAGTGTTTGAAATCGTTTTGCACACGGAGGCAAGAGACATAATTAACTTCTTTGATTACCATTTTCTAAAAGATATCAACATCACTTCCCTGATCAAAACAAGTAGATAAAGCATATAAGGGAAGGATGAGGTTTTCGTAAGCTTGTTCCCCCTCAATATGTGCCTTACGGTTTGAAAGAGTTTTGCACATACTAGAGGGAACCTGCACATTGATCATGATTCAAATATTTTTGGTTTAAGATAGATGCTCCCCCTCAACATGTGCATGGAAAATTTGAAATCGTTTGGCACATGTGGGAAGGAGAGCTTGCACATCCTTATAAAACCATTTATCGAATTATCAGTTTTAAATCCAATTTAAATCACAAATTCTCCCCCGATCACAATTATCAAATCCTTTGAGATTTGTGATCTCTTGTAGATTTAAATTGATTTTGAAAGCTTTTAAGGAGAATTGTGACTTGATTATGAAAGCGTTTTAACTGATAAGGATCGGATTTTTAAGACTTTAAACTCCATTGATTAAACATGCATGAGTATCTTTTGAAAAAAATTGAATGACAAATAACTTTTTGATTTAATTGAAATCATTCTTCCCCTCAATCAATGACATAAGTTGTTGGTTGAGAGATAGATATTTTGACAAATAAGACTAGATGATTATCAAAAATAGAGTCCGAGTTATATTGCAAAGCAATTGGTTTTCATTAGATAGCAGATAAATGTTATAGAATCAGAGCATGAAGTTTGAAAACATGCTAAAGTATGGCTCTGTTCTTTATTTGAAAAGCGGGTTACTGTCTGAGATGACAATAAACCAACATTTTTCTCCATCTCATTTTTTTTTTTTTTTTTTTTAAGATTCGAACTTCATCTAGAGACCCGTGCCATTCTTTGAGTGGCAACTCAAAGTCCGTAGATGTTATCGAACCGACAAGAAAAACATGATAAATAAACAATTTTTTTTTCTTTTTTTTTTAAGATTTTCAAGATTTTCTGATTTTTATGTATTTTGAAAAGTTTTATATTTTTCTATTTTCGTTTTGTTGGTTTTATATTTTTGTATTTGGTTTTTGAAAAGATATATACAAAGAATAGATAGAGTCGAACACCTTTACTCCTCGACGTCTTCCTGAAGACGTTTGAGCGTTTCTGGTTGAAGGCTCTTTAAGCCTAGTCGTGGAAGAATAAACTCAAAACGTTCTCGAGAAAGAGCTTTTGTGAAGATGTCTGCTAGTTGATATTCAGTCCTTACGAAGTATAATTCAACCACACCGTTTTCAACTTGTTCCCTGATGAAGTGATGTCGAATGTCGATGTGCTTAGCTCTAGAGTGTTGAACATTGTTGCAGCAAAGAGCTATGGCACTTTTGTTATCACAATACATAGGAACTTTGTTGAATACAAAGCCATAGTCAGATAATTGGGATCTCATCCATAAGATTTGAGCACAACAAGATGACATGGCTATGTATTCAGCCTCTGTAGATGATATGGAAGTGCTCATCTGTTTCTTTGAAGACCAGCTGACAAGCTTATCACCTAAAAATTGAGCACCACCTGACGTACTTCGACGAGTATCTTGACATCCTGCATGGTCAGCATCTGCATAGGCCGTTAGTGACATACCGAAGTCCTTCGGATACCAAAGACCCATGTGAATAGTTCCTTGGACATACCGAAAGACTCGTTTAACCACTTCAAGGTGCTTTTTGGTAGGCTTAGCCTGATATCTAGCACACATGCATACAACGAACAAAATGTCTGGTCTGCTGGCTGTGAGGTACATCAGGGATCCAATCATACTACGATATTTCGTTTGATCTACTGTGATCCCTGAGTGGTCCTCATCTAGTTTTGTACGCTCCACCATAGGAGTGTCAACAGGGTCACTGGAGGTAAATCCAAATTTCTTTAAGATTTCATTAGCGTATTTTGATTGATTTATAAAAATGCCTCCGGGACTTTGTGAAATTTGTAATCCCAAGAAAAATGACATTTGTCCCATCATTGACATTTGAAATTTGGAGCCCATCTCCATAGAAAAACGGTCACATTCATTGGGGTCAGTCGAGGCAAAAATAATATCATCAACATAAATTTGAACGTGAATTAAGTGTTTGCCTGACTTCCTGGTGAACAATGTTGGATCAACTGCTCCTTTGCTGAATCCAGTAGATAGAAGAAACTTGGATAGCGTATCATACCATGCCCTTGGAGCTTGCTTCAAGCCATATAGAGCCTTCTTCAAGCGATAGACATGAGTAGGATTTTCTGGATTCACAAAACCTTCCGGTTGGCTGACGTATACGACTTCTTTAAGATCTCCGTTGAGAAAAGCAGTCTTTACATCCATCTGATAGACAATCATATTCTTACTTGCAGCATTAGCCAGGAAGATTCTGATTGCTTCGATGCGTGCCACAGGAGCAAAAGATTCTTCAAAGTCAATACCCTCCTCTTGACGGTATCCTTTTGCAACTAATCGAGCCTTGTTTTTCTTTAGACGTCACCGTGCTCATCAAGTTTCACTTTGAAGATCCACTTTAGAGCAATGATCATAGCACAGTCTGGAGCAGGTACTAATTCCCATACATCAAGTCGATCAAACTCATGAATTTCTTCTTGCATGGCATTGAACCAGCTATCTTCATTCATGGCAGTTTTTACATCTTTTGGTTCGACCTTTGAGAGTACGGAGTTGAAGAAGCACCATAAGGCATCTGTTGCAAGTTGTTTCCGTGTGGATACAGGACGAGAGAGGTTTCCAATGATGTTGTCTAATGGATGATCATGAGTCCATTTTCGTAAGTGTTCATGTGGTTGAGGTTGAGGACGAAGTTGCAGTGTCAATTTCTCCTGATGAAGATGCTTCTGATGATGATTCAGGATCAAATACGTTCTCAAAGGGTACATCTTCGGGGAGTAGCAAAGGGATTAACTTCATCATTGATGA
>OU343224.1:303783214-303982547 GCA_910596185.1 Chrysanthemum makinoi
ATATATGAACAAGCGATCTTTCGGATGGGGCGTGGCTGCGCTTTTACTGAATGGTCAACCGCAAAAGCAGGTTTATGTCGACCGAACCGAAGGATTAGTTGATCAGCCCGCTTCGAACCATGTTTACCAAAAGCGGAACAAAGCTGTATGGTCTCAAACAAGCTCACTCGGGCATGGTATGATAGCTATCATCTTTTAATTGCCAATAATTTTACCAAAGGTTGGTCGACAAACTCTTTTCATCTGATATCACGAGGACATATTTTAATTTTCAAATTTATGTGGATGACATCATTTTGGGTCGACTCATAAAAAGTACTGTCGCTTTTACCAAAACTATGAGAAGAAACATTTTGAAATGTCCATGATGGGTGAACTTACATTCTTTCTAGGTACCAAGTTCTCATCAATCACCAAGTGGTATTTTCTTGAGTCATTCCAAATATGCCCTTGAAATTACGAACAAATCGGAATGAATACTTGTGATACTTATACATACACCTTGTTGTCACATACCAAAGCTGGAACTTATTTGATTTACATGGAAATTGGTTGACCCTACTAAATCACCGTGGTATTATTGGGTCTCGTGTATCTAACGACGGCGGGACTGATATTGTCTTGTTTATCTTTTCTCCGGATTATCGGTCGCGACCAACTGAAACCCACCCCTCTCGAGGCTAAAAGAATCCTCAGATACATCAAGGAACCATTAATTTGGGATCACGGTATCCAAAGGATTACAGTTTTTGAACTAATCGATTTTAGGACATTGACCCGCAGGATGCTTAGACCCTCGGGAAAGTACTTTGGGAGCACTACAATTTCTTGGTGACAAATTGGTATCTTGGCAATCGAAGAAGCGAGGTTGTACATGTTATCCTCAACGAAGCGAGAATATGTAGCCATGTCGGTGTGTTGTGCTCAAGTCATTTGGATGAGAATACAACTCAAAGACTATGGTTCACGTATTTGCTGAGAATCCGATGTCTTTGCGACAATGGTGCTATTGCTTGAATCTCATGCAACTTCGATTCGGCACTTCGAAGTCAAAGCACATCGATCTTGATATCATTTCATCAAGGACCGCGTGGAGCAGTGCTTGTTGAATTATACTTTGTGAGTACGAGAATACCAATGGCGAGATCTACTCACGAAGCCTTAGCTCCTGCTAGGTTTAATGAGTTGGTCCAGTTGGTATCACGGTGTTTGACTCAAGAGGAGCTGGATGAACTCTTAAAACATTCTTAAAAACCAGTCAAACACCAAAATCTCTTTTGTAAATATTTTTCAAAAACTAAATACAAAATTATAAAATCTGATAAAACAACAAAAATATTCTTCTATCTATTTTTTTCTTTCAACATTGCAAGTACATCTCTTCCGTCAACACTATAATCTTTCAAAATTCAATATTTTTCCGATCAAGTGTTGAGGGGAGAAAAATATATATAGCTTTGTTTCAAAACAACTGTGTACTTGCATGTTATCCTATCCCGGTTGTTTCTTTAAAATGGTGGTCACATTTTACGGTTCAATGACACTCCTCGGACTAAATTTAACCTTTCATTATTTCTCAAAGTCGAGAGGGGTATTCGTCAAGTTTCTTTCTTAAAATCTTTTGTTTGGTAACCATAATGGAAGTTAAAGGCTTGGATGAAAATGGAAAGGTGGAGGGACTAAAAGCTGTCAAAACCTTCAAAAGTTATTTTAATAAAACCTCACACCTAACTTTTCATCCTCATTTTATACACACAACTAACTCATCCTCGCCTAATAATCAAGCTTCAAATCCGTGTTTTGATCATCATATTGTAAGTGTTTTAAGTAATCTAACGTTGTTTACAAGCAAGGGTTTTGATTTTTTATGTCAAATCCAACGGTCAAACTAAAATGAAAGATATGAATGATTATGTATTCTACATAGCGTATGAACACCTAATCATTGTGGTGTGTGCTTTGTGGTTAAAATAAGTGTGTCAAAACGTTTCAATAACATCAATGATACTATGTTTATCCTCAAAATCCACCCAGAAACACGAATTGATGGTCTTTCAAAATTAGGGTTCCTGAGTGGTTTTGGGTATTTTCAAATGAGCGTTTTTGGTGATAAATGTTGTATGAGGTTGTATTCATGTTGAATTGAGCATATCTTTAAACCCAGAAATCACCCAGAAACACTAATGATCCATAAATTGAAAATTAGGGTTCTAGTTTATCTTGGTGAATTTGGGTATTTTTTGATTCATGGCTTATTTGATGTTAAAACTTGGATAAACATACTCTATGCAATACTTAGACCTCCGAGAAACACTTTGGTGCAAATCCTGCGGCTAGATTTCATACGCGTAATTCTTGAACTTTAGGGTTTTAGGCTACGCATAAGTCATCTTCTAGCGTAACTATTTGATGTAGTTTCATGCCATGATCTGTCTCAGAATGAATGTATGGGTCAAAATTGATGTTATGATGATTTTATTTTTCAAGCACACTGCTCGTATAACTCAAAATCAAGGTTATTTGAAAATCTACATAAGGATCACCTTACGTAAAAGTTATGCGTAAGAGAAATCTTACAGCGTAAGCTGTGCAGCGTAAGGTTCTACAAGGGACTCGCGTATCTGTGAAGGATATGCGTAAAGCAATGACCACTACGCATAAGGTCTACTCTTACGAGTAAGCCTTCGCACGCGCAAGGTTTTATATCGCCTACGGCGTAAGCTTTACAGTAAGGTCCTTTTCCTACGCAGCTCTGGTGAGGTCCACTTTCCTGGCGTAAGCTTGCGTCTGCGCGTATACTTGTTTCGCATAACTTTGCTACCATTTCTACGCCCTTGAATATACCTTCATTATGAATTATTCAGCGTGCAAACTTGTAAATAAACTAAATCATAACGTCCGCGAAACCAATAATGTCACTAATAAGCTTAAACGTTCAATATGTTGTGTTAAATAAGTGATAACATAAATTTTAAAACTTAAAGTTAACTAACTCACTTGCGAATCTTATCAGCGTCATTGGACTATTGAACAAACAAGTGACTTTGGACTCGTAACTATCATTGACATTACACATTCAATAATTAGACAATAAACATTTGACTAACATTATGTCTTTAGATATGTTGGTTCTTTTGTAAATGTATTTCGGAATCGACATGGTCGCTCAAATGAATGTGGATGCGAGGGTTCTCACCTGATTGCCGATATCTTCCCCTAATGGCTATCAGGAAGATTGGAAAGAGTCTAATCGAGTTGACTTTGAAAACTCTCACTGCTGGAATCTTCATGCTCTCATTGTTTGTGGATGTTCTAAAGAATCATCCCTACGAGGTACATGCTCTCACACTCCGCATTTTGTTCGATACAGAGACATATCTACATCATTCGGAATACAATGCAGATGGTCAAAGTTAAAATCTTTGTGAGGCGCTCAATCACAAGCAACTCACCATCACACCTGCGACTTTCATTCTCCTCATTCCACGACATCATACCAGCGAATCGTGCACCCTCAGAGAAAGTTTACAATTCTTGATCAATATTGGGTATGACGAAGCTTCAGGGGTTATCATTAAGCATTCTCACGTGAATCTCAAGAACATCCTCGCCTTGGAGAACCCTTTATATCATCATCACCAAAATCCATTTAAATTGGTGGCGGTGACAGTGGCTATACCGAGCATCCCATTGAGCTCGTGGGCTGCAAATCTTTTGGGCTCTAATCAACATGAAGCACATCGAAGTTGAAGCTCACGATTTGGGATGACATGATGACATTCCTCAAAAGCTTGGCTCAAAGATTCCCTATCGAGATATACTAAAGAAACTTTGATCGGGAGCACTTGGGTACAACCTGACATTCCCAAAGAAGAATCAGCTCAATGACCCGACAATCATGACATGTTGGTGAACCCACTCTATGAGTCAGTTTAAGGAGTCAAGCGACTAAAACAAGGTCTGTTGTATTGCGGATCACCTTCTCGCAGGATGAACTCAAACGCTCTATTATAAAAGATATTTGGTTGCGGTGGAAGAGCAAAGTTGGATTTCTTGATGAAATCTTCTGTGCGCCTTTAAGGAGAACCGAGAAGAGGAAGAATGCGAGGAGATCTTTAAGCTGAGAGTGAGATCGAACTTCAGGAGGAATCCTCCACGAAGAGGGCAAAGAATAGTTCCCTCAAGGGCTGTTTCCATTCCTATTCCCAAGATTGAACCATAAGCCAAGCAAAGCTAGCGGAGGGACTCAGGGCGCATGGATGAAGAGGGGGAACTCCGGAAGATGTTCACACTTCAGCGGTATCAAACCTCCTAGTCCACCTGGTGACCAAGGAAAGGGAAGACTCGAGTACTTGTGCCTTATGAGAAGCTTCAGGGGGATGAAGAGCCCTTTAGGCTGAATTACGAGGAAAGGTTTCAAATTCCAGACTCCAACTACGTGGCAAAGAATTTGCTAAGGGATCAAATGGGTGGCCAGTCAAGTGGTGGAGTTCAACCTACACCAAATCGATGTGGTTAAATGGCCGATAAAGGGATGCTGGTGCCTTTTCCACTTGTACAACAACAAAACGTTTGGAGGACACTCTTGAGTATGACTTTGAGGAACCAGAAAAGAGGAGAAGGAAAAAGAGCGAAAAGACTTTGGTGATGAAACAAAGGCCGGACTCACGACTAATTCGGAAAAGATGATGGCCGATTATGATAACTTCTTCAGATAGACAATCCAACCGTCCTAAGGAGAAACCTGGAACCTCCTAAGACCCGAGTCTCCTCATGTCTCTCCGTCATCGATTCTTAACTTCTCATTCTTCACCACCACGTCATCAAAAGACCAACCAAATCAACATCATCAAATCAGTGAAGAAGCCAACGCATCTTGGATGTCTCATACAAAGTCGAATCATTAAAGGCTGTCAAGCGGTCAGAGAAGAAATATTACTAAGAAGAATTTATATTTTCTTTCTTAGCGACCCGGATACTAATATCTTCATGATGACAAGGCGAGATGAAAGTTGAAAGGGAGTATTTGTCCAGAGCTCATGAAAGATGATTTTCAAGGAAAATGGGCTAGATGATCAAAGAATACTCTCACAAGTTCCTTATGGAGGTCGTTCCTAAACTGACAAAGGAGATATATACAAAACAATAACTTTATCCGAATCTACTTCTTTAGCCAAGCAAAGCCATGAAATCAACTCCAATGAATTTGAGCATCAATCTAGTTGAATCCACGATAATCTTCTCATGATTGAATTGGTGAACGGCTAGTAGCTCAAATGTCGCACGCTCACGCAAGCGTTTTTTTGCCTCACCGCGAGCTAAATTGTTTGAAGCATTGCTTGAATACCTTCAATTCGGCATCTGAGAGAAAAGGTGTAAAGGCCCAAGCGTTGAGGCGGCGAAGACAAAGATCGAGGATAAGGATAATGAGCTAACGCCAAAAAGTCGGTGAATCATCCTCATTCAGTACTCAATGCAACTTACTCCACCCCAAAGGACTCGGCTCAACAAAGATCCCTCCTCGTTCTTCTCTTGACGGATAAACCTCGGGGATTACGAGCTACGCCCCGAGACTCAAAAACCCGGTGATCACTTTGAGTATACGGGGTGGTGGCGATGAAGAATACCATGAGCCAACAACAACCACCTCTCCGGACAAAGTCTAAGAACCAGAACCCTCTCTAGGCCTAAGAAAAGAAGAATAAGACAAAGGCCCCAAGGCTGGCGTCTATCATGGCTAGATGAAGATAACACACAGGAATTTGAATGGTTTTCTACACTTGTTAATTCCACTCCCTACCTGGTGAAGGTCAAGATCGGTAGTGACGGTAATACATTGGAGCATGCCCCAAAAGATTCTACTGCAAGAAAATTCGAGTGAAGAAGATGGCGAAATCGAGTTGCGCTGAATCAAGAATGAAGCTTTTCAACTGTTAAAATAGCTCGAGAAAGTGCCATTGGTGAATATCACCTTGAAAACATTGCTCGAGCTTGCAAATGTCAACAACATGGATTGGCTCAGCAGAAGCAAACATCGACTTTACCAATGCACGAGGACAACCCTCCATATTACGGTGGTCTAAACCTCTACCAACAATTGGCCAACCAAATGAGCCTCGAATTCCATTCTGATATTTCTTCAACAAAGACTTGGATTTTCTTCTACATGGTGGCGATGGTTCAGGAAATAAGCTAGCAGAAATTGCTACATCAAGCGATTTCGGCGGGACCTTAATATACTCTCAGTTCGCGCATAGCCATATGAGGAAAGATACAACCACTTGTTCTACCACTAGTTTATGTAGTATGGAATTGAGTATAGAATGACCGTATGATGACTCCAATGTAAGTATTATAGGAGCTTCAATGGCGTAGGAGCGAAATCATACATCACTACGAAGCTGCATAAGTTCGAAATCTCAACATGTAAAGAAGTGTTTAGTACTAAGAGTATCGTTGCTTCATCTCTGATAATCAAACGTTGATGCTTTAGATCTCTCGTCCAAATGGGACTACACTTTTCTCAAGAATATTTGTGGTCAAAGGCAAGGCGAAGGATTATGCATTCCTCTGAAGCGGACTTTGAGAAATTTTCTATCAATGACATTGAAGACATGTACCTTGCAAAGTACGAGGGTCACATGAGACAATTTTCAAGCTGAGTACAACGTGAATTCATCAAGTCATTGCTCATCTTCATCGGGAGCGCATAGTCATCAAAGAGCGTGTAGAAGATCTCCCGGCTTGCATTTGTTGAATCTTATCGGACGCGTGTCGCTTCGGCTCCACCTTGACGACATTGGCGGCGGCTCTCTGTATACACTCATCGACAAAACCATTGGGTTGTTTACGCTGATGAACTTCAAAGAAATTGCTTAATGGCGTGTAGAGATCTTCACAAGTTTGGGGATCACACTTTGAAGATAGTTAGGGAGCGGTTGGCTTTCGGTTGAAGGATATACATCAAAGATTGGGTCTCCTAAGCGATGGAATTCTGAGGGATGAAGGGATGTGAAGAGGATCATCCGCACTGATGATTGATGAGCGGTTGTATCGAAGGGATCGGTTCAGGAAGATTGGAAAAGCTTTGTTGGTGGTGACCGGTTAGCGTCATGAGGCTTTCAGCGCGGATTCACACTCCAGCAACATCACAGGACTACACAGGTACCTTGGCTGCTTCTTTCATTATAAATTTGGATATGATTTATTATGACAATGGCGTGCACAAATTACGGTGTACAACCGGCTCTTACCAAATAAAGGACCTTTGTGGTACGCTTGCCACATCCTTATAAAAGGCGAAGCTTCTTCTTACTTTTGAGTAAAACCTATCAAACCTTTCACTTTTCAAGATTTTGCTCAAAAGAACAAGTACTTCCCTTATGATTTCAAAACCTCAACGTTTATATCACTTGTTGAGGGGGTATTTGACTTAAAATATTTGTTCTAAATTGTTCCTGATGGTCATCTTCAACTCAAAATGGTCATATTTATTCTCAACATTTCTTCAAAATAACAGCTTGTTTATATGCCATTTTTGAGGGAAAATTTATGTGATAAATATGTTGATATGTACATGAATCTACGTAGATATAGACTTAACCTACAATTGACGATATATTAAGCTATTAGTAGCTTCGAAAAGACTTGTTGTAAAATATAACTTTTCACATACACATCATAACATTAACACAAGGTAGAATATAGATGGAATTCTAGAGAGAGAAAGTTAGAGGTTTAGGGAACTTAGTGAGAGAAAGTGAAAGATATTATTATGAGCTCCAACTCTCTACCTTGGAGGTAGAGAGTATTTATAGTCTTACATAAGCGCCACACATGCGGTACGTGGATCGGGCATACAGATGGGTAAAGACCGTCCGTCCTCCACGGTGTTACACAGCTAAATACTACTTAACATAAAATAACTATGACTACGAGCTTTCTAGCGATTACATATACTTGAGGTGACCGACTCTTTAATACCGGAATTTCTAATTCCTAACAATCTCCCCCTAAGGAGGTCACCTCAAACATATACTAAAATGACATTGAATACAATCAGATATTACATTAACAATTGATCTTGCATTCTTGATGTAGTACTTTGCTTCGAAGCTCGTAGTCATTGATTCTTCTCATTGCATGTTTGGTTAATCAAGTGGAGGTCTTTTCTTGATCGCGTGATAATAATGTTGAGCCACTTTTGAGATCATCGGCTAATAGAAAATCTCGGATACATCCATTGTGGTGTTGGTATTATGTGATGTTGTGACTTTAGGACCGACATGCTCACATTATGGATCATGATATCTTCTCATCAGAGTAGCGGAAGCATTTGTTGAATCATGATATTGGCGGCGGCGTAGCGAAGCATGGAGTAAAATATCGAGTCATTGATGCACTAATCATGATTTCTTTTGAGATGAATGTGTTAGGTGAGCATGTCGGCTATGGATTGACCTTCATTACGATCATTTGCAAGCGTCGGTGTACACGCATAAGGCAGTTAGCAATAAAGCGCCGCGAAAGTGTCTTTGATCACTTTCGATGAATTGAGGTACGCCCACGGTTCCCCGTTGATCGATACAAGTCTTTGCACTGTGATCGGTATAATTCGAAGAATTTCCTTGTGAGGGTTTCGCGGTACTCTAAATTTGTTCTCAAACCGGAACGTCTCAAAGAAGACAACACGGGTGAGTGAACCGGCAATTTGAGTCCGATTGATGAAAAGAGATTTGAAAAACAATCGTGTATTGCTCAATAGAAATTGTTTTTGCAATATTACGAAGGTTTTAATGAAAATCAATTATCAATCATAAAACACCTTTTGATTTGAAAAATTAGTACACGATCGACGTGCTAATGAAAAGAGTTTAAAAGCACAAAGACTGGTTTTTCAAAGGTATCCGTCAATCCATAACTTTGAACGAGGATTGATTCAAAGATTGAATAAGCCCCATTGTTTACGTTCGGTTGTCACATGGTTGATCTGTATAATAGATCTCACATGCCACCTACCGGGAGCTTGTTAGATGTTGGCTCCAGAAGGCTTTCCATCTTCATTGTGAATATGTAAACATATCACTTTCGGATGTTACGGCAATACCACAAGGATAATGCGTAGGACTCAAGATATAATCTCTCTTTCCACATTGTGTGAAGCAGAGAGTCTTCATTGAAAGTGTCCTAATGAGATTTATTGATGATCTCGTGGCTCTAGACTCAATTTGTGCATATTTGGATCCTATATAGGAGACTAGGGAGAGGGTCTCCTTCTTCAATATCAACAATCTCTAAGAGAAAGTCGATAGATAATGTCGGTTCCCGTGAGAATGAAACAAGTCCTTTTAAGAGGAACTTGAGTGGTTTGGAAAGTTGAAGTGCGGTCGTCCTTTGGGTCCATGGCGTCTTGTCTTCAATACCGATGTTACCATCAGTAGCATATGAATTGAACCGGTTTACGCCTAAGGTTGAATAAATGGAGGGCTATTTGTTTTCACCCTTTTCTCATTCAATTCTTTTAATTCTTCAACCCCTTCAGTGCTTACCGAGACTTCATAGCTAGAACCTTGTTGGGTTTATTCGATTACTAGCTTCGATCTCAGTCCGCACTCTTCCCATATCTCATTTTTCTCCTTTTATCATCATACCTAAGAACTCTACACTAACTAGTGGATAGTCCCTGGGTAGATCCCTCCGGTTCTGCGGATCATGGGAACAAATACCTAACCTTATCATCCTTATATCACCATACATAAAGTAAAGTTGGTCGGTCTATTTGGTATTGTTCATCTGCCATTGGAACCAATTGAAAACCATTTGAAAATCAATCGAGATACTTGTGATATATTATCAAAGCATTTTGTACACGAATTGTTTTGATATTTTAGAACGAGAACTCCCCCTCAACATGTGCATCAAGTATTTGAAAATGTTTTGCACAAGGAGGCAAGAGAAAGAATTAACTTCTTTGATTACCATTTTCTAAAAGATATCAACATCACTTCCCTAATCGAATCAAGTAGATAAAGCATTTTGGGAAGGATGAGGTTTTCATGATTTTGCTCCCCTCAATATGTGCCTCGAGGTTTGAAAAGAGTTTTGCACATACTAGAGGAACACGCACATTGAGATAAGTGATCACGTTTCAAATCATTGTGGTTTAAGATAGATGCTCCCCTCATGTGTGCATGGAAAATTTGAAATCGTTTGTCACCTACGGGGAGGCAAACATGCTAATCACTTAAGAAACCATTTATCGAATTATCGGTTTAAATCCTATTTAAATCACAACTTCTTCCCCGATCACAATTATCAAAACATTTGAGATTTGTGATCTCTGTAGATTTAAATTGATTTTGAAAGCTTTTAAGGAGAGAATTGTGACTTGATTATGAAAGCGTTTTAAGCGATAAGGATCGATGTTGAGATTTTAAACTCCATTGGTTAAACATGCATGTACATCTTTTGAAAACAATTTAATGCCAAATAACTTTTAATTTAATTGAAATCATTCTCCCCTCAATCAATGACATAGGTTGTTGATTGAGAGATAGAGATTTTGACAAATAAGTCATGATGATTATCAAAAATAGAGGCGAGTTATTTTTCAAAGCATTTAGTTTTCATGAGATAAATGTTATAGAATCCGAGCATGGAATTTGAAAACATGGTAAAACATGGCTCTGTTCTTTCTTTTAAAAACGGGTTATTGCACGAAAATGACAATAAACCATTGTTTCTCTTTCTCTCAAACATATTTCTTTTGATTTTTTTTTTTTTTTTTTTTTGAATTGAACAACATCTAAAGTCCGTGTCATTCTTTGAATGACAGCACAAAGACCGTAGATATTATCGAACCGAGAAAAAACGCATGACAAAATGACAATATTTTTTTTTGAATTTTTTTTTATGGATTTTTAAGTTTTTATGGATTTTGAAGGTTTTATAATTTTGTATTTTGTTTTTGAATAATATATACAAGAGATAGATGAAGATAGACCTTTACTCCTCGTCTTCCTCACGAAGGCGTTTGAGTGTTACGGTTGAAGGCTTTTCAAGCCAAGGCGTGGAAGAATAAACTCAAAACGTTCTCTTGGAAGAGCTTTCGTGAAGATGTCAGCTAGCGATATTGAGACCTCACAAAATATAGTTCCACCACACCTTTTTCCACTTGTTCCACGATGAAATGATGTGAATGTCGATATGCTTTGCTCTTGAGTGTTGTACGTTGTTGCAAGAGAGAGCAATAGCACTTTTATTATCCCGATCTGAGAGGATTTTGTTGAATTCAAAGCCATAGTCGGAATAATTGAGATCTCATCCATAAGATTTGAGCACAACAAGATGACATGGCTATGTATTCGACCTCGTAGAGAAATAGAAGTACTCATTTGCTTCTTTGAAGACCGACTCACAAGCTTATCACCCAAGCGAGCACCTCGGATGTACTTGGCGTGTATCTTGACAACTGCATGATCGGCATCGCATAGGCGTTAGTGACATACCGGTGTCCTCCGGGTACCATAGTCCCATATTGATGGTTCCTTGGAGATACCGAAAGACCCGTTTAAGCGCTTCAAGGTGCTTTTTAGTAGGCTTAGCACGGTATCTAGCACACATGCAAGCGGCGAACAAGATATACGGTCTACTAGCTGTGAGGTACATCAGGGATCCAATCATACTACGATATTTTGTTTGGTCAATCATGATCCTTGAGTGGTCCTCATCTAGTTTGGTTCGGTCAATCATGGGGGTGTCAAGCGGTCACATGAATCAAATCCAAATTTCTTTAAAATCTCATTTGCATATTTAGATTGATTTATGAAAATGCCTCAGGGACTTTGTGAAATTTGTAATCCCAAGAAAAATGACATTTGTCCCATCATTGACATTTGAAACTTAGAACTCATTTCATTAGAAAATGATCACATTCCATTGGGTCGGTCGAGGCAAAAATAATATCATCAACATAAATTTGAACATGAGTTAAATGTTTGCACGACTTCACTGGTGAACAATGTAGGATCAAGCTGCTCCTTTGAATCCGGATGATAGAAGAAACTTTGTGAGTGTATCATACCATGCCCTCGGTGCTTGCTTTAAACCGTAGAGAGCCTTCTTCAGACGATAAGCGTGAGTAGGATGCTCTTGATTCACAAATCCTTCGAGGTTGGTGGCGTAGGCGACTTCTTTAAGATCTCCGTTCGAAATGCGTCTTTACATCCATCGATACACTACCATGTTCTTACTAGCGGCGTTAGCGAAAGATTCGATTGCCTCGATTCGAACAGCGAGGAGCAAAAGATTCTTCAAAGTCTATACCCTCCTCTTGACGATATCCTTTAGCAACTAAATGAGCCTTGTTTTTCAACACATCACCATGCTCATCAAGTTTTACTTTGAAGATCCATTTGAGTGCTATAATCATAGCACGATCGGGCGGTACTAACTCCCATACATCAAGTCGATCAAACTCATGAATTTCATCTTGCATGGCATTGAACCGGCTATCTTCATTCATGGCGGTTTTAACATCTTTTGGTTCGATCTTAGAAAGTCCGGAGTTGAAGAAACACCATAAGGCATCGGTTGCAAGTTGTTTCGGGTTGATCTGAGGACGAGGGATTTCCAATGATGTTGTCTATTGGATGATCGTGAGTCCATTTTCGGAGGTGTTCATGTGGCGGTTGTTGAGGCGAGGTAGCTGAGTCGATGTCTCACGAAGAAGATGGTTCGATGATGATTGGGAGTAGCAAATATGTTTTCAAATGGAGCATCCTCAGGGGTAGCAAAGGGATTAACTTCATCATTGATGCCAGAAACATTTCCATGATGTACATTTGAAGAATGTTGATTTGTTGATGAGGCGAAGGATCAGCGGCGGGTGCTTCTTGACTTAAAGATATTGAGGCTGAAGGATTGACTTCATTCACAGGAATATGAGCATCCTCTGTTGGGGAATCATTACCTCATTAGTGTTTGAATCATCCAGTTCATCAAACATAGGATCAAACAATTTCTTTAATCATCTTGGATGGAGGTACATATGGAGTTTCTTGAGTAGAGTTTGGAACAAGAGATGAACCAATGGGACTTTGTCTTGAAGTCGGGTCTGAGCTGGATTGTCGGGAGCCATTTGACCGTCGACTCATCAAGCGTAGCGTGAATGGTTTCCATGATATTTGGGTTCTTTTGTTATAGATTCGGTATCCCTTTTTGTTTGGTGCATATCCTACAAATACTCCAATGTCAGCTTTAGCCCTTAGTTTCCCTAAGTCTTGACCCTCATTAGTTGGATAGCACAATGCACCAAACACACGAAGGAATGAGAGATTAGGTTTTCAGTTGTGGACAAGTTCATATGGAGTTTTCCATGAGCGGTGTGGATTAGGGAGCGATTTTGTGTATAGCATGCGTGGCGATTGCCTCAGAGAAACATTGGAACCTTTGAGTAAATCAACATTGTTCTAGCGGCTTCTACAAGAGTTCGATTTAGACTTTCAACTACACCGTTACGTTGAGGAGTTAGTGGAAACACTTCTTTGATGGCTGATTCCAATGCTTTCATAAAATTCACTAAGTTGTTTGTTGACAAACTTCGGTTCCATTATGTCTGTTCGACAATTACGGCGGTTTTGTTAAGTCGAACCTGCAGTTGTTTGATGAGTTTGATGATGATATCAGGAGTTTCATCCTTTGTCCTTAAGAACTTGACCCCGGTGAATCTAGAGTAATCATCAACCACAACTAACACATATTTCTTCCCAAAGATATTTTGTACCCTCATTGGTCCACATAAATCCATATGAATCATATGAAGAACTTACGTGCGAGTTAGTAGGTTTGGGTTTATGGGCATATTTCTTGCTTTTTCCCAATTGACATCTTGAACAAAGATGATCCTTTTCATACTTTAGTCTAGGTAAACCTACAACTAGGTCCTTTACGGAAAGATCATTGATGGTGCCGAAGTTCAAGTGATTGAGACGGCGATGCCATAACCATGACTTTGTTTTTGAAGCCTTTGATAACAAGCAGATTGGAGAAGACCTCATCATGTCATCGATAGAGATGGTGTAAAGGTTTGAACCACGAGTTCCTTTTAACAGTTCCTTACCATTAAGATCTCTAACAAAGCGGTATGTTTTCGAAGGCAACTTCTAGATCGAGTCCGCGAATTGACCAGCGAGAGAGCAGATTATGACCCAACCCTTCAACATAGTAGACTCTCGAGATGACACTATCACCAACAACATAATCTCCATAACCCATAATTGCACCGAAATGATCATTACCAAATCTAAGCAGTCGATGAATTTGCTCACGAAGTTCATGAGCATGACCGGTCTCGGTCATATGCTTGGAACGGCTGAGTCCGGTACCCGAGCGATTTGAGCGATCTGCGGTTGAACCTGAGACAAAAATGGATAAGCTGGATAATTGGGATCCCCATGCAAGAATGGGTTCCATTTGGTTAAGTAACAGATTTGGAACACCCACGCATCGAAATCGAAACATCCATATCGGAAGTAGAAGCAATGGAATCATTGGGAATAGATGCAATCTTTGGTGTATGCGTATTTGACCTATTCAAAGTATGTTTACTTCTTAAGGGAATAGTTCTACCGGTAGGCATCCATTTTCTAGTGGGCATAATCTTAGCAGTTTGAGAACAAAGCTGATTATTCTTATGGCCAAAAGGTATCCAATAATAACCTATCTTTATAAAAGTTCTACCTGTGGGTTTCCACTTTGTTTTCTAACATCTTTCGTTTTGCCTTTTTGCCTTATTTGCACGATTATTAGCATTAACAATTTTAGCGGGCATTTGACACATTAGACAAAGCATTCACACCACATTCATGATTAGCAACAGAATTCAAGCATGCAGCATTACAAGGTTTGCAAATAGTATCGAATTGAATTAATTTGATGCGCCTAAGGCTAATACTAGAATCAACACGATTCGTTTTATTCAACTCAAGCTTAAAGTTCCTAGATTGGTCTTCTACTCTCTTCCAATGCACATTCTTAGCTTGCAGGTCCTATCATTCCTTGTATTGTCTTGAGACTTTGACACTGCTTTCGCTTTAAAGTCACGATTACTCTGTAGAGGAATGGGAACATTAGTTGGTTGATCTAATTTTTGCATTCCTGAACTTGATGTGCAAGGATCTAAAGTACTAGAAGGCACATTAGTGTATACTTTAAGACTGTGATTTGAGCTTTTTGCGGGCACACTAAAGTTCACTTTCTTAGCACTAACATATCTGGAATCTGAACTACTTGAAGGCACATTAGTGTTTCCTTTTTTAAGACTGGGCATAGAGCGGATTTCCTGCTTGGCACTAGGCATAGAACAAGGCATCACAGCTTTGCCTTTTCACCTAAGGTTAAGGATTTTGGGCATGTGGCAATTACACATTCTAGCAACTCTTGAGATCGTTTGGCCCGGAGGCAAGCAAACCTAATTTCACTATCAAGAGGTTTGTTAATGAAATCCTCTTTGACAATCTCACGGAGACATTCTAGACTATCCTTAAGGTGAGCACAATATTCATGAAAAGCATGTTCATTATTCCTAAGATGAAGAGGAATATATTTAAGCATCCAGTGTATTTGCATCTAAGGGTGACTTTGAGACAACATTCTTATTGAAAACAAGTGGCGGTTTCCCATTTCCACGACTTCTTAGATTCTCAATTTCCTTTTGTAAAGACGTTATTTTTTGTTGTTTTGGTCACGGGTGACTTTCATTGAATCATATAACTCTTTAAAATGTCGTTTAACTTTTCATTTTCTTCTAGAAAACTCTCGTTTTCCTTTTGTAAGGCATCAACTAAGTTTTGAAGATGAAAAGTTTGAGAATTCTGAGAATCTAAAGGATGAGGCATTTGGGAGCTTTGTCATATTGTTCGTTTGACCCTTTAATTGAGAGATTTGGGCTTTCAACTTTACGATCGTGTTGCTTGAGCTTGAATCTGTTCATCACGTTTGTTAATTTGAAAAACTGCATCAAACTCTGGAGCATCGGACGATGTCTTGATATTTGAAGTTTTAACATTTTCTTTAAGATGTTGATATTTTAGTTGTAAATTAAAATGCTCAACTTCTAGTTTAGAAAAATGTTTAACCAAATTGTTGTGATCATCCAGTTCAATTTTCTCGTTTAGTTAAATTAGTTTTTCAAGCTCAATGACACGATCATGGGAGACTTTCGGGGCCCTGAGATAGTTCATGAAATTTGGAAGCATTAATAGAGCAATTTGAGCGATGAAAAAGATATCTTGAGCAACACATTCAATAATAAGAGTCTCATTTAAGGTATGCAAGTTCTTCCTCTCAATCTCATTATATTTTAGTGCGCGCTCATAATCACTAACTTCAACTACCATTGCATCAAATTCCTTTTCCATTTCTTTAATATCTGATTTTATCCCCTTTTAAGACTCTCAAAATGATCTTTTAGTTGTTTAAAGAAAGGCATGACCTCAGTTAAATAACATTCTTTCATTTGCTCTAAACCCCTTTCCCCTTGATTATCGATTGGGTGTGATCCTTTTCTTACAAGTTTTCTCAAAATCGACAAATAGTTGAAGAATAACATATTGGGTGATTAAGGTCTTGCTCTTAGTGGCAATAGTTCTAGGAACTAAATGCATTGGAGTATTTGGAGGATACTCGATCGCTTTAGGCAATTTCCTAAGGGGATTCTTTTCAACAATATTTTCGACTTTTTGCAAGTCCATATCCTTTTTCAGAACACTTGTTAGGGGGTCAACAATGTTTGAGGCTTAAACATGTTCAAGGAAATCCAGTTTTCCTTCTTGTAGTCATGGGGAGTGATAATAATCTTTTTCTCTTTGCATTTCGGGTCATCTAGTTTTTGTTCATCCTTTCCCTAGTGACTTCATCGATTTCTTATCTTCCTCGTGCACTCAAGCGCAACTAGGTTTACGCCTAGGCTTAAGAATTTCATTACCATCATAAAGCACCTTATGAGCATTTCTAGTCTTTTTAATTACCTCTGGATTTGGTTCCTCAACAAGGGGAATGCTATGCTTATAAGCTTAAGACTCGATGTTTAGTGACCATGTGGCGATCTGAATGGTGTTTCCTTGTATGTACAACTTGTTCTCAAGTTTGTTTTTCAAAGTTTTCTGATTAGAAAAATCTCTCAAGAGTTTTGATTCCTTTGCATTAAATTCTTGCTTAAGCATTTTCACATTTTCTTGAAGTTCTTGTTTTTGTTTAGATGTTTTATAGAGTTTTTCTTGCAAGGAATTTAATTCTTGTTTCAATACTTCTTCTCTAAACTTACTTTTTCTAATTCCTGTACTTACTTGGTTATCCATTTCATGCTCACGAGTGGTCAACTCAAACTTAGCACGTTGTTCATAAATAGCAACACGTTCTTTATAGGCATTTAGTTTAGAAATAATGGAATCATCGAGGGGCACATGCGGTGTATTCATCAAAAACATAGTCATTGTTGATTTGCGGAAGATGCATCACTTGGTACAACTTCACTTTCACTTTGTTTCACATATTGATCATATGGGACAATATTGATATTACCCATATTTTCAATATTTGATTCAATAGTTTGAGTTGATTGTACTTTGTCATGCATCTTTTGCACATCGGCATCATCGTATAGTTTTAATACCTCTGAGATGAGCTTGTCATGGGATGGCCCCGCTAGTGATGAAGAAGAGACCTTGGGAGAAACCATTGGAGAAATGCTAGCCATAAAAATGTGTGTGCCGTAGGTCCATCATCCACATCAGAGTCGTATGCATCACGGTCAGCGACTTGAAAGGCATTCGATGATTGTGACCTATCTCTGAATAGGTTGCTCATCCACATCGCATCATAGGTCTTGGCATTGCCCTGGCGGCTAAGAAATAGCAATTCCTCTTCATTCAAAGTAGCACCATTGTCACGAGCTTGAGCGGCATCATCTTATCTCGAAGTAATCGGCATTCGTGTGCGCTTTGGAGATGTGCAGTTCCTTGCAATGTGTCCCTCTCCACCACGGTTATAACATTTGATGAGCTTAGTTTGACCTTGGTTACCATTCCTTCCTCGATTATGGTTTCCAACATAACCTCTCCGGCTCCACCTCGTCCACGATCATCTTGTCTTTCTGTCTGGTTGCACACGATCCTTCCATCTTTAATAGTGGCTTGATTGTGTGGGTTAGATGCATTCGAGGTTGTTGTTGGTTTGTGGGAGAGTATTCATGTTTTGACTGATGAGAAGAGCTAGTTGATTAATGAAGCTACCCACGTGAGTATCGGCATCGGACTTGTTTGTACATAGGATCGGGAATGAGTTTGTGATTACCATTACCCAAGGGTATGACTTGTGATGCTTTGGTTGTGATATCGATGTTTGAGTAGAAAGGCGTAGAGTCATTAGGCGAGCTTGTCTCTCCACTGGTTGGTTTTGCTGATTGAGAATTAATTTTTCAAACATAGCATGTCTCTCATTCCGAAGGAGGAAGGCATAGAGTTGCTCATAGTTTGTATTCTTCAATCCTTTAGTGAGCTTCACAGCGGTAACAAACTTGTGCCATTAGGGATTCATGTTGTTCACAAATTTTGAGTTCAACTGAATGTTAGGCATAGTCATTCCGATGTTCCTCATGTCATTAACTAACTTATGAAATCTCACATAGTACTCATAGACACTCTCATCTGGTTTCATCTTGAAATGCTCAAATTAGTCATAGAGTTGGGATTCTCTGTCTTCCATAGTTAATTCAGAACATGAGAGAAGCATCTTAACATTGTCCCACTGCCTTAGCATCGTGTTATGATTGATCGACTTGTAGATGTCTTTAGGAAGACCTTGAAGAACAATGTTTGAAGCCCCGATATCTGCATCAAATCTCTTTTTATCCTTATCATCAAGCTCATCATACATCTTAGGTCTATCCATTCCGTAAACAGAGTTACCATCGCATTAGTATCAAGTATGTCTCTAGTCGTCTCAACTCGATATGGTCCTTCATCAATGGATTTGAGAATGTTGACACCATTTTCCTTTTCAAGGCAATACAAGTCTAATTCGTTGAGCCCAAGAGTCGTAGTCAGTTCTGTCAAGCATGGGTGGGCGAGTATCTGAACGGTTGCTTGAACATCTTGACCTTGATGGAGATAGATAGTGGGA
Source organism: Chrysanthemum makinoi (assembly GCA_910596185.1). Lineage (NCBI taxonomy): Eukaryota > Viridiplantae > Streptophyta > Magnoliopsida > Asterales > Asteraceae > Chrysanthemum > Chrysanthemum makinoi. Next base: position 303,802,394 of record OU343224.1, read on the forward strand.
GCGTTGGTAGACATGTTAACAGATTATACGGGATTTTATAGCTCTATGATTAAACCGGAAAATGGATTCTTTCACGGGATTTTCTAGAATCAAGAGAAAAGTAAACAATCACTCAAGACTCTAGATGATAAAATACTAAATCGCTAGAAGATAATGCACTAAGTAGCTAGAAATTAGTGCACTAAGTCGCTAGAAATTAATGCACTAAGTCGCTAACCCTTAATTAAGCTACACCCTAAATTAAGCTAGAGTCCCAAGTAAATACTTGAAAATACAAATTAAGCTAAGTAGTAACTCGCTACTGACTAAAGTAAGCTAACAAATTTTGGCGACAATTAAGCTACACAAGTAAGCTAGAGACACAAGTTAAGCTAAGAGCAACTTCACTCTTGACCAAAGTCGCTACCACAGAGTAAGCTACCGTAGTGGAGAATCCACTACTTGTACTTTAACTTCGCTAGATCTAACTCTAGTTCCAACAACGTAAAGTCGCTACAAAAATGTGAAGCAAGTCGCTACCAAGAAACTATTCGTGAGCTAAAGTTAAGCTAGCTTGAAAAACCATATAAACCTCACTTTTCAATCCAAAAACAACCCAACCAAGATGATTCAAGCTTACCAAATGAAAACCTAAACACTTTTGATGATTCTAAACATAAAAGTACAACCAAAATCTAAACTTTAACACTAGAAATCAATCAAATGATGCTAAAACCACTAAACTTTTTCAAACTTAAAAACCACCTAAAAACCACTAGAAATCCAAAGATGTGTAAGATATGATCTAACCATGGCTCTTGATACCAATTGTAAGATATAACTTTTCACATACACATCATAACATTAACACAAGGTAGAATATAGATGGAATTCTAGAGAGAAAGTTAGAGGTTTAGGGAACTTAGTGAGAGAAAGTGAAAGATATTATTATGAGCTCCAACTCTCTACCTTGGGAGGTAGAGAGTATATATAGTCTTACATAAAGCATACACACATGGTACGTGGATCGGGCATCTGAGTGGGTAAAGACCGTCCGTCCTCCACGGTGTTACTTAACTAAATACTACTTAACTTAAAATAATTACGACTACGAGCTTTCTAGCGATTACATATACTTGAGGTGACCGACTCTTTAATACACGGAATTTCTAATTCCTAACACAAATGCGGAAATAATTTCAAGTTCTATCCTTGCGGCTAGTAAATGTAGCGTGTCTGATTCCACTTGTGAATATTTCGCCTAAACTTACGACAGCGGTATTTGTCTTTTGAAGGTTTGACAACCTTTAGAGTTTTGCATTCCTTTCCACACACCTTCAAGATACTATTAGAGCTAGTTGTCACCTAAAAGGCATATGACAATTTTGTAACTCTTATCTTAGCGTGTCTTCGAGGAGAATGTCTATCTTGAGTCGATCAATTCAAAGTCCTTCTTCCCCTTTTTTGATTTTGTCAAACTTTAAAACACATGTGTGGAGGAGTATTTATGAAAATATAAAACTCTTGAAGTTCAACATGTTTTCATTTACAAACACTTTCAGTGAGATTTTCATGAAAATGGTTTTATGGCAATGGAGTTATAAAAGGGATTAAGGTTAGGAATAACCATCCAAGTATGATCCTTTGATTTGGGAGGATCTACCAGGACACTACCAAGTTAGAATTAGAAGTCCAGTCCTTAGGTATGATTGTAAATTGCGAAAATTGAGAATCGGAGAAAAGTTGAAGAATTAAAAATAACAAAGATTAAGGGTGAAAAATAGCCCTCAGTTATTGTATTCAACTTAGGCACAGGGTTCAATTCATATAGGGTTGTAGCTACAGTGACACCATTGGATTAAAGAGCGTCATGGACCCGGTGGCCATGCACTAATCATTCTTAGCCACTCAAGTTTCTCTCTTGGAAACTTGTTTCATTTCACGGGGAACCCTAAGTAAACTACATGATGCTTAGAGATCTTTGGTATTGAAGAAGGAGACCCTCTCCACTGGTCTCCACTTTCGGAGAAAACCTAAAGCGCACTAGTGAGTCTAGAATACGAGATTCATCAAAAGATCTCTTAGGTACACTTTACATTTCATTGGTTTCAACTGAAAAATAAGATCATCGGTGATGCGTTAATAGAGTCCTTCAAAAGTCTTAGCAATGCATGCGTAAAGCATTTATAGAGAGGTTCACTATTTGTGATCCTCCGTGATTGACATGGAAACTCTGCCGGGGTCAACATCAACGGCCACGGCAGTAGAGTCGCCGGTAACTCCCGTGGATTAAGCTTAGTGTGTCTCAAGCGGTCTACGGTCGTGAGGTGATATGTTGGATGTACTTCCTCAACGACTCATCTAACCTATAGTAACCCATGCCCGATTTTTATGGCGTTTATCTCACTTGTCAGTTCGAGGAGCGGCCTTTGTAAATTAGGTTGTTTTCAGCACTATTCTATTAACAGAACATTCAACTACTTGTAAGTGCGGATCAGGCTTATTACTAACCAGTTTTATGTTTACTTCTTATGGAAGCTCTGGCAGCGGTGTCTGAGATTCTTCACATGCTCGATCACCCATATATCATGTGTGAAGTTCTCTCGAAGGCAACACAAAAGTCGATCCCGAATGATTCGTCAATCAAAGGATCTACAAAGTCTTTAAAGACTTAAAGAACTTCATGGTAGTGAATTCCAAGCGTTAAAGCGTGTGAGCATGTTGAAGAATGGCGTAAGGAAGCTTTATGTGAAGCGAGACAGAGACTTGATGGAACAACAACATACTATCACTTGTCATAAAACGATGATCGATAAATTTTTGCTTGAACAAAGATTAAGATGGCGTCAAAAGCATAAGCATTTAAAGAAAGACAATTTCTCCCGTTTTACGCAACAGGGATTGTTCAAAATCAAGAGCAATTCTTCTCACAAGAAGAAAGAATGTCGAGAAAGGCGTCAAAAGCTACTATTACATCAGAGCACTTTCGATTCATCACCAACACTTTTATTTAGGAATCACTCCTAAACCTTAATTCAAGTGTTAGTAATTTTATCAAATGTAATAGTTAGCTTAATATTTTAGTAATTAGCCTTAAGCTTATGTAGAAAAAGGCCCATGAGCAGGCCTCCAACTTAAGGAAAAGGATGGGAACTAGGAGTGTTGCCCTAGCTCCCGCTCCTCCATAAATACCTCATGTAAACCCTCACTTGAGGTTGGTTGTTCAATTTATTCTTTCATTTACACTACTCAAGGTAGTCCATAGCATCGTGTGTGTGGGTTTGTTTATTGTTCAACCGATCTCATCTCCATCTTATGTCTTCTATTGTTACTTGTGTTGCATATTTGGGAATACCACGATTGGTAGTGACTCCGCTTCAACTTCCGAGTCCTTAAAATTGAGGTAACACCACCTATCTTTTGATGACCATTTGTGGATGATTCTCTTCTAGGTGAGTGGTGGGAATTGTGATGCCAATTATCTAGGAGACTTTATATTAGGTCTCCTTCTTCATATCAACAATTTGGAGAAAATCTTTGTGGATGAAAGTTTAGGTTGTCAAATCACGGTCCAAGCATTTGAGATTGCACCATAAGATTGCTAGAAGGCTATGTCGTTTCACGGCGTTCCTTTCTTAGGTGCTTTGTGATCCTTGCCACTATTTTGCTTAAGTTCATCTTTATTACGTTTGTGACTTTCGTTCTCGGAATTCTTTATCTGTCTTTTTAGGTGCATGCGTTAATGTTGTGTCCTACTTCTCCATGGAACTTCATGATACTTGTTTCATTTTTCAACTTCATCATCTAAGTAAGCATTCTTCGAGAGGAGGAGTCGGAATGACCCTAACCTAACGCCTTTCATTACGCATATATGTTAATTTCTTTGGGCATTTTGGAAAGTGTTGAACCTCTCTTGAAGCCTTGCTTTTGTCAATCATACTTGGTTAACGGTGCATTTTTACCAATTGTTTTGTATCATTTTAGATCAACATGGCATACATTTTTCATGGTTGCAGTCTTTACTTCCCAGCGGAGGCAAAAGTTCGGCGGTTTGAAATATATCATCTAGATCACCGATTTGGGTATATTATCATGCGATATTTGGTCACTTGAGTTAGTGATTCCATGCATGAAATTTTGGGAAACCTTCATGAGATGTTAGGGCTCCCCCAATTTTGAAACATCCTGCTTTAGCATGTTGGCATATTGAGATCTTACCAAAGCGAATTCTTCTATGGTTTCTCCTATTTTTTTTTTTTTTGTTTGATATGGTGAAGCATTTCACTTGGATTCTTGATGCACTTAAAAACGCCTTTTCTTTAAGTTTGACAAAACTTCCTTTAGTTATTATCATTTTAATACACACCTATTCAGTTCTTTGTGGGAGATGATTTCATAAAAATTAAAACCACATCCTTAAGCAGAATCCGGTGAGGGTAGAGTTGAAAATGTGGCACCATATTAGCAGCGTTCTACCTTCTATTTGCGGTTTAAAATTTTTAAGGTGTAAATCTTACGGCTCGGTCTTGCGCCCATCGGCGACCATATGTCTTTCAACATTAGTAGGCATTGGCGTCTTCTTCTTAGGCATGTCAAATGGTGAGCGAATCTTGGAGTGAATGAATAGGTCTCCTTGCATACCCATGGCCTAACTAAGTCGTCATTCTAGACATCCGACCTTTGCCTCTTTTGATGTTATGGGAACTCGTTGTGTGTTCATCTCCATTTTCTTAAGCCGGAGTGTCGTCGGACCTTCGTTATTGTTCAACTACATTAGTATCCTTGAGAATAGGTCACCAAATAACCATCGTTCCGTTCTTTGCGAGAAGAATGGTGTAGGAGGAGCAATAACCATTAACGTCTGTTGATTTCTCTCAACTTCCGGAACACATGGAGATACTCTACTCTCTGTTTCAACTTCCTTTTGAGCAGCGTTTTATGTTTTTCGCATAGACCCTGAACATTACAAACTCACCACTTCTTCTTTTTAGGCGGTTTTTCTTCCGCGGTGATGCGGATCGTACAGCAGCGTGCTTGGCTCAAAGTTCTCCTACATGAAGTGTTCGGGTCTTTTGAAATCTTCGATCTGAGTCTTTTTGAATCCTTCCTTGGCGCTTTGTTTTTCCGATTGGATTTCTTTGGGATGCTTGAGGGTTAGCTAAGAATCCTATCGGGTTTCACCGTTTCTCTATGATTCTTCCCTGGCATCTTGATACAATAATTTCAAGATAAACTTTCTCTTCCAATGGGTAAGCTTTAGTAGTACTTATACCCGCGGTACTTCTTGATGGATGCGGCATTGGATCAGGACCCATGATTGATTTCTAAAGTTTCAAACATCTATCGCTCATTGCTTTCTCCTTGATATTCCGCACATAAGCGTAGGCGGGATCTAGGATGATCAATAACGAAACTGGACAAATGCTTTGAGGTTGTGGATAGCTAGAGTTTTTCTTTTGTTTTGAATGATTGTGCAGGTCCCTAGGATGGAGTTAGTTGTTGTTGTCGTTGAGGAACAATACCAACTTGTTAGTAAAATTTATCGCGATGGGTGGTATGAGATGTGACATGTAACTTGTCGGTTGGAGATAGACAAATCCAGATGGGTTGGTATACTAATTCAAGTAGTTTGAATGAGAATCCATGCACAAGATAAGGTAAACCGTTAGTCTTCACCAAAGGGGAAGGACGATTAGACTTCCGGCGTGAAAAGTAAGTACACATTCTTGAGAGGAAAGTAGAAGTGTAGTGTGCGTAGGTATGGTAGAGAGAAAGTTGTACCTTACATGGGGATTAAAGCCCCACTTAGGCGAAGGTTGCCGATGGGGCTTCCTAGATTCTCGCATGCTTTAGTGGTTGGTTGCCCAATCAGGCCGGACTTTTACACTATCTTGGCGGACAAAGTTGATATCGCGGATGCAAGCGTAAGGGGTCTAGCGGTTAAAGCCCAATGTGCCTTCAGCATCAAACCAAGGACCGCCAATTTAGCCATTAGGGCTTTTTACGCGACCTTGGATTTGTAAAGACTTTTTGTTTTGTTCCTAAACCCGATGTGTGTATAGTGTATTGGACCTGGTGGGCACAAAAAGTGTATGTGAACATACTATGGTCATACTATTGACCCATAACTTTGAAACCCATTATAGAGAAACTTAGACTCAACATCAATAGTAAAAAAAAACTTACCACAAACCGAATATCCTTCACTATTTGACTAAAATGGGCGAAGAAATGATCTAGTTATGGATTGCGTAAGATGACCGCCAAAACCTTCTTTTTTACTTATTAAATGTTGTTGTTTGATGCTATTTGTGAAGTTGATGCACTTAAAGAAAGAAAAGTTCAAGAGATAACTTGGACGGTTTAGGGGAAAGCGGATAACCGCTTATTTTTTGTACACATCGTTTATAGGCGAGCTTTACTTTCTGGGTGGGCTTATTGGGAAATTTGAAAACAAACACTAATTAGATATAATCAAACTTACATGAGTAACTAAGCATCGGTGAAAATTAGCGGACGCGGCCAAACTACATCGAGTTCATCGAGAAAAACTTCGCGACATAGTCGTTAGTTGTTTTGGATGACCGGTTACTAACCATGCGAACAATTAAAGATGTTGATGTTTACCGGATCTTTGAACCCGATTTTTTTGTACATTGGGCAGGGTTAAGATGTGAAGCGACCTTCAGGATAAGAATGAGATAAGTGGCATCTATGTTCTCCTTCATATGTCGCGACAAAGTGGGGAATAATAACCCGATAGGTTTTACCAAAACACGACTTCATGCTTTTCAATTATGACCATTCTCATCAACATGCTTCATGCTTTCCAAGGTCATCAAGTGAAAAGCAGGGCTACCATTGATAAGGTGTTTTCATATTCCACTTGCAAAATGGTCAAAGATATAATGAAGATGGCGACATCCAGGTGCAAATTTTGATTAGGGGAGAAATGTGAATAGAATACTTTTGGATGTATTTACTAGAGGCTACTTAATCAAGAATAGCATGCTGAGACCTTAACCGTATGCACAATTCTTGAGGGGAAATTGTGTTAGAAAAAGTGTGAATAATTTTTGCATGGTTGATTGATATTTGAAATATATGGTCTAAGCGGCTCCAACTCATGGAAAAGAGACTCTTCTACCGGATCATCTTCACATGTAGTTTTCTTCTAGAGCGTTAGAGGTTGACATCTTCACTTTCGGATTGATGAGTTTGCTCGAAAGTGCTTCCGGTAGAGGCGTGCTTAACACTTTAGACCTACATCAACTGATTAGAACAATCTCTCATTCTTGTTTGATTGATTCCACGTGAGTTTGGGTGAAATTATTTACATACATCTTCAAACTGTGTTGTTAGATTTAACACGACTTTTGATTTCCTTGATGAACATCTTTTATTTTGTGATTGAGGGGATTTTAGTTAAGGGGATGCAAAAAGTACATGTACAAGATGCGATAAGTGGTGATGCTTTTGGTGTGTGTGGTGTTGAAGATGTTAACACTCTTATTCCCCATTGGAACAATCTTGAAGAAGGTCGGTTTGATATCACGGTTTACTAGCTACATGTCAATATAGAAGACTAAAACGAGTTGCATTTAATGAATACAACAAACAAAACCACATACGTCTTTCTAAAGACCTTCTTACATTCACCAAGGCATTAATCAAACAAATGGGGCCGTTGTCGGATTTGAGGGGAAAACGCTAATTGGGGAGATTGAAGTATGATTCAATGCGATAAGCTAAAAGATTGTTTATATTGACTATTGTATCACTGCTTTAGCGATTTCTTTATTGAATAATAATCGGCTCTTTGGTATTCCTTTGCCAAATCTTCACAACTATTATTGTTCATGAAAGTAATAACTATTTGGTATTCCTTTACAAATGATCCTTCAATTTTTTTATTGTGCACTATGTAAATCAACCACATGAACATTTACTAGAGGGAATAAAGTCGCTACCTCATCCGAGAAGACTGGTGATTTTGTGAATCTTCAGATCGGTCTCTATATATGATATCTTTAGGAAGATGGATCATTGATGTTAAGAATCATTTGTTCAGTTCATTAAATTAGTTCAATGTACAATCAATATTTATTCACTGTTGGACATTTGACACAAGCTTTGATTGCCTTAATCAATTTATCACTTATTTGAGATTGAAGTTGGCATTTCACAAATCTAAATATGTTCTAAAATTATTTTAAACTATGCAATTTAAAATAAGTTGAGTTATGTTAGGAATTAGAAATTCCCGGTATTAAAGAGTCGGTCACCTCAAGTATATGTAATCGTTAGAAGCTCGTAGTCGTAGTTATATTTAGGTTAGTAGTATTTAGTTAAGTAACACCGTGGAGGGACGGACGGTCTTTACCCTGTATGCACGATCCACGACCCGTTGTGTGGCGATTTATGTAAGACTATAAATACTCTCTACCTCCCAAGGTAGAGAGTTGGAGCTCATAATAATATCTTTCACTTTCTCTCACTAAGTTCCCTAAACCTCTAACTTTCTCTCTCTAGAATTCCATCTATATGCTACTTTGTGTTATGGTTTGATGTGTATGTGAAAAGTTATATCTTACAATTGGTATCAAGAGCCATGGTTAGATCATATCTTGCACATCTTTGGATTTCTAGTGGTTTTTAGGTGGTTTTGAGTTTGAAAAAGTTTAGTGGTTTTGGCATCATTTGATTGATTTCTAGTGTTAAAGTTTGATTTTGTTAGTACTTTTATGTTTAGAATCATCACAAGTGTTTAGGTTTTCATTTAGAAGGTAGCTTGAATCATCTTGGTTGGGTTGTTTTGGATTGAAAAGTGATGTTTATGTGGTTTTTCTTGCTAGCGACTTGACTTCACGGAAAAGTTTCTTGGTAGCGACTTGCTTTACAAATTTTTGTAGCGAGTTACAGGTTTGGAGCTAGCGACTTAGACCTAGCGATTAACAGTACAAGTAGTGGATTCTCCACTACGGGTAGCGACAGTGGTAGCGACTTGGTGTAGCGAGTTGCTCTTTAGCGACTTGTATCTTTAGCGACTTGAGTAGCGAATTCTTTGCCAAAATTTTGCTAGCGACTTGAGGTTAGCGAGTTACTACTTAGCGACTTGCATTTGTCTAGCGACTTGGGACTCTAGCGACTTAGTGGTGGAGCGAATTAAGCGTTAAGTGCATTATCTTCTAGCGACTTAGTGCATTATCTTAGCGACTTAGTGCATTATCTTCTAGCGACTTAGTGCATTATCTTCTAGCGACTTGAGTGATTGTTTACGGTTTTCTCTTGATTTAGTAAAATCCGTGAAAGAATCTATTTCCCGGTTTAATCATAGAGTTATAAAATCCCGTATAAGCTGTAAACATGTCTACCAACGTTCCTCTCTGTCATCTCCATTGTTGCGAGGATGTTCAAGCGGTGGCTCGGATACTAGTCCACCCATGCTTGTGAGGCCGACTACGATTCTTGGGCTCAAGCGAATCAGTTATCTTGCCTTGGAAGGAAAATGGTGTCAACATTCTCAAATCCATTGATGAAGGACCATATCGAGTTGAGGCGACTAGAGACATACTTGATACTAATGAAGATGGTACTCTTGTTTACGGAATGGGCAGACCTAAAATGTATGATGAGCTTGATGATCAGGAGAAAAAGAGATTCGATCTTGATATCGGGGCTTCAAACATTGTTCTTCAAGGTCTTCCTAAAGACATCTACAAGCTGATCAATCATAACACGATGCAAAGGCGGTTATGGGATAATGTTAAGATGCTTCTCTCGAGGTTGAATTAACTATGGAAGACAGAGAATCCCAACTCTATGACGAATTTGAACACTTCAAGATGAAACCGGATGAGAGTGTCTATGAGTACTATGTGAGATTTCATAAGTTAGTGAATGACATGAGGAACATCAGAATGACTATGCCTAACATTCATTTGAACTCAAAATTTGTGAACAACATGAATCCCGAATGGCACAAGTTTGTCACATTTGTGAAGCTCACTAAAGGATTGAAGAATACAAACTATGAGCAACTCTATGCCTTCCTCCTTGAGAATGAGAGACATGCTATGTTTGAAAAATTGATTCTCAATCGGTTCAAAACCAACGAGGAGGAGAGACAAGCTCGTCTAATGACTCAAATGCCTTCTACTCAAACATCGGAATCACAACCAAAGCATCACAAGTCATACCCTTGGGTAATGGTAATCACAAACTCATTCCTGATACTATGTTCAAACAAGGCGATCTTTGATCCACACGTGGGTAACTTCATTAATCAACTAGCTCTTCTGATTAGTCAAAACATGAATTCTCTCCCACATACCAACAACAACCTCGAACGACATCTAACCCACACAATCAAGCCCTGTTAAAGATGGAAGGATCGTGGTGCAACGGTTCGGGAAAGACGGTATGATCGGGGAAGAGGTGGAGTGGTAGAGGTTATGTTGGCAACGAGAATCGAGGAAGGAATGGTAACCAAGGTCAAGCTAAGCCAATCAAATGTTATAAGCGTGGTGGTGAGGACACATTGCAAGGAGCGTACATCTCCAAAGCGTCCACAAAATCTTGATTACTTGAGAGATAAGATCTTTTGGTACAAGCTCGGGACAATGGTGCTTTGCTTTGGATGAAGAGGAATTGTTGTTTCTAGCTGAGGGCAATGCCAAGACCTATGATGAGATGTGGATGGCGGCCTATTAGGAGATAGGTCACAATCATCAGAATGCCTTTCAAGTCAGTGATTGTGATGCATACGACTCTGATGTGGATGATGGACCTACGGCACACACAATTTTATGGCTAGCATTTCTCCAATGGTTTCTCCCAAGGTCTCTTCTTCACCACTAGCTGGCCCATCCTAAGACAAACTCATCTCAGAGGTATTAAAACTATCGATGATCTTGATGTGCAAAAGATGCATGACAAAGTACATTCAAGCTGAAACTATTGAATCAAATATTGAAAATATGGGTAATATCAATATTGTCCCATATGATCAATACGTGAAACAAAGTGAAAGTGAAGTTGTAACAAGTGATGCATCTTGCGATCAACAATGACTATGTTTTTGATGAATACACTTTGCATGTGCCCACGATGATTACGTAATTTCGAACTAAATGCCTATAAAGAGCGTGTTGCTATTTATGAAAAACGTGCAAAATTTGAGTTGACCACTCGTGGCGAGGAAATGGATGACCAAGTGCGTACAATCATTAGAAAAAGTAATTTTAGAGAAGAAGTATTGAAACAAGAATTAAATTCCTTGCAAGAAAAACTTTCTAAAACCGCTAAGCAAAAACAAGAACTTCAAGAAAATGTGAAAATGCTTAAGCAAGAATTTAATGCAAAGGAATCAAAACTCTTGAGAGATTTTTCTAATCTGAAAACTTTGAAAAACAAACTTGAAAACAAGTTGTACAAACAAGGAAACACCATTAATTTGCTCACATGGTCACTAAACATAGAGTCCTATGCGATAAGCATAGTGTTCCCATTATAGATAAACCCAACCACGAGGTACGGAAAGATAGCAAAAGCAGCTCAAAGTGTGATCTATGATGGCAATGAGATTCTTAAACCTAGACTGAAACCTAGTTGCGTTGAGTGCGAGGAGGATAAGAAATCAGATGAAGTCACTAGGGAAAGGATGAACAAAAATTAGATGATCCTAAATGCAAAGAGAAAAAAATAATTATCACTCCCCATGACTACAAAAAGGAAAAGTGGATTTCCTTGAACATGTTTAAGCCTCGAGACATTGTTGACTCGAACAAGTTTTACGGAAAAAGGATTTAGATAAGCGAAAGTGAAAATATTGTTGAAACAAACCCTCCTATGGAAAATGCCTAGAAGCGTGTGTATCCTCCTAATACACCAATGCATCTTGTTCCTAGAAAAATTGCCACTAAAAGCAAGACCTTAATTAGCCAATATGTTATATTTCAACTATTTGTTGATTTTGAGAAAACTTGCTAGAAAAGGATCACACCATTTGGTATAGCGGAAGGAGAAAGGGGTTTTGAGCAAATGAAAGAATGTTATTTAGCTGAGGTCATGCCTTTCTTTAAACTTCTGAAAGATCACTTTGAGAGTCTTAAAAAAGGGGATAGAAAGCGATATTAAGGGAATGGAAAAGGAATTTGATGCAATGGTAGTTGAAGTTAGTGATTATGGGCGTGCACTAAAATATAATGAGATTGAGAGGAAGAACTTGCATACATTAAATGAGACTCTTATTCCTGAATGTGTTGCTCAAGATATCTTTTCACTTTGCTTCAAATTGCTCTATTAATGCTTCCAAATTTCATGAACTATCTGTGGCCTGAAAGTCTCCCATGATCGTGTCATTGAGCTTGAAAAAACTAATTCTAAACTAAGCGAGAAAATTGAACTGGATGATCACGACAATTTGGTTAAACATTTTTCTAAACTGGAAGTTGAGCATTTTAATTTACAACTAAAATATCAACATCTTAAAGAAAATGTTAAAACTTCAGATATCAAGACATCGTCGGATGCTCCGAGTTTGATCGGTTTTCAAATTAACAAGCGTGATGAAGCAGATTCAAGCTCATTGCAACACGATCAGAAAGTTGAAAGCCCAAATCTCTCAATTAAAGGGTCAAGCGAACAATATGACAGGCTCCCAAATCCCTCCTCCTTTAGATTCTCGGAATTCTCAAACTTTTCATCTTCAAAACTTAGTTGATGCCTTACAAAAGGAAAGCGAGAGTTTTCTAGAAGAAAATGAAAAAGTTAAGCGACATTTTAAAGAGTTATATGATTCAATAAAAGTCACCCGTGACCAAAACAACGAAAAATAACGTCTTTACAAAAGGAAATTGAGAATCTGAGAAGTCAGGGAAATGGGAAGCTGCCACTTGTTTTCAATAAGAATGTTGTCTCAAAGTCACCCTTAGACTGCAAATACACTGTGACGATTAAATATATTCCTCCTCATCTTAGGAATAATGAACATGCTTTTCATGAATCCTGTGCTCACCTTAAGGATAGTCTAGAATGTCTCAGTGAGATTGTCGAAGAGGATTTCATTAACAAACCTCTTGATAGTGAAATAAGGTTTGCTTGCCTCCGAGGCCAAAGCGATCTCAAGAGTTGCTAGAATGTGTAATTGCCACATGTCCCAAATCCTTAACCTTAGGTGCAAAAGGCAAAGCTGTGATGCCTTGTTCTATGCCTAGTGCCAAGCCGGAAATCCGTTCTATGCCCAGTCTTAAAAAAGGAAACACTAATGTGCCTTCAAGTAGTTGATTCGGATATGTTAGTGCTAAGAAAGTGAACTTTAGTGTGCTGCAAAAAGCTCAAATCACAGTCTTAAAGTATACACTAATGTGCCTTCTAGTACTTCAGATCCTTGCACATCAAGTTCGGGAATGCAAAAATTAGATCAACCAACTAATGTTCCCATTCCCTCTACAGGAGTAATTAGTGACTTTAAAGCAAGCGGTCAAAGTCTCAAGACAATACAAGGAATGATAGGACCTTGCAAGCTAAGAATGTGCATTGGAAGAGAGTAGAAGACCAATCTAGGAACTTTAAGCTTGAGTTGAATAAAGCGAATCGTGTTGATTCTAGTATTAGCCTTAGGCGTCTTGTAATTAATTGAATTCGATACTATCTGCAAACCTTGTAATGATGCTTGAATTACATTTGCTAATCATGAATGTGGTGTGAATGCTTTGTCTAATCTTTGTCAAATGCCCGATTAAAATTGTTAATGCTAATAATCGTGCAAATAAGGCAAAAGGCAAAAACGAAAGATTGTTAGAAAACAGTGGAAACCCACGGGAAGAACTTTTATAAAGATAGGTTATTATTGGATACCTTTTGGCCATAAGAATAATCAGTTTTGTTCTCAAACTGCTAAGATTATGCCCACTAGAAAATGGATGCCTATTGGTAGAACTATTCCCTTAAGAAGTAAACATACTTTGAATAGGTCAAATCTGAGACACCGACATTGCATCTATTCCCAATGATTCCATTGCTTCTACTTACGATATGGATGTTTCGTTTACGATGTGGGTGTTCCAATTCCTGTTACTAACCAAGTGGACCCCATTCTTGCATGGGGATCCCAATTATCGATTATCCATTCTTATGCGTGTTCAACTGCGAGATCGTTCAAATCGTTACGTGGTACGGACTCGGTTTTTCCAAGCATATGGAGACGGTCGCGGCTCATGAACTCCGTGAGCAAATTCATCGGGACTGTTAGATTCGGTAATGATCATTTCGGTGCAATTATGGGTTATGGTGATTATGTTGTTGGTGATAGTGTTATCTCTAGAGTATACTATGTGGAAGGTTTGGGTCATAATCTGTTATCTGTTGGTCAATTCGTGATTCACGATCTAGAAGTAGCCTTGAGAAAACATACACTTTGTTAGAGATCTTAATGGTAAGGAACTTTTAAAAGGAACTCGTGGTTCAAATCTTTACACCATCTCTATAGAAGATATGATGAAGTCTTCTCCAATTTGCTTGTTGTCAAAGGCTTCTAAAACAAAGTCATGGTTATGGCATCGACGTCTCAATCACTTGAACTTCGGCACCATCAATGATCTCTCGAGAAAGGACTTAGTTGTAGGTTTACCTCGACTAAAGTATGAAAAGGATCATCTTTGTTCACATGTCAATTGGGAAAAAGCAAGAAGTATGCCCATAAACCCAAACCTACTAACTATGTCACAGAAGTTCTTCATACAATTCATATGGATTTATGTGGACCAATGAGAGTCTGAGAATATCTTTGGGAAGAAATATGTGTTAGTTATAGTTGATGATTACTCTAGATTCACATGGGTCAAGTTCTTAAGGACAAAGGATGAAACTCCCGATATCATCATCAAACTCATCAAGCAGTGCGAGTTCGACTTAACAAAACCGTCGAAATTATCGGACGGACAATGGGCGAGTTTGTTAACAAACAACTTAGTGAATTCTATGAAAGCATTGGAATCGGCCATCAAAGAAGTGTTCCACGAACTCCTCAACGAGCGGTGTAGTTGAAAGGCAATCGAACTCTTGTAGAAGCGCTAGAACAATCTTGATTTACTCAAAAGTTCCAATGTTTCTCGGGCTGAAGCTATTGCCCTTTGCATGCTACACACAAAATCGTTCCCGATTCACCTTGTTCATGGAAAGACACCATATGAACTTGTCCACAACCGAAAACCTAATCTCTCTTTCCTTCGTGTGTTTGGTGCATTGTGTTATCCAACTAATGAGGGTCAAGACTTAGGGAAACTTAGGGCTAAAGCCGACATTGGAGTATTTGTAGGATATGCACCAAACAAAAAGGGATATCGAATCTATAACAAAAGAACCAGAAATATCATGGAAACCATTCACGTTACGTTTGATGGTGACGGTCAAATGGCTCTGGACAATCCATTTCGGGACCCGCACTTCAAAACAGTCCCATTGGTTCATCCCTTGTTCCAAACTCTTCTCAAGAAACTCCATATGTACCTCCATCCGAAGATGATTTAAAGAAATTGTTTGATCCTATGTTTGATGAACTTTATGATTCAATTACTAATGAGGTGTTGATCCATCAATAGAGGATGCTCATATTCATGTGAATGAAGTCAATCCTTCAGTCTCAATATCTTTAAGTCAAGAAGCACCTGCTGCTGATCCTTGAGTCTCATCAACAAATCATCATTCTTCAAATGTACATCATGGAAATGTTTATGGCATCAATGATGAAGTTAATCCCTTTGCTACTCACGAAGATGCTCCATTTGAAAACATATTTGCTACTCCTGAATCATCATCAGAACCATCTTCTTGAGAGACATCGACTCGGCTACCTCGGTTCCTCAACAACTGCCACATGAACACCTTAGAAAATGGACTCACGATCATCCATTAGACAACATCATTTGAAATCCCTCTCGTCTGTATCAACAGGAAACAACTTGCAACCGATGCCTTATGGTGTTTCTTCAACTCCGTACTATCTAAGATCGAACCAAAAGATGTTAAAACCGCCATGAATGAAGACAATTGGTTCAATGCCATGCAAGATGAAATTCATGAGTTTGATCGACTTGATGTATGGGAGTTAGTACACTCGGTGTGCTATGATTATTGCTCTTAAATGGATCTTCAAAGTGAAACTTGATGAGCATGGTGATGTGTTGAAAAACAAGGCTCGATTAGTTGCTAAAGGATATCGTCAAGAGGAGGGTATAGACTTTGAAGAATCTTTTGCTCCTGTTGCTCGAATAGAGGCAATCGGAATCTTCGGCTAATCTTGCTAGTAAGAACATGGTAGTCTATCGGATGGATGTGAAGGCGGCATTTCGAGCGGAGATCTTAAAGAAGTCGTCTCGTCGGCCAACTGAAGGATTTGTGAATCAAGAGCATCCTACTCACGTTTATCGTGTGAAGAAGGCTCTTTACGGTTTAAAGCAAGCTCCAAGGGCATGGTATGATACACTGTCAAAGTTTCTTCTATCAAACGGATTCAGCAAAGGGCGATTGATCCTACATTGTTCACCAGGAAGTCGGGCAAACATTTAACTCATGTTCAAATTTATGTTGATGATATTATTTTTGCCTCGGCTGACCCAATGGAATGTGATCGTTTTCTAATGAAATGAGTTCAAAATTTCAAATGTCAATGATGGGACAAATGTCATTTTCTTGGGATTACAAATTTCACAAAGTCCCGGAGGCATTTTCATAAATCAATCTAAATATGCAAAAGAGATTTTAAAGAAATTTGGATTTGATTCAAGTGACCCTGTTGACACCCCATGATTGATCGAACCAAACTAGATGAGGACCACTCAGGGATCATGATTGACCAAACGAAATATCGTAGTATGATTGGTTCCCTGATGTACCTCACGGCTAGTAGACCGACATCTTGTTATTTGTTTGCATGTGTGCTAGATACCAGGCTAAGCCTACTAAAAAGCACCTTGAAGCGGTTAAGCGGGTCTTTCGGTATCTCCAAGGAACCATCAATATGGGACTATGGTACCGAAAGACACCGGTATGTCACTAACGGCCTATCAGATCTTGATCATGCGGGTTGTCAAGATACCGTCGAAGTACATCGGAGGTGCTCAGTTTTGGGTGATAAGCTTGTGAGTTGGTCTTCAAAGAAGCAAATGAGTACTTCTATTTCCTCTCAGAGTGAATACATAGCCATGTCATCATGTTGTGCTCAAATCTTATGGATGAGATCTCAATTATCTACTATGGCTTTGAATTCAACAAAATCCCTCATCTTTGTGATAATAAAAGTGCTATTGCTCTCTCATGCAACAACGTTCAACACTCAAGAGCAAAGCATATCGACATTCGACATCATTTCATCAGGGGAACAAGTGGAAAAAGGTGTGGTGGAACTATATTTTGTGAGTGCGAATATCGGTTAGCGGACATCTTCACCAAAGCTCTTCCAAGAGAGCGTTTTGAGTTTATTCTTCCACGTCTTGGTTTGAAAAGCCTTCAACGAATACTCTCAAAGCGTCTTGGGAGGAAGGCGAGGAGTAAAGGTCTATCTTCATCTATCTCTTGTAATATTTATTGAAAATCAAAATACAAAATTATAAAACCCTCAAAAATCAAATAGAAAATTATAAAACCTTCAAAATCCATAAAAATCTGAAAAATTCGAAAAATCTTCAAAAATATTGTCAATTTGTCATGTTTTTCTCGGTTCGATAATATCTACGGTCTTTGTTTTGTCATTCAAAGAATGACACGGGACTTTAGATGTTGTTCGAATTCTTAAAAAAATCAAAAAATATTTTTGGGATAAAGAGAAACAATGGTTTATTGTCATTTTCAGGCAATAACCCGGTTTTAAAAGAAAGAACCGAGCCATGTTTTACCATGTTTTCAAATTCCATGCTCTGATTCTATAAACATTTATCTGCCGAAAACTAAATGCTTTGAAAAATAACTCGGTCTCTATTTTTGATAATCATCGGGACTTATTTGTCAAAATCTCATCTCTCAATCAACAACCTATGTCATTGATTGAGGGGGAGAATGATTTCAATTAAATTAAAAGTTATTTGGCATTAAATTGTTTTCAAAAGATGTACATGCATGTTTTATCAATGGAGTTTAAAGTCTTAAAATCCGATCCTTATCAGTTAAAGCGCTTTCATAATCAAGTCACAATTCTCCTTAAAAGCTTTCAAAATCAATTTAAATCTATAAGAGATCACAAATCTCAAATGATTTGATAATTGTGATCGGGGAGAATGTGTGATTTAAATTGGATTTAAACTGATAATTCGGTAAATGGTTTTATAAGAATGTACATGATGTCCTCCCCGCATGTGACAAGCGATTTCAAATTTTCCATGCACATGTTGAGGGGAGCATCTATCTTAAACCTATGATTTGAAACGTGATCATTTATCTCAATGTGCCGGTTCCCTCTAGTATGTGTAAAACTCCTTTCAAACCTAGAAGCACATATTGAGGGGAGCAAAATCATGAAAATCTCATCCTTCCCCAAAATGCTTTATCTACTTGATTCGATTTGGGAAGTGATGTTGATATCTTTTAGAAAATGGTAATCAAAGAAGTTAATTCTTTCTCTTGCCTCCGTGTGCAAAACATTTTCAAATACTTGATGCACATGTTGAGGGGAGTTCTCGTTCTAAAAATATCAAAAACAATTCCGGTACAAAATGCTTTGATAATATATCACAAGTATCTGGATTGATTTTCAAATGGTTTTCAATTGGTTCCAATGGCGGATGAACAATACCAAATAGACCGACCAACTTTACTTTATGTATGGTGATATAAGGATGATAAGGATAGGTATTTGTTCCCAATGATCCGCCGAGCAGGAGGGATCTACCGGGAACTATCCACTAGTTAGTGTAGAGTTCTTAGGTATGATGATAAAAGGAGAAAAATGAGATATGGGAAGAGTGCGGACTGAGGCTGAGCTAGTCTTTGGAATAAACCCAACAAGGTTCTAGCTATGAAGTCTCGGTAAGCTGAAGGGGTTGAAGAATTAAAAAGAATTGAATGAGAAAAGGGTGAAAACAAATAGCCCTTCATATATTCAACCTTAGAGGCGAGAAAGGGTTCAATTCATATGCTCTTGATGGTAACATCGGTATTGAAGACAAGGCGTCATGGACCCGGTGGCCTGCACTTCAACTTTCCAAACCACTCAAGTTCCTCTTAAAAGGACTTGTTTCATTCTCACGGGGAACCGACATTATCTATCGACTTTCTCTTAGAGATTGTTGATATTGAAGAATGAGGCCCTCTCCCTAGTCTCGATATACGGGATCCAAATATGCACAAATTGAGTCTAGAGCCACGAGATCATCAATAAATCTCATTAGGACACTTTCAATGAAGACTCTCTGTTTCACACAATGTGGAAAGAGATTATATCTTGAGTCCTACGCATTATCCTTGTGGTATTGCGGAACATCCGAGTGATGTGTTTACATATTCACAATGAAGATGGAAAGCCTTCCGGAGCCAACATCAAACAAGCTCCTGGTAGGTGGCATGTGAGATCTATTATACAGATCAACCATGTGACAAGCTAAGCGAAACAATGGGGCGATTCAATTTTTGAATCAATCACGGTTCAGTTATGGATTGACGGATACCTTTGAAAAACCGGTCTTTGTGCTTTAAAACTCTTTTCATTAGCACGTCGACCGTGTACTAATATTTCAAATCAAAAGGTGTTTTATGATTGATAATTGATTTTCATTAAAACCTTCGTTGTATTGCAAAACAATTTCTATTGAGCAATACTCGATTGTTTTTCAAATATCTTTTCATCAATCGTGGACTCAAATTATTTGGTTCACTCACTCCGTGTTGTCTTCTTTGAGATGTTCGGTTTGAGAACAGCTAGAGCATTGCGAAACCACTGTCAAGGAAATTCTTGAATTATACGATCACGAGCGCGTACTTATGCTTGATCAGCGAGGAACCGTGGGCGTGTACCTCAATTCAACGAAAGTGATCAAAGACACTTTCGTGCGATTTATTGCTAAGCTGTTGTATGCGGACGCGGCGTTTGCGGTGATCGAATGAAGCGGTCAATCCATAGCCGCATGCTCACCTAACACATTCATCTCAAAAGAAATCATGATTAGTGCATCAATGTCTTTGATATTTTCACTCCATACGCTTCTGCTGCTGCGCCAATATCATGATTCAACAAAAGCTTCGCTACTCGATGAGAAGATATCATGATCCCGAATGTGAGCATGTCGGTCCGAATGTCACAACATCACATAATACCAACACCACAATGGATGTCAGAGATTTTGATTCTGATGATCTCAAAATGGCTCAAATTATTATCACGTGGATCGATAAAGACCTCCACTTGGATTAACCAAACATGCAATGAGTGGAATCAATGACTACGAGCTTTTGAGCAAAGTACTACATCAAGAATGCAAGATCAATTGTTAATGTAATATCCGATTGTATTCAATGTCATTTTAGTATATGTTTGAGGTGACCTCCCTTAGGGGAGATTGTTAGGAATTAGAAATTCCCGGTATTAAAGAGTCGGTCACCTCAAGTATATGTAATCGTTTGAAGGCTCGTAGTCGTAGTTATATTTAGTTAAGTAGTATTTAGTTAAGTAACACCGTGGAGGACGGACGGTCTTTACCCACTGTATGCCTGATCCACAGCCCGTTGGGTGGCGATTTATGTAAGACTATAAATACTCTCTACCTCCCAAGGTAGAGAGTTGGAGCTCATAATAATATCTTTCACTTTCTCTCACTAAGTTCCCTAAACCTCTAACTTTCTCTCTCTAGAATTCCATCTATATGCTACTTTGTGTTATGGTTTGATGTGTATGTGAAAAGTTATATCTTACAATTTAAAACTAATTTTTATGATTTTTCTTATATTTATTTTAATTAAAATCTAATTTTTAACTTTTAAATCAAATCTAAAATACTAAAAATTATGAAAACAAAGGGGAAAATTATGAAACTATTTTTCAAAAATCTAAAATAACTCAAAAGACTGTTCAAAACTGATTTTGTATTTTTCTGATGATTTTCCTATTTTCTATGAATTAAAAACTATTTTAAACTAATTAAATGGCTAAAAATTACAAATTAAACTAGGAAAAATATGGAAAAATTATTTTTTTCCTTTTTATATTTTTATTAATCTAGGAAAATTGAAAAATTATTTTTTTGAAACTTTTTGATTTATTTGTATTAAAACTATTTAAAAGTCCTAAAAGCGATTTAAAATTAGAAAAATAGTAAAAGCAATTGGAAAAATCTGAAAAATTCAGGAAAATTCTAAAATATTATTGGAAATCTAGGAAAAATGATAAAATATATTTTGGAACAGTGGAAATGAGAGCTATAAGTGAAACTTTGCTTAATTATAACTCTTAAAATAAGCTACAAGCTATAATTATAAACCAGAAGCTACTAGGATCTAAATTAAGCTAAAACTGAGTGAAATCAACTTAAAACAACTGAGCTATACCACTGAATATCAAGCTACAAGCTTATGAGTGCCAAATCAAATAAGTGCAAATCAGTCCTGAGGTGCTCAATTCAAGCTTAAAAATAAGCTATCTATCCTACTTGGAACTCAACACCAGATATCAGATCCTCTAAAGGACCTAGCAAAGAACAGTTAAACCCAACTTCAGACCCTAATAAGCTAGTATGCACCCTGTGCAAGGTCTGCAAAGGGGGCTGGTTCACACTCAGTATGCTGAGTGTGAACAGGGTAAATGCAGCTTATTGAATGGCTGATTTAGAGCTTATAGAAGCTACTAAAAATTCCACAAAAATCTCTTTTCAAAAGTTGACCAACTGAAGTTCCTTTTCCCAAAATTTCAACAAAATTGGATCAGAAATGAAGCTATGAAAAATCCACAAAGTTTCATGAAAACCAATAATTTCACTTTTGACTTTTTTTTAGACAGACTTGAAATTTGACCAAATTGAGTTTTGATTCATTCTAATTAACTGAAATTGCTAAATTATGATGTAATGAAGCTAAATTAAGCTACTACTCCAACTTCTAAACCTAAATCAAGCTTTTACTCTACTGATTTCTAACTGATTTGAGCTTATGACAAGATTAAATTGATTTTGACTTAGATGGTATGTTGATGCAAATTTGATGACTGAAATGATTTTATTATACCTAAAAGTGACTAAATCAACTGAGTTAAACTACTGAAAAGCTATAAATCTCCAAATACCTATTTATACCAAACACACCTTATATGAACTAATATCGATTCAAACTCTGAATCAGACCATGAATCAAAGCTGGAACAGTACAAATGAAGATGTGCAAGCTAAATGGAGCAATTATCTCAACTATAACTTCAAAGCTACACTTATGATGATATTGCAGATATGACAGTTATGCAAACTATGATAAAACTAAGACAACAATGATTTCAACAATTATACTACTGAAATTAAACTAAACTAATACTAAATATTATACTAATAAAGCTATTTCAACAATTATAATAAGCTAGAACAGATTAGAGGAATTTGGTACTCAGATGAGGTCCAGCCACTATGGCTTGTAACTCAGTTAAATAACCATTACCTAATGCTGATTTTCAACCCAAATCCAGCTCAGTTTCAACCCATTTCCACCTCAGATAAGCAATTCAGAACCAACTGACTAAGATGATTTGTAATTTGACTGAAGTGAATTTTGGATAAAATTTCTGAGTAGATGATTTGAAAACACTTTACCAAGCTAAACTGAGATTTACTAATGCTTTAAACAATTGTTTTTAAAACTAATTAAAATTTTAGAATAGATATAAACTATTTTTTATTTTTAAGATGTTTTATTATTTTTTTTTTGTGATTTTTTTATAAATGATATCATAAACTAGAAAATGACTTTAATAAGCTGAAGTTATGACTAAGTAACACTGATAAGCTAATATTAAAGCTAAAAACAAGATTAAAATTGAGATTAAAACAAATAACTAAAAACATATTTTATTAATGAAAACGGATTACAAGTAATTGAAAAGGAAATACAAGATACTGAATATGAAAACAAGCTTAACTACTATTAATCTACTCAGAAAATTACACGAATCCAACTGTGAACAAAGGGGGGTATTTATACTTGAGCTCCAAGCTTGGGAAGGATCCAGAAGAAGGAATTTGTGTTTCTTTTGAGTGCCTCTCATCCGTTAGATCATATCCCAGCAGCATCACACCTTTTACAACCCTTGGATCATGTGCACACGCAACTCCAACCAATCAGAAGAGAGTATTTTGATGGAATGACACACGGATTGCCAGTGTGGCATCCGTGTGTCAGCCATGTGTCAGGTGAAAGTACATAATTGCCCTCAATTTTAGTTAATTTGGTTAATTGATGCAAGGGTGTTTTAGGGTTCTTAGGTGCCTGGGTTTAAGTGGGAAAAGGGGAAAATATTTGGCGCTTATGGATTTTTTTATTTTATTTCGTTTGTTTGACCGGGTTGGATGGGTGGACCGGGTATAGTTTGGACCGGGTATGGGTGAATGTAGGAAATGGATTGGGCTTGTATAGACTTGGGCCTTAGGAATAGAATTAGTTTAGGCTTAGGACTAGAAATGGACCCAAGGTGTATTATAAGGACCAAAAGTGCCAATTCTGAATTTCCAGGGACTAAACATGTAATTCTAAAAATGTGATCCAAGGGTTTACTTGTCATTCTTCAAATAAGCAAGGACTGATTATGTAAATTCTGAAACTTCAAGGGTGTATTCTGCCATTGATGAAAGTTTAGGGACTGATTCTGACAATTCTGTAAACTTGATCATATCTTTCAGAAATCATCCTCTAATCATGAAAATCTTCACAGATGCTCAATTCTGACCTTAAAACAACTTTAGCACTCTTTATCTCGTGCTTTCGGGTTTTATGCGATTTGGCTATCTTTTGTGTGTTTTGACATATTCGTACCTGCACATGCATAAAATCAAGAACCCATTAAATATTAGCGATAAACGGCTCTTTCTTGGCTATTTTGGGTCTAATTTGATAAAGAAATAATATGTGTTTTTGCACATATCAAAATACCCCAGACGAGACCATTGTCGTGTCCCCACGCAATGCAATCAACTCACGCTTCTAAAACCAAAGATTTCAATCTGTTTCTACTTAACCTATGAAGAAGTAGCAAAGATTCCTCAAAAGAGATTAAGAACCCTTAATTCTAAAAATGCCCCGTTTACCTTTTATTTCACATGTAGATATTACGATTAAGCACATTCATAATGAGTGACGGTTTGTTGAACTTTCATGTCAATCAATAACTCCAACATTTTTCAAACGACACTTTAGGATCACGGAGTAGGAAACACAACACAGCGTGAAGTGACCATACGGATAGAATACATCGTCCCTGATTTTTCACAAGTCCCCAAACTAAGCGTAAAATCGAAATCATTGTTAAGTATGATTCTAGATGCTAACACTACCCATGGAAGTTACTTGTGTAATTACCTTTTGTTCCCATTTTCCTATTTTCCTCTAGAATTTTTTATTTTTGTGAGAAATGAATTTCTTCAAGTTTCTTGTTTCGATAACTTTTATTCCGATAAAGATATAAAGCTAACTCGCTAATTAGTTATCCATCTTCCCTCGAAAACCATTGCACACAAGAATGAGGTCCACATCAAGGTCCTAATTTCCCACGATTTAGGGAGATATCTCCCGGATTCAAAGTTTGGCTCAACACTTATTTCAGCACATTTGCATTTTTGCAACTTAGGCCCTTGGTCTTTTCAACCACTAACTCAACGGGATTACCGTATTATCAGAAGTCTTATTATGACTTTGGATTTTCCTCAACCTTTTTAGAAGTCCATGACAACGGGGGTACCGTCGGACATAGAAAACTTTTATGGCTTTGGATTTTTCACTTTAATACATTTGGGCTTTATTTCATGTTAATTTTTGTGCCAAGCTCCGAATCCTACGGCTTTTATAACAATAGAAATAATAGCAGCAAACTATCAGGAATCAGTTGTCTATTACACGCAACACCGCAGTACCTTGATGTGTACCCAACTCTCATGGGCAAGGATTCTCTAAAGAAGAATAAAGAACTAACTATCGTCAAAAACTCAACATCTCTAATTATTTATTAACAGATATGGGGTGAAACAATCTTGAGGGAACAAAAAGCCATAAGTACCTTCGATGGGCTCTAAAGAGAACCAACTACTCCACGCTTAGCATCTAAACTCATAAGTAACTCTATCATTCCTCGATCTCCGCAAACTTAAAATCCCAAATAATGAGATCTACGGATGCTTAGCCGATAATTTTTAGATTATCTATGGTTAAAAGAACAAGCTAGGGCTCAACACGCCCGGTCAAGTCAGAATTATATTCCTACTCTCACCAGCAGAAAGTCAACAAGGTGTCAAAACATATATTAACTTAGCAATTGATTCATCAAATAATCTCAAGTCTCGCATTTTTAAAGTCACTTATTAGAAACCAGCAAATTCTTGTTTAAGCTTCGCATATTTAAAATCACTTAGGGAGACTTGCAAATTCTTGGCCTTGTGAGCTAGAATCGCATTTTATAGCCTCTTGTCTAAGAAATTAGCAAAGGCTATTTCAAGAAAACGCATATTTAAAGAAACTTCTAAGAGACTAGCAAGAACTTTTCGATCATAAAACTAACAAAAGCTTACAAAAAATTTTAAATTTTTCACTTTTTTGCACAATTTTTTTTTCTAAGGAAAAACGGGGTTGCGAGAGTATACGACAAAAAACAAGCAAGTGCGGTCAAATCAAATCGAAGATTACCCTACCCCAGACTAGAACGAAACATTGTCCTC
Organism: Chrysanthemum makinoi; assembly: GCA_910596185.1. Lineage (NCBI taxonomy): Eukaryota > Viridiplantae > Streptophyta > Magnoliopsida > Asterales > Asteraceae > Chrysanthemum > Chrysanthemum makinoi. The sequence goes on from OU343224.1 coordinate 303,828,256, forward strand.
AATGTTTAAAAGCAAGGGTATCAACGAAAATCTAAAAGCCGTTTATTAAGTATACTAAAAGATAAACGTTAGTCGATAAGATTTCGGATATCGGATTTCCATCAGCATCGATCATGAAACTCGAGTGGAGAAATGTAACACCCCAAAAATGATGGTTTGCAGCGATTAAACGCCCCTGTTGGGGCTGCGTTACAGCAGCAAATGCCCCCTGTTGGGGCTGCGTTACAGCAGACAAACACCCTTTTTTTTTGTGGGCTGTGATAGCGGACAACAAACAAACCAAGCGCACCCCTTTTGGGGCTGTGACACGCCTGAACAAACACCCACCTTGGGTGAATTCTAGCCGAGAACTAGGATTAAACAAACACCCTTGGTGGTGTCATGGTCGAGCCTAGACGGTAAACTCAAACGCACCCTATTGGGGTGGTTGCGACAGACAAAAGTAGAAACATACTCTAACCAGGTTACATATAACGAAACATAAACACTCTCAAATTCAACGTTTTCATAACCAAACGAGTAAGCAATTAACAAGTAAATCTCATATTTAAACCGTGACACATCCGGGTCACGATCCAAATTCAACAGGGGTCTCAGACGACTCGAGTACCAAAATAAAACACGAAACACCACTTCAATGATTAGCACCATACGAATCATATTTATAAATGTTTTAATCCACGAAAACTATATTGCTAACGTTACTAATCCGGTTTAATTAGAAAAAAAAATGGAGAAAGATTAATTATTGTTTATTGGTCTCACCACATATAAGAGATGGTTTTGATGAGGATGAGGAAGGCGGCGTGATGATGGTGATGGCTGTGGTGATTATCTATCCAGAAACAAACCCTTCGGTTTGTAGACTAGATTGCATCCTATCGTACGCTTTGGTGTGTGAAGTATATTGCAACTGATCATCCTTCTGATTTGCAGATTAGTTTATGATTGAGAGATGGAGGTAGAGGGATGATGGTTGCTATTGTCGTTCATCAAAGATTGGGGAGGGAGGAGGGAAGTCGTTGTAGTGAAAGAGAAGGGATAAGAATCTCCTCCTTTCCCTTTTCTTTTTTTTTATATATAAAGTAATATAAGGCGGTTTGTGTGTTATTATTATACCGTGTACCCGTATCCAGTTGAGCTAAAGTGTAAACACGGTACTATGGTCTGATGTTTTTAATTAGTAATGCATAAAATACATTTTCGTGATCATTTTTATAAAAATGGTATATAAATAATATGATCGACTCCGAAAAATAATTATCAAATTTAAACCATAAATTATGCGGTGTCGGTACGCAAGAAAAGCAATATAATTGCTTGTTAAATAGATAGATGTGAACGAAAATGTAGAGAGAGAGTAAATACTTGAAATAGCGTGAACTTGAAAAATTACCGGTTAACTACCTAATTCAGTATTTGATTTTACATTACGGTAAAAGTCAAATACTCGAAAGTCCAAGAGCAAAATAGTCAATTCACATTATAAAAAATTTACGTCACATTAGTTGTTGTGACCAGATAAACCGATAATGTTAAGTCTAAAAAAATAGACGTAGGAAATAGATAAGCATTCTTCATTAGAATATTATATTAATTTAATACAAGGTTAAATTTACCGGTGGTTATAGTCTCACCCCCTTATGGGAACTTCGTCCCGAAGTTCAGTGAGTGTTATATGTTGACGGTGTGTTTGAGTTCATCTTCACGTTCCCACGTGAATTCAGGAACTCCTTTCGAGTTCCATTGAACTTTGACAATAGAAATACAGCTTGCTTAAGTCGTTTGATTCTTTCAGTAGGTTTTCCGATAGAGTTCAGACGTTTCATCAATCTGGATCTCTTCCAGAGAAATAACGAGTGTCTCACCAGTATGACACTTCTTGTGGTAGTACAACTGAATGACGTCATGTACACTGATAAATTCGGGTAGTAGCTCGAGTTTGTACGCTATCGATCCAATTCAAATGAAGATTTTTGAAAAGTCTGATGTTGAGATGTCTGGGGAAAATGTGAGTGTTTACGATGAATTCTGGTCTCACGCTCCTAAGTGACATCAGGAATTCTATTAAGGTTTTATCAGTGTGCAAAAGTTCTGATTAATATCAAGCTTCAAGTTGGTATATTCTAAGGGGTAATATAAAAATATAGATGATTGAAGGACTAAAGCAATTACAGAATAATGTTGCAGGGCCAGTTGAAGGCACCACAGGCATAAATGTTATATCAGTGGCCAGAGGTTGTTTTTACAAGGAGTTCTGGAGCAACAAGCTCAACAATTTCAAAGTTACGGAAAGAACGGTTGGTTTGGCTCGTTGGTTTGAGGGGACGGAGTCGGTATTTCTAATCATCAATTATCTTGAAGACTGCAAGGTCACACATGTCGCAAGCATACTTCTGAATGATGCTTTGTCGTGGTAGAATGTTGTTGCTCAATGTATTAGTATTGAGAATACTCATAAGATTGTGTGAACTAAGTTGAAGAAGTTATAATCAAGAAGTATTGCCCTCGGAGTGAGGTGCAAGAAATGAAGGTGATTTTGGGACCTTGTTGTCAGAGATATTAATATCACGACTTATATCCGTCGTTTTCAAGAGCTGACAGTATTGTGAATTGTAAGTTATACAAGTATCTTTGTTTGAGATGGAAAGTTGGGTAAGATGTTCGTGACCTCGAAAGAAATATCGTTTAGTAAGATAGGTTTTCAAACGTGATGTAATAAGACATTTTCGCATAAGTCGACGTTTTAATGTTTTCTTAGCATAAGAAACTTTGATAAGGTTTGACCAGAAATCGTAAGAACAAGTATCTTCAGAGAATGTCATCACAAGTTTTATCGTTGACGCAAATGAAACTTTAAAGGAAGGTCCTTGAAGGTGAAAGCGTCATAGTAGAAAATGTAGTTAAGTATGTATGAATCCATAAGTTTTAGACGCCTAAGGTTAGAGCACATTTGTTAATGTTAAGCTCGTTGGTAGTTTATCCTATAACGACTAACACGGTGTCACCATCCTCTCGGATTTGATCGCTATAAAAACAAAGAGTCTCGACTTGTTAAAATTTCGGGAGAGAACTTGAATGAATGTAGAGAATGTTGTTGAACTACATCTTTTGCGATGAAAACTTGTTAAATAAAGTTTTTAAGTGACAACATGGAATCGGTTCCAAGTTGGAGGTTTACGTGTGAATTCATAAGTTGTTTCTTAATTTAAAAAAAAATCCAACATCACTGCTCCTTGTAAATGATGAATCAATTTGTTTCTTAGCATTTCCCATTAATATGTTTATTATTTATTGTTTCAAAACAAGGTGTTTGATTAACTTCAAATGTTTGGTTCCGTTACAAAAGGAGGTATCGGTTATCCTTTAAAGCTTTTCAAGGGATTTAATAGTTTATAACGTAACTGCAGTATAATTTATAAAATAGACTGGAAAACCATTTGTTGAGCAATGAGGAAGATATTTTATTATTTGCAATTTAGTGGTAAATCGTGGTTTGTGGTTTAGTATCGAAGCAACAACTCGGTAAGGTAATAAATTTTAATTTTTTTTTAATTAATTTTTATTTATTTATTTATTATTTTTTTTTTTTTTAGCTTATAGGAAAATAGAAAATGATTTATTGTTTATAGAATAGTAGTGAAATCGTAATTAAATTTTGTAATGTTTTGATAAGACAACAATTCAGGTTATAACATAACTCGTAAAATGATTTGTAAATAATTCATAGAGTAAATAAGAAAACAATTTATTAATTGCCCAATAGTAGGAATATTTGTAGTTCATTTTTTTTTATTTAATGGCAAAGCTTGTTCATAAGGTTGTGGTAGACTTGTAGGGTAATTGTAACTTAGTTTATCAAATGTTAGCAAAAGTGTTTGTTGTTTAATGAAATGGAAGCACAGTAGTGAATCGGTTTATTACGATATAGTAGTCCGTGAAGTGATTTTGTACAAACAGTTTGTAGGATAATTTGAGAAAGACTCATTGTTTATAAAATACTGGTAAAGTCGAAAATTTTGATTCAGTGATGAAGTAGTATAGCATTTGGTGGATTGACTGCGAAATGGTTGACAAGATGATTGATCACAGTTCGTGCGTTAGAAAACGACACAATTTACTATTTTATGAGGGGGAGTAGTTGAGCAACTGTTGGTATTCTCTAGGGATAAGTAGAGGATTAAGTATTTGTTCCCATAAATAGTATATCGAGTTACAAGTTAACTCGTGATATGTTTCTAGATTGTTAATAGTTAAGTAGTTCGCTCGTTATTTATGTTCAACGAGGGTTTCCTTTCGTAGATGTCGTGATGTGTCGTTCCTAGAACGGCAAGGATGTATTTCGACTCATCAATTGAGTACGAGTTTTGGGATAGAGGAAACACTATTACGGGAGTGAGTGATGAGGCAACCTCGATTTCAACGTCTGAGAAAATGTTAGTGGGACGGGATAGAGATGACATGGTGTTGCAACGACTCAGTAATAGTGATTTAATATATCATAAGTAATATTTCTATTGGGTATAGAATCTATGTTGAAGGGAGAGGTTAACAAGTTTAAGGTACAACTCCGGATGAGAAAGTTGATCATTACTAGTAGTCAGTCGATCGGCTCAGTACTTAACGAAGAAGGGTACAACGTTCGAGTTCAAAATCATAGTGTCAAAAGAAATCCGACTACAAGTCGAGATGAAGTCAAGCTCCAAATACGAGTAAACGTCAGTAGTTCTCAATGGGTACGATAGAGGATCACACATCGATAGAGTGTAAGGTACTTATCGAAAAGATAGCATCTATAGAACAACATCAGCAGGATATTATTAATAAAACAACATAGTAGGATGATATGGACAAAACGGCATCAATAAAACGGCGTCGATAAAACGACATCGATAGGAATACACCAGTTGAGCATAAGGTATAACACCAATAGTGCGTGAGGTACATCAATAAAGCGTAAGGTACAACCTTAATCGAGTATTGTTGATGAAACACCGTCGGTAGAACATTATCGATTCAGAAAATTTAACAACATCGACTGAATAACGTCGATTGAACAATATCGAGTGAACGACATTGATTCGGAAAATAAACAACAATCGTTCCAAGATAGGGCTTGGGGTAAGGGGTCCGTGACAAAACCACGATCAAGGCAAGGCTAAAATAAAGTAGCAATTCCAAATTCGCAACGAGACCTAAAATCTCAGTACCAAATAATCCAAAAGCAAATATAGTCAAGATTAATTCCAAAACACTCCTGTAAGTTCAATGAACTTATTACGATATCAAACGTGTCAAAATACGCAACTCAAATTTAAATGGTGGTTAATCGGGTCTAACTCGACCCAACGTAAAGCACGATTAATAGTTTTCATTAATTCCGAAAGTAATTCATAGTCGTAACATAACCAATCGGCGATGAAAGACGTTCCGTAAATGTGGAAAAATATCACTATGAATAAGTATTGTGATGCCAGTGTGTTGTGTGTGTAGGGTTAAATTTTTATCATGTTCATGCTCATTTACACATACAAAATCTTTTCGTTCCCAAAACCAGAATAATCATCCCCAGCATTGCAAAGTTCGCCTCAGGGTCGGACATAGGTGATCAGTATATGCCCTTCTCCCTGATGAATATAGGTGATCAATCTATATTCACATGAACTTTGGAATACTCGACCCAGTTACACAGCAATAAGTCCTTTACTTTTAGAAGTTGTTACGAAAGAGTAAAACGAGCATTTCCATTTATGTGGGGGATAAGGCGTAGCGCTGTGGTACGTAAACATACGTATAAGAAAGCAATCATAGTTCATAGTAAGATTAAGTGGATAGTAATATAATACATATTTTATCAAGTATGACTTCAACAAGTCAAAATCGAGGCATCAGCTTGGCAGGCAGGCATGTATCGGTCATAGGGTTAAGTTTTCGTAAAAGTAGTTATAGTCTAGGTTTTAAAAATACCCAGTTCTCTATAACCGAGGCTCTGATACCAATCTGTAACACCCCAAAAATGATGGTTTGCAGCGATTAAACGCCCCTGTTGGGGTTGCGTTACAGCAGCAAATGCCCCTTGTTGGGGCTGCGTTATAGCAGACAAACACCCTTTTTTTGTGGGCTGTGATAGCGGACAACAAACAAACCAAGCGCACCCCTTTTGGGGCTGTGACACGCCTGAACAAACACCCACCTTGGGTGAATTCTAGCCGAGAACTAGGATTAAACAAACACCCTTGGTGGTGTCATGGTCGAGCCTAGACGGTAAACTCAAACGCACCCTATTGGGGTGGTTGCGACAGACAAAAGTAGAAACATACTCTAACCAGGTTACATATAACGAAACATAAACACTCTCAAATTCAACGTTTTCATAACCAAACGAGTAAGCAATTAACAAGTAAATCTCATATTTAAACCGTGACACATCCGGGTCACGATCCAAATTCAACAGGGTCTCAGACGCGACTCGAGTACCAAAATAAAAACCTGAAACACCACTTCAATGATTAGCACCATACGAATCATATTTATAAATGTTTTAATCCACGAAAACTATATTGCTAACGTTACTAATCCGGTTTAATTAGAAAAAAAAATGGAGAAAGATTAATTATTGTTTATTGGTCTCACCACATATAAGAGATGGTTTTGATGAGGATGAGGAAGGCGGCGTGATGATGGTGATGGCTGTGGTGATTATCTATCCAGAAACAAACCCTTCGGTTTGTAGACTAGATTGCATCCTATCGTACGCTTTGGTGTGTGAAGTATATTGCAACTGATCATCCTTCTGATTTGCAGATTAGTTTATGATTGAGAGATGGAGGTAGAGGGATGATGGTTGTTGTTGTCGTTCATCAAAGAGTGGGGAGGGAGGAGGGAAGTCAGTGTAGTGAAAGAGAAGGGATAAGAATCTCCTCCTTTCCCTTTTTTTTATATATAAAGTAATATAAGGCGGTTTGTGTGTTATTATTATACCGTGTACCCGTATCCCGTTGAGCTAAAGTGTAAACACGATACTATGGTCCGATGTTTTTAATTAGTAATGCATAAAATACATTTTCGTGATCATTTTTATAAAAATGGTATATAAACAATATGATCGACTCCAAAAAATAATTATCAAATTTAAACCATAAATTATGCGGTGTCGGTACGCAAGAAAAGCAATATAATTGCTTGTTAAATAGATAGATGTGAACTAAAATGTAGAGAGAGCGTAAATACTTGAAATAGAGTGAACTTGAAAAATTAACGGTTAACTACCTAATTCAGTATTTGAATTTACATTACGGTAAAAGTCAAATACTCGAAAGTCCAAAAAATTTTACGTCACATTAGTTGTTGTGACCAGATAAACCGATAATGTTAAGTCTAAAAAAAATAGACGTGGGAAATGGATAAGCATTCTTCATTAGAATATTATATTAATTTAATACAAGGTTAAATTTACCGGTGGTTACAAGAAAAGACAAACTTCGAGCACGAGAGTCTTCATATCGGGAAAATCCTAAACAAAACATCACAAACAACCAAACACGAGAAATAGAAGAGGCTAACCCCTTCATGTCACTTATTAGAAAATAGAAAGAAGATAGAGATAAGCATGGGGTGCCTCCCACGAAGCGCTACTGTTTTTCTTCACCGAGTCGCTAGCCTGACTCGTCCCCGAATTCATTTTTCCTTGGGGAAATAAATGGAAGGGATACCCGGATCAAAGATGGTATCCTCACTCCGGAGGGTAAGAGAATGGGTGGGTTGGGAGGGAAAGAAAATGTCGGGCTCTAGCACATAAGGTATAAATCCTCCCAAACTTACAAAAGGTTTATCAAGAAAGAGTAATCCATCATCCGGTGGTATAGCGGGCGGATGTCGGGATGACGGATCAAAGAGAAACGACTCCATAGAAGAAGGGAGTCCATGGTACAGAAAAGTGTTACTTGAAGGTTCATCAAGGAAGGCATCCAAGAGAGGATCCTTTTTCCGGTTAAATTTTGTTTTATGAATGTCCTCTCCGATGAGTATCCCAGGGTTAAAAATCTTGTCCTCGGAGAGGAAGGAAATCAAAGTATCATCCATGTGAAAATCCTCACGAGAAGAGGAATCACTCTCGGATAAAAAATAATATTGGACCTCAGGATCAACAAGTTCATCTGTCGAAAGCTTCACTTCCTTATCTTTCTTCGGGAAAAACGGATCATCGTATTCTTTTTCTTCTTTTTCGGAAAGAATCGAGTCGGTGGGAACAAGTTCATCGGCGAACTCCTCAAGAAATGAATCGATATAAGAAGAATTAAGAGACGGCTCAACTTTTTCAAAATCATCCGGAGGAACATAAGAGTCCCCGTAAAGCATTTTCTCAATCAAACGAATATCTTCCTCGATGTCAATATCGGCATAATCAATTTCCGGTGAAACTGAATCGCTATTCAAATAAGCCTCAATTTCTTCCATGATAGAATCATCAGTGCAAGACGATATAGGTTCAACAACATCATCCGGAGAAGAGTAAGAAGACGGTTCATTATATATCAATTTTACAAGTAAAAGGATGTCCCCCTCTGGGTCAAAAGTAGCATCATTAATCTCAACGGTAATCGAGTCATCGTTAATATAAGCATCGATTTCTTCCCAAATGGAGTCACTTTCCGTAGTGAGAGACGGAGAAGAGTCAGAAAGTTCCAAAATTTTAGAGGAAGGAGTGGGATTGCCACTCAAAGAAAACTCAACGTTCTTAAGTTCAACACAACAAACAGAAAGCGGAGGTGGGACACGTGGTGTGCTCTTAGAGCTAGCATTTTCCACCACAACCGTTGTAGTCTCCTTTTCTAATTTCTTCTTTTGCTCAGCACGTACCGTCGATAAACTCTTAACCGTAAAACGTGAAAGGCTCGGATCAATTCTCGATGATTTAGGCCCAACTTTTTGAACCATCGGAGGTTGGACGTTTTTGGTACTTCCGTTATTAGTAGGAATTCCCGGGTCCTTTGTCACCTCGGTGTCATTAATTTTGGCCACATCATATTGGTAGGTTAAAGATTTAGAAGTATGGTTAACGTTAAACGTGACGGCTTCTTTTCCAACTCTTAAAGTGATCTCTCCTTCATACACATCAATTAACGCATGGCCCATCCTTAAGAAACATCTTCCGAGAATAAGGGGTACTCGAGGGTCGGCATCGAAATCAACGACAACAAAATCCGCGGGGAAATCGAACTTCCCCACTTTAACGAAAACATCCTCGGCTATACCAATTGGTTTTGTTGTAGTATGGTCGGCTAGCTCGAGGGTCATACATGTCGGGGTTAGTGGGGGCAATGAATGCTTTTCGTAAATTGATTTCGGCATCAAATTGATACTCGCGCCAAGATCGGCCAAGGCGGAGCACTGAATAATTCCTTGAAAATCGCACGGAATGAGAAACTTGCCGGGGTCACCTAACTTTTTGAGAAGTTTCTTGAGAATAACCGCCGAACAATTCTCATTTAAAGACGTTGTTGCCAAATCCAAAATTTTCTCTTTGTTACTTAATAATCCTTTTAGTGTCAAAACAAACTTAGGCATGAGAAGAAGAGCATCCGCGAAGCTAATTTTGAAGTGAAGATCTTGAAATATTTGAAAGAATTTTTCCATTTGAAGATTTGCTTGTTCACGTTGCTTTTGATCATCCATCCTTGACGGGTACGGAAGTGTTGTTTTTGAGTTAGTCTTTTCAGTACTAACCGGAGCATCCTTGGGCTCAGACGTCGGGCAACCGTGGGTTGTACATTCTTGGTACTCCCCTTATTAGTAGGAAGCACCGGGTCCTTCGTCACCCCGGTCTCATGGTCTACCACACGAGACGGGGAAGAAGAAATAGTGGTAGGAGCCGTGGGTCCATCGTAAGCTACACCACTTCGGGTAGTGATCGCTTTCATGTCACCTCTCGGGTTGGGAATCGTATTACTCGGAAGAGTACTAGAACCCGAGGGATGAGAATAAGACGTAGAAGCTTGATTGGCTTGAAAGAAACTAGCCATCATATTCCTTATTTCACTCATCTGCTTGTTACTCGTAGCTTCTATTTCTCTTTTGAAATCATTCCTCATACTGGTGCTTTGAGTTTGCAAACTTTTAATGGTGTTATCGGAGTTCTTCATGTAAGTTAGAAACTCGTTGTTTGAAGTAGCTTGATAAGGTGCTTGATATTGTTGTTGAGGAGGTTGTTGATAAACTTGAGCTGAAGGAGCTTGGTAGTTTTGATTACCATGATTGACATTGGTTCCTCGGTTTTGATTGTAAGATTGGTTTTGATAATGGTTTTGGTTATGGTTTTGGTTTTGTTGTGGAATGGTTGCAAAACCGGGTGGTCCCATTTGGTTGGCACGGTATCCTTGGTTCTGATTTTAAACCGGATTAGCAGAAGCTACGAAAGCATTTCTGAGATCGCCATCTGTGGCTTGACAATTATAGTATGGATGAGGTCCACCGCAAATAACGCATGTTTCGGTAACGGCTTTGACTGGCTCGGATTTCAGATTCTTAAACTCTCTCATCATCGAATTAATAGCATGAGTAAGGTTAGTCAGCCCACTCAACTCACTCCTCTGAACGTAGTTATCATTGATCTTAGAAACAACCGGACGGTTTCTAGACGAGAAAACTTTTGACTTTTTTTCAATTATCGTTCTAATATCGGCGGGCATACGACTCAAGATGTTGCCACCGGCGGCTGCGTTAAGCGAATCTTGATCGGCCGGCGTTAAAGCATTATAGAACGTATCAATCTGATGAAGATCGGTAAAACCGTGATTTGGGCATTTTTGTAAAAGTTCCTTGAATCTATCCCATGCTTCTCCAAAACTTTCATCAAATTTTTGTTGAAAATTAATGATTTGATTTCGTAACATCGTAATTTTCGAAGGAGGAAAGAATTGGTTCACAAAATTTTTAGAAAGATCGGCCCATGTTGTAATTGATTGAGGGGGTTCTTTTTCTAGCCAAGTCCGGGCTGCCCCCTCAAGGGAAAATGGAAATAATCTCAATTTAATTGACTCATGAGTGACGCCCCGAAAGTTTATCGTAGAAGCAACTTGATTAAACCAACGGAGGTGTGCGTGGGGCTCCTCATGATCTAAACCACAAAAAGGTTTATTTGAAACCAATTGAATTAGATTCATTTTTAGTTCAAAATTCTCGGTATCAAGTGGTGGAACAACGATTGCATCACCGTAGCCGTCTACGGGAGCTTGAAGTAACTCGATCATCGTTCGAGTGTCTGCCATGACGACGGGTTCTTCAACGATAGTACGTAACTCGGGTACGTCTATTCTACGATTGCGATTACGTCGTGACTGAGAACGAGTGCGCATGCACTAAAAATTTCAAAATCAATAAGTGAAAAATAATTTTGAAAAAGGAAAATCTTTTTGGTTTTTATATTTAAGAAAACTTTTGAAAAACAATCTTTTTATAACCTTCGCGTCAATCGGTGCTCGGTAGCTCCCAAAAGTACGCGCAGCGGAGCAGGAACGAAGAGTGGATCGTTCTTCAGTCTGCAATTTAATGTCAAGACTTCCGTTTACCCCGTGTATAGGTTGTACTTCTGAGGTGAGCCGACGTAACAATTGAGGTTTCAGTTTCTTTTGTTGGTTTTTTAATTTTTATGGTTTTGTAAACACTCTAGGAAGAATGTTTTGGTGTTTTTAGATGTTTTTGGGTTTTTGAAAAATATATATATACAAAAACGACGGTAACTTCACTGGGGGAAGGATCATCAAATACACGCGATTCGAGACAGAAATACGAAAATTCACTACAAGCCCTCCCCGGCAGCGGCGCCAAAAATTGATTCGATAAAAATCAATAATAGAAGTGTGTAGTATTTTGGGTAACTCAAACGTGTTAGGTTTGAGCACCGAGATCGTTCCGATCGAGGGTTGAATGGAATTTTCAACTCACGTCGCAAATATCGGGATTTGAATGGGAAAAGGGGATAATTTGAAGTTTTCTAAACTACGGGATAAGGAAAGCATAAAAGGGAAATTACACTACGGGGAATCCTAAATACGCGAATAAAACTAAAATGCAATAAATGAAACGTAAATAAAATGAAACTACGTCTAATCCTAAATATGATCTAAAATTATTTTAAAACTAAAAATGCAATTTAAAACTTAATTATGATTTAAAACTAATTTTTATGATTTTTCTTATATTTATTTTAATTAAAATCTAATTTTTAACTTTTAAATCAAATCTAAAATACTAAAAATTATGAAAACAAAGGGGAAAATTATGAAACTATTTTTCAAAAATCTAAAATAACTCAAAAGACTGTTCAAAACTGATTTTGTATTTTTCTGATGATTTTCCTATTTTCTATGAATCAAAAACTATTTTAAACTAATTAAATGGCTAAAAATTACAAATTAAACTAGGAAAAACATGGAAAAATTATTTTTTTCCTTTTTATATTTTTATTAATCTAGGAAAATTGAAAAATTATTTTTTTGAAACTTTTCTGATTTATTTGTATTAAAAACTATTTAAAAAGTCCTAAAAACTGATTTAAAATTAGAAAAATAGTAAACAGAATTGGAAAAATCTGAAAAATTCCGGAAAATTCTAAAATATTATTGAAAATCTAGGAAAAATGATAAAATATATTTTGGAACACTGGAAATGAGAGCTATAGTGAAACTGGTTAATTATAAGCTACTTAAAATAAGCTACAAGCTATAATTATAAACCAGAAGCTACTAGGATCTAAATTAAGCTAAAACTGAGTGAAATCAACTTAAAACAACTGAGCTATACCACTGAATATCAAGCTACAAGCTTATGAGTGCCAAATCAAATAAGTGCAAATCAGTCCTGAGGTGCTCAATTCAAGCTTAAAAATAAGCTATCTATCCTACTTGGAACTCAACACCAGAAATCAGATCCTCTAAAGGACCTAGCAAAGAACAGTTAAACCCAACTTCAGACCCTAATAAGCTAGTATGCACCCTGTGCAAGGTCTGCAAAGGGGGCTGGTTCACACTCAGTATGCTGAGTGTGAACAGGGTAAATGCAGCTTATTGAGTAGCTGATTTAGAGCTTATAGAAGCTACTAAAAATTCCAAAAAAATCTCTTTTCAAAAGTTGACCAACTGAAATTATTTATCCCAAAATTTCAACAAAATTGGATAAGAAATGAAGCTATGAAAAATCCACAAAGTTTCATGAAAACCAATAATTTCACTTTTGACTTTTTTTTAGACAGACTTGAAATTTGACCAAATTGAGTTTTGATTCATTCTAATTAACTGAAATTGCTAAATTATGATGTAATGAAGCTAAATTAAGCTACTACTCCAACTTCTAAACCTAAATCAAGCTTTTACTCTACTGATTTCTAACTGATTTGAGCTTATGACAAGATTAAATTGATTTTGACTTAGATGGTATGTTGATGCAAATTTGATGACTGAAATGATTTTATTATACCTAAAAGTGACTAAATCAACTGAGTTAAACTACTGAAAAGCTATAAATCTCCAAATACCTATTTATACCAAACACACCTTATATGAACTAATATGCAGATTCAAACTCTGAATACAGACCATGAATCAAACTGGAACAGGTACAAATGAAGATGTGCAAGCTAAATGGAGCAATTATCTCAACTATAACTTCAAAGCTACACTTATGATGATATTGCAGATATGACAGTTATGCAAACTATGATAAAACTAAGACAACAATGATTTCAACAATTATACTACTGAAATTAAACTAAACTAATACTAAATATTATACTAATAAAGTTATTTCAACAATTATAATAAGCTAGAACAGATTAGAGGAATTTGGTACTCACATGAGGTCCAGCCACTATGGCTTGTAACTCAGTTAAATAACCATTACCTAATACTGATTTTCAACCCAAATCCAGCTCAGTTTCAACCCATTTCCATCTCAGATAAGCAATTCAGAACCAACTGACTAAGATGACTTGTAATTTGACTGAAGTGAATTTTGGAGAAAATTTCTGAGTAGATGATTTGAAAACACTTTATCAAGCTAAACTGAGATTTACTAATGCTTTAAACAACTTTTTTTAAAACTAATTAAAATTTTAGAATAGATATAAACTATTTTTTTATTTTTAAGATGTTTTATTATTATTTTTTTTTTGTGATTTTTTTATAAATGATATCATAAACTAGAAAATGACTTTAATAAGCTGAAGTTATGACTAAGTAACACTGATAAGCTAATATTAAAGCTAAAAACAAGATTAAAATTGAGATTAAAACAAATAACTAAAAACATATTTTATTAATGAAAACGGATTACAAGTAATTGAAAAGGAAATACAAGATACTGAATATGAAAACAAGCTTAACTACTATTAATCTACTCAGAAAATTACACGAATCCAACTGTGAACAAAGGGGGGTATTTATACTTGAGCTCCAAGCTTGGGAAGGATCCAGAAGAAGGAATTTGTGTTTCTTTTGAGTGCCTCTCATCCGTTAGATCATATCCCAGCAGCATCACACCTTTTACAACCCTTGGATCATGTGCTCATGCAACTCCAGCCAATGAGAAGAGTATTTTGTGAAAGTACATAATTGCCCTCAATTTTAGTTAATTTGATTAATTGATGCAAGGGTGTTTTAGGGTTCTTGGGTGCCTGGGTTTTAAGTGGGAAAAGGGGAAAATATTTTGCGCTTATGGATTTTTTTATTTTATTTCGTTTGTTTGACCGGGTTGGATGGGTGGACCGAGTATAGTTTGGACCGGGTATGGGTGAATGTAGGAAATGGATTGGGCTTGTATAGACTTGGGCCTTAGGAGTAGAATTAGTTTAGGCTTAGGAATAGAAATGGACCCAAGGTGTATTATAAGGACCAAAAGTGCCAATTCTGAATTTCCAGGGACTAAAAATGTAATTCTGAAAATGTGATCCAAGGGTTTACTTGTCATTCTTTAAATAAGCAAGGACCGATTATGTAAATTCTGAAACTTCAAGGGTGTATGCTGCCATTTGATGAAAGTTCAGGGACTGATTCTGACAATTCTGTAAACTTGATCATATCTTTCAGAAATCATCCTCTAATCATGAAAATCTTCACAGATGCTCAATTCTGACCTTCCGGCTCAGCTTTAGCACTCTTTATCTCTCGTGCTCGGGTTTTTGTCTGATTTGGCTATCTTTTGTGTGTTTTGACATATCCGTACCTGCACATGCATAAACTCAAGAACCCATTAAATATTAGCGATAAACGGCTCTTTCTTGGCTATTTTGGGTCTAATTTGATAAAGAAATAATATGTGTTTTTGCACATATCAATAACCCACCACCATTCATCAACCTACCCCCCAATGACCCGCCAAGAGCCCGTACTCTTGGTGAATACTCGAGACCAAGCCACCTAGGCTATAGAAACACCATTGAGCTTCCTGACCAAGCCTAAACTACGGCCCTGCGATCCGACACCATCTGGTTGGTGCAAAACGGATGTGCATTCCATGGACTTCGTTCCGAAGATCCTAATCAGCATCTCAAGGATTTCCTCAAAATTGTCGATTCCATTGACCTTGATGCTACTACTCGGGAGACCACGCGTCTGCGTCTCTTCCAATTCTCTCTACGGGACCAAGCTAGTAATTGGCTTGAGCGACTTCCTGCCGGATCCATCTCAAGTTGGGATGATCTCACCTCTCGCTTCCTTGCTCAATTTTTCCCACCGGGGAGAACCATTAAACTTAGGCGAGATATCTTAACGTTTTAACAACTTCAAGGTGAGTCTCTCTACAAAGCATGGACTCGATTCAAGGACTTGCTCCGTAAACTCCCCTGGCATTGATCTTTGGCTTCAAATCCAAATCTTCTATGACCATATCGATTTCATCACTCGACGATCCATTGATCAAGCCGCCGGTGGAAGGCTCAGCGACTTTAATGCAGAGAAATCTTGGGATATTATAGAAGAGCTTGCTGATCAAAGCCACGAAGATTGGAATGAATCTCCTGAAAACCCTGTTAACGTGGTTAATGCCATATCAACTCCTCTTGAATCTTCGGACATCACCGAGGAGCAAATGAGTGCTATTGAGAGAAAGATTGATTATCTTATGGAAAGGCATAAAAGAGCTCCCGTACAAATCCCTCGAGAAGCAGTCAATTCCGCCAATTCCACCAACCACCCAACACATTTTTTGGAATCCCCAAGTCGTGAGCAAAACCCCAATTCCGAAAGGCGCTTCCGCTCTACTTCCCCAATACCACTCTCACCAAGCTTTAAGGAACAAATGAGGGGTACATGGCAGCTCATACGGAGAGATTAGCCAAATTTGAAGAGGAGGTTTATAGGCAGAGAGAGGAAATGCAAGCAAAAATGACGGAAATGATGAACCTGGTAAAAGAATATACCAAAACAAAAGTTCCCGAAAAGGTACTAGTAAGAAGCAAATATTGTCCTCCCACTTCGTTTGTTAACGCCATTTCCATTATTCCTGAGGATGGAAAGGTTGAGGTGAGGAAAACTGAGGAAAGCAAGAGGGAGGAGTCTGAACCTAATGATGAGCCTGAGATCATTGAGTACTACCTTAAGCACGAAATTAACAGAAAAACCATTGCAAACCAAGTAAACAACTTTAGGTACAATGAGGTTCTTAGGGAAGCCCTTGAAGGAAAAATAACAGAAGAAGAGTATGACGCCCTGCCTATGGGACCTCTGTATGAGTTGGTTCTAAAAAAACCATTAACAAAAAAATGAGACACCACAGGGAACTTCGTGATACCATGCAGCATAGGTGATATTGATAATATAAATGCCTTAGCTGATCAGGGAACTGATGTGAACATAATGCCATTATCAATCTATAATAAGCTGACTAAGGAGAAGCCAGCCAAGACCGATCTTAGACTTTCCTTAGCTAATCACACCTATGTCTACCCCATAGGAATCGCGGTGGATATTCTAATAGAGGTGGCTAATATCGTTTATCCGGTGGATTTCGTGATCATAGATGTTGAGGAAGATAGAAACATGCCACTCATTCTTGGGACACCGTTTCTGGCCACCGCCAAGGCAACCATCAAATGCGGGGAGGGCATCATGATACTTAAAAGCGGAAAAGGGTACGCTAGGATACCCATCGTTCCAAGATATCCTCTTAAGATCATGGAGATGATTACGGGTGAAAATCCACAAGCCCCTAGCAATATAATTAAGAAGAAGATGAATGATTGGGAAAAAGGGCTTAGGGATTTTATGGTTCAAGGATTGCATGCAACATTGTGGAAGCCTGATAAGAAGTTAGGAAATAATCCCACTTCGATACCAAAGGCAAAAAGGAACCCTAAGGAATTCCTAAAGGGAGAAAAAGTACTTCTGTACAAATCACGAATAAGGGCATTACAAGGTAGAAACAAACCAAGATGGTTTGGGCCTTTTACAGTGAAGGAAACCAATCTAGAGGATAAAACCGTCACCATAGTAGACGACGTTGGCAAGGAATCCAAGGTAAGCATACAACGTCTACGCCCTTTCGACGAAGGGAAAGCGAAGGAAGGAGATGACGGTAATGAAGTTACGTAGGAACACGACTACGAGTCTAGCTACAAGACTCATAAATAAAGAAAAGCGCTTCGTGGGAGGCAACCCATGCTTAATTGTTTGCTTGTTAGTGTCATATATCTTTTATTAATTGCTTATCCTCATGTTTAAATTTGTAAAAATGCTTTATTTTGCTTTTAACCTCGTCTTAATTGCATATAAAGGTATTTTACATAAAGGATAAGTGTAGGGAGGATTACACACGTTTTCAAAAAAAACGTAAACATGAGAATAGCAATTAATTAAAAGATATATATGTGTGTTTGTTCGATTCAAATGCTTGTATCGAGTCGTAATGGATGTTTTGCAGAAATTTTTCCAGATTCTAAAGATATAAATTTTCCAGAATTTTTTTTCAGAAAATCGCAGACCAGTTTTTGTCAGGATAACCTGACAGTCGAGATCGCAAACTGACGGCGTCGGGAAGGAGTAAAACAACTCGATTACTTTTTTCTCGTTTTCCGAGCTACTTATAAAATTTTGGAATTTTCCAGGTCTTAATTTTCCAGAAATTCTGTAAACATCCATTCCACAAGCATTATATCCTAGTTTAGTAGAGTCTTATATATATTATTACCGCCAATTTTACGCGAAGGTTTCGTTCGTTTTCTTCAAGTGTGCAGGTTTTATTTATCAAGAAGAAGATACATAAGGATGGAAGGAGCTTTTCACGAATACATTCTTCTTGGAAAGGAATTAATCACTACTTCACACACGGATCCTACCGAGCTAATCAGGGGAGTATTAGTTTCTTTCGTTTTTTCATTTACCTTCTATGATCATAACTTTGATACTTTCGGGGAACATTGGGGACAATGTTCAGTTTAAGTGTAGGGAGGGAAAATAAAACGGGAACTTTGAAACTATGCTTATCCTTGACTATCTGCTTTGTCCAATTGTATTTGTGTAATAAACCATGAGAAAATGTCGGTTAGGGTAATTTTGGCACCAAATTTAAAATTTTTCATGACATATAGGAGTGGGCCATTAGTCTTAACAAAAGCGTCTCACGGATAGGAAGTTGCATGACTAGCACAAAAACCCTTTACCACCTAAATTCCACCCAAAATGTGAGGATAGCCCTTAGATTAGTAGGAATTAAAGCATTCATCTTTAATGCTTAGAGTGTGAACCGGTAGTATAATAGATTCTAGAACTTGTTTTGTGATGCATCCCGAGATCGCTAGTAAGACTACACTTGTGTAGTTAGGAATAACTAAATGATAAGAGGCATTAGGATAACCCTTGTTTGATACCCGTAATATAATTGCTTCTTCCACATCGGTTGAGTAATTCCCCCACACCCTTTGCGTTGTACTCATTTTTAGTACACGATACCCCTAGTTAACCCCTCAGAGCCTATCCTTTTCGCGGTTCTCATGATGTTTCGGTAAGAGCATTGTTTACACCCCACCCCCAAATGTACACCCAAATCGCCTTAGCCTACCTTGTATGCACTCACTTTTAGTGCATTATTGTTATCACCCCAAACCCTTAGTTCAATTATCTAGTTGCTTGCATGAGTTGCTAAGTTGAGTCATATCCTTTGTACACAGTTTTGGGACGATTGGGACTCATGGGAAAAGTTAAAGTTTATGAAATGACTGGAAGGGAACATAAATTCCCTTATTTGCGTAATAACGTACCCCAAGTGTTTTGATATTTTCAATTCGGGTAAAATTAGTGTTAGAGTAATAAAAACTCAAGTGTAGGGATGTGCCTATAAATCCCTATCATTTTGATGTTACCATAGAGGATGGTAGAGTAAAAGTGTATGGAAAAAAAAATCGAAAAAAAAATAGAAAAAGAGAAAAGAAAAAAAATAGAGTGTTCAATCAAAAAATAAAATGGGCTACCATCCTATATCTATCTTTAAATTTATGTTTGTTTGTTTCAGTTATCTATAGTTTAGAGTGTCGAGTCTTGGCTTAGCAACGCCATTCTTCGTATGCTTGTAACATAGAGATTTTTGACTTGCCACCACTAAATAGCCTATCCCACCAAACCCTTTGTTTCCCTACCGTAAGCCTAACATTACAACCCTTTAAAGACCTCTTTGATAGTATTTCCTAGGTGCTTACGCCAAAGCGATGGAGGTTTGATCTATTCTCAAGCCTATGGTTATCTATGTACTAGGACCGGTTAATGAGTGTTTATCTTCCATTTCCAACTTGTTATATTTCATATACACCCGAGAGATGTGAGTATCCAAACACCCCATGTGAGGTGCTAGTATGTAATTTCCATGCTTGTTATGACTTTTGCGGGGCTTATATGTGTTGTGGACTATTTTATACCAATGCTTCAAGACCCCTAACTTATAAATTAATTGGCTAAAAGCACATTTGCTTGAGGACAAGCAAATACCAAGTGTAGGGATATTTGATAAGGTTTTAAAATGTACCTTTTTGAGGGGTCGTTTAAGCCCTTATTTGATCACTTTTGTATCCGTTATTACTTAATATCGTTCCTTTTCACTTTTTAGGTCTCTTGAAGGCAAATTGCTGGAATGGCACTTATTTGGACGAAAAGGCGCGGATATACGAAGAAAATGGCCAAAGTCAAGAATCGAGACACTCAAGCTGCTGAAATACAAGGGGACGGCGTCACTGCTTAACTGCGACGCCGTCGGAGCACTTCTGTGACGGCTCAGTAGACAAATTGCTTATTTTCAAGTGACGGTGTCAGGCTTTAAAAGAGTAGGCCGTCGCAACTCAGACGGCCTAGATTTGATCCAGACGGCGTCAGATACTGAAGGGGACGGCGTCACAAGCATAAGGTGACGCCGTCGCAAGACTAACGTGGCCAAGACGAAACCCTAATGACGGCGACCCGACGGCGTCGCAAATCATATGGTGACGCCGTCGCGATTGTAATCTTATATATAGAATCCGAATTTTTCAGTTTTAGTGTGTAGTCTATTTGGAGTAAAAACCTAAACCGAACCAAGGCTGTCTTGTACAGTATTTTAGGGTTCCAAACCCTATCTTACCACAAGATAAGTGTTTTACTTCATTAATTCAATTATGTCTTCAATTATTTGTGTGTATGCTTGCATGTTCTCCATGTCCGGCTAATTTATTTGTGTGTTTGCTTAGGGAATATGAAACTTAATTATTGAATATTGATTGGTTGTCTCTTATCTTAATTGTTAATGATCTAGTAATGCGATAGGTCATTCGTTGTGTAGTTAATGCTTGATTAATCTTTGTGAACCTTAGACTATAACAACTAGAGTAGTTGTACGCTAAACCATCCAAAGAGTACCTTAGAGTTAGAGTTTATAATTCCTAGAGATATTGTAGACGAGACCCTTTTGGTAGTTTCAAAGAGTTAGGGACAAACGCATACCCTACGACCTTAGACACACAACGCGATTAAGACTAAGGACGTGCCAATTCAACCATCAATAGGAGATAATTAAGGAGTAATCAAACCTAAGTGAACACATCTTTAAACTATCATACAAGCACACAATAATTAGACATAGACTACATACACCTTAGATTAGATAATTAGACAAGTAGAGTAATCGGTAGAAATACCAACCCCCAAATCCAAACCCCGAGATTCGTACCTTCCCATTTTCTAAAAAACATAAAAAGCACAAAAAATAATCTTCCTCAACCCCAACCCTAGCATAGTAACTCCTCACTAGCATTCCTATTCCCCTAGAGAACGATATCAATACCCGTGGCTTACCCTAATACTACACTACAACGATTAGGTTCACTGCCTAGGGTGTTATAAATCTTGCTCGAAGAAAAGGAAGTTCCTTTGACCCCGAACGACGCGTGTAGCGTTATCACATACGTGTCAGGTGAACGCTCTAATACCTCTAGAGTTGCACCTTCAAAAGACACAATTCAAAGCTGGCTCACTGAAGAGAGACCTCAAACTCCAGAACCTTCATGGTTCATCCCAGAGTCTGACATTATGATTCCTGACAACAACTGGGCCTCAACAATCACTACCAACTATTTATATGCAGACACGTCACCAACGAACAAATTTGTGAGAAAAACGCCTCCTGCCTTTTAGTATATATATATATAATTACTGAATTGTATCAGTAGTGACATGGATTTTTGCTTTAAGATATGAACCAAACAATTTACTTTAATGAACCAAACAATTTACTTTAATTTTAAGATCTAAGATCAATTGAGGACAAAAGATTATTTACATACCAAGGGATCAATCACCACCATCCATTTTTATTTGATCTAATGGATGAGATTAATCCCGACATTTTAAAAAACCCACTTTCATTCTCTTTTTTTAAATATTAATAACTTTCAAACCGTTAATCGTTAAGCGGAAAAAAAAAATATCATTGCGACGAGCATTTAATTATCTTTCTATAGACAGGCACTTTGATATACTTTCGACAAAAAAAGAAAATTTCGTATTTTTCATGTTTTTTTTAAGGTTTTTTCGTTTTTTTACGTTACTGAAATTTGCATTAAAAAATCATATATGATAAAACACTAATTTGAATATTACATGTGATATTAATGTTATATCATATATGATATTAGTGTTATATCATATATGATATGTAATATCACATGTGATATTAGTGTAATATCACATGTGATATCATATATCATATATAATTTTTTTCATGCCAATTTCAAGGAACGTAAAAAAAGACGAAAAAACGTGAAAAAATCAAAATTTTTTTCTTTTTTCAAAAGTATATCAAAGTGCCCGCCTATAGAAAGATAATTAAATGCTCTTCGCGACGGTGTAAATATTTTCACTTAACGATTAACGGTTTAAGAGATATTTAAATTATAAAAAATATGTGAAATAATAAAATGCTTTTAATCTCATCCATTGATTTCTTTTTAGATGGATGGTAGAGATGAGTCGTATGTAAGAAAAGTTTGTTATGTAAAATAACTCCCCTCTAATTTTAAAGTCAAATATCTTTTTAAAAACCCCACGAACCAAATACACATTTAAATTTCAATCGCTAAACATTAGTTGGTTCAAAATACGGGCCGCCAAACATTAGTTGCCCTTGGTATATGATTAAACTTCTGTGAGACTCTTTTTGTATTGAAGTGACGTCTTTTATAAGAATCAAAGTAAGTGAAAAATAATATTTTTTGTTGATCAAAAGTTTAATTTTTACGTTGGGATTATTTCAGGCTAAGCCATTCGTTCATCATTTATCTCTTCTAATTAGTGTTGGTATCTGATTAAACAAAGTTTTAACTACGTAAGCAATACTAATATTCTTTGATAGATGTGACATCTTTCAAAATTTTGCGTTGAACGTGACTGACTTCCATGGCATGTAAATTTACAAACCCATGTATCAATTTTAACCGAGACATGCAAAATCTAACAACTTTCATTACTAAAAGATCAGAACCTACAGTATATCCTTGAACAACCACTATGTCTACGTTCAAATTGCATACCATTTATATCCAAGTTTAAGTAAAACATCTAGCTTATTTAAGAGAGTAAATTCCACGTCCTTGTGTTTTGGTTAAGGTGGTGTTTGTTTTTTATAAATAGGCTCTTAACAGCCTCTTAATCAGACCGTTTGTTTTTTTTTCCTCGTTCAGACGCGTTTAGAGGCAGTAAGATTTTAATGGTCTAGACTTGAGAGGAGTGTCTGAATGCCTCTTGTTGCCTCTTGCCGACACAAAAAAAAACCAAAAAAAAATTAGTACAAGCAAACGTGCGGTTCAAACATGAGTTTTTTTTCCCGTTCAAATGCGGTCAGTTCAAATGCGGTCAGATTCAGACATTTATGCCTCAGATTCAGATGTGCGGTTCAGATTCAGATTCAGAGCCTCTTAAAAAACAAACGCCACCTAAATTGCAAACACAATCCCTGTAATCTCATAAGTGCATGCACAATCTTATGAGGAACTTTGGCATGCAATCATCGGCCATGCAAGCTTAAAACCTCAAAAGTGAACGTGCAATATCACAAAATGATAATTTCACACCAGTGTTCTCCTCAGAGACTATGCTTGTATTTTTTAAGTTGTAAAGACTGCAAAGTAATGTTTTTGCAATTTACTCAATTCAAATTATGTCGAGCTACAATCACATACGTAGAAGTCACTTTATGATGATCATTGCGAAAAAAACATCTAAGTAATCAAAGAATCCAAACGTACCGCAGTAATACAAAAGAGACATATGATCCTCATTAACAAAGAAATTCAAGTATTCACTAATGTTTTATCTACTCTTGCTTTAATGCACCCCAAACGGATCCATAAGCACACTTCTAATACAAATACATGATGTGCTAATCAGGCAAGTTAAAAACCATTTGAAAGTTATGTATTCACTCAAATACAAATAAATCTCAACTTCATTAAACCACAATGATACATACAATACAAACACATACCATTCAACTCCAATCATCACCATCATCAAACTTTATTGGTGTCTCTGGGCTCCAGGGGGTGCTGTTGGCATTGGAAAGTGGAAATTTTCGACACCAGCAAATTGGGGAGCTTCGACATATGGGCTCTGCAAGAAACAAGTGTATAATTAATGTATAATTATCCGCTTCATACATGTCATGCATTGACCAAACGACGCATCAACCAAATTTAGTTTGTCAAATTGACATAAGCTAGCTAAGACATGGATGGGCTCACTATAACCCAATGCAATTTGCCATCAAAGTATTAACCACATATTAGTTTCTTACTGGCTGCAAGTTGGTGCAAAACCTTAATATACAGCAAAAGCACTTGCTAGTTTTCTGGACAGAGAGCAACCATCAACGATATGTAGATTTTTGTTTGTATATCACTATGTTCACTGTTCTCTAGTAGGATCATACAGCTAAAGCATATGGCTCCTTGTCATTTTTCAAAACCAAGTAACATAGTAATTGTTTGTTTCTCAGTCATAATTAATATGGAAAAGTAATATTCAGGATCAACCATTTACGGTCTGTGACGTGAACATGTTTTCTGTTGAAAAAAAAAGGTGTGGAAGTGACATACAAGACACAAAACGAAGCATAACTAGTCCTCAAGGCCATAAAAATATACAGCTAATATTTCTGATCAAATTGCTAATTAGCTACTTCTAACTTCTAAATGCTTCATTCTAAAGATTGCACTTACAGTCTTATAATAATGTCTTCAGTGTCAATTGATATTATGTTTATATATATTTTTCTGTTTTACAATATCTTTGTCTAGATAATAGAACTATTAATTATGAACATCTTATCTAAGTGTTATTTCATCCATCACTATATGAATATTAAGACATGTAACAAATAATGCGATCTCATTCTGAACCAAGTCCAAACATAGCTTCGAATCGTTCGGGGAGCTAAAATCCTTTTGTTTGATCAGATATCAAATGGCCCTAAGGCCATTTTTAGACAAATAGATTCTACAAAGATCATCATCAAGAATTTGTCCTTTGGGAGACTGAAACCTAATGACATAGCTAGAAGTAGATGGTGATATGTAGCCATGTAGGAATCAAGTGGGACAGGCAGCAAGTCTAAGAGAGTGTTTGCATGGGGTACAAAACTATTTATCTAGTTACTGCAAATCAATTGATATTATAAAATGATTGCGGTTCTGAATTCTATCTTAATATTTAAAAGTCATTTTTAACCATGTATAAAAATGTCTTTGGTCATTCGTAACTAGTACCTTAAATAATCAGATATTGGAAACACTCGAGCAACTAAATTATTTGACTATTATAACTTAAAAATCAGATCCAAACACCACCATCTGCTTTGGTTAAAAATATAATATCATGTGTAAAACATTAGTATCAAAGATGTGTCTGATTCTGAATATTCTATACTACTTTCAAAACGCACATCCAAACATCCCTGCATGACAGAAAGTCAAAACTCATATGGTTGATCATTACTTTTTTTTTAAAGCATAGTAGTATGATTGTGATAAAGAAACGGCAACACTAAGTTATTAAGTATACATAATTGGTAGGCACGGGCTTGCATCTACGCTCATTGCTTAATAAGGGTGCTTGTTTTTCCTTTGCTTTTATGTTGACAAAAGCAACCAATTATGTTGAAAGTTATAGACAGTTGATTTTATTAAGGAGTCAACTAATATTATTGTTTACTGAAGGCCCAACTGCCAGTAGGTATCATGAGAGTGGAAAATGAAACAAAATGAATCATATAAATCTAAAATAAAGAGGTTAGAATATACCTGAGGTGCCATGGTAGTTTGAGAACTTTGTCCAGGTTCTACACCCCTTGAAGCGTGATCTGGATCGACTCCATTCAAATTATGCACACCAGAGTGTAATATTGGTTCACTTTCAGTTTCACTGGCTGACTTTGCCTTCTGAAACCCAAGTAATTGTTTATGCATCAGTTATCAAGTAAATGTTTTGAGAGTAGCTGAAAGACTATTTTTAAATACACGTAATTTCCTAAATCATTCTTATCCAATTAATATTTTTGTAATCGTATTGCTTTATAACACATCTCTAGATACAGAACAGAACGGAACACCTGAAAGATCCGACCAAGAGTCCTCAGCCCCTTAGCTCTTGCACGTAGCTCCTCCTTTTTCACAGTAGGATCTTGAAGAACCTGAAACATAAATACATATGTAAGTACCATAGATATATTAAATAATCGGGAAAAGAAACGGGTTTAAGTACACAACCATCTGACACACACGGGAAAGTGTGGCTTCAATATCAGCCACATTAAGCTTCCAAAGAGAATCAATCATCAATTTCTTGTGAGAATTCATGTATTCTTCAAGTTCCTCTTCTGTGTATTTCCCCTCTGCACTTAGCTGTTTTTTCATGTCCTCTTGAAGCTGAATTAAAGCAAGTGCGCCTAAACTCGGACATAAATATTATCCTTTTTTAGTCAAAAGAAATATATTTAAATGTATATTACAAAGCTGATGGGAAACAGATGTAGATGTTACCTGTTGCTGCTGTAACTTGGGACTTAATAAAATGTCCTTTGTTCCTAAACCACTCAGCAATAAATGGCACACCCAAATAAATAGCCTTCTTTCCGAGCTCTTTAGCTGCTTGTCGTGCATAAATATACCCAATAGTGTTCAACATGTCCACACCATAAGCTGCAAAAGGTACCGTTTCTCAAAATTTGAAATATAGTTCATTACGTTTTAAAGCATAAACTTCTCTTTAGGTAAGTTTTTCCATAAGAATTTATTGAACAAACAATAGTACATCTAGATTACCTGCACTAGAGAGCCTTGTAACTTCAGCTTCAGCATTACGTGTAAAATCCTCTTTGTTTCCTTGCACATAGTCATGGAGGCGATCTTTAAGTAATTCAATTAGCTTTTCTTCTCTTTCCTTTTGCACAATCTGCGATTCAAACTCTTGACTATATCAAATTTACAAAGCCAACTACATCCATATAATAAGATGTAATATCAGATTGAGGTACGTATTTACATGATAGGTTCGAAAGGTATAAGGATTATTGATGATAAGCATAAATACACACATACCCTCATCTTTTCTTGCAACTTTTTAGCATCAAACTGCTCTCCTTCAGTGAATATATCTAAAGAAGCCATTGATGCCATAGCAAGCTGGCCAATGTAGTCCTCGAATAGTTCACTCCCAAAAAGCATTGCAAAGATGGCAGCAGGGTCAATGATTGCATCACTATGATGAACAAAACAGAAGACAGATTTCAAAGATTGCATAAATTAACTGAATAAATATCCGAGTAAAAACAATACAAGCTCGTGCATGTATACTATTCAAGATACCATACCATAATCTTTACGAAATTAATAAGACTGGGATTATTATTATAGCACTTAATCATTATTTAGATAGGATATAAGTATAAATTGAAATTTATTTCATTAGGTAAGCATCATTTAGATTAAAAAAATAGAAATTAAAGTTTTTTTTAGAAACTTATTCTTGTTTAGAAGATCTATAACTTACTGATTCATGCTTTGTTAATATCATTGGAGAATCGGTTAACCTCTCAACAGCAAACCATATTTGGAGAGTTGATCGACCTCTTAAAACTCTCTTATTCGTTATTTGCTGTTTTCTTAATTGTTTTTATCACAAAATAAGATCTGGTTCTTATAAAAAAATTTGACTCGACTATCTACAGTTAAAGACCAAAAACTGACGTTGAGATTCCTGATTTCCCATAAGCATCATAAGCCTGTCTCTGATCCGGATTACTCAACACTTGGTAAGCTTCTCCTAAAACCTGTAATAGAAAATAGAAGTATTCAACAAAACAAGGATATTAAAGAAAATATTTAGCAAGTAAAAGATATCAAATTCTTGACTAAAATAAGTAAATACAGAGACCAAACTCAAAAATGAAAAATATAATGAAGAAATTAACTTAGAAAACCAAATAACATTGGAGTATTAAGCATAGAAGGAAGCTTTACCTGAAAGTTTTGTGCTGCAAGAGGATCATTTGGGTTTTTATCTGGATGGACCTGTCGTGCCTGCAATTATCCAAGCGTGGCAAGTTCAATATAATACGAATTTGATTTGATCAAATCTGCTAGCCGACAGGTCACAACATCTACTCGTTAATTTCATAAACATATTAAATTAAAAGAAATGCACAGAAAATTACACAAATACGTGTGCATGTGTTAGCTTTAATGGCACAATAACGCATGCAGCAAGCTGCACGCAAGCTTGGGTGTAGCAAGAGAAAATGAGAAGGAAATTGTATTTGTGCAATTGTGCTTGTGTCAAAAAGTTAGGGTTAAAAGCATAAATTAAAATTACCATTGCCTTTGCTGCACCTAGCATATTTAAGATTACAATACCAATACAACTATTAGCTTGCCCAATTTCATGCAACGGCTTATAATACGTCTAACACGCTAAGCATTACGCATACAACCATGATGCAGATAAAAATGTATTACATCAAACAGAGATTGAACATGTATTAATATCCTGGTTCAGTAAATAACAATAGCATACCTAAGTGAATTCATGGCAAGGCCATTAGTGCTTACTAATAAAGAACAAACTTCTAGTGTCAAATGTTATCTTACAAACAATATGTGCTCCAATGTAGTCATAGGACAATCCCTAATCATAGCCGTAGAATTACAGGCAGCGTGAAAATGCATGTCGCTAAAGACTACCCAAATTATTTAGAAATTACTAACCCTCTTGAATACTACTTTATTTTAATTGGGGCAAAGTTCCTTAAGACTTAAGAGAACCTATATACACTCTTCTGATATGGGTTGACATAATGAAGCTATCATTATCCAAGCCCAAGGTAGCAACCTCGTGATAGGGGCTTGGGGTTCTTCAGTGCAGACTAAAGTTCAATTACCACGCCAGCACTCAGGCTGAAGGATAACTTTGTGGATGTTGTCACGTTTACCAGTGTGGGGGGACACTCTTCTAAGCAGGCCATTGAGTCAGTAGCTTAAGATCATCGCTACGTTCCACGTATTGTCCTCGTGGGTAGGTCAAGTGTACCAATCAGCCTTGCCGGTTATCAACATCTACGCAAAGCTATCATCATACCATGATGCTTGCTCGCAGGTCGCAACACCTACTAGTTGAACTTATTAAAATGGTAAATCAAAAGAAATGGCACGGAACATAAATATAGCTCAAAACTAGTTGTACAAGCGTAATCATTAATTGGAAAATGCCGGCTTCACGCACGGGTAAATGACAGCAGGATTGCAGATGCCTTTTTATCAGAATGTTAGGTGGTGGTGAAAATTGTAAAAGAAAGATTAGTTTCGCCTGCACCTAACATAATTGCAGTTTACTATACTAATACACCTATTAGCCTGCCCATTTCGTGTGCATAGCTTATTATACGTCTAACACAATAAGCATTACACATATGCAACCATAATTTATCAAAAAGGTATCAACACTGGACCCTTAGATTTTTAAAAATATCATCCGTTAGTGTTTTCATGGCAAGATCATAAGTGCTTACAACCAAAGAACAAAAGTCATGTGTCAAATGTTCTCTTAACAAACAAAATGTGCTACATTGAAGTTCATAGTATGAATATCCTACATTCCTACTCATAGTTGTGCACTAGTTGGCAAAGCGGAAAGCAAAAAAAATAATGCACTTCCTGGACACAATTCTTTAGACAAAGATTATCCAAAACAACATATATGTTAGCACCCCCTAGTTTGATAGCATAAAGATTCTTAAGATACGAGCTATATAGACTTATCTAACGTGGGTACTCATTAGATTTAACCGCATTACATTGAGTGCATTGTGAAGCTATCATGATCCTACAAAGGGGTAGCCTACTTCAAGGAGCTAGGAAACTTTCGGGTCACGGCCTAAGGAGCATTGATCAATTAGTTCTGAAGTAGAGAACTTTGCGCATATAGTGACATTCCTCGGTGTGAGTGGACACATACTGTCCTCGGGGGATAGGGTGAGGCATGTGACCAAAAAGCGTTGCCAGTTATCAACATTTATACAAAGCTATCATGATCCCTAAATTTGTGTCATTCAAATCTATGGATCTTAATTCACTTAAAATTAACCTATAAACACAATCTAAAAAAAAGGAGAAAATAAAAAAATTAAACAAAACCATAATCAAATTAAATCAATCAAAGACATATAAAAAAATAATAATAATAAATAAAATAAAAATAAAAATAAAAATAAAAATAAAACCTTGATATAATAAGCTTTTTTTATCTCAG
This sequence comes from Chrysanthemum makinoi, assembly GCA_910596185.1. Classification (NCBI taxonomy): domain Eukaryota; kingdom Viridiplantae; phylum Streptophyta; class Magnoliopsida; order Asterales; family Asteraceae; genus Chrysanthemum; species Chrysanthemum makinoi. The sequence continues at coordinate 303,858,558 of OU343224.1, forward strand.
CCTCGGTAGCAGAAGGTTTAACCCCAAGAACATCATAATATTCAGTCTCCTTCACCATATCTCAAATTAGGCGTTTCTTTAATTCAACGAATTAGACGATAATATCAAAAGGGTATTGTTTAAATCACGTCAATTTATATAAAAGATGTTTATTTTTCGATTTAATCCAAGGGATTGTAATGGGTCACTTGTCAAGAAAAAGTGATATAAATTTGACTGCGAATAGTCGTTAGAAATTGTATTAAAAAAAATATAATAATAATAATAAGAAGAAAGAATTGAATTCAAAGTAGATTTATGACTTTTGTGATTAGATGACAACGCGGATGTTGAGGTATAAATACGGTGGCGTTGACCGATGTAAGTGGGGCCCACGAGTTTATGTTACTTGGCTTATGTATGCTTTGATATGACACCATACTGTGATACTTCTACCCTTATTAAGTTGGGGTGTTACAATTATGGTATCAGAGCCCTGGTTTACGACTTGTAGTCAAGACCTGTGACATATGGACCCTAGGATTTGACCCGTAGAGCTTAGGTTTGACTTGTGAGGGTTTGGGTAGACTTTAGGTTTCGTTCTCGTCATTTATGTTCATGCTTTTTGTTTGGATTTAGAAAATCCAGTCATTAAAGAGTCGGTCACCTCAAGTATATGTAAACGTTAGAAAGCTCGTAGTCGTAGATTATTTAATGTTAAGTAGTATTTAGTTAAGTAACACCGTGGAGGACGGACGGGTCTTTACCCACTGTATGCCTGATCCACAGCCCGTAGGTGGCGATTTATGTAAGAACTATAAATACTCTCTACCTCCCAAGGTAGAGAGTTGGAGCTCATAATAATACTTTCATTTTCTCTCACTAAGTTCCCAAACCTCTAACTCTTTCTCTCTCTAAAACCTCTTGTATACGCCTCTTTGATAATTGGTTTAGTGTGTTTGTGAAATCCAATATGTTACAATTGGTATCAGAGCCATGGTTTGATCATCTCTCTTACATATCCTTGGATTTCTAGTGGTTTTAGGTGGTTTTTGAGTTTGAAAAAGTTTAGTGGTTTTTGCATCATTTTGATCATTTCTAGTGTTAAAGTTTGAATTTTGGGTGTACTTTTGTGTTTAGAATCATTGTAAGTGCTTGGGTTTTGATTTGGTAAGCTTGAATCACTGTGGTTGAGCTTGTTTTGGATTGAAAAGTGTGTTTTTGAAGTTTTTCTTGCTAGCGACTTGGTTCTCGTTGTGTTTTTCTTCGTAGCGACTTGCTTCAGTAAAAGTTAGCGAGTTACAGTGTTAGTTGTTAGCGACTTGAGCCTAGCGACTTGTCTATTGAGACAAGCCGACAAAAAGTACAAGTTAGTGGATTCTCCACTACGGCTAGCGACTTGGTGAGGTTAGCGACTTGCTTCAGAAATTGTTAGCGAGTTGTAGTGTAAATTGTTAGCGACTTGATACTAGCGACTTGGATCTTAGCGAGTTGCTCTTCAGTAACTTAACTGTGTCTAGCGACTTGGTGTTTAGCGATTTCTTGTCATTATTCTTAGCGACTTGGTGTTAGCGACTTGGATCTTAGCGAGTTGCTCTTTAGCGACTTGACTGTGTAGCGACTTAGTGCTTTAGCGACTTGTGTCTAGCGACTTGGGCTTAGCGACTTGGTTTAATAACTCTTAGCGACTTGGTTGATTTATGTTTGTAATACGGTTTTCTCTTGATTTAGTAAAATCCCGTGAAAGAATCTATTTCCCGGTTTAATCATAGAGTTATAAAATCCCGTGTAATCTGTTAACATGTCTACCAACGTACCTACAATCATCTCCACTGTTGCTGAGGATGTTCAAGCAGGTGGTTCAGATACTCGTCCACCCATGCTTGACAGAACTGACTATGATTCTTGGGCTCAATGAATCGATTGTATGTCTTGGAAAGGAAAATCGGGTCAACATTCTCAAATCAATTGATGAAGGACCTTATCAGATTGAGACTACAAGAGACGTAATTGATACTGCTGCAGATGGAACCATGATCTTTGGATTGGACAGACCAAAGACGTATGATAAGCTCAGTGATAAGGAGAAAAAGAGGTTCGATGCTGATATCAGGGCCTCAAACATCATACTACAGGGTCTTCCAAAAGACATCTACAAGCTTATCAATTACAACACTAAAGCCAAGGTTTGGGATAATGTCAAGATGCTTCTCTCGGGTTCTGAATTAACTAAGGAAGACAGAGAATCACAGCTGTATGATGAGTTTGAGCACTTCAAGATGAAACCAGATGAGAGTGTCTATGAGTACTACGTGAGATTCCACAAGCTTGTAAATGATATGAGGAATATCAGAATGACTATGCCAAACATTCAGCTGAACTCAAAGTTTGTGAACAACATGAATCCCGAATGGCACAAGTTTGTCACCTCTGTGAAGCTAACCAAAGGATTGAAGAACACAAACTATGAGCAACTATATGCCTTCCTTCTTCAGAATGAGAGACATGCTATGTTTGAAAAAAAGATTCTTGAGCAGTTCAAATCTAAGCAGGGAGAAACCAGTTCGTGAAATGACTCTACTGCCTTCTACACCAATGTTGGTATTACTACCAAAGCCTCTCAAGTCATACCCACGGGTAATGGTAATAACAAACTCATTCCTGATCCGAGGTTCAAGCAAGCTGATGCTGATGCAGTCATGGGACACTTCATTAATCAACTGGCTCTTATGGTTAAACAAAACCTGACCCTCAGTCCACATACCGACAGTCTTCACACTAACAATGAGATCAGAACTGCATCCAATCTACACAATCATGCTGTTGTCAGAGATGGAAAGGTTATGGGGCAACCACTTCAAGGAAGACGATACGAACAAGGGATGGTTGGAGCAGGAAATGGGAATGCTGGAGCTGGTGGAGGATATGTGGCAAATCAGAATAGGGGAAGGAATGGAAATCAAGGACAAGCAAAGCCAATCAAGTGCTACAACTGTAGTGGTGATGGACATATTGCTAGGAACTGCACATCTCCAAAACGTCCACAGAATGCAGAATACTTCAGAGACAAGATGTTACTTGTGCAAGCTCAGGATAATGGAGCCGCTTTGGATGGAGAGGAGTTGTTGTTTCTTGCTGAGGGCAATGCTAAGACATATGATGCTGATGTTGATGAACAGCCAATTCAAGAGATAGGTCATAATCATCAAAATACATTTCAAGTAGCTGACTGTGATGCATTTGACTCTGATGTCGATGATGAACCTACTGCCCAAACAATCTTCATGGCTAGCATCTCACCTATGGTCTCTCCAAAGGTCTCTCCACCACAACAAGCTGGTCCATCCAAAGATAAAATCATTTCAGAGGTATTAAACTATATGATGATGTTGATGAGCAAAAGATGCATAATAAAGTACAATCTCTTGAAACTTATGAATCAGATATTGATGATGAGGGTAATAGCAATATTGTCCCATATGATCAATATGTGCAGCAAAGTGAAAGTAAGGTTGTACCAAGTAATGCATCTTCCGCAGTCAATAATGACTATGTCTTTGATGAATACACTGCATGTGCCCCTGATGATTCTGTTATCTCTGAACTGAATGCCTATAAAGAACAAGTTGCTATTTATGAACAACGTGCTAAGTTTGAGTTGACCACCCGTGAGCAGGAAATGGATGACCAAATGCGTACAATTATTAGAGCAAGTAACTTTAGAGAAGAAGTCTTAAAACAAGAGTTAAACTCCTTACAAGAAAAGCTTTCTAAAACTGCTAAGCAAAAACAAGAACTTCAAGAAAATGTTAAAATGCTTAAGCAAGAATTCAATGCTAAGGAATCAAAACTTTTGAATGATTTTTCCAATATAAAAACTTTGAAAAACAAGCTCGAAAATAAGTTGTACGTACAAGGGAATACCATTCAGACTGCTCACTTGATCACTAAGCATAGAGTCTTAAGCGATAAGCATAGCATTCCCCTTGTTGTGGAACCTAATCCTGAGGTTGTTAAAAAGGCTAGAGCTGCTCATAATGTAATCTATGATGGTAATGAGATTCTTAAACCTAGACAGAAACCTAGTTGCATTGAGTGCACTGAGGAAGATAGAAAATTAGATGATGCATCTAGGGAGAAAATGAATAAGAAGCTAGAAGATCCTGGATGTAAATAAAATAACATAACGATCAAACCCCATGATTACAAAAAGGAAAATTGGATTTCCTTGAACAAGTTTAAGCCTCAAACGTTGTTAACACCCGGACAAGTGTTCTGGAAAAAGGATTTAGATAAGCAAAAAGCAGAGAATCTAGTTGTAACAAACCCTCCCCTTAGGAAAATGCCTTCAGCGACTGTGTATCCTCCGAATACACCAATGCATTTAGTTCCTAGAACTATTGCCACTAAAAGCAAGACCTTAATCAGTCAATATGTTGTTTTTCTATTATTTGTTGATTTTGAGAAACTTGTAAGAAAATGATCACACCCACTGGGATAACTGAAGGGGAAAGGGGTTTTGAGCAAACTAAAGAATGCTATTTAACTGAGGTCATACCTTTCTTTAAACAACTAAAAGATCAATTTGAGAGTCTTAAAAAGGGGATGGATTCAAATATTAAAGAAATGGAAAAGGAATTTGATGCAATGATAGTTGAGGTTAGTGACTATGAGCGAGAATTAAAACATAATGAGATTGAGAGGAAGAACTTGCATACCTTGAATGAGAATCTTATTTCTGAATGTATTACTCAAGATACTGCTACGAATTGTTCCATTAATGCTTCTCAATTTCATGAATTATCTGTTGCTCTGAAAGTCTCCCATGATCGTGTCATTGAGCTTGAAAAAACTAACTCTAAACTGCATAATAAAGTTGAACAGGATGATCATGATAACCTGGTGAAACAGTTTTCTAAATTGGAAGTTGAGCATCTTGCTTTGCAATTAAAATATCAACATCTGAAAGAAAATGTTAAAACCTCAAATATCAAGACATCCTTGGATGCTCCTGAATTTGATTCAGTTTTTGAAATTAGCAAACGTGATGAACAGATTCGAGCTCATTGTAACACGATCAGAAAGTTGAAAGCCCAAATCTCTCAATTAAAGGGTGAAAAGAACAATGTGACTGGCTCCCAAATGCCTCCTCCTTTAGATTCTCAGTATTCTCAAACTTTTCATCTTCAAAACTTGGTTAATGCTTTACAAAAGGAAAACGAGAGTTTTCTAGAAGAAAATGAAAAAGTTAAACGACACTTTAAAGAGTTATATGATTCAATGAAAGTCACTCGTTACAAAAAAAAGGAAAAAATAACGTCTTTACAAAAGAAATTGAGAATATGAGGAGTCAGAAAAAAGGGAAACTGCCACTTGTTTTTAATGAGAATGTTGCATCAAAGTCATCCTCAGACTGCAAATATACTGTGACTGTTAAATACATTCCTCCTCATCTTAGGAATAATGAACCTGTGTTTCATAACTATTTTGCTCACCTTAAGGATAGTCTAGAATGTCTCCGTGAGATTGTGGAAGAGGATTTCATAAATAAACCTCTTGATAGAGAAATTAGGTTTGCTTGCATTCAGGCCAAACGATCTCAAGAGCTGCTAGAATGTTTAATTGCAACATGTCCTAAATCCTTAGGTGTGAAAGGTAAAGCTGTGATGCCTTGTTCTATGCCTAGTGCCAAGCATACAAACCATTCTATGCCTAGTTTTAAGAAAGTGAACACTAATGTGCCTTCAAGTAGTTCAGATCCCTGAACGTCTAGTTCAGGAATGCAAAAAGTAGATCAACCAACTAATGTTCCCATAATTCCCTCTACAGGAGTAATCAGTGACATAAAAGCAAGCAGGTCAAAGCCTCCAGGAAATACCAAGCAAGATAGGACCTCGCAAGCTAAGAATATGCATTGGAAGAGAGTAGAAGATCACCCTAGGAATATTAAGTTTGAGTTGAATAAAACGAATCGTGTTGATTCTAGTATTAGCTATAAGAGTACTGTAATTAATTCGAATTCTGCTACTATTCGCAAACCATGTAATGATGACTGCTTAATTTCTGTTACTAATCATGAATGTGGTGTGAATGTTTTGTCTAATGCTGTCAAATGCCCTGATAAAACTGTTAATGTTAAAATTCAAGCTAAGAACGCTAAAAGGCAAAGGCAAAAGAAAGTTAGAAAACAGTGGAAACCCACAGAAAGGAAATTTAGTAATATAGGTTATCAATGGATACCTACTGGCCGTAAGATTAATGAGCTTTGCCCTAAAGTTGCTAAATCAATGAACACTAGAAAATGGATGTCTACTGGTAGAACTATTCCCTTAAGAAGTGAACATACTTTGAATAGGTCAAATACGGACACTAGCACTGCATCTATTTCTAATGAGTCCATTGTTTCTACCTCTGATGTGGGTGTTCCAATCACTGTTACTAACCAAGTGGAACCCATTATTGCATGGGGTTCCCAATTATCCAGTTATCCATTCTTGTCTGTGTTCAACTGCAGATCGTTCAAATCGTTCTGTGGTACCTGGACTCAGGCTGTTCCAAGCATATGACTGGAGACCGGTCGCGGCTCATGAACTTCGTGAGTAAATTCATCGGGACTGTTAGATTCGGGAACGATCATTTCGGTGCAATTATGGGTTATGGAGATTATGTTGTCGGTGATAGTGTTATCTCCAGGGTATATTACGTAGAAGGTCTTGGTCATAACTTATTTTCTGTCGGTCAATTCTGTGATTCTGATCTAGAAGTGGCCTTCAGAAAACATACTTGTTTCGTTAGAGAACTTGATGGTAAAGAACTTTTAAGAGGAACACGTGGTTCAAATCTATACACCATCTCTATCAAAGATATGATGAAGTCTTCTCCAATTTGCTTGTTGTCAAAGGCTTCGAAAACAAAGTCATGGTTATGGCATCGTCGTCTCAATCACTTGAACTTCGGCACCATCAATGATCTCTCCAGAAAGGACTTAGTTGTAGGTTTACCTAGACTAAAGTATGAAAAGGATCATCTTTGTTCAGCATGCCAATTGGGAAAAAGCAAGAAGTATGCCTACAAACCCAAACCTACAAACTCAGTTACAGAAGTTCTTCATACAATTCACATGGATCTATGTGGACCCATGAGAGTGCAGAATATCTTTGGGAAGAAATATGTGTTAGTTGTGGTTGATGATTACTCTCGATTCACTGGGTTAAGTTCTTAAGGACAAAGGATGAAACTCCGGATATCATCATCAAACTTATCAAACAGCTGCAGGTTCGACTTAACAAAAGCTGTCGAATCATCGAACGAAAATGAAACGAGTTTGTTAATAAACAACTTAGTGAGTTTTATGAAAGTGTTGGAATCAGTCATCAAAGAAGTGTTCCACGAACTCCTCAACAGAACGGTGTAGTTGAAAGACGAAATCGAACTCTTGTGGAAGCCGCAAGAACAATGCTGATTTACTCAAAGGTTCCAATGTTTCTCTGGGCTGAAGCCATTGCCACTGCATGCTACACTCAAAATCGATCCCTAATTCACACTGCTCATGGAAAAACTCCATATGAACTTGTCCACAATAGAAAACCTAATCTCTCATTCCTTCGTGTGTTTGGTGCATTGTGTTATCCAACTAATGAGGGCCAAGATTTAGGCAAACTTAAAGCTAAAGCGGACATTGGAGTTTTTGTAGGATATGCACCAAACAGAAAAGGATACCGAATCTACAACAAAAGAACCCGAAGTATAATGGAAACAATTCATGTTACGTTTGATGAGCTGACCGGTCCAATGGCTCCAGGACAAACCAGTTCTGGACCCACATCTCAACTTTCATCAAGTAGTCCTATCAGTTCTACTCTCGTTTCAAATCCCTCACCAAAGAACTCCTTATGTACCTCCATCAAGATGATTTAAAGAAATTGTTTGATCCAATGTTTGATGAACACTATAAGCCAAATGCTAATGAAATGTCAATTCCATCATCAGAGGCTGCTCCTATCCCTGTCAATGAAGTCAACCCTTCGGTTTCAATATCATTAAGCCAAGAAGCGCCTGCTGCTGATCACTCTGTCTCATCAACAAATCATCAATCATTGAAGGTACATCATGGAATTGTGTCTGGCACCCATGATGAAGTTAATCCCTTTGCTACTACCAAAGATGCTCCATTTGAAAACATATTTGCTCCTGAATCATCATCAGAACCATCTTCATCAGGAGACATCGACTCTGCTACGTCAGTTCCTCAACAACAACCACATGAACACATTAGAAAGTGGACACTTGATCATCCATTGGACAACGTCATTGGAAACCCTTTTCGTCCAGTATCTACACTGAAACAACTTGCAACCGATGCCTTATGGTGCTTCTTCAACTCCGTACTCTCTAAGGTCGAACCAAAAGATGTTAAAACTGCCATGAATGAAAATAGCTGGTTTAATGCCATGCAAGAAGAAATTCATGAGTTTGATCGACTAGATGTATGGGAATTAGTACCTGCTCCAGATTGTGCTATGATCATTGCTCTAAAGTGGATCTTCAAAGTGAAACTTGATGAGCATGGTGATGTTTTAAAGAATAAGGCTCGATTAGTTTCAAAAGGATACCATCAAGAGGAGGGTATTGACTTTGAAGAATCATTTGCTCCTGTTGCTCGTATCGAGGCAATCAGAATCTTTTTGTCTAATGCTGCAAGTAAGAACATGGTAGTCTATCAGATGGATGTAAAGACGGCTTTTCTTAACGGAGATCTGAAAGAAGTCGTATACGTCAGCCAACCTGAAGGCTTTGTGAATCCAGAGCATCCTACTCACGTCTATCGTTTGAAGAAAGCTCTTTACGGTTTGAAGCAAGCTCCAAGGGCATGGTATGATACGTTATCAAAGTTTCTTCTAGCTACTGGATTCAGCAAAGAGCATTGATCCAACATTGTTCACCAGAAAGTCAGGCAAACATTTAATTCACGTTCAAATATATGTTGATGATATTATTTTTGCCTCGACTGACACCAATGAATGTGATCGTTTTCAAATGAAATGGGTTCCAAATTTCAAATGTCAATGATGGGACAAATGTCATTTTTCTTGGGATTACAAATTTCACAAAGTCCCGGAGGCATTTTTATAAATCAATCTAAATATGCAAATGAGATTTTAAAGAAATTTGGATTTGATTCTAGTGACCCTGTTGACACTCCCATGATTGAGCGTACTAAACTGGATGAGGACCACTCAGGGATCATGTTAGACCAAATGAAATATCGTAGTTTGATCGGATCCCTGATGTACCTCACAGCCAGTAGACCAGACATTCTGTTCGCTGTTTGCATGTGTGCTAGATATCAGGCTAAGCCTACCAAAAAGCACCTTGAAGCGGTTAAACGGGTCTTTCAGTATCTCCAAGGAACCATCAATATGGGACTTTGGTACCCGAAGGACACCGGTATGTCACTAACAGCCTATGTAGATGTTGATCATGTAGGATGTCAAGATACACGTTGAAGTACGTCTGGAGGTGCTCAGTTTCTCGGTGATAAGCTTGTGAGCTGGTCTTCAACTAAGCAAATGAGTACTTCTATTTCCTCTACAAAGGCTGAATACATAGCCATGTCATCTTGTTGTGCTCAAATCCTATGGATGAGATCCCAATTTTCTGACTATGGCTTTGAATTCAACAAAATCCCTCTGTACTGTGATAATAAAAGTGCTATTGCTCTCTCATGCAACAACGTTCAACACTCAAAAGCAAAACACATCGACATTCGACATCATTTCATCAGGGAGCAAGTAGAAAACGGTGTGGTGGAACTTTATTTTGTGAGGACTGAATACCACTTAGCAGACATCTTCACCAAAGCTCTTCCTAGAGAACGTTTTGAGTTTATCCTCCCACGACTTGGTCTAAAGAGTCTACAACCGGAAACACTCAAACGTCTTCAAGAGGAAGACGAGGAGTAAAGGTCTTTCTTCATCCATATCTTGTAAATATTTATTCGAAAAGCAAAATACAAAATTTCAAAACCTTCAAAAAGCAAATAGAAAAATATAAAACTTTCAAAAAAATCCATAAAAATCTGAAAAATCTTGAAAAATTTCAAAAAAATATTGTCATTTTGTCATGTTTTTCTCAATTCGAAAATATCTACGATCTTTGTGTTGTCATTCAAAGAATGACACGGGACTTTAGATATTGTTCGAATGTTCTTAAAAAAAATATATATATAATAATAATTTTTGGGAGAAAGTGAAACGATGGTTTATTGTCATTTCAGGCAGTAACCCGTTTTTAAAGAAAGAACAGAGCCATGCTTTATCTTGTTTTTCAAATCTCATGCTCTGATTCTATAAACAATTACTTACTATCTAATGAAAACTAATTTCTTTGTAAAATAACTCGCACTCTATTTTTGAAAATCATCTAGACTTAACGTTTGTCAAAAATATCTACCACTCAATCAACAACTTATGTCATTGATTGAGGGGAGAATGATTTCAATTAAATCAAAAGGTTGTTCGACATACAATTGTTTTCAAATAGATAATCATGCATGTTTAATCAATGGAGTGTAAAGTTTCAAAATCCGATCCTTATCTGTTAAAATGTTCTCATAATCAAGGCACAATTCTCCTCGAAAGCTTTCAAAATCAATTTAAATCTACAGAGATCACAAATCTCAAATGATTTGAAAATTGTGATCGGGGGAGAATTGGTGATTTAAATTGATAATTTGATAAATGGTTTCGTAAGTGTTTTAGCAAGATTTCCTCCCCACGTGTGCCAAACGATTTCAAATTTTCCATGCATATGTTGAGGGGGAGCATCTATTTTAAACCACAAAGAATTGAAGCGTGATTGATTTGTATCTAAGTGCACATTCTTTCTAATGTGTGCAAAACTCTTTCAAACCTCGAGGCACATATTAAGGGGGAGCAAATTTATGAAAACCTCATCCTTCCTTAATATGCTTTATCTACTTGATTTGATCAGGGAAGTGATGTTGATATCTTTTAGAAAATGGTAATCAAAAAAGTTAATTCTTCCTCTTGCCTCCGTGTGCCAAAATGATTTCAAATACATGAGGTACATGTTGAGGGGGAGCTCTGTTTCTAAAAATATCAAAAACCATTCAGGTACAAAAATGCTTTGATAATATATCACAAGTATCTGAATTGATTTTCAAATGGTTTTCAATTCGTTCCAAATGGCAGATGAACAATACCAAATAGACCGACCAAATTTACTTTATGTATGGTGATATAAGGATGATAAGGTTAGGTATTTGTCCCCATGATCCGCCAAAACTGGAGGGATCTACCCAGGGACAATCCACTAGATAGTGTAGAAGTTCTTAGGTTTGATGAAAAAAGGAGAAAAGTGAGATATGGGAAGAGTGCGGACTGAGACTGAGCTAGTACTGGAATAAACCCAACAAGGTTCTGGTTATGAAGTCTCGGTAAGCACTGAAGGGGTTGAAGAATGAAAAAGAAATGAAATGAGAAAAGGGTGAAAAGAAATAGCCCTCCATTAATTCAACCTTAGGGCACAAATCGTTTTCAATTCATATGCTACTGGTGGTTACCAAGGTAACATCGGTATTGAAGACAAGAAGTCATGGACCCAGTGACGCACTGCACTACAACTTCCCAAGCTACTCAAGTTCCTCTTAAAAGGACTTGTTTCATTCTCACGGGGAACCGACATTATCTATCGACTTTCTCTTAGAGTTTGTTGATATTGAAGAAGGAGACCCTCTCCCTAGTCTCCGGCATAGGAACCAAATGTGCACTATTGAGTCTAGAGCCACGAGATCATCAAATAAATCTCTTTAGGACACTAACAATGAAGACTCTCTGTTTCACACAATGTGGAAAGAGAGATTATATCTTATGAGTCCTACGCATTATCCTTGTGGTATTGCCAGAACATCTGAGTGATATGCTAACATATTCACAATGAAGATGGAAAGCCTTCTGGAGCCAACATCAAACAAGCTCCTGGTGGGTGGCATGTGAGATCTATCCAATAGATCAACCATGTGACAACTGAACAGAAACAATGGGGCGAGTCATAATTATGATTCAATCCTGGTTCAGGTTATGGATTGACGGATACCTTTGAAAAATCGGTCGTTGTTCTTAAAAACTCTTTTCTTTAGCACATCGACTGTGTACTAATATTTCAAAATAAAATGTGTTTATGATTGATAATTGATTTTCATTAAAACCTTCATTGTATTGCAAAAACAATTTCTATTGTGCGGTACACGATTGTTTTTCAAATCTCTTTTCATCAATCAGTGAATCTCAATTCGCTGGTTCACTCACTCCGTGTTGTCTTCTTTGAGACGTTCCGGTTTGAGAACAGATAGAGCAGCTGCGAAACCCTGTCAAGGAAATTCTTCGGATTATACCTGATCACAGGCAGTACTTGTACTGATCAACGGGAACCGTGGGCCGTGTACCTCAATTCAACGAAAGTGATCAAAGACACTTTCGTGCGCTTTATTGCTAACTGTTGTATGCAGGTGCGACTGACGCTTGCGGTGATCAGAATGAAGCGGTCAATCCATAGCCGCATGCTCACACAACACATTCATTTCTAAAGAAATCATGATTAGTGCATCAATGACTATGATATTTTCACTCCATGCTTCTGCTACGCTGCTGCCAATATCATGAATCAACGAAAGCTTCCGCTACTCTGATAAGAAGAAATCATGATCCCGAATGTGAGCATGTCGGTCCAAATGTCACAACATCACATAATACCAACACCACAATGGAAGAATCAGAGATTTATGATAGCTGATGATCTCAAAGCTGGCTCAAAACTCATTATCACGTGGATCATATAAAGACCTCCACTTGGATTAACCAAACATGCAAAAATAAAGAATCAATGACTACGAGCTGCAGAGCAAAGAACTTTAACAAGAATCCAAAGAACAATCTTATTGTAATATCTGTTTGTATTCAATGTATTTTTGAGGTGACCTCCCTTAGGGGGAGATTGTTAGGATTTAGAAAATCCAGTCATTAAAGAGTCGGTCACCTCAAGTATATGTAAACGTTAGAAAGCTCGTAGTCGTAGATTATTTAATGTTAAGTAGTATTTAGTTAAGTAACACCGTGGAGGATGGACGAGTCTTTACCCACTGTATGCCTGATCCACAGCCCGTAGGTGGCGATTTATGTAAGAACTATAAATACTCTCTACCTCCCAAGGTAGAGAGTTGGAGCTCATAATAATACTTTCATTTTCTCTCACTAAGTTCCCAAACCTCTAACTCTTTCTCTCTCTAAAACCTCTTGTATACGCCTCTTTGATCATTGGTTTAGTGTGTTTGTAAAATCCAATATGTTACACTTTTCATCTTGTTTTCTGACCGTTGCTAATCCTTTTGATAATCGTTCAGATGGTGGCTACACATAGGAATGGTGAACTTAATGGGGACGGTACCCCTAACTTCGAAGCGATGATATCCAATTCTCTGGCTAACGCCCTTCCTAATATCACTGCTGATTTGGTTACCACTATCACCAACAATATCAGAAATGGTGCTGGCTCCTCAGGCGGTGGTGGTGGTGGTGCCAATCCACCTACTCCGATTCATGTCTGGATCGAGCGTTTCAATAAGCTCAAGCCGATCCCGTTCCGATCGCCTGCTGCTCCTACTGAAGCTGAGGATTGGATAACACATATGGAGAAATTGTTTAATGCTTTGGGCTGTGGAGATGAGTTAAAGACCAGGCTGGCTACATTTAAGCTGGAGGGCGACGCGCTTAATTGGTGGAAATCGTACCTCCTAGCTAAGGAGGAGAACTTCATTGATACATGCTCATGGAACACCTTCCATGAGATATTCTATAAGCAGTACTTTCCGGATTCTGAACAGCAGCGATATGAGCGGGATTATAATGCAATCTATCAGTTCGATCGGGAGAATTCTAATGAGTATATGCAGCGCTTCCTTCGTTTGGCTAGTTTTGTCTAGGCAATTGAGGGGGATGCTAGGAGACAGGCTCGACATTTTAAGTGGGGCTTGAAGAGATGGGTGTTGTATAGGCTTATCAACAATGACTACGCTGATGTAGCACAGGTGGCGGATGCAACCCGCAATATCGAGTTATTTCATGCTGACCATGGTTCGAATAAAAGAGGTACGGACGGTGACAGGATTAACCATAGGAGTCGCCATGATCAGGGGTATGAATACGGAGGTCTTCAGGGCCATAGTGCTGATCAGAGGGGTCGCCAGGACCAAGTTCATGAGTATAGAGGTCGTCAGGACCGGGGGTATGACTCAAGACGTCAGGAGACTCGGGGTCAGGATCAGCAGAGGATTGATAGAGCAGGGAATGACCGTCAGGGTCGTGACAGCAGTGGTCAACCTCAGTTTAGAGACCAGTCTTCTCGTGGTTCCCATTATGATCGTTCTGCAGCTTCTTCTACTCAGAGGAGGTCTATTGAGGCGTTGCCTCCTCCTCCTAAGTGCACTGTTTGCGGAAAGCCCCATCCGGGCGAGTGTCGCAAGGCTTCCGGAGCATGTTTCAGATGCGGGTCCACAAAGCATAAGGTGTTGGACTGCCCAAAGAAGAGAGACAATGGGGGTGAAGAGAGGCTAGCTTGTCATTAGTTTCTTTTATTTCTTTTCCTTTGATACTGATGTTTGACGTTTATTTTCCTTTTTCATTCCTTTGGTACATTGGCGTGACGTTTCGTTTTGAATAAGATCCCTTGAATAAATTATGTTCTCTTTGGATGATTTTCCGTTCAGTATAAATTTTGCGTTTGTTGGATGATTGTTTTATTTGAGAAATTTGATGAACTGTGGAAGATATGATGCTATTGCCGACGTGTTTCATTTCGATGATACTTGCTAAATTCCGCTACGTTCCTTATAAGTTCTGTTTCTCTGATTTCGAATCTGTTAGTATTGTTTGATTCAGACCAACCCTAAGATGTAGAATGGACCGTTAGGTGGTTGATAGGATGTCTTTCACGATTTGAGATAAAGTATGGTCATCATGAAGGTATACTCATATGATGCTGGTATTATGACGCGTAGCTAACATGATAATACTTACATCATATGACGTACCCTCATTCTGATCATAAGATATCTTGAGGAGTGCCTTAGAAGCTTAGAATTTCTGGCACCTGATTAAGATTGACTGAATTTAGCAAGACCTTAGGATCATTCTGCCTATACGTTTAATCTACCTTCATCGTTATGCGATTTGTTAAGTTGGAATTCTCGACACGCGTTCATCTGTCAAGAAATCTTAATCTTAGGATTCTTTGTAAAGCTTCCTACCGTTTGATCTTTGTTACCCTCATTTCTGTTGTAATCGGGTATGTCTCCGCTTGTTTTCATTCGTGTTCACTTCAATTTTTGAGGACGAAAATTTTTCTTTTAGTGGGGAAGAGTTGTAAAACCTGAAAATCTAAAAAGTGTAAAAAGACTATTTTGCCCCTCTAATTTAAAATTTATAAAATACATAAAATACGTCATGCTTATTAAATGTAAATTTAATCTCACTTATAAATGATTGACAAACTTAATGTACGAGGTCATTAAAAATAATTACGTTTACGTCTAAAATATAAATCATACGCTACTAAATGTACATGGGCCGAAATCTAATTTGATCTTATAACTTAACCTTGACCCATCTTAACATGGATTTGGGCTTGGCCCATGTGCCTCTACTTTTTCATGGAAAAACCAAGTTCTCATATATATTTCCCATTCTTTGTTTTTCGGTACCCTTAGCTTCACAAGAAAAAATACGCACAAACCCAAACCCTAAACTAAAAGTGACGGCAAAGTTTTGTTCCTTCCTTCTCCATTCGACCAAAGCTAGCAGAAGAAGGAGGTGGTGATCGCGAGTCTCGATTCGTTGGTCCTTGTTTTCTTTCAATTCATACGCTAGGGTAATGTATCCTCAAAACCTTTTTTTTTAAATCTCTTCTTGTTTCTTTGTTTCTGTCGTGGTTTATTCCATTGATTGCATGCATATTTGACTACAAAAAAAAAACATCACATACAATAATAAGAAGTGTCTCATGAAAGACATAACTAGATCATGTTAATTTGACCATGCATGCTACTGTTTTGAACCCATGTTTAGACACCATAAACCGAATCTGTTCGACCCGTATTCTCGATTGTTTTTAACCTATATTCGACCCTCTCTTGCATGCCATGGTCATGTTTATTTATTTCCGTATCGATGCTAGTTCGGTCACATGAAATCATGTTAGTTAACCCATGTTTCATTCTCTTTTGAACTCGTATATTTCGAACCAAGTATAACTCTGTTTTGACCAATGAATTTGATTTGATCTAGCTTGACATGCATGTTTTCGTCAAATACAAACACACATAAAATAATAAGTATCATAATAAAATCATACCAAAGTCATATGTATATATCGTATAGTATACATGTGTGACAAATCGTAATTTCAGGTCATTTCTTAAATTTACTATTCATCTCGGGAATTTACTATTCACTGGTTACTATTCATTATTTTTGAAGTCGGTTTGAGACTTTGAGAGGTTATTTCAAAAATTTATTATTCACAAAACACTATTCATTCCCGGAGAAAAATCACTATTCATGATTCACTATTCATCATTTTTCGTAAACTAGGTTTACGAGTATCAAATACGCGTAACCTTGAGGGTTAAGCTGCGTATTCATGGAACATCATTGAGAACACTTCATATAGACTAGAGTTAGTCTACGTATCATCAGTAACATCATCTTCATATTAATTTATGTATGGGTTTGCATATTTCATTAACGTATATTTATTTATTAAATAAACGTTATCGCACGATCATTTATTTTGAATAATTGATCCAAAACTTACGAAAATTGTTTCAAATATATTTTTATACTCATTATAAATCTATAAAAATTATATTATTAGTTTACCCGATGTTTTGAAATTATTTTGTATATATATTGTTATATATATATATTTACGACGGTTTTCGTAAATTCCATTCGATAAATATTTATTCACTCAATACTTGTGAGAAATGTATTTTTATAATTTTTATGACCTCGATATATTTTATTTTGTTCCGTTAAAATCGATTTCCAACTAACGCTACACTAAATACCTAATTATATGTACCAAATATACATTATACTTAACTTTCTATACATTTAAATCATCAAAATACAAAACCCTTTTCCCCAAACCACCCTTGCCGACCCCCCCCCCCCCCCCCCCTTGTCATCATTTTATAAAAATATCTTGATTAAATGTACACATATTCACTTCTATGACTAGGCATTGTATATTATACAAGATATTTACTAACAAAACACATACACTACACTTTCTAAAGGTAAAAAGCAACTAAAATCCTCTCTTTTCTTTTGTTGAGAAACGGCCAAGCGAGAAACACCAAGAAGAAATCATAGTTTTTCAAGAATCAAGTGATTAACAAATACTAGTATACTTCTCTTTTATGTTTTGAAATAAAAACCAAGAAGTATTTAGGAGTTACTTAAACCTCATCATAATACTAGTAAGCTTTTCATAATCTTTATTACTCATTCATAATCTTACTTGAGTTATTTTATCATTCTAGTACAAAAATATGCAAGTATTCTATGATTCATACCACTTTTTACTTGTTTTTATTACTTGTTATTATTAAAAAACTATCCTATAATTATTCCCATGAGACTTATCATTGTTGATGAAGTTTAGAAACCCATGACACCCTAATAAGGTGTATGGTAGGTATAAAATAGATTTGGTGTTGATTTGAAGTGATTGGAACAAGATTTACGCAAGAAAAATCAAGTTAGACGATAAAAATATAGTTGCTGTCCATTTTTATAAAATCTGGAAATTTCGACAGGTCATGGATTATTTTGGTTTATATTTTCAGAAAATAGACTTTAAAACGAAACCGTGGTCGCTTGAACGGGTTAAAACGGATTTATAACGAAGAAGTTACGCTATTTTCAAGTTTAACGACGAAAACTAATTTTCTGAAAAATACAAGCTGTCAAGGGTTATTTAAGGGGCAAAAATGAGTTTTAAGCATTATCTAAATGAGTCGATTTATCAAAAATACATTAGTATGCATTAACACGAAACTAAAGATATATAAAACGTAGAAAACCAAGCTTTAACGACTAAGTTACACGCGCTTTAAATATGACTATCGTAACTATTATTTTTCACAAATAATAACACATATATATTTTCCATTAGACCAAAATGGTTATCACAAGTGACCATGTTTGGAGCCGTTTTTCCTATCGATAGAGTACTTTTGAGAAAATAATGTCTATAAGTAAAAGTGAGTTCACCTAGCCTATTTTCCAAAATGTTCAACCGTTCGTCAAACGAAGTTGTAACGAGTAATTTACGATCTCTCAAACTTTTCCGAAAACTATTCATAAACTATATTTTTAGCTCGACAACCTTACTTCATCTATATTTTTCTCTATGATCGAGACTTCTATGATCAAAAGTTAAATGCTAAGACTTTTAGATATCGCTACAAGCTTTCCAAAACCATTGAGTTTATTTTCTAACATTCGATAATCATCAAGTTACGACTAGCTTCACGAGGTCACTTAGTCATTTTCATGAGTTGTCAAAGTATATTATTTTACGACGAAAAACTATAAATTCTTGTTCTATTTCTAAATGACTATCGTGGGATGTTGTTTCAACCTATATAAGCGTAAAGTATTTTATCACTTGACAAGATGTCATAAACATATATTTCGACGATAAACTCTATTTTCAAAATGCACAAGTGGTATAGATTACACGTGAACTTGCATGTACGATATATATTCATGATTTATATTAGATCATATCATTCATATTAGGTTGCAGATAGAGATTGCACCTCATTTCAGTATTGCCATTATATCATCATAATCATTGTATCAGGTGAGTTTTCATAGCCCCGTCTTTCAAGTTTATACTTTATTTCAAACCTACGGGGGAGAATACATTGCACATCATTTTTATTACGAGCCCAAATATATCAAATTCATTTACATTGCTTAAGTTACCTCATTGCCAATTGAATGTCCCCATTTCATAATCATGAACTGTTAATTCTGGATGAAGCGAGGGTGAGTGAATAGATCTATTGAGGGTGACTCCTCCATCCGGGTTGGTGGATTCCAACTGGTCAAACAGATGCATTTCATTTAATATCATAATTTGAGTTGTTTGGCAAAATACTCTGTTGGGGCGAACATCATGATCAGTCTAGCTTCGGTGTCATGTGCTTATAGCAATTGTAACATTTTTATGTGACGTATTTGTCATACATGGCCTATACTTGTGGTAGTCGTATAAAACATTTACATAAACTCTATGAACTCACTCAACCTTTGTGTTGACACTTTTAACAATGTATTTGCAGGTATCTAAGGCATATACTTCATGGCATGCATAAGGACTTATCATAGAGTCGCAGTGACGACGCGTCTCACATGGGTTTTATGCACTTTAAAACATCGTTTGGATTGTAACAAACTTATTTCCGAAAATGTTGACTACCTTTTGAGACCTATCTTTTGTAAACTCTGAATGTTTTATTATATCAAACGATGTGTTTTCAAAATGACACTTTAAGTCGTTCAATATAACTGTAACTGTGATGCTATGGCAGTCATCCCCCCAGGAATTCCATTCCGCTGCAAAACAGGTATTTTGGGGGTGTGACAACATGTAAATTGATCCTTGCTTAAATCTGTTGAGAACCTATTTCGTTATGCATGTACAAGACCACATAAATGCCTAGCTAATGTTTCTTTGAATTCTGTCATGGGTATCAAAGTAGGATGCATGCAACTTGGCCAAGGCTTCACAGAAATCATAAATAACTAAATCACATAATATTGTAACAAGAAACAAGTACTTAATATGTTGTTGGGTTTTAGGTTCCTCAGATCATGAATTATTCTAAGTGTTGGAACCACAGATAGAGTTGATGAAACCACTGACAAAAGAATGAATCCACTGCTAAAGTTAAACCGCGGCTAGTAGTAAAGTGAAACCACTGCTATTTTATTGTAAACACTGCTAGTTGTGTATAGTTGGTTTAATTTTTATATTAGATAAATATGGAAAAGATATTTATCTTGTAGGTTACGCATTGTATTATGTAAAGGACTCCTTAGCCTATAAAATGAGTTCCTAGGTTAGATTAGATATACATGTGTTTTATATCTAAGGTTGATACACTTCAAGGTTGTAAAACCCTAATACTGGTTAAAGTATTCGTTATTAATAAAATTGAGGTGTTTATGAGTTATTGTTATTGTTCTTCTTCTTATGGTTGAATATTAAATTCCGCGTAATATTTAACAAGTTATTAACAAGTCAGTTTCTATAAGGATCGTTTGCTCAACTGGGATCAACAAGTGGTATCAGAGCTTGTGATCTAGAAACTGAAACCAAGAAGAAGTCTAGTTAAGTTCTATTCAAGTAAGTTAAGATGTCTGACGAAACTCACATGGTTACTGCATCAAAGGTGCCCATGCTCAAGCAGGGTGAGTACCAAGTTTGGAGAATGCGAATGAGGCAATACATTCGCATGATTGATTACAACATCTGGGATGTTGTAGAGCAGGGTGATAAGCTACCATCTTTGGGTCCTGATGGAAAACCTCTTGCTATCAAGAGTGAAACTGACAAGGCTCAGAGAAAATTGGAGATCAAGGCTCATAGTATTCTCAGTATGGGAATACCTAATGAGTATGCTTTGGATTTTGAACAATATGAGACAGCAAAGGAGTTGATGGATGCTATTAAAACAAGGTTTGCTGGTAATGAAGCTACCAGAAAATCTAGGAAGAATATGCTCAAGCATCAGCTTGAAAACTTTACTGCATTAAGTGGAGAAAGTCTAGATGGCACCTACAATAGACTTCAAAAGCTGATCAGTCATCCGAAGTTGGTGGACTACAAAGTTGCTAAAGAAGATATCAATTTGAAGTTCATCAGAAGTTTATCACCAGAATGGGCTGTGCATACAGTTGTGTGGAGAAATAAGGATGACTTTGAAAAGATGACTCTAGACAATCTCTACAACAACTTTAAGGTTTATGAGTCTGAGAACAACACTGCTGGTGCATCTTCAACTAATCAAAACATTTCTTTTGTTTCCACAAACCACAAGAGCTCACAGGATGTATCCACTACTGCCTATGGAATAACCACGGCCATTGCTAACAATACCACTGTTAGTGATAATGTTAGTGATGGTGCAATTTGTGCTTTTTTGGCTGATTTAACAACCAGTGTTACTGTTTTGAATCAAGATTTAGATCAAATTGATCCTGATGATCTTGAAGAGATAAATCTTCAATGGCAGATGGCAATGTTGACTCTCCAAGCAAGGAAGTTTTTGAGAAGAACTGGTAGGCAAGTTAAGTATGATGGTCAAAGGAGAGCTGGGTTTGACAAGAGCAAGATGGAGTGTTTCAACTGCAAAAAGAAGGGACACTTCGCTAGAGAATGTAGAGCTCCCAAGAGGATTGGTGAAGGTTACAAGAAGATCACTGAAGAACCAGTTCCCTCTTCTGCTTTGGTTGCTCAAGATGGACTTGGTGATTATGATTAGAGTGATCAAATTGAAGAAGGTCCAAATGCTGCTTTTCTTGCTAGTGAAGCTTCTAAAGAGCATAACTTTGCTCTCATGGCTTATGCTTTTCTTGCTAGTGAAGCTTCTAAAGAGCATAGATTATCTTGCTAGGTATCTAATGACTCTAAAAGTTCGACTTGTTCTTTTAAATCATGTCAAGATAACTTAGAATCTCTTAAAGCTATTACTGAGAGTTTGAGAAAAGAAGTAGAAAGACTTTCATTAGATAACTTAGGATACAAAGTAGGACTTGAGAATGTTGAAGAGAAACTTAAGTTTTGTATCAAATGTGAGTTTGAATATGTAGATAAAATAAACATACTAAGTGGTGAAATTGATCTTAGGGACAGAGAAATAAAAGTGCTTAAAGAGAAATTGGAAGAGGCAGAGAGTGTAAAACAAGAAGCGCTAGTAGAAAAAGAAAAACATGTTGTTAGGGTTGCTAAAACACAATATGCTTCTGATCTAGTAAATAAGCCAATTGGTCAAAAATTATTCAAGGAGGGTACTGGTCTTGGGTACAATAATATGCCACCACACTCACTCATGAAACATGCACCACATATAAAAGATCTGTCATTTAGTAGTGAATTCAGTTTTAACAAACCTCTAAAAGAGATTAGTGAGACTGAAACAACTAAGATAGGTTCTGATAAGTCATCTGATGCTCCTACTATTGAAGATTGGGAATCAGATTCTGAGGAAGATAGATCTGAGTCAACACATCCTGATAAGATAGAAAATGTAAAGAAAGTTGATTCTAAACAAGCCAACCTTGTGCCTAGATTTGGAGCACCAATTTCTAGGAAAGTAGCAGACTACAAGGAGATACCTAGGGAACAGATGAAAAGATATATACCTAGGGGAAATACATTTCAAACAGATTAGGAGATGAGTTTCAATGTGTTAAGAAGGCTTGTTTTAAATGTGGTAGTTTTGAGCACTTACAGAGAAACTGTTATAAAAACCAACCACAAGTTTGAAATCATTGGAGGAGGGTAAATCATCAAAACTTTTCAAAGAAAACAATCCCTCCTCCTAACAAAAATAGGGTTCCCAGAGCAGTGCTAATGAGGAATGGTAAAACTAAATCAATGATCACTGCTGCACCCAAATGGGTTCCAACCAATGCTAAGCAAAATGTAAACACTGCTAAGCAAAATCTTTCCACTGTTAAGCAGAATATCACCACTGATACAAAAGAATTTTTAAAAATTCCAAAGGTGATAACTGACACAGTGGTTGGAAACCATTTTTATGTTGTTAAGGCCTCAGCTAGCTGGCAATGGAATCCTAAGACCAAGGTGTTACATCTGTCAGCTGTGCATCAATGGACCTAAAGAAATTTGATTATGTTGATGCACAGGGCAGAACTAAGTCAGTATTGGCTTGGGTCCACAAAAGGAACTAACTTGTTTAAATTCATGTGCAGGGAAATCTACAAGATGAGCTAAAAGACAAAGGCATTTTTTATAGTGGTTGCTCTGGGCACATGACATGGGATGGGAGCAACCTGGAGGATTTTGAAGCTTTTGATGGAGGATATGTGGCATTTGGCAATGATCCAAAGGGAGGAAAGATACTTGGCAGAGGCACAATCAGAACAGAGAAATTAGACTTTGAAAAGGTCTATCTGGTACAGGGACTAAAGTACAATTTATTCAGTGTTTCTCAAATGTGTGATAAGAAAAACTGGGTACTTTTTGGGGAAACTGAGTGTGTGGTGTTGTCACCTGATTTTAAGATGCCTAATGAGAAGTTTGTGCAGTTAAGGATACCTAGGAAAGAGAACATATATTGTTTTGATCTTAAAGATGTAATTCCTAATAGGTCCTTAACCTGTTTGTTTGCTAAGGCATCAGTAGATGAGTCTAAATTGTGGCATAGAAGGCTAGGTCACCTTAATTACAAAACAATCAATAAACTGGTAAAGGGCAACTTAGTGAGAGGGTTACCTTCTAAGGTTTTTGAGTGTAAGGAACTTTGTGTGGCTTGTCAAAAAGGAAAACAACATAGAGCTTCTTGTAAGCCAAAACTGTTAACCCCATCACACAACCACTGTTTATGCTTCATATGGACTTATTTGGACATACCTTTGTTAAAAGTTTGAACCATAAGCAGTACTGCCTAGTTATCACTGATGATTATAGTAGATTTTCTTAGGTATACTTTTTGGCTGCTAAGAGTGAGACTAGTGAGATCCTCAAGAGTTTCATTACTAAGATAGAAAATCTAGTAAACCATAAGGTCAAAGTAATCAGATGTGATAATGGAACTGAGTTTAAGAATGATGTGATGAATCAGTTCTATGTAGCTAAGGGTATAGAAAGACAGTTTAGTGTTGCTAGAACACCACAACAGAATGGTGTAGCTGAAAGGAAAAATAGGACACTAATTGAGGCTGCTAGGATAATGTTGTCAGAATCTAAGTTACCAACTACGTTTTGGGCTGAAGTTGTAGGCACTGCATGTTATGTGCAGAATAGAAGTAAGGTAGTGAAGCCTCATAACAAGACCCCCTATGAGCTGTTACATGATAGGAAGCCAATGATTGCATTCCTAAAACCTTTTGGGTGTCCTGTTACTATCTTGAATACCATAGACTACCTAGGTAAGTTTCAAGAAAAAGCTGATGATGGATACTTTTTAGGTTATTCTTCAAATAGCAAAGCCTTTAGAGTATACAATAGGAGGACTAGGATTGTTGAAGAAAACTTACATGTTAAGTTTAGTGAAGAGACTCCTAGTGTTGAGACCAAAGGACCAGAATGGCTATTTAACATTGATATGCTAACCAAATCTATGAATTATGAGCCTATCATTGCAGGAACTTCCATTAATGTTAATGCAGGTACACAAAAGGATTCTGATGCAGAAACAATTTCTAAGGAAGCTGATTCTCCAAAGGAGTTCTATTTGGTTGAAAAGTGGAAAGCAGGTTCTGTCTCACCCATCATTGATAAGCAAGGTCCCACTAATAATGATGTCTTGAATTCTGGAAGCAAAGTTGATCATCATCAAGATGAGGAAGAGTTGTTAAAAGATAACTCAGTGTCGGTAGAAGAAATTGAAAGAAAGAAGAGGCATTCTGAAAGCACTGCTAAGCTAAATGAAAGCACGGCTAAGCATAATGAAAGCACTGCTAAGCCAACTTCTACCACTGCCAGTTCAAGTGAAACCCCGGCTGTAAGTATTGATGATGGTACTTACTTTGGACAAACTGCCAAGCCATTATTTGGTGATGAGGAGTATCCACATGATCCTGATATGCCTGCTTTGGAAGAGATTGATACTCCTACTGATGATGAAAACATGGATGATTTCTTCAATGCTGATTTTACTAATTTGGAAACTGTCATTCATGAAAGTCCAATTACTACCACAAGAATTCATAAGATTCATCCCAAGGATCAAATACTTGGAAATTTGAATACACCAGTTCAAACAAGAAGCAAGGTTCAGAACACTAAAACCTGAAGGCTTGGATTATGATGAAGTGTTTGCTCCAGTTGCAAGGATTGAAGCTATTAGATTATTTTTAGCATATGCTTCATTCAATAATTTTGTGGTGTATCAAATGGATGTTAAGAGTGCCTTTATGTATGGCACAATTGATGAGGAGGTTTATATTTGTCAACCTCCTGGTTTTGAAGATCCTGATCATCCAGACGAGGTATACAGGGTGAAGAAGGCTATGTATGGGTTGCATCAAGCTCCTAGGGCATGGTATGAGTGTCTGTCTACTTATTTGATGGACAATGGCTTCAAAAGAGGGTTGATTGTTAAGACTTTGTTCATTAGGAAGCACAAGGATGACATTTTACTGGTTCAGGTCTATGTTGATGACATCATCTTTGGCTCAACAAATAAGATGCTATGCAAAGATTTTGAGAAACTTATGCATGATAAGTTTCAGATGAGTTCTATGGGAGAACTCGCTTTCTTTTTGGGGCTACAAGTTCAACAAAGGATGTGAAGAGTGCTAGTACACCTATGGAGACTCAGAAACCACTGCTACCAGATGATGGAAGTCCCAAAGTTGATTTGAAGTTGTATAGGTCCATGATTGGATATTTGATGTATCTCACTGCATCTAGGCCAGATATAATGTTCTCAGTATGTGTGTGTGCAAGATTCCAAGTCACACCCAATACAACACACATGAATGCTGTTAAGAGAATTTTTAGATACCTTAAAGGTCATCCTAAATTGGGCCTGTGGTATTCTAAGGATTCACCTTTTGATTTGGTGGCTTATATAGATAGTGATTATGCTGGTGCTAGTTTGGATAGGAAATCTACAACTGGAGGATGGCAGTTCTTGGGAAGCAGACTGATTTCATGGCAGTGTAAAAAGTAAACAATAGTGGCAAATTCTACAACTGAAGCTGAATATTTGGCTGCTGCTAGTTGCTGTGGTCAAGTTCTCTGGATTCAGAATCAATTGATGGATTTTGGGTACAATTTTATGCATACTAAGATTTACATTGATAATAACAGTACAATTTGCATCATTAAAAATCCTGTTTTACATTCTAGATCTAAACATATTGAGATAAGCCATCATTTTATTAGAGATTGTAATGAGAAAAGGTTGATTCAAATGGTAAAAATCCATACTGATTTCAATGTTGCTGATCTTCTCACTAAAGCTTTTGATGTGGGGAGGTTTAAGTACCTTGTAGTTAGTATTGGAATGATTAATCTCTAAATCTCAACTTGTTTTGTAAAAGTCTGTATAAATCTTGTACTGTTATTAGTTGATCTTAGTATTGCTATTTTTGTTCTAACCACTGTTAGTTATGTTCAAACCACTGTTTGTTTCTTTGTGTTCCTACTAACCATTTTGCAGAGATATGAAAGTAAATCACTGTTTGGGTGAGGCAAGAGACTTAAAAGAAAAGACATGGTTCTATTATTCTTATTTTATAAACTGCATTCATAAATGCAGTTGTTACAACCATGGCTACAAACTAACAGGAGAATATATCACAACATGCTTAAAACAACCAACACAGGACACAAGCTTCACATCTAACCCCCCACCACCTAAGGCTTCTTAGGAAAGGCCCACTCTGGCATCACTTTGGGCGCCCTTCGAGCTTCAATTGCCCTCCATACTATGGCATTTGGTAGCCCCATCACCCTTTCTATGATAGGTGGTGAAGCTGATAAGGAGGGACCAATAGGTGGTGCTGTTAACAAAGCTCTTCCAGGTGGTGCTTGGAGCTCTTCAGTTGGGAGTACAGTAGCAAGGGGAGGCACAACCAAGACTAAGTGTCATCATCTGTGCTTTCATATGGTGAAATATAGCTTGACATGGAGTCTGAGCTATCTTCCTTGATGATGGCATCCTGTGGCATTGGTTGAAGTGTTGATGGACCAACAGATGAAGGAGTAGTGCTCATGGACAAATGGTTTCTCTTTCTTGATGAAACCTCTTCAAACACCTCTCTCTTTGTTCTACCAGGATTGTTCAGAACAAAATGCCAAGCACTATCATCCCAAACACTATCCAAAAATGAGCTATCAGATGAGACATTGATAGGGATTGAATGACTCATGATGATTTTTGGTAAAGCAGACTTTGAAAGATTTTAGGAGAGAGAAGTGTTGGTGTGTTAGAAGTATGTGAGTCTAATGTTCTTAAATAGAAGTTAAGATGGAATCAGGAAGTTAATGTGGGGAAGGTGTAAGTGGTTAAGGAGTAAATGAAGTCTTTTGACTTTGGAAAATGCTTCAGTGACTAGGAGTTGACCATATTGACTTAGGATTTAGCACTGTTGGCTACCCACTGCTAAGTATATGGAACCACTTCTTGTTCCATCTAACCACTGCTAACCTTAACCATCTTTTCAGTGTTTGGTTTATGTTTGTGATATGCAGGTATGAAGGATTGTTGTATACATTGGAGCTTTTGGAGCTTTTGCTGATTAGTGTTAAAAAAAATGTCTTATAATCCTTCATATTTTTGTGTGATATCACTATTTTTGGTAAAGATTTGATTGCTGTAAATCTTGGTCAACAGATTGGAGTGTCATGAAGTATCCACTGCTAGAGTCTTTCAAACCACTGCTAGTGGTTTTCAATACACTGCTAGCATATTGCTATTCATGGATACTTGAGGGGCTGTTTGGTAACTTTGGTGCTAACGCATTTATTCCCCCAAATCACTGCCAGATCATTTAATTGATCTTCAAATCACTTCCAATTGGCGCTCTACATAAACCCTAACCACTTTCCTCTTCTTAATTCACAAATCCTACATCATTAACATCACCAATCACAATGCCGAACCAATACTCCAAAACACATAACCTAGTTGCTTATCTGGTAAAAAACAATCAATCTGAAGGTTTTCATGAAATGATTGATTTCCTTACCCACAGTCCTATCCACTTTGCATTAACTGTAGCACCCACCATTCTTAAAGCCTATGTACATCAATTCTGGGGAAATGTTAAGCTTGAGGAGATAGATGGGGTAGAAGTTTTTAGTATTGTTGTGGATGATAATGAGATCTTGGTTGATGAGGGAATCATTAGAGGTGTTTTGAAGTTGGATGATGCTGATGGTGTAGTTAACCTTTCTGATGCTGAAATCTTTGAAGGTTTAGAAAGGATAGGATATACTAGAAGGGGAGATAAGGTGAAATTTTTTAAAGGAATGTTTTCTCAACAATGGAAGTTTTTGATTCACACTTTATTGATGTGTATGAGTAATAAGACCACTGGGTTTAATGACTTTCCCTCCAAAATTGCTACTGCTATCATATGTCTATCTGATGGGAGGAAGTTTAATTGGTCTAGAATTATTTATGAAGGACTTGTGTAGAATATTAGGAAGAAGGGTAAATATTACTTATATCCAAGGTTTGTGCAACTTATTGTGGAAAGACAAATAGAAGAACCTGTTGAGCATACTAGGGAGTATGAGGTGCATTATATGCTTCCTAAGGTTTTTGCACATATGAGACATCAGAACCCTAATTTTCAAATAAGAGATGTTCCCTTGTTCCCCCAAATGATTAATTTTCCTGCTATTCCTGAGTTTGATGCAGATCTTGAATCCCAATCCATGGAACCTGAACCCACTGCTAGTACACTTGAACCCATTGTTAGTTAATCTCAACCCACTGCTACACCTGAACTCACTGCTAGTCAACCTCAAACCACTATAGAACCCATTTTGTTTACTAGGAGGAGGAAGGGCACCAAGCTACCTCAGGCTGGTGTTAGTGGTGTTGTTCATGAAGCTGTCACAAGTTGTGGAGGTGACATGATTGGAAGGGCTTCCACTACTGATTCATGCTTAGATGCTGGTCAGGACAGTGGAAACATAATTAAGACCCAAACTTTGGCAACTCCTAATGTGAAGAGTTCCTTGGAACTCAACATAAGTGGAGGAATCCCTAGCCAACTGGCTCACTCAGGGTGCATAGATGATCAGGCAAGGTTTGATGCTATGTTTACTTTATCCAAGGATTCACCTCTCAGAGCAGTTAACACAGCTTGAAGTGATGAGGATAGTTTGGAACATGACAATGAATTGACGGATCCTAAACAGGTACATGATGACTTTTCCAATGAACCACCTCTCGGACCAGTTAACACAGGTCGAAGTGGGGAGGATATTCTTGAACATTTAAATGAATTGACGGCTAAATGTACCAAGATGGAGGACAATCTCTAGTCTTCAAGAGTTGGCTGTGTTTCAGGGTAAAGAGATTAGGAGACTAAAGCACAGAATGTTTGTGATGGAGAAGGTGAGAAGACCTGGGGTTGCTGTTTTAAGAAAAGTGAGAAAGTTTAAAAGGAAGGTGGACTCCTCTCCAGCTGTGAATGTGGAGGATGTACCCAAACAGGGGAGGAGTGAAGGCATGAATTCAGGGGACGCTGTTGGTGTGCATATGGATGAGGATGTAGATAGTGGAGATCAAGGAGAACAATTTGTGGTATCTGATAAAGATGGGAATGAAGCTGTTCTTGAAAGTTTGAAGACTGTAGTAGAAGATAAAGAAGATGAGATGGTGCAGGACACAACCACTGACAGCTTTTCTGCAACCACGGCTGGTGTTATTGAAACCACTGCTGCAGTTTCAAATAAGGTAACCACAACCACTCCCACTTTAATCTTACCCACTGCTATAACAACCACTTCTACAATAGTCACAACCACCTATGAATCACCACCTAAGTCTAAGGAAGTTGAGAAGGATGTTGCCTGTACACTAATAAACTTAAGCAAAACCTCATCTAACCCCACACATACCATTGTATCTGTTCTTAAACCTACTGCACCTAAACCTTTGAGTAAAAGTTTAATTATTGGTGAACCTTTGAAGAAGAAGGTGGCTCAACCAGACATTGGAAAGGGAAAAGGTATTGCTGAACATGTTTTGAAGTTTAAGAATAAACAATAACAGATTGCTTATGATGAAGAGTATACAAGAAGACTGCAAGCTGAAGAAGAAGAAGCTGCAGAGAAACAAAAGCAAGAAGAAGAAGAGGCTACTCAGAATTTGTTAGCTGAATGGAATGAGACACAAAACTATCTTCAAGCTTCTAATGACATACATAATGAATATACTACTCAAGAATGGGCACTGTTATCTGTTGATGAAAGAGCTAGAATCTTGGGTGAATGGGCTAGAAGGATCAGTAAGGAGAAAAAGCAAATTCAAAGAAAGAAACCTTCTACAAAGGGTGAGATGAGAAATGCTATGATGAAGATTATCAAGAATTCAGGTATACATATTCCTGAAAATCTAAGTAAGTGTTCATTTGAAATAATTCATGAAATTTATCTGAGGTGTATGAGGATTAATGAGGATTTTAATCCAATGAATTCTGAAAGAGAAGAAGAGTGGATTAAAAGTAGACAAAAGAGAAAATCTGAGATTCAGGAGACATCTGGTTCTAAAAGACTGAAAGAAGTGAATGAAGATAGTAATCAAATTATTTCTTATACATGTGAGCTTAATGGAAATGAAGGATGTTGGAAAATACAAAGAGTCAGTAATGAAGTTTCTGAGTTTGAGAAATTTTCACAAATGCTTCAATATCTGGATAGAGATGATTTGATGAATCTTTGGAAGCTCTACAAGAGTAAATTTGGTGATGTATGTCCAGATGATTATCATGAGAGAATGGTGTATGATCATTTGAAGATCTTGTTTGAACCTACTCATGATGAACCTGAATGGAAGGGACTCTACAATGGTCAAGTTTCAAGATGGTTTTTGTATCAGTCTTGTGGAGTTCATGTGCTAACAGTTTCTGGAGAAGTTATTCATATGCTTGTAGAAGGAGATTATCCTAAATTGAATAATTATCCAGGAGTTATTACTCAGATGGTGAAGCCTGGTGGATTAAAGATGCTGAAGCCCTATGATGATCAAGCATACAGTTTGTTGCTTAAGTATGAGCAAATTCTAAAAACTGGTAAATGTTTGGATACATCCTCCAATTCAGAAGTTTTGAGCTTAAAAGAAACTTGAGAATTCTATTTGAATGTATCAAGTTTAGGGGAGGATTGTTGGGTTTTAGGTTCCTTAGATCATGAATTATTCTAAGTGTTGGAACCACGGATAGAGTTGATGAAACCACTGACATTGTATTGTAAACCGCGGCTAGTAGTAAAGTGAAACAACTGCTATTGTATTGTAAACACTACTAGTTGTGTATAGTTGGTTTAATATTTTGTATTAGATAAATATGGAAAAGATATTTATCTTGTAGGTTACGTATTGTATTATGTAAAGGACTCCTTAGCCTATAAAAGGAGGTCCTAGGTTAGATTAGATATACGTGTGTTTTATATCTAAGGTTGATACACTTCAAGGTTTTAAAACCCTAATACTAGTTAGAGTATTCGTTATTAATATAATTGAGGTGTTTAAGAGTTATTGTTATTGTTCTTCTTCTTAAAGTTTAATATTAAATTCCGCGTAATATTTAACAAGTTATTATCAAGTCAGTTTCTATAAGGATCGTTTGCTCAACTGAGATCAACATATGTTGTGCATTATGTCGACCCCACTTGCATGTTAAGTGAATCTGTTTAACCTCCATATATTAGACCCTATACTTAGTAATAATGACAATTTAGACCCTAAACTATTATAACTAGTCATAAATGACCCTTAAACTATAATAAATCATCACTTTCATCACTTTAACCTAATTTTATATTAATTGCATCCTAAATGACTAAACTTACTAAATCGAGAAAGTTACCTAAAATGGAAGTACTTAAAAAACCCTAAAAGACTTAATCGGAATAAAACACATTAACTACATCTAATAAATGTACATCCTTTCGCTTCTGTAGATCCCTCGAGGAAGGAGTGAACTTTCGTATCTCTTGATTTTCGTTTGCTTTTGTTTTATTGATGCTGAATAAGGTATAGATATTATGACCTTGTCTCTTAAGGTTTCTCATGATTCGTATACATCCACTGATATTAGCTTTGAACTATTATACTTTTACTCTGAGCCTTTTTACTAGGGCTTCCCTATGACTTTGCTATGCACCCCTTTGATTGAACCTTTGTTATGAACTTTAATTATGAACCTCTGATTATGAACCTTTGCTATGGACCTTTGATATGAACCTTTGACTTCTGAACCTTTGATATGAACCCTTATGATATGACCTTGCTTTGACCTGTCAGTTTGATACCCGAGCCATTAACTAGGCATGGGGGTTCCATGTCCGTGTCATTGATGCACCAATGGCATGACTCTAGTGTGGTCGAGTGATGTTTCACACCATCCTTTTCTGTTATATGATTATGAGCTCAAGATATATGTTTGGCCACTATGATTCTGCAGGGGCGTATGGATGCATCCTAGATTTGTTATGTATATGATATGTTATGATATGATTTATCTGGTGACGTCTTCACATTCTGCGAGCTGACCACTCCATTGTTACTATTGGTTACTATTGGCTACTATTGTTACGATTGATATTGTATTGTTTTGTTGGCTCGTGGTGGATTACTGACATTTCCTTTTACCCTACTCTATAACTTTGATGCACCTCATATATTGTCTAATGCTCCTTATTTTGTCCTCAGTTCAATTTCATTGTTATTGTGTTGTTTATATCTGTTCACTGGACTTTTTAAGCTCAGCCGCATTTTCTTTTCCTGCGGCAGGTATCTAAGCTAGGAGCTAGGGATTGTTTAAGTTGAGAGATGAGCTTATATGGAGACCATGCCTAGTCATCTTAGATTCCACTTAATCATTTTTTGACATTTATTAGACTTGGTTATCGTTATTTATGTTTTGGAGTTTCCCTTTCATTAACTTATGTATTGTTAAGTCGTGTTGACTTGATTTTCCTTTGTTTATTTATTTAAGACTTCCGCTGTTGATTTATGTTCATTATGTATGTTTTGATATGACACTATACTGTGATACTTCTACTCTTATCAGGTTGGGGTGTTACATTAACTTTTAAAAATGGTTATAGGGCTACAAATAGCAAAACCCTTGCTACTTAATCATGTATATATACCTTATCATTGTTGTATGCGGATATTGGTGATCACATTTCATACACATACATTATTAGAGCGATCAAGAGCTTAGCTTGATCCAAAAAATTCCGGAGCTAGATGACGGCTATAGGTGCTCAACTAATGTTCTTAGAAAAACATAATACTCATGGATTGAAGTGATATAGGCAACAACCTGTCCTCTACTCGTTTTTTTTTTTTTTTTTTTTTTGAATTTCGATCCTTCACAATCAGGTATTTCATTCTTCTAATTGCTTAATTGGATAACAGTTCATCTCTTATGGCAAAGGCAAAACATTAAACAAGAATCATTCTAGTTACAAATTAGATAATTGTATGGTACCAATTCTAATTTGTGGTTCATACTATTTATTAATTCCAATTTAGGCAACCATGGGTATAAAGTTACTGTGATCCCTGTCAAATACGTTATACATAATCCTTTTATTATTATTTATATTTGGTAACCATGGTTTCGAACTTTTGGTCAACTAATCTACAGGTTTAAAGCACAATGCCACACATACACTAAAGGTAAAGCCCTCCCATTTTTTGGAAGATTGGATAAAGCCCTCCTTTTTTTGGAAGATTGGCGTGGACATATCGGGATTGAACTTTGTTTAGACCTCTCACATTTTAGTAAAGATAGTCACAGACCTTTTGTGCAAATTAAACATATGTTTTTATCAGTTGAAACAAGAGTAAATCGTACAAAAAATATACCAAACTTTAGTCATATTTACCTTTTAAGGTATTCAACTTCTTTTATCTCAACTAAAAGTATCAAACTTCAAAATTTGTGCAAATTTAAGGTTTTTTGACTTGTTCTACTTTTTAGATTAGCATAACAATCATACTATAGCTTATATGGTTTATTAATGTTTTCTCTCTTAATTTGCATTGTAATCGTAGAATCAAAGTAGGAAGTTGTAGATTGCAACTAGGAATAGAAATTAAGCCATGACCAAATATGGGGGACGCGTAAAACAATGACGTTTCTGATCCGGCAAGCAAACAATATATAATTAATCATAATATAGCCATACAAGGATGCTAATATATAGACAATATTTCAAAAACAGTAAGTCCTCTATTTTTGACATATTAAAATAAGGGAAAATGAGGTAAATGCCCCCGGCGTCCTGAGGCAAATCACTTTCCGGACTACTTTTTTTTTTTTTTTTTTGAAAATGGACCGAGGGCAACCGCTGTCATTGGGCAACTGATCGACATTATGACAAGTGTCCCGTATGTGTAAGGTATTGTTTTTTGGGCAACTAAAATGCGCTGGGCAACCGTATTTTTACAAAAGGATTTTTTTGTCATTTTACATAATTGTCAAGTACACATATTTTTACATAAGCATCTATCTAAAACATCATTCATTCCCCATTATCCACCAATTTATCCCCAAATATTTTTCAAGCCTTAATTCTGTCATTCCTTCCCCCATTATCCTAAAACTGAAATTGGCAATTACAATCAATTCAAAACGGTTTTTTAATAACACTCCATCGGCCAAGTCTTCCTTTTTCAGGTAAAAAGATACAAATTTCGGAGGGTAAATTGAAGGCACACCATGTATGAAGTTATGATTCGTTAATTAGCACAGAAACAAGGCATGATTCTGCTGATAAGGTAATCATTCTTCATTTTAAGTGGTTCATTTACTGGGTGAGTTCTTTTTATTAAAAAAAAAGGTGTATAGTAAGTGTTTGATGAAATGCCTGAATGTTTTTTTTGGTTTTGAAGGTGGTCTGAGCATTGGCCGATGGCGCCGGTTATCAATAGGTTGATATAAGGTTGTATTTCTTATCACTAAAGGGTAAGATAAAAATAGCTTAAAAGGAGACAGGTAAATGTATCATGCATAAAACTTTCTAAATCGTTTTTCTAAAAACTAAGATTATTATCGAAAAAAAAAATATTTGTTTTGTTATCATGTTTAAAACACACTAGCTAATTATAGATAGTTACCATCTTTGGACAATAACTTTTCCAGTTCAACCCAACACAATCCAACCCGTTTGGATGATACTTTGAGCTTGCAGAAACTTGGAATTTATGATGCTTCTCTTGCCAATATTCTATCAAAAGGTTAGTTGATGCAATCAACCCACATTTATTATTTCTTTGTTTCATAAATAGGTTAGTGATCACGAGACCTTTACTTTATAGACCCAATATTAAGTAGAATAAGGCTACATCAAGTTGATCAAGTTACATCAGTATAGTCTCTTGTGTGCTATCAATGCTTAATCTCTTGTTAATATAAGTGGCAATGTTGCTTTTGTGCTTAATGTGAAGTTTTTTTTATTTACAACGATATGCGAGTACATAAGTGAGTCCAAATTTGTCTCTTCATCTCTAACTACAGGTAACAATGAAAATTGAGATGGACCAACTCTTCGATACAAACATGGATATCTCGGAAGTAGAAAGTAAGATCTATTTATTTACTTGATTCTTTTCCTAATACTTTTTAACATGACCAACACCTTTTTTATGCATCATTTGAATAGAGCATCAGCAAATTGAGTCGAAACCAGTTTTAGATATTTCAATAAATGTACTGAAAGATGCTTATGATGGTCTTCCTTCATATATGAAAGCTTTAGCATCATGGGAGGTAGGGGTGTCAATCGGGTTATCGGGTTGGGTTAGGGGCTTATCAGGTTGGGTCTATCGGGTTTTGAAAAATTAAAAAATAACTTGCAACCCAACCCGATAAGCTATCGGGTCTATCTGCATCAAATGGCTATGGACTATATCTAACACATGACAGGTAGATTAATGACCAACTTGCTAACTTGCTAATGAATGAGGTGGATGCACACTCTCTGTATCACTATCCAATGATGCCCATGAGGATGTGAAACCAAGCTTAATCATCTTTCTTTAGTAATCAAGAGGTTAAGGTTTGGGCACAAATAAGCTTAGCATTTAGCCTAGTGGTATCCAAGTGGTTAAAATTCAAGTCTGATGTAAAGGGTTTAAACATATTCATAAGGTAATTTCTAACCTAAAGCTTTTTCAAAATTGAATTAACTGTAAAAACAATCAAAGATTAGTGATAAGTACCTTGAAGAAGATTGGACCACGAATTCAAAAATCGATTTTCAAAGTGTTTTGAGATTAATTTGACTTTATTTAGCTCAAGTCACTACATTTTTACCAACTCTAATCTACCAGTTTTATATAAAATCTGAAAATATGCCCTTATAAGATTTTCCGGTAAGGCTGTTCTTGATCTAAGCTTTACTATTGGGGTGTTTGTTTTAGTTTATTATGTACACTATCTTGAGTATGTTAATTACAATATTTGAGCTGGTTGGCCACACTTTTTCTGACATTTTTGACCACATTGGTGACAGGTAAGCAGACCAATACCGTCTTTCATTGGAACTCCAAAGGAAGCAATTACATTATCTGAAGTGCCTTCAGCAGCACCAGAAATAGGTATGCCCTGATTATTAATCTGATGCCTATTACTCATTACTTATTTATTATTCTTTTTTTCTTGAAGTTTACCTCTTTACAAAGTCACGTCTATAAGTTATTCCTACTGGCACTCAGTTAAATCCAGATTTAAATATTGGTTTTGATGGAGAATTAAGTGTCAACCTAAACAAGCTAAATTATCGAATACTTTTGCATATTCGACCATTGAATCACAAGTTACTTAACTCAACAGATTTGAACTGCCTATCAGCCATACCATTTAGATCACATGACTTTTTATTTTAATTGCACTCCATGATCAAGCAATAGTAGATGTAGAACAGCAACACTTGTGGAGCATTAGGAACGATCAAGTATGCAACAGCAGTTACAAAATAAGTAGCAGTACTAGCCCACAACGGGCAGTAGTAATTTTCTTCGAGCAGCAGTTAACAAAAGCTAGTAGTACTTAGTCGCGTAGCAGCAATATCTTTTTTTTGGGTAAAAGGGCTTCACCCTGGTAAAATATATTAATCACAAACAAATGAAGTACACTGGAATGTGGCTGAGATACCACATTAACCTCAAGCAAAAGCTTGAACAACCACTACATACTAAACGCTTGTGACATGCCACAGAGCGACACTAAAAATCAACATAGAAAAACTAAATCACCAATAGGAAACAACCACCGCATGAAACATGAATCGCCACAACTGTCCATCAGCCGCTTCGAAGGAGATTGATGGACCAAGTGAGACCGCCTCCTTAAAAACCTCTCCAGGTAAAAACCCAGTGGGAAAACCCTGGATGAGGGAAAAAAGAGTACAACTCTCAGATGGATCTCCAACGAACAATCAAAACAACCAAAAGCAACTTCCAAAGAAATCACATCATCTATCCGACACCAGCACTTTGGAGACCACATCATGAATGCATAAGAGACAAAGGCAAACGCCAGGACACGCAATGATCTTCCACTTTCGCCGTCTTCTTAAATCTGCACGAGAGAAGCTTGAGACGAACCGTGGATTTGATAAGATCAACAACTTGGGCTTGGGATCTTTTTGCGCCTTGAAAATCCTGTTGTTTCTTTCTTGCCAAATAATGTAAGTAGCAATGCAAACGAAGCTTCGAAACAACACTCCTAGCAGACCTAGATTTCGCCGTAGTAATAAGAAAATTAACAATAGCATCTAGCGAAGCAGGCATAGAACCAAAACCAGCAAACACCTTCAACGAATCCCAGACCTGAGAAGAATATAAACAATCAAAGAAAAGGTGATCATGAGAATCCGGTTGCAAGTCACAAAGTGGACATTGCAACATAATATCATCCCGCTGTCTCAACATATCCTGCGTCTTAAGCCTTCTCTTAATAACCAACCAAAGATGAAAAGCATATCTAGAAATCCTCTGAAAAAACCAAACCACATGAAACCAATCGACATTAGAGCCCTGAGGTCTAATACAATCCCAAACCGTAGAGACCGAGAAATGCTTAAAGGAACCATCACTAGTACCCCAAGACAATCTATCCTCCGTATGATTAACCAACTGAGGAACCGGGATCGAAGCAAGAGAAGGATAGCGACTGAACCATTGAACGGGCCAAACCCACCCTTTGTCAAAAACAATATCACTAACCGAATCCCCAAGAGAAAAACCAGCCCGAAAAATATCCCGAGAAGAAACAATAGACGGCAAGGGACTCGCATCACACCAAGAATCGAACCAAGCAGAAGCCTTAGCACCATTACCTATAGTATACCAAATGAATCTACGAATAAGAGGCCGAATCTGCAATATCTTCCGCCAACTCCATGTCATATTACCACGACACGGAATATCCCAAAAATTATGATCTCTAAGTTTATAGACATGAATCCATTTAACCCAAAGAGATTCCTTCCCCGTAAGAATGCTCCAAATATGAGAAGAAATCAAAGCAGAATTAAAAGAATCCATCCTTCAAATACCAAGACCCCCTTCTTGCCTAGGAAGACACACAACCTCCCAAGCAACTTTTGACTTACCTTTACGCGGCTCACCGTTACACCACAAAAACCCTCTCATAAGTTGTTCAAGATCATGAACAATACGAGCAGGAAGAATAAAAGCCGATGCCCAATAAATATGCATAGAAGAAAGCACCGATTGAATTAATTGTAACCGACCAGCAAATGAAAGCGATTTGTTCCTCCAATCCTTAATCCGATTAGACAATCTTTCCACCAATTCCTTACAATCTCTAAAAATCAGCGTAGTAGTAACAAGAGGCACACCAAGATATTTCACTAGAAGAGACCCCTCATCAAATGGAAGGACCTGAAGAATAGCAATCTTGATATGATTAAGCACATTACAAAAATAAGCTGTACTTTTAGGCAAACTCGGCGTAAGACCAGAACCAAGCTTAAACTCTTCTAAAGCATCCATGATAACTTGGGCCGAATGGACATCACCATGGGCAAACAAAAACAAATCATCAGCAAAACACAAATTAATAATCTTCAATTTAGAACATTTGTGATGAAAAGTAAATGAATCCGATAAACGAACCCGACGATGTAACATAAGCGTGAGAATCTCCATAACAAGGGTAAAGAGATAAGGAGACAAGGGATCGCCTTGCCTCAAACCCCGCTTACCCATAAAATAACCATGTAAAGCACCATTAATACTGATAGAAAATGACGTAGACGTAACGCATTCCATAATCCAATCAACCATACGCATGTGAAAACCGAAACCAATCAGCGCTTTCCTTAAGAATCTCCAGTCAACCGTGTCATAAGCCTTTGGAATATCCACCTTAAAAGCACAACGAGAAGGCCCTCGATCAAGATGATAATTATGCATCAGCTCCTAGGTAAGCAAAATATTATCCGAAATCCTTCTACCAGGAGCGAACGCCGATTGGTTTAAATTAACCAAAGTTGTTAAACTCACCTTGATACGGTTAGCAATAATCTTGCTAATACATTTATACATAACATTGCAGCAAGAAATAGGCCTGAATTCATTAATCCGGGAAAGAGTATTGACTTTAGGAAGGAGATCGATAGTAGTATGATTAACTTCTTTAAGAAGCTTACCATTAATAAACAAAACTCCTGAACCGCCTTAATAACATCCTCAGAAATAATATCCCATGCACCTTTGAAAAAAGCCGCAGAAAACCCATCCGGCCCCGGAGATTTATCATCACCCATCGAAAAAATACAATCCTTAACCTCTTGAGCTGTAACATCACACACCATATGATTAGCAATAACGGGATCAAGGGTAGTGTTAAAGAGATCATTATCGTCAAATGGAATAGAATGCCCCTCTTGACCAAGAAACGACCTGAAATGACTAACAAACGCATTCGGGACCTGATCATGATCAAATCGGACCCCATAATTACTAAAAACAGAATCAATCCTGCTCCTAGCTTTACGACTTTTAACCACCTTATGGAAATAAGCTGAATTAGCATCCCCAACACGAAGCCACTATATTTTAGCTTTTTGCTTCAGAAAACTCTCCTCCAAGAGAATGGCTTCATTATATGCATTAAGATACGCAGATTCCTCTTCTCTAATCTCCACATTGAAGGGCTCCGAATCTAAAGCCCGCTGAACGATATCCAATTCATGATGAAGTTTAATAACTTTCACATGAATATTACCCTGATTATATAGCAAAGAACGCAACGGCTTCTTCAATAACTTGAGCTTGCGAACAACACGATACATGTGGAAACCACTCACATTATTCTCCCAACACTCCTTAACCTGCATTTTAAACCTAGGATTTTGCACAATAATGTTAGAAAACTTAAAAGGACGAGGTTTAAAAGAAAGAGAGGAAGGAATAGTAAGAGTAGCCGGGGAGTGGTCAGAAATACGATATGGCTGAAAAAGAGCAGCAGATCGAACAACCAATGGTAGAAGCATAGAGGTAGCAACATTAAAAAGTAACTAGCAGCGGTTTACCTCTGGTTATCTGACGTCTAGTGAAGGATAACTAAATCTTGAGTTGACGTTATATCTTTTGCTATTTTCTCCTATGAAGATATTCATTATTTTTTTTTACTTAAGTTGAGCTCAAAATTTTGTGTTAACATTTCAATCTAATGAAAGGTCGAAGTGCACGCTGTGGGAAATTTACTTCACTAGTTCAGCTTTGATCTCGTGAAAAGTGGTGAAAAACAAACACAATATCAATATATATCAAATTAACCGTAAAACCCGACAAATTAACCTTTTAGGAAAAGGGTTAACGTGCCAAATCTCACGGGTGTGATAAAGTGATACCGGGAAAGTGATTTCCCCGGGTCGTGTCCCAACGAGGTGTGAAATTGACGGAGTCGTTGAGTTTCGTGATTTGGACTTGAATTGGTTAACAAATTTGGATTTTGAGTACGTTAATCTACCAATTAAAGAACGGGGATGAAAACTAAGCATGTAAAACAATGTAAACTCTAAATAAACTACTACTAAGACTAAGAAACAATAAAACGACGCTAAACTACATCCTAGGGTGCTAAAATGCAAAAACGTGAAAAACCGGGACCGCACCGAGCCTAAAGGTGAAAAATATGCAATTTAAGTCCTACGAGTACAAAAACAATTTTCCTACATTCTTCATAACTAAAAATAATTTTAGGAAAAAGCCGGGAATTTTTTCGACTTTTATTCTATTTTCTACAAATTAAAGACTATTTAACACTAATTAAATGATTAAAAATATTAATCTAACTTTGAAAAATCTGAAAAATTCTCAGAAACTACTTTAATGCTAGCTGATCCTAAGAAAAATAGAAAAGATGGGTGTTGCTTTATGAAATAAGCTGTAAATAAGCTGATAAGTGCTAAAACTCAAGACTGCCACATCTAATTAAATAGTTAGTTGTGTAAGGAAATAACCAAGGAAGTCCCAAGGGCAATTGGCATACAGGTACCCTCTAACACTTTCATAAGGGAGAGGTCTCAGGTTCGACCCCTGCCTCTCCCTTGTTGCAACTTTATTTTTTTTGGAAAATTTCTCTTTTGGAATTTGAAGATACAATCAAAATAAGAACTTTCTGTGAACAACTTTCCTGTGAGGCTCTTAAATAAGCTGTTTTAACAGCTTATTCAACCACTGCTGTGGGCAGACCCAACCAACAACCATTAAGGCACTTGTTAAGCATAAAATGAGCATGAAAACAGTTTTACAAGGAAATAATCTAAACTTAAATGATTACCAACTAACATGAGCCAAATAAAAAGTGAACTATCTGATGAAGAGGGGGGAAAACAGTGGGGCAAAGAGAGGTATACTTAGGGAAATCCTAAAGCTAAGAACATGGAAATAAACACTTGAATACTACAAATAAGCATAATAAGAGCTAAAATCAAACTAAGCTACACTAATTTAACTAAATAATCCTAAATAAGCCAGCTGAAGTCCTAATAAGCACTTGAGAAAAACAATGAACTGCTACAGATTGCTGTTGGCATGTCGTCTGCTGATGTAGTCCTAAACAGGCAATAAGGGCTTCTAGGGAGCTTAAAAATGAGCACTTAGAGGGTTCTAAGCTGGAAGACAAGCTAAGGCATTTTAAGAATACACTACAAAGATTCAAAGGAAAATAAGAGTGGGGCAAATGAGTCCTTTTGACAGCTTATAAATAAGCTGTCAAGGTGGCTTAGTGGGCTGCTATGGGTTGCTGAACAGGGCAAATGGCCCAATATCAGCTTCCTAATAAGCTCTAAAGGCCAATTAAGCTACAACTTAACATCCTAGCACTACTAGCTACTTATGCAACAGAAAATTAAATCCTAATTCAAATTTTAACTAACCTAAAATCTATTCTAAAAGGTGACAGTGGGACATCTTAGGACTCAAAGGATAGCAAACTTTAAAAGGTTTTTACACTAAAAAACTAATTTTAAGCAACAAAAGCTACTTGGAAAAGCTAAGACAGTACTAAATGAACTTCTCAAAGTTATTTTGAAATCCAACATGGGTCAAAACAACCTTTTGACCCGTTTTGA
Organism: Chrysanthemum makinoi; assembly: GCA_910596185.1. Lineage (NCBI taxonomy): Eukaryota > Viridiplantae > Streptophyta > Magnoliopsida > Asterales > Asteraceae > Chrysanthemum > Chrysanthemum makinoi. Next base: position 303,901,191 of record OU343224.1, read on the forward strand.
CCCATAAACCAAACACTACTTTTGACAGTGCTAAATGAACTTCTCAAAGCTAAGAACTGATTTTTCTTTTAACAAAAAGTTTCAAACAAGACTTAAAACAAGCTTTTGAATATCATGGACATATTCACAAACATGAACAAGAAGATAACTGCATATGATTTAAGTAGACTGGAATGACAAAATAAATAGAAATTGAATTGTATTGACTGAAATCTAAATGGCATTTAAATTAAATTACAGGAAAGTAAAGTGGGACTAGAACATGGAAAAAATTCTAGACACGTTTTATCAATGGCATACATGATTCTTTTTATACTACAACTAAAAGGGTCTTCCTCTCTCTTGGCTTCTTTCCTGATGTGTTAGTTTTGTGAGACAAAACAACCAAAGCACACTTTTGTGCTTCCTTCAAGCAATCTGCTCCATTGATTTGTTAGGTACCATTGAGAATGAATCAGAGCCATCTGTTGGGTTTTGTACCATTGGATTGCCACAGTGGCAATGGGTATCATGTGATGCTTCTTTTGCAGCTTCCAAAATTGAGAGTGACCTGGGGAGAGTGAGTGGGATAAACTGGGTAAAGAGGTGAGGTTCTTGGGAGCTGGGTGTAGATTGGGCGGGAAAGAGGTGAAGAGAAAGGGTAGGGTTAACTATTGACCGGTTTGATGGGTTGACTCGGGTTGGACCGGGTAAAGTGGGGTATTGGGCTTGGGGTATTAGATGGGTTTATTTTGGACTTGGATTTAAACTGGACCCATGGTATAGCTTAGGTATCAAATATGTAAAATTTGATTTTTCAGGGACTAAACATGTGATTCTGAAAATTTCTTCCAAGGGCCAATCTTGTCAATCTCAAATAATGTAAGGACCATTTTTGCCATTTTCTGAAACTTGAAGGTATCTACTATCAATTTCGAAAGTTCAAGGACCGATTCGCTATCTTCTCGATTTTTGCTCGTTTTGTCCGTTTTCCATCCTTTTGTACCTGCAAGACATAAAACACACTCCGAGGATATTTTTAACATATTTTGCGCGTATTTGGGTGTTTTTGGTCATTTATGTGGTCTTAGATGGGTAAAAACGATGAGTAAAAAGGCACTCATCAAATCCCCCCACACTAGGCAATTGCTAGTCCCTAGCAATCTTTTGAGAAAACATAATGGATTTGAATCTCTTTACCAAAAGCCATTACTTCTGGAGTAGCCAAATGTTTTATTTCAAGTAAGAACTATGGTACACCGATAACCATATGATTTTGAGCAAACCACCGACTTCCAACGGATTTGATTTGTCTTTACCGTAAGCCGCTTGCTTCGGACTAGCCAACTCTTAGATAAAATATCTTTGGTGAGTCGATTACCAATTATGGTTTTCCAACCGCCTTTACCACAAGCCATAAACTTGCGGGCTAGCCAACTCTTCACTAATTAAAGATATGGTGAGGTGAACACCATACAATTTTGGGCAAATTGCAAGCCGTCAACGGATTTGAGATATCTTTACCAAGAGCCGTTTGCTCTGGATTAGCCAATCCTTTTGTCTATTAGACATGGCGGACTGATAACCATAAAAAAAATTTTGGCCAAAAATGGGGGAATTAGGCGGTATAATTACATGATAAAATTCGTGAGAATTCTTCCCCACACTAGAAATGAATATTGCCCTCAATATTCAAAGTACCGGCGGTTATGCCGAAACATTTAAACGTAAAAGGGAAATACTACGGCCATTATTTGAATTTTTTTTTTTAGAAAACTTATGTACAACAAATGGGCAACTCCCCCACACTAGGGTGGTAGAAAGTAGAAAGAAATCAGAAATATGGGTGAAAACCCATATAGTATGCTACTGTTTTTGTTCCTCGAGTCGCTAGCTTGACTCGACCCCGCATTCATTGGTTCATGGGGAAGCAAGTGGAAGAGAAAATCTCCATCGGACTTTCATTCAAATAGTTTGGATAAACATTGAATGTGATGAAAGTTCCATACCGATGAGATATATTTCCGGCTCAAGAGAATGAGAAATGCCGGGGTCAAAGATGGTATCTTCACTCTCGTAGGAGTTAAGACATGGAGAAGAAATGGGAGGAGAAGGCAAAGTGTCAATTACTTGACAACGGGTGGGATAGGTGGGCAAAAGATTAGATTGAGGAACATTAACGGAATGTTCAAAAATCTTTTCCACCGCAAGAGAAGTCACAACATCCGTGTCGGGCTTAGAAGAGGTTCCGTCATCCGGTGGTTTAGCAGGCGGACGAGTGGATGATGGACCTAAGCCATAATCGTCACTCTGAAAACCCGAAGGTATCGAGTCATCCGGAGAAAGAATTGAGTCGACCTCTTCCATAAGAGTGTCACTCGACGAATTATCAGAAGACCAATTGTAAATAAGATTTTTCAATTCGGTTAGGTCGGCTTCAAAGTCGAAGTGAGCATCATCATCTCCCGGTGGAGAATGATCAATAAGAGCGAGTTCATCGGAGAACTCCTCGAGAAGGTCTAACGTCGAAGTGGGATTGCCACTATTCTTTTCTTCGGGTAAAGAAGGAGATGAAACGAGGTACAAGTCACTATCCTCATTCTGAATGTCAAAGATGGGATTATCCGAAACTAGAGTGAATTCAGAATCAAAGTCAAACAGAGGATTAGTGAATGTCGTAGCAAAAGGCTTCTCGGACACAACAAGAATATCTTCATCATCCGTCTCAAAATCAGTGTCCATATGAAGATCATCGGGATCAACATCTCTCACTTCTTCCAAGCTGACGAGCTCAGAAGGTGTCTCCTCAACATAATCGATGTCTCCACATGATAAAGAATCATCAAACGATGTATAATCGTTTTCAGGACGGAAATCACCTCAACAGAAACTTTATGGGTGGGAGAAGAATCATCATCAAGAGGCTCATCACACATAACACCAGAAATAACCTCGGATTCACTTGGGGTTGGGACAAGGTTCTCAACACAAGACGATTTTGTTTCCGGAATAGTGCTAAGATGCTCATCCCCCATTAAAAGGTTATCCGAAGGTTCTATGGTAGATAGGCAATATGAGGGCGGAGAGTGGACATGTGCGGTACTTTGTGGGCTTGAGATATGCACCTTGTCCTTTGTCGTCTCCCAATCCTCCTCATCCTCATCATCGAGACGGCAAGCCTCGTTGAATAGGAAACGCTTTTGAGCAGCTTCGTTCAATAGGAGAAGCTTTTGAGCTACTCGCTCATCGGCTAGAAATCTTTCGTTGCGAGCAGCTTGTTCCTCGGAAAGTTCCTCAAGAATTATACGAGGAAATTGATCAATGACGGGAAGTTGTGGGGGTTGGAAATTGTCAAAACAAGGAGTGTTATAACAAGGATCAGGTCCATAGTAATTCTGATTCCATGATTGACATTGATAATCAAAATGAGGACCCCCACACTTAGCACAATGAGGGTATTGGGGAGAGAAACTTTGAAACGATGAATCACTGAAATGATGATAGTACGGCTGTGGTTCGTATGAGTTTTGTGGAGGGTAGTTGAAATTGTTTTGAGGATAATTGAAAGAGTTCGGGTTAGAATCATAAGTGAATGAATTCTCGGCGCACATCGAACAACATCCATCAATGAGATAGGTTCCACACCTCTCGCACATACATTTGTAACAACGGAAACCTTTCGGTAACACGTCTCCACAACCGTAGCAATACTCTTGATCGAATGAAAGTATCTCGGGTACGGGAGTAGGAATCGAGGGTTCAACAACATCACAAATGGTAGGTAAAATGGTATTTCCCGAAATTGAATCTTGACGAAGTTCATTCAAGCAATTTTGAAGTATGTTCATGATTTCGTCTGAAAAAGGTTTTGAAGATTCCGGAGGTGGGACAAGTGGTGTGCTCTCAGAGCTAGCAGTTTCCACCACTTCCGTTTTGGTCTCCGGTTCTCGCTCTTTTCTCTTAATCTTAACCGTAAATCGCGAAAGATTTTGATCAATTCTAGACGGTTTGGGTTCAGAAACAATAGAACAAATCTCGGGTTGTGGCGGGTGGTTGGAAAAACTTGGAGAATCATCGAGAGAGTTATTATCGGCTAATTCGCACCAATAGCAATATTTGCTTGCACCAACCCTTCCACACTGCTTACATAAACAATCGTGATTCTGACAATAAACTTGATCCTCTTCCATACGTCCTTTGCAATGAAAACAACGACGATAATCGATCGTCGCCATGAGAATTAAACATGTAGAGGGTTAAAGAAATAGAATCAAATGGTCAAGAGGATACGAAGAATAGAATTAAATGGTAAAAGAGGGTAAGAGAAATAGAATTATATGGATAAGAGGAACGAGAAGATTATTTTTTGGGTTTTTATAAATAGAAAACATAAAAGGAAAAAAAATTTTTGAAAAGGAAAATCTTTTTTTTTGGGTTTTTATAAAAGAAATATGTACAAAAACAAAACGGTAACTTCACGAGGAAGGTTCTTCAAGTCACTAATCGTCAAAAACTTCACTATATTGTCGCAACACACCTCCCCGGCAGCGGCGCCAAAATTTGATCTCGTGAAAAGTGGTGAAAAACAAACACAATATCAATATATATCAAATTAACCGTAAAACCCGACAAATTAACCTTTTAGGAAAAGGGTTAACGTGCCAAATCTCACGGGTGTGATAAAGTGATACCGGGAAAGTGATTTCCCCGGGTCGTGTCCCAACGAGGTGTGAAATTGACGGAGTCGTTGAGTTTCGTGATTTGGACTTGAATTGGTTAACAAATTTGGATTTTGAGTACATTAATCTACCAATTAAAGAACGGGGATGAAAACTAAGCATGTAAAACAATGTAAACTCTAAATAAACTACTACTAAGACTAAGAAACAATAAAACGACGCTAAACTACATCCTAGGGTGCTAAAATGCAAAAACGTGAAAAACCGGGACCGCACCGAGCCTAAAGGTGAAAAATATGCAATTTAAGTCCTACGAGTACAAAAACAATTTTCCTACATTCTTCATAACTAAAAATAATTTTAGGAAAAAGCCGGGAATTTTTTCGACTTTTATTCTATTTTCTACAAATTAAAGACTATTTAACACTAATTAAATGATTAAAAATATTAATCTAACTTTGAAAAATCTGAAAAATTCTCAGAAACTACTTTAATGCTAGCTGATCCTAAGAAAAATAGAAAAGATGGGTGTTGCTTTATGAAATAAGCTGTAAATAAGCTGATAAGTGCTAAAACTCAAGACTGCCACATCTAATTAAATAGTTAGTTGTGTAAGGAAATAACCAAGGAAGTCCCAAGGGCAATTGGCATACAGGTACCCTCTAACACTTTCATAAGGGAGAGGTCTCAGGTTCGACCCCTGCCTCTCCCTTGTTGCAACTTTATTTTTTTTGGAAAATTTCTCTTTTGGAATTTGAAGATACAATCAAAATAAGAACTTTCTGTGAACAACTTTCCTGTGAGGCTCTTAAATAAGCTGTTTTAACAGCTTATTCAACCACTGCTGTGGGCAGACCCAACCAACAACCATTAAGGCACTTGTTAAGCATAAAATGAGCATGAAAACAGTTTTACAAGGAAATAATCTAAACTTAAATGATTACCAACTAACATGAGCCAAATAAAAAGTGAACTATCTGATGAAGAGGGGAAAACAAGTGGGCAAAGAGAGGTATACTTAGGGAAATCCTAAAGCTAAGAACATGGAAATAAACACTTGAATACTACAAATAAGCATAATAAGAGCTAAAATCAAACTAAGCTACACTAATTTAACTAAATAATCCTAAATAAGCCAGCTGAAGTCCTAATAAGCACTTGAGAAAAACAATGAACTCTACAGATTCTTTGTTGGCATGTCGTCTGCTGATGTAGTCCTAAACAGGCAATAAGGGCTTATAGGGAGCTTAAAAATGAGCACTTAGAGGGTTCTAAGCTGGAAGACAAGCTAAGGCATTTTAAGAATACACTACAAAGATTCAAAGGAAAATAAGAGTGGGGCAAATGAGTCCTTTTGACAGCTTATAAATAAGCCGCCAAGGTGGCTTAGTGGTCTGCTATGGGTTCTGAACAGGGCAAATGGCCCAATATCAACTTCCTAATAAGCTCTAAAGGCCAATTAAGCTACAACTTAACATCCTAGCACTACTAGCTACTTATGCAACAGAAAATTAAATCCTAATTCAAATTTTAACTAACCTAAAATCTATTCTAAAAGGTGACAGTGGGACATCTTAGGACTCAAAGGATAGCAAACTTTAAAAGGTTTTACACTAAAAACTAATTTTAAGCAACAAAAGCTACTTGGAAAAGCTAAGACAATTACTAAATGAACTTCTCAAAGTTATTTTGAAATCCAACATGGGTCAAAACAACCTTTTGACCCGTTTTGACCCATAAACCAAACACTACTTTTGACAGTGCTAAATGAACTTCTCAAAGCTAAGAACTGATTTTTCTTTTAACAAAAGTTTCAAACAAGACTTAAAACAAGCTTTTGAATATCATGGACAGATTCACAAACATGAACAAGAAGATAACTGCATATGATTTAAGTAGACTGGAATGACAAAATAAATAGAAATTGAATTGTATTGACTGAAATCTAAATGGCATTTAAATTAAATTACAGGAAAGTAAAGTGGGACTAGAACATGGAAAAAATTCTAGACACGTTTTATCAATGGCATACATGATTCTTTTTATACTACAACTAAAAGGGTCTTCCTCTCTCTTGGCTTCTTTCCTGATGTGTTAGTTTTGTGAGACAAAACAACCAAAGCACACTTTTGTGCTTCCTTCAAGCAATCTGCTCCATTGATTTGTTAGGTACCATTGAGAATGAATCAGAGCCATCTGTTGGGTTTTGTACCATTGGATTGCCACAGTGGCAATGGGTATCATGTGATGCTTCTTTTGCAGCTTCCAAAATTGAGAGTGACCTGGGGAGAGTGAGTGGGATAAACCTGGGTAAAGAGGTGAGGTTCTTGGGAGCCGGGTGTAGATTGGCGGAAAGAGGTGAAGAGAAAGGGTAGGGTTAACTATTGACCGGTTTGATGGGTTGACTCGGGTTGGACTGGGTATGGACCGGGTAAAGTGGGGTATTGGGCTTGGGGTATTAGATGGGTTTATTTTGGACTTGATTTAAACCTGGACCCATGGTATAGCTTAGGTATCAAATATGTAAAATCGATTTTTCGGGACTAAACATGTGATTCTGAAAATGTCTTCCAAGGGCCAATCTTGTAAATCTCAAATAATGTAAGGACCATTTTGCCATTTTCTCAAACTTGAAGGTATCTATCAATTTCGAAAGTTCAAGGACTGATTCTGCTATCTTCTGATTTTTGCTCGTTTTCCATCCTTTTGTACCTGCAAGACATAAAACACACTCCGAGGATATTTTTAACATATTTTGCGCGTATTTGGGTGTTTTTGGTCATTTATGTGGTCTTAGATGGGTAAAAACGATGAGTAAAAAGGCACTCATCAAGCTTCATATACAGTTGCTATCGGTTATTCAAGAGGAATCAGGGTCTAAATTTGAATTAAAGTATGTTCTTCATTGCTACTTACATCAATCAGTAAAGTAGCGTAATTATCTATATCATGATTTATATTCTTATAAATGCATCATTTTTCAGATCCTCAGAATCAGATTCAAATGACAATGATTCATGGTTGAAAGTCCTGAAAAATTGCATCTCTAAATCTCAACTGAAACATTTGGACAGTATAGACACAAGGGCTGCAGGATATGATAATTTAGAGTTGTCGACTAAACTTGGACTCTTGATTTTTCTCTGTGATGAAGTTCTTGGAACTCAGTAATATTACAACACTTTATAAATTCAAACGTTATTTACCTTTGGTAGAAAATTGACAAAAAAAAAGTTATATGCTTGAATCCCTTACTTATAAAGCATAATTATAAAAAGTCTGGCCATAAAGGTCTACAACAAATGGTTCTATAAACAGAAGACATGAGAATAGATTTTTGATTCTCAAGTAGATATTGATGTATACTTTGACCTATCTTGTGGTCAGCCTGCCAACTTGGATTAGAGTTTAACTCTACGACACCAAAAAAAATAAAATAAAAAAATAACTCCAAAATCTATAGCATGATTTAACCAAAAAGTTTGGAGTTATAAAGCCGGTTATAAGAAGGAAAAAGTCAATAAGAACCATAGTTCCTTCTAACTCTATTTTGTAAGCTAGATTTTCATCTCACTCTACTTTCTTGCTTGTAGTCTCATCTACAGATCCATCACCGGAAGCAGCTGTTTTAGACTCCTCAAACTCCAATAACTGTCAAGGCCAACACCATCGTATTAGAATATAAGCTATGATAAAAGTTTCCGCACATGTACTTAGGTATAGGTCAATTTTTGGGTTGTATTTCTTCAATAATAAGTCAAACCGGTATATAACAATTCAATGAGGTCAGGAAGTAGCCGAAAGTGTATTTCTACTTGTAACCAAACGTCTTTTGACCTGAACCCATGTTGCCACCACTACTACACATTATCCAAAAACAAATGAAAGAAGGTAATTTTCATGTAAACATCAAGTCTTACCGGTTTCACCTCCCCATTCCATATGCAATGAGCAGCCAAGAACCCGATAACAGCTGGTACAATGTATAGCAGAGCAGGATGAAAACAAAACCAACATCAGATTACATGCATAACTTTAAGAGAAAAAAGTAGTATCTGTTTGCAAATACGATTACCGACCTGTGCAGCTTGAAACCAGTTCATGACAACAATTGTAAGGATAACACCAACTGCATATCCGGAGAAAGCACTTTTAAAGTAATTGCTCTTACTCCCTTTTGACACATCAAACCTCAGTGCCAATGCTACAAAAATTCCTGTTGGCCAACATAGATATATGTAAATACAACTTACAAAAATTGATAAAGTTATAAATTGATAAAATTTCCTGATAAACGGCCAAAACACAATCTGATGAAGTAGTAACAGGGTGTATCTCGCCCACTAAGAAGGCCATACATGGAATTACAATGTCACCTAGATCAAGCATAGAATATGGGCGTGCAACAACTCTTGTTGGGAAAAGAAGCTGGAGAAGGATTAAAAACGTTGTGTGAGATAACAATCTTAAAATATGGTACACGAACCACCCATTTTAAAGAAAAATTCATACATTACCTTAATAGGAGCATCAAAAGATTTGGCGACACTGACCATCACTGGGGTAAAAAACACCCAAAATATATCATAGAAAAAAAGTCCAACCTGCAGGTTAAATCATGTTATCATTAAAAAATCTTGGTGTTTGAAAAACAGATAAAAGGAACAGGACAACTGGAAACACCAAAAGGAAATCCGTACCAATAGAATGCCACCAGTTTTGAATGAGCCAAGAGAAAGCATTTCAATTCCCTGTAAAATGTGGAAAATATGATATTAAGTTAGCATCAAATAAAGAATGATACATCTAATATCCAGAAGAAAAACAAAACAAATAGCAAAATCTTTAGCATATATGATAGTTTTCAAATTTAAAATTGATTGTAGTTCTATTTATTCAACTGAGGCTACCCGCTGGTTTGGATAAGAGGTTTATCTATCTTGTTATCAAACAGGGGGAATACCTCGAAAAAGCATTCTATACACTGAAGTAACAGACTCCTATGTGAATCATTTAAAAAGGAAAAAAGAATGGTTGCGTTACTTGCGTAAAGGTTTGTGGGCTTTATTATCATGAAGCAACTTGATATAAAAAATTATTATGATCATATTATCTGATGAAGACCACATGGACACAAAATGAATAACAAAGATAATTTCTCTTTCATATGTTTCACACTTTCCAACCGAATTTAGTGTATTATGCAACTCCGGAAAGCTGGCAATCATAAGCAAGATGTAAAGAGCACCATATTAAGACAATTTTAGAATATTGGTGCCAGCTATGCCACATAAATTGACAGAATTATGCGTGCTTGATATAAACATTCCATACCAAGAGAATTGCATACAATTTATATGACATCTTAACTATGGTAAGTCAGATTAGAGATATGATCAAACCTGAATGCAGAATGCAAGTCCCAATATGTTGTTAGCCAGCCAATGCTTCTCTGCAACATACCACACACAAAAGAAGGTCCCAGGAATAGCAGCAACAACTTGAGACCTTGTGAACTCAACATCCAAAGGCGCATAAGCTGTAAAAGAGACGTTTAAATAATAAACATAATGGAAACAGAAATAACATTGTGAAGTCAAAGATATCGTAAACAGATAACAGCAGAAATAAACTTAAGAAGCCTAACGATTTATCTGTTAACAATTCTTTGCAAGAGCAAAAAAAAGTTAAAATAGAATTCCACTATCAATTTTTCCCTGACTTGTAAAAAACACGTGTCTTGCAAACTCTCGAAAGAAATGTAATGTTGGCGCCACCAAATGATGTGTTTCTTACATTACATATGAATAACATTGAAAACCTATAAACTAGGTAAACGAGCTATTGTGTAAAGAATGCTTACACCGAAAATAAGGGAAATGCCAAGATATAACATCCTCGTTCTACTTGGTAGGTAGAAACCGCCTAATTGCAGGCAAGAGTGTCGCCCTATGATAAAAGATTAAAATAAGCCGGTAAAGGAGTGTGATAAGTAAGATTAGCTATACTGATTTAGTCAATGCTAACTGGGGATGTGAAAAAATGATCGGCTTGTGTGACAGGACAAAACTGGTGATTTTGGTATGGGTCGGGTTGGGTTTGACCCAAAACTCTTTGCCAAATATTTAACTATTTCATAAATGACTAACGTCATGATTACATACATAAATTATTTCCAACAAAAGTTTAAGTTTTTAATATATTGATTTAGAAAGCTTTACACGTTTAACATACACTTTTCGACAATTTTCAATCCAACTTATATTTAGTCATATACTTTTTAATTACCGGTTCAAAATATACCATAACCCAAATCGACCCATACGAGATTTGCACCTCTAATGACAACCATAGTAAAACAATTCATACAAAAAGGACATACGAAAGTGCGAGGATGCCAAGCACAAAGAAGTAGGATGTCAGAACAGCATTAACCAAGTCCTTCGACAGGAACTTAAAGAGAAGGAACAAAGACAACAACATCGCACTGCCAACTAGAGGGAAACACATGGCGTGTGCCTTAGACATTGTCTCCTGTGAAAAATATACAGGAAAGATAAATATTCACAAACAAAATAGATACAAGATATGGACAGTTTAAAAAATGGTTGATGTATACTTACAGTAAGAGGTGTTGATTTAACAGAGCGGTAACAACCCACAAAAACAGCGAGGCATGCAGTCAAGATGACATTTATATTTGGGTCAACCTTCATAACTAGTGGTGCTAGCGTTAGACCTGCAACCCCAATACGCTATAGTTAGAAAGATTCCCCATAATCCAATAATCTATGACAAGTTAAACTAGAGGTCTTTTAATTGAAAAAATGGAACAAAACCTGCTAGGGCAATATTGGCAACCCTTTCCCCGTTCATCATTGTCGAAACTAAGTGATTTCAGTAGTAATACAGACAAACTCACAGTCTTTCGCTAGCTAAATGAAACCAGAATCTGCAACACACATTTTAGACAAGTTAAAAAGAGAATACATAATATCATAAGTAAAACGTAACTTTGATGGACAACCTTATAATTAACCATTAATCCAAACCTAAAATAATCACAAGGCATTACACCCTTCCTTTTTAATAGCTTACTAACCACAGCATATTGACCGCATAACTTAATAAAACATACCAACTAGATACTTAATTAGTAAATATGCATTCAATAGTGACTTAGGTGCATTACAAGTATGAATCATTTGCTTAAAGTAGATAGAATGTAACATAAAACACATATTTTTTAGGGTTTAAGCCATAAAATAACAATGTACCTTGCTTCATGTACCACCCGAGTACGTGAACCAAAAAGTGTCCGACAAAGTGTTACAAACTTTATAAAAGTGCTCAAATAAAAACAGTGACTTATGTCACATTTTGGAACACTTTCTGAAAATTTGTACGGTAACATTTAGTGGGACCCTTTTACCTTTTTAGTTCTTTTTAATCACGAACTTTCGCACTACTACTCCCTCTGTCCACAATAATCGTCCCCCGACAAATAACACGCAGTTTAAGAAAAACACAATTACTCGTATTACTGCTTTCTTTTTCTTACTTTTTAGCAGAATGACAGTTTTAACCTTAACTAATTAATTAAAGTCTTTAAAGTTTGTAATAATAATTTCAAGCAAGGGTAACAAACTCGATGAATCTTCCCTTCTATTTTTAGTAGTGGACAAGTAGATTGAGACATTTTAAAAAGAAAACGTGAACTATTAATTTGGGACGGTGGGAATATTAATTAACAAACAACAATTTGAAAGATCCACCACTTATCCTAAAAACGTAAGAAAAACATACCAACAATATTTTTAAGTTTTCGCTAGTAAACATGCATGCATCAGTAAAGTACATGCATCACAACCCACTCACACGCATCCAATCAATCGCTTAAACTCGGCGCAATGTAACAGATTTCTTACCCACAACGCACGACTAATAATATAACATTCGCGTTATCGACCTAATAATATAAAATACCATATAGATATCAATAAGCCCCTAAGCAGTTATATAACTATACATCCAATTGTAACTAAAATCAATAAAATCAGATCCATAACCAATCAACTTCAATCACAAACCCTAACTATAAAATTAACACGATCGGATCAAATTAGAGCAAATTAGGGCATAAGAATTGGGGATTTTTGTATTGGAATGAAATTAGGGCAAAATTAGATCAGAAAGTGAAGGAAAGCATACCTTTGATGACGGAGAAAGTGAGCATTGTGAATCTCCGGAAGGTTTCGGTGATGGTTTTGAAGTGGTTTTTGTTTTGGTGGATGTTTACGTAGTCTACGTTATGTCTTTAGGTAGTAAATGCTCTATTTATTAAAACTAATAAAAGAAGAGATATATTATTAGAGTATAAAGCATCCAGAGGTGGCTGTTTCACCTGACTGTACCACCACCTATGAGATTGAGATGTATCTGGATTCCGGTGGAGGTGGCGTTAGGTGGTGGTGCCGTCAGATGGTGGTGGCGTCGTGTTGTTGGGTGGTTGTGGTGGTGTGAGTTGTGATGGTTTATGCGGACGAGAAGAGGGGTGAGTTATGTGGTCTGTGTTTTAGGTAAGTGTGTGATTTTCTTTATTTAAAATGTTAAATGACTAAAATATCCTTGTGTATAAATACAAGTTGCCAAAAAATATAAAGTTTCCTAAAAAACAATACAAGTTGCCCAAAAAACAATACCTTACAATACATGACAAATACTTTCCAAATATGTACTTCTGTCATACCTTTGTCGGACACGTGGCACCCCGTCGTTGGCTCCAAGAAAATTGCTGGGCAACTGGTCCATTTTCATAACGCACAAAAGCGTGGTCCAGAAAGTGATAAGCCTCAGGGCGCCTGGTCTATTTACATCATTTTCCCTTAAAATAATGATGTTGTAAGGAACCAACTCTAGCATCATGGGTTGCGGTGGTGGTGAGTGGTGAGTGGCAGTGATGGGTGGCGGTGGTGGGTGGTGGTGGTGGTGAGTGGTGGTGGTGAGAGGTGGTAGTGGGTGGTAGTGGTGGTGATGAGTGGCAGCGGTGGGTGGTGGCGATGGCGGGTGGTAGTGGTGGGTGGCAACTTTGTGTCCCTGTTCCGGTCCACGATGCAGTCCCGTCATTAGTAGCTAAAACCAAGGTCGGTCCTCCCCCATAAGGCCCCGGAAGTTTTATCTTATCGAGTGGAGTTATCAGCATCACGCTTAAAAAAAAGTGTCAAACTCTGCGCGTGACTCACATTGTCAAACTCCGCGGTGGTGGTGTGTGGTGTGAGAGGTTGTAGTGGGTGGTAGTGGTGGTGGTTATTGGCGGTGGTGGGTGGTGGCGATGGTGAGTGGTGGTAGTGGTGGTGGCGGTGGTGGTGAGTGGCGATGGTGGGTAGTGGTGGTGGTGGTCGTGAGTGGTGGTGGTAAGTGGCAGCGATGGTGGGTGGTGGTGGTGAGTGGTGGTGAGAGGTGTTAGTGGGTGGTAGTGGTGGTGAGTGGCGGTGGTGGGTGGTAGCGTTGGTGGGTGGTGGTGGTGGTGGGTAAACATTACATTTCCTCCCAATTTACTGAGTAATGCCCCATTACTCACTACTAAGCAATGATTGCATTCACTACTCCTAATCAGACATGTTTATTCATTGCCTTTCTCATTCCCTACCCCCCAACACTCCCAACCAAGCACCCCCTGACATGTATGTAATTATTGATACATGATGTATACGAAATTCTCTCTTAAAATGATATATATGAAATTCTCCCTTAAACTTATACCAGTGGGCTTGAGAAACCAATATTGTTGTTTTGTTTGTTTATCATATTTGATTATCTTATTAATAATGTGTGGAAGAATGTGGGCTTGAGAATGAAACTATCATATACAACCCATTTGATGACTATCAAGTATGGAACATATTTGTATATCATTACTAGTTTGAAATTCACAAATTTTAAACAAACATCATTATTGGAATGATAGTTCATTCTTTCATTACCATTCCTACATACCAAACGCATGGTTAGTCTTCTTAGTTACATGATTAGACACGTTTAATTGCACTTAATATTTTTTTAGAATTATAAATAACTATTAAATGCTACAAAACTTTTATCTCTACTAAAATTACCTTCTCTAATTTCCCTCCTCTTTAAATTCTAATTTTTATTCTTAATTAAATGCAAATTTCCTTATTATTTTGTTCCCACCAACGTATTTTCTCATATGTTTCATCGTATTAAAAATCCCAGGCATATATAACTGGATAAGTTGCCATGCACATATATGAAGTTTGAGTTTATTCGTTTTGTAGAACCGTAGAATGGACTGAATACGGTATTTTTAACTAATTAGAACTTTAACAACTTCAAGTCTCCAAGAGCGAGTAAGTAGATATGCACAACACAACCACAATAACAATATAAGGAGAGTATAGAGAGAGATAGACACCATGATATATACTGGTTTTGGATTGGGGGTTATACCATTCGTACATCCAGTTTCGAATCCACGACATCGATACTATTCAATAAGTATAATCCTTATGGTGGATTACAAAACTTTACAACTTCACTCCACTGATATGCACAAAGATTCACGCTCACTAAGAAGAGCTACTCCAATGGTATTCTGCCCTCAGAAACCACCCATATAAATCTCGTGATTCGAATTAACCACTAAGACCACAAAGAACTTCTCCCGAAATTATCAACCCCAGCTAGTCCTTTACCTAGTATAGGCTTGATCTGTAAGATACAAGACTTAATTACACCCTTGCTTATCCACAGCTCGGATAAGACTTCAAATGATTATAAGTGTGTGTTTGTTTGAAACCTAACCTAACCTAGAGACTCGATTCTAGAAGAAAGGGTATAGAGAATAAGACCCTCGACACAATTCACAAGAGTAGATTAAGTTCTTTTGAATCTCTCTTGCTAAATTAAGTGTTCTTTCAATAGATGATAAGAAGAGAAGTCAGAACACAATAAGATAGTAGACTTAGAGAGTAGAGAGAAAAGAAGTTAGAGGGAAAGAATGATTGGCAAGAGGTAAGGAATACAAATGAAAAGAAGGGGTATTTATAAAAAGCCCAAGAGACTAAACATTCTATGGAGTGCTAGCACATCAGCCTGGCACGCCAAAGCCTGTTTAGACTCTTGGCTTGTCCACAACTTCCCCACTCTTGTTAAACTCCCAAGTGTACTTCACCTTTGACATTTCCTATATCAATTAGCAAATGTTTAGATGATTAAAACATTTAATGAAGTGGTAACTAGATAGTTAGGGGTTAGTCCAATTTGAAAGAGAAAGAAGATAACCATTGTACATTGAATGTTGGTTAACACTTTGCGTGTTCCCCAAGGGTTGGTTATTACCTTGCCTCCCCAAATTTGAAATTTAAAATTCAAAAAAATTAGTTGTTGTGAGATGAGTTGTATGTTGTGAGAGGGTTGAGTGTGTAAGTGAGTGTGTTATAAAAGGTGTAAGAGATGAGTTGTGAAAGAGTTGTTATTTGAAATTCAAATTTAAATAAGTTGGTGATTATAAGAGGGAAGAGTGTTAGAGAAGCTAGTATGTGTCATAAAGGGTGATATGATGTGTAAGAATATGAGTTGTATGAGAAAGGTTTTTTTTAGATTTAAATTCAAATTGAAGAGTAATGAGAGGATTTGTGTTGAGGAAGCTTCATAAGAATGAATATGTTATGTGAATGTAGGAAAAGAAGTTTAGTTGGTATGTTGGATAGTAGGGAACAAGCATCCACTAAAATATTATAACTCAAATTGGATGTTGTGGGTTTGTAAGAGGAATGTGTATTGTAGAATCGAATATGTAAGAGTGTGGGTTGGCAATGTACGAGTAGTGCGGGTAGGTAGGTGGCGATTTGTATATGTGTGTGTGTGTTGTAATTCTGATTCAAAATTTGGATGAAGAGTATGTAGGAAGTTGTAGGATCATAGGTATGTATGAGTGTGAGGTGGATATTCTAAGTTCGTACATGTAGGAGGAGTGTGGTGAAACTTGGAGGCTAAGGGTTGTGATGTGTTTGATTTGTGTTGGTGGAATAATCATATGGCAAAAAGAATGTTTAGGTGGCAAAGTATGGAATGTGGGAATAAAGGATACAAAGAGAATTAGTAGTGGATTGTGTTGTGGCATAAGGGACAAAAGTGCAAGGATGTGTAAGAGAATGTAAGAGGATGCTTTTGTAATAGGATTACAAAGGATAATCATATTTCAAGAATTCAAATTCAAGTATTCTTGATAATCCTTAGCTAAGCCACAATTAATTAATCCACTAATCATCTTGATGCAAGTACGATAAGTGCTTTACATTATAGTAAAGCAATATCTCATAAATGAGAAAATTGGATTTATGCAAAGTGACATCGGCTTAAATGACCAATAAGGTAGTAAACATGTTACGTGATTAGTAAAGATTAATGTAAGGATTATTGTTACTTGAATACTTTCATTTGAAGTTTTAGTGAAAGTATGAATCTCCTAGATTGAGGAAAAACATTTTGACTTGGCTAATAGCATTTAAAAAGCAAGTTTTGAGTTGGTGTTTTGAAAATCAGGAGGACTTGTTTTGGGCAACTCTCTAAGTCAAAATCTTAATGCGACTTTACCTAACAACTCAATTATCATATACTAACCTGCATTGAAAGAAGCACCTTAGTCGGGTAAGAAGAAAGCCGACTTGGAAAAACCGAAACGCACCTAGACAGACTCTGGCGCGCCAGGTCTGGTGGTGTACGTTTTGGTTTTTGGCTAGTGATGTGATCAAATGAGTACTATATTCATACATCATTTATCCTATCTATATTGCTCATTTACTATCATTTTAAAAATCGTTTACTTTTGTGATTCTTAGTGTTTATGGAGCAAATATGGAAAAGGAGCAGAAAACGACATTATTTGAAGCTTAAATGAAGAAGTCAAGAAATCCATGCTGACCTGACATCCTATACGGTGTATCAGTGCTAACTGGATATGTCGTATCATCCCATTTAGAGAAATCAATACCTTGCCTGACTTTGAATAATATGCGTATTCCCATTTGAACATACACCATATATTAAACTTGGTCGATTTTGAAGAGTATAAGGCATTTGAAGAATATGGAGATGTTAATACAAATAAACCATAAAAATGTTTACTTATATATCTCGATCTTTTTAAGTTTTGTCGATAACAATTAATAAATTATTTCAAGTATAAATCTAAAGATTACATGTTATCATATTTATTTTTACTACTTACTTACATTTGTTTGTAGTAATACAATTGTAAGTAAATGTGTTGGGCAATTCTTAACTCATGGCCCATGACCCAAAACCCATGGCCCATGACCCAAAACCCATGGCCCATGTGCATTACATCATGCATGACATCAAGTTGGGTAAAGTCTATGACCCTTGACCCAAAGTACATGACCCATGACCCAAAGTTCATAACCCATAACCCAAATTATGTATTGCATCATGGATGACATCATATTGGGTACCCATGACCCATAGTCCATGTCTCATGACCCAAAACCCAGTTTGTAACCCAAAATCCATACTGGTTTACCCAGTGTGCCAGATCCATTGGTTCACACTAGCCGGATCTCTTTTCCAAGGGATCTTCCGGATTTGGGTGAACAGTGCTCAGTTGAAACTATAAATAGTGAGCCATTTCTTCTTTATTTCTCACTCATTCTCATACATATCTTCCATAATTCTTATATCTCTCTAAGCTCATATATAAGGATCATTCTTGAAGTTATCTTCTTGTGTTTCTCAAGGTTCATCTTAAAAGAAGAGATTACGTTCTTTGCCTAAGATTCTTTCAATATTTTAGAGAAGAGTTGCTAGGCTTCATCATCACTACAAGATCAATGAGTTGGTTCTTGTATTTGATACATCATATTGTAATCACAAACTTTTTGTGTTAGTTGTGGTAGTTGTGTTAGTTGTGTTAAGTTGTGTTGGATTGGTTCTTCCGTTGTAAAGAACACAATATTTAGCTTTGTACCAGAAAAAATGTAAGCGACGTTGTGAGGCTTCTCCACCGGTTAAAGGAGCTTGTTGACATAGTGCTTAAGAACTCTCGAGTTGGGTACTCGACGAGTAGAGTAGGGAAAGAAAGGTGTCTTTGTAGCCGAACCACTATAAATCATTATGTCACGGTTCTATCTCTCCCTCTCTTTGCTTTATCGTATTTATTTCTTTTCTTATTTACTTGCGTTGTCAATATTTGTCATACAAAGGTTTCACATATAATCGATCTAAAAGTTTTTGTAAACTAAATTTAAATACGTAAAACTATTCCAACCCCCTCCCCCCTCCCCTATAGTTTTCTATAATTGGCATCAAAATCAGGTTTCTAAAAAGGTTTTTAATGTATATTGTATTTTAAAACTTTTTGATCAAATGGAATTCGAAAACTATAAATAAGGTCAATTTATACAAAGACCACCACTCTTTGAAGCTAATAGTTTCATGTATTGGAAAAATAGATTTGAAACATATGTGGAATCAAAAAGATATTTGTAAAACCTTAGAATGAGTAATCAAATTTTATTTGATAATTTGAATTTTTAACCTAAGTTTAATAATAAGACTTTGACATTCAAACTATATGTAGAAACATAAATTTACATTACCCTTAAACTATATGTTATAAAGTATGTACTTAAAATAAGATCCTACATATCCTAAGTCGACGACGACGACGACGACGACGACAACAACAACAACAACAAAAACTGCACCCTCTTATGCCCTAGACTACTACACGTTTTCTTTTATAATCCTTGCACCGAAATTCTGTGTTATTCATTCCCTTCACACATTTTATTTAACTCATGGATAAGACAAAATAATATGTTATCCAAATAAAAGATTTGGATGATTCCTAATTGAGATATGATAAATTGACCTAATTGGGAGGCCTAATGGGAGACCTAAAAACACTTGGCAGCATCCTGATGGTTGCAGATAGGGACCCGCTTATTTTACAACCCATCAAGACGTTGTCAAGTGTCTTTAGGCCTCCCATTAGGTCTATGTATCATATCTCTTCCTAATTTGTAGCAAACTACACGATTTTCCCTACTTAATATACGCTCCTTTCCCTCATTATTCCACACAACATACGACATTCTCTCCCTCCCCTAAACCGAACCCTAAAACCTGCCATACATCACCTTCGTTTAGCTCTCAAAGATCAAGGAAAAAGGAGGTTTGAAGCTTATTAGATCGTGGTAGTCTTGGGTGTGTTTGTGTGATTGATTTGTGGGTCTTGTTTTGCTTCCTTTGGCCTCGTTAATCTGCCTTCAACGTATCTCTATCCTATTTTGTTTTCCCATCAGTTCGACACGTACATATGATACATGATCAGAAGTAATAACATACATATATGAACCATGTTAATCATGTTTTGGTATACTCCTTGTCTCGTTGAATCTGTAACGTGTACAACAACATTAAAGGCCACATAAAATCATGAAAACTGGATACTTATATGTCTACTTTGTTCCCTGGTTTTGCCATTTGGATCAGTTGTTATGTGCGCCCTATATATGGTCATGTAAACACTATTTTGATCTCTAAAACATAACCCAAAACCTGGAATAAACCTAAGTATTTAAAGATGGGGCATACATATTTATATACGTGGGATTAGGGCTGGAATTGTGTGATTTCATGTGATATATATGGCTCGTTATTGGTTGTTTGTGCATGTAACGTATGTGTTATCTTGGAGGGCTGTAAACATGTACTTATTTGCTGAATTAAACCTATAGAAACAAGCAGTCAAATCAGATCTAAAAATTGTTAAGGTATTCGGTTTATGTTGTTGCGTTAAATACATAATTGGCTCGTTAAGTTTTGTTGTTTAGTTTTGAGTTTGTGTGCGTGATATTAGATGGTAAAAAGGTGTTGTTGAACATGTTATAATCTGAATTAAAAAGGCTAGGAATCATGGTTTGGGGTTTGGTTAAACGTATGGTCATTTTAGTGCCGTTTTGTCTCATTAAATCTGTGCAGAATTTAGGTGGGATTGATGAGTATCCAAACTGAGGATGCCAACATTTTTTAAGTGATTTTGGAGTCTAAACACTAGCACTCTTTGTCTACTTTCTGGAAATATAATATTTATAGCAATTGGATGTTGGGAAGTAAGCTTTTTGATTTTTAGAACATAAGATGTCAAAATTGTGAATCTGAGTATGAAAATCAGTCGATGTTTTTGATTTTTAGTTTCGAAAAAACAGGGAGTTGAGAGCTCTCCTTTTACAAAGGTGATATTGAAGTTATGTGTGACTTCCTGGAATTAAAGGCAAACTTTCTATGTGTATCTGCAGTTAATTTTCTGGGGAGGTCTGATAATTATTTCAGAAGTTTTGGAGCTTAATTGGTAGGCCTTAAAAATCATAAGGATGTGATCCTGATTCACTAATATATCCTAATTAAGTGATGTATGATTTAGAAGTACCTATAAACCCTAAGTTTGATTAATTATCAATGTAACCCTAAGTTAATAATTTTGGAAAGTTACTAAATATGGAAGGTTGATATAAATAGCAGGAAAACCCTAACAGGTCAATATAAACAACAATAGGTACGAAATCAATAATAATTTCTAATATGGACTTAAATGATAAGACGATCATTAATTCGTGTAGATTCGCTGAAGAAGGAGTAGCTCCTGTCTCTTGTGTTTTATGGTTGTTTTGCATTTTTTGTTTGAGGTACATATATTCTACCCTCTCCCAGTAAGGGTTTATTCTCATGACTTCTCGATCCTTGAATTTGATTCCTTTGCTTTGATATGATTCTGTTTGATATGATCCATTTAATATGATCTGTTTGATATAATCCGTGGATATGATCCATTTGATATGATTCAGTTTGCTATCCATTTTGTTATGATATTCAGTATGCTATCTCATTTGATATGAGATTCTGTTCAGTTTGATATGCTTCGTTGATTATGCTATGATTGTTTCGTTATGATTATGGATAGCTTCGCTTTGTTCCGTTTTGTTCTGTTTCCCGAGCTAACTAGTCATGGAGGTACCATGACCATGTCATTGACGCACCAATGGCATGACACTTTCTGTGGAGGTGTGATTGATCCACGGCGTTCCCTTCTATTATGTTATAATATTTGTGCACATGGCCATTATGTATATGTGTGTTCAATCTAGTACTGGCATATGTATTATGTTTTGTATGGAGCGTATGGATGCATCCTAGGTTTGTTTAGTTTTGTTTTGGATTTACTGATTAGTTTGTGCATGCCATGCACCCCATTTCACTTTTGGGAGCTAGCTACTCCATTTGGTACTCTGGAGGTCTCCCCTCCAGGTATACTTATGATTTGACGAATATATCGATATGATTATGATTATGTGACTAAGCCTGTGGCATGCTTTTTGAGCTCGTTAGGCACTTCTATATGATGATTTGATTCTGTCTGGTTTTTTGAGTTCCTTATGATACTTATGACTCACTTCTGTTTTGCTTCTTATATGCCATTTTGTTTAGTTGATCCGTGATCTCTTATTTTTTTGAGATCTAATATTCGTTTCAGCAGGAGCTTATGTTTTTCCCTTTCTTTATATATATATATGTTTGATTATTCGTTTTGGTTATATCTGTTCACTGGGGTTTTTAAGCTCAGCCGCATTTCTTTTCATGGGGCAGGTTTTAGATTGGAATCTGGGATTGAGTGAATAGTGCATAGGAGCTCTTAGTGGACTACCCCGATGATAGATGCCTTTTGCTTCTGGATTAGACTTTGCATTTATCTTCATTTAGATCTAGTTTAAATTTGTATTTAAGTTTTGGGAACTCATTATGATTTAAAATTATACTTCCCTTAGTTTCATTTTGAATATGTAACCTTATTATTACTAAAAGTCTTCCTCTTGCATTTGTTCTATTGACACCATAATGTGGCATTTTGACCCTTGTCGGGTTGGGTGTTACAATATTGATCTTTGGAACATTATTGTTGATGGGGATTATGTGCTGGTATTTGAGAGCATCTCTACCGAAAAAATGATGTTGTTTTTTTAGAAAGTTGTAAAGATGAGAAAAAGAAAATGATTTCCAAAAATAATGAAGCAAAAATGGTTTTATACAATGCTTTACCTAAAAAGGAATACGAAAGAACTTTTTTGCATGAAACGGCTAAAGATATTTGGAATTGTTTGGTGATTACTCATCAAGGAAACAGACAAGTGCAAAATAATAAAATTGATTTATTTGTTCAACAGAACAATTTTTAATATCAGATGAGGAAAGTATTGATAATTCATTTTCTAAATTTTATACTACTATTACTTCATTACAAGCACTTGATGAAACTTTTTCCAAGCGTAATCATGTCAGGAGATTCTTAAGAGCACTTCCAACAAAATAGAGACCGAAGGTAATGGAGATAGAAGAATCAAAGGATTTGACGATTCATTTCTCTTGACGAGCTCATTGGAAACCTAAAAGTCTATGAAGTAGTGTTGGAAAAAGACTCCGAGGCCTCAAAAGAAAAGAATGAAAAGTACAAGTCACTATCTTTAAAGGCCAATAAGGAGTCAAGTGACGAAGATACCTCATATTCAGATAACGATGATGGAGAGTACGCTATGGTGGTAAGGGACTGATGCAGGTTTTACTTACCAGGTTTTAATATTTATAATGTCTCATTATACCTATGGTCTACCCTAATGTACTAACGGACAGTGTACCCGGTCATGTGTAGTGTAGTATTCGGTAAAACCGATGTCGTCCCAAGAGCTATGTGTGTTAGATTATTACTAAGTCTAGGTGTCACATATTTTAATATGATTTCGATAAGGAATTAACTAATTAAGGCAGATAAAATCAGATAAAGGTAAAGGTGTAATCAATAGAGGAGAGTGGTGCTAACCTAGTTAACCATCCTAGCTAGTAATGTCTACGTCTAATTACTTCCAATTACTTCAGGTGGGGTCAAAGTCGAGAGGACAACATTTGGTCAATTCGCCCTAACCTATCAGCAAAGATGCCACCATTGGAGAAGTCAGGTGTCCCCTAATAAGTACAGTTGTTCCTGGTCCCCTAAGCCGAGTCATTAAATACCGCTACATGCTAGAGTTATAATAGTGAGTGGTCGGGAATTAGAAAGTTAAACACTCACCCCCTAATTCTTAAGTTCATCCAAACGGTAGGTGATCAGTTGGTCAAATCGCACAAGTAGAAAGGGTCGTCAGTTGGTCATATCTTACCCTTCCCATCTTAGTCTACTCACTTAGGGTCAGTTGGTCATATCTCCTAAGCAACTAGCCTCTACCGCCATTCAAAACTACCGAAACAAGGGTAGCTACCAATAAACTATGCATGCATACACTTAGAAATAATTATACGGAAGTAATATAAACGCAAACAAAACAATTAAGGAATCATAACTAGGCCAACACCAAGAGGTGCTTAGCCGCTCATATTAACCATACAAATCAATTCAATATTCAATGTTACGAAATACATGAATCGAAAGTAAAGAAAAGATAAAATGCTAATGCTTATCGTAGGGGAGTGATTTCTCCCTTGGAGACAGCTCCGTATGCTCCTCTAGACCTGCGTCTGGCTTCTTCCCATGTTCTTTGGTTATGGTGTATGAAATGGGATGCTCTGAAATGCTAAAAATCGTGGGGTATTTATAGGCTAGATTTGGGTTACGGCGTAACCAATAGAATAGTTACGCCGTAATCCTCTATTTCTTCGTAATTTGCACTAGATCTGCTGGTTACGGCGTAACCTTATAAGTAGTTATGCCGTATCTTCAATAATTCTTGGTTACGTCGTAGTTTAAGCAAGAGTTACGGCGCAGTTATCAGCGACGCAGAACCTCATTTGACCTAATATAGTTATGTCGTAATCTTTTGGGATAGTTATGCCATAATCTTCTGATGAGTTGGCTTTCTGAGTCACGCTTTAGTTACGGCGTATTACGCCGTAACTTCTTCAAAGTGAGCATACTCTGATAAATATTTGATAATTGTCCAATTCCGCGTCTCTTTAGCTCCAATGCTCGTAATTTACCTGAAAGTGGAATATAATGGAAAACAAGCGTAAATCCATATAAATGATATAAATTACAAGCATTATCGGGGGAAATTGACACTTAATATTCAGGATTATTTGATATTATCAAATATCCCCCCACTTGAACTCTACTTGCCCTCAAGTAGACCTTATTAGAAAGATTCCTAAAAAGATATCTCCCATAACCTGGAAAATATATGTTTACAAATCCCTTATGCTAGAATAAAACAAAGCCGAACATCTCACGAAATGGGAACGAAACACTCAAATCTCTCAACTATTCTAAGTGTCAATTTCGGGGTGATCACTCAATCGCACAGTCGTAGCATGTATTCTATCATAAGCTTGGTGTTTACACAAATCTCCACCACTAGAGTTAAGGGCTAAACAATTTTCGAAGGCAATATAGATAGACACGACAAAGGTTAAGGGGTGACTCGTCATTACTAACATGTCACGGTGAAGTGGACAAAATCAATGATACATGACCAAATCCATGGCCAAGACACCAAAGATTGCTCGCTGCATTACATAGACACCCTTCATGACTAAAGGGTAGGATAAGACATGGGATATATAAATGGTGTAAAATAAAAATCAAGTAGATAGTCTAAATCTATAACCAAGTCATCACCACTTACCGTCCGCCCAAAGTTCAAGTTTTGAATTCAAGAAACTGGATCATGATGTACAAGGTAGATGTGTCATTAGAGGACGTCATGATGGGCACACTACATTTTCTCCAACAATTGGCTCACTAACCAACTCTAATCTTAGAATGTGACCGAGGTGGCCTCCTCGATACTAAATCTATATAAAGCTCAAAATATAGTGCTTATAACATTGCACTTTACAATAAACATCACTTTTTTTTTCGAATCATTTTTTTTCATCATAACTATAACAACTAAACATAATATCCCCCCCACTTGAGATGAATAATGGGAATTTGGGGGGTGATTCGGTCCCGAACGGTCAAGTTTAATCACACAAGCTGACCACTTGTGAATGGTCAACCGTAACAAACTTAAAACAGCTCAGAAGGCAAATGCAATTAAGATCAGAGGAATATAGTGGATTCCTGGGTCGTTAAGTCCCACGGAGGATGAATGGTGTTTAACACAGACAGATGTCGAATAATCACTAAGGATAGTGATCAGTAAGGATTTTGAGTTATTTATACCTAAAGAGAAAGTTTATAAATTATAGGGGCTTAAATGCAAATTAAAGAAAATTAAAAAGCTAAATTATATTAAATAAACGCTATCACTATTTTTACAATGATGTTTTTGTGATTTATAAAATAAAATAACTTAAATAAACTATTTTAACTAAAACGTAAACTTAAATTATCTAAAAACGTGATTTAAAATGAAAACATACGTTATTTATAAAAATTACGTGAGTGCGTAAGTAAAAACGTAAAATTTATGAAATAAAAGTCCTACAAGTGTAAAAACAATTTTCTTACCTACTATATGATAAAAGAAAATTTTAGAAAAAAGATTTATCTTTTTTTGACTTTTATATTTTTTATTATGAATTAAATACTATTTTAGACTAATTAAATGATTAAAAATACTAAAACTATTTAGAAAAATCTGAAACTTTTTTATAAATTACTTTATACTAATACAAAGTTAAGAAAAATACAAAAGTTGAAAAAGCTAGATTGAATAAGCTGAAAATAAGCTAATAAGCTCGTATAAGCTTAAATGGAAAACAAGGGTTATGTATTAAATAGTGCAAGGTTTTAACGAGACAAGTCCCAAGGGCAAGTGGTAGTGTGTGTGTGTGGTGAGCTGGGTGGCCAGGGTTCGAATCCCAGCAACTCTCTTTTTGCAACTATTTTATTTTTGGAATTTTATTTTACAAACTTATTAAGAACACTGAAATAAGCAAATTATAAAACTACAACTTTTTACAAAAATCACTAATAAGCTCAGATTGAGCTTATTTTCTCAATAGTTAAGCTAAAATTGGAAATAAGCACAAATATTAAGCTAAGATGGCTATTAAGCTAAAAATAAGCACAAGGTAACTGAGAATAAGCTAGACTACTGTAAATAAGCTAGAATTACAACTGAACAAGCACAAAAACTTATAAATAAGCACTGATTGAGCTTATTTTCCTTAACAGTGAACAAAAATGGAATAAGCACTAGGATTTAGCTAAGTGACTTATAAGCTAATAAATAAGCTAAGTTAGACTGGAAATAAGCTATATATCTGTTAATAAGCTAATTTAACAACTGAATAAGTAAAGTAACTTAGAAATAAGCACTAAATAAGCCACATGAACCAAATAAGCAATCCAGTTATCTAGACTACCCAAACAGGTTTTGGGACAACTTTGGAGGCTAATTTATGCTTATGTAATAAGCTTGGAAATGAAAATAAGCAATGGAACTAACAAGTTGACCAACTGAGCTATCCAAAAAGCTAATTTTCAAGATTTGGATTACACTAGTGAGCTTGTGAGAAGCTTTTAAAAACTTGTGAACACTGACTTATTGGTATACTTAAACAAAATGGACAGAATTAAAAGCTACTAGCAGGCTAGGTAAATAAGCTAAAAATGGAAAATAAGCACTTGTAACCTTGAGTCAGCTAGGTGAGCTTCTCAAAAAACTAAGGTACATAAGCTAGGGGTCACTAATAAGCTCTCTGAGAGCTTGTGAAATAGGCTATCAACTCTGGTGCACAGAGCATGTTTTGAAAAAGGGTCTTAAAAGAAAGCAGAGAATAAGCTGTTAATAAGCTAGTTAAAAGTAAACTTATATTTTTCTAATTTAGTTAAGCAACTATATTTTAATATTCCAGAAGATTAAATTCTAAATCATAATAGTAAGATCATAAGAAAATCACCAAGTTTATTAAAAAACTGCAATTTGGAAAATTTGACTTTTTATATTATGAAGCAGTTTGACTTTTATGAGATTTGGCTTGATTCTACTTAATGATTATGATATATTAAGATAAATTAAGACTAGATTAAGCTTAGTATACTAATTATGCACCAACATAAAGCATTTGAACTTGAAAAATCCTTGACAGTTAACTGTCAAGGGATTGGATTTGTAGTTTTGACTTTTTATCAAATGAGGCCTAGTTTTTATGATTTAAATGAGATATTAGGACCTAATATGACTTATAGCAGAGAAAAACAAAGGCTTGAATAAACTCTAACATGGTTTACACAATGAATACAAACACTACTTAATATAACTGTTTTGAGCTTTTTATCTCTAAGACAAGATTTTAATCCAAGAAAGCTATTAATTATATTGCATTAATTATATTTAGACATATTTAAGCTAAGATTAACAGTACTTTAACACTTATACTTAAGATTGCAAATTTTTAAGAAATGCTTACAATTTGTGTTTATGCACAAGAATGAGAACTGAGGATAAGTACTACTTCCTATAGCTTTCCATAAAGCTCTAAACCCAAAAGCAATCCAAAATCAGCTCTGCTTCAGTCTTTAATCTTCATTACCATTGATTTTTGAATTTCAAGCTATTTTTGAGTATTTTTGTGATTTTTCTATTTTTGATTCTAAACTGATTTTTAAGGTCTCTAAAAGCTTTAATAAGCTTTCTAGGAGCTTATGTGAGCCTATTCAGTCCTTACCAACAACTAACAATATCACTGGAACACATTGAAATTTTGAATAAAAGTAAGATTTTGCATAAACTGAGAACTTGAATTAAAACTGAAATTGATGTTTAGGAAAGCTTTAAGATACAATAATAACTTGAAATATAAAGCTTAAAAGCTCAAAGATACACTGAAATTCAAAATTAAGTTAAAACGACATGAGCTAATAAAAATAAAACTAGATATTCTTTCACATTGCTTCCCATCTCTTCTTTATAGACTTTTGAGACTCTGTTTATGTCTCTGAATCTTTCCCACCTCAATCCAACCATTGGATTGGTCAAAGTCATCATATACGTCCATTTGTATTTTTGGCGCCAAAATAGTCAAGAGCAGGTTATAGCAATTAAAGAAACTTGGGAGGTTGTAGAGGTGGAGGGGGGGATGTATACAAGTGGGAAAACATGTGGAAAGGTGGAAAATTGGAGGAAAACTGCTCTGGTTTTGGTATTACAGGCTATGTGAAGACGATGAACAATATCCGTGGTTTTTGCGCGTTGACCGGATTTGACTTTGGGATATTATAAAGGGGGGTCCAAAATTGGGGGTCACAGGGCATTTGGCAGGGTTCTTTTTGGTTGGCTGGGTTCTAAATACACAAAAGGGCCAATTGGTTTGTTTAATATCATAAGGACTATTTGTGTAATTCGGCCAATCTTGAGGGACCAAACCTGCAATTCTCCAAAAGTTATCACAAGGACCAAAACTGCCAATCTTTAATAGTACAAGGACCATAGTTGATTATTTTCTATTTTTAATAAATCCAAGGACTATTTTTGTCATTTTCAAAACTTGAGGGACTAAAGTTGTCATTTTGCAATTTTTGATACGTTTTTCACCAGATTTTGATATTTTTGCATTTAAAACATATAAAACACTTGTTTGTGATATTTTCATCATTTTGATGCATTTATGAGTGTTTTCAGATGTTTTTGGCATTCTAAACAGTACAAAAATGATGAGTATTTAGACACTCATCAATCCCCCACACTAAGATATTGCTAGTCCCTAGCAATGATTTGAGAAAAATTAATGGATTTCATCTCTTTACCAAAAGCCATTACTTCTGGAGTAGCCAATTGTTTTAGTTCAAGTAAGAACTTTGGTACAATGATAACCAAATGATTTTGAGCAAATCATAAGCTGTAAACGGAGTTGATTTGTCTTTACCGAACCGGTTTGCTTCTGGACTAGCCAACTCTTAGATAAAATATCTTTGGTGAGTCGATTACCAATTATGGTTTTCCACTGCCTTTACCACAAGCCATAAACTTGCGGGCTAGCCAACTTTTCACTAATTAAAGATATGGTGAGCTGAACACCATACAATTTTGGGCAAATTGCAAGCCATAAACGGATTTGATGAATCTTTACCAAGAGCCGTTTGCTCCTGGATTAGCCAATCCTTATGTGTGTTAGACATGGCGGACTGATTACCATTTGCTGAGTAAGTGAAAAACACTTACTCTAAAAAAAAATTTGGCCAAAACGGAATGGGTGGAATAATTACATGATAAAATTCGTGAGAATTCCCCCACACTTAGAAATGAATATTGCCCTCAATATTCAAAGTACCGCGGTTATGCCGAAACATAGAACATAAAAGGGAAATACTACGGCCATTATTTTATTTTTGATATATACATTTTTTTTTTTTTTTTTTTAGCGAGATTGATATATACAACAGCGGGGGGCAACTCCCCCACACTAGGGTGGTAGAAAAGGGTTAGAAGACAGAAACATGGGTGAAAACCCATATGGTGTGTGCTACTGTTTTTGATTATCGAGTCGCTAGCTTGACTCGATCCCCGCATTCATTGGTTCATGGGGAAAGTTTGTAGATCCGGGACAATCACAGGAGGAATGTCCTCTCCAAAATAATGTTTCAATCGATGTCCATTTACTTTAAAATTTGGACCATCAGGTTGAGATAACTCAATGGTGCCATAAGGATAAACCTTAGTGATAGTAAATGGACCAGACCAACGGGACTTGAGCTTTCCCGAGAAAATCTTCAATCTTGAATTGAAAAGAAGGACTCGATCACCAACGTTGAAAACGCGGTTCTTGATTTTAGAGTCATGAATCTTCTTTGTCTTTTGTTTGTAGATCAAAGAGTTCTCGTATGCTTGATCACGGAGTTCATTTAATTCATTCATTTGAATTTTCTCGTGATCACCACCGTCGAATATCGAAATTTGCATGTTTTAAGGCCCAGTAAGCCTTGTGCTCAAGCTCAATCGGAAGATGACATGCCTTTCCGTACACTAGCTTGTATGGAGTACACCCGATGGGTGTTTTGTAAGCTGTACGGAAGGCCCAGAGTGCGTCATCCAGTTTATCCGACCGAGAGGCACGGTTTTCGCCTACGTCCTTTCCGAATTCTTTTATACCACGGTTGGAGACTTCCACTTGCCCACTTGTTTGAGGGTGGTATGCAGTAGAAAGACGGTGGGTAACACCATACTTTTGCATGACACGATCAAATTGGTCATTGCAGAAATGTGTACCACGATCACTGATTATAGCACGTGGAGTTCCAAACCTAGCAAAAAGAGATTTCAAAATTTTTACAACTACTCGGGCATCATTTGTAGGTAAAGCTTTCGCTTCAACCCATTTTGACAAATAGTCAACAGCCACGAGTATGTATTTGTTGCCTCGAGATGATGGAAATGGCCCCATAAAATCAATACCCCATATGTCAAAGATCTCACAAACTTGAATGGCATTTTGTGGCATTTCATTTCTTTGAGAGATATTTCCATGACGTTGACAAGCGTCACGTGTTTTGACAAAATTGTGGGCATCCTTGTAAATTGTGGGCCAATAAAACCCGGTATCAAACACCTTTTTGGCGGTGTAGTTTGGACTATGATGGCCCCGTGAGGTCCCAGCATGGCAAGCTTCGAATGTCCAGAGCTTCTTGTCCATAAACACACCATCGGATGACTTGATCCGCACAGATTTTGAATAAGTAGGGGTCGTCCCAGAAGTAATGTTTAACATCTTTGAAGAATTTGTTCTTCTTCTGGGTCGACATCCCTTTCACTATGAAGTTACCCGCATGGTAATTTGCGATGTCAGCAAACCATGGGGTGGTAGAGTTTCCAACGAAAAGAAACCGCATTGAGTGTCTCGAGAGGAAATGTTTCATTTATTTCCTTTTTCTCAAAAACATCTTGGTGAGGGTTCTCTAATCGGACGATGATCACACCGTGCTCCTTTTTATCACGTATAATGATATCAAATTCTCGGAGGAGGAGAACCCATCTGAGCAATCTCGGCTTTGCATCTTGTTTTGCAAAGAGATATTTGAGAGCCGAGTGATCCGTATACACCACACATTTGGTCAAGATTAAGTATGGTCG
Organism: Chrysanthemum makinoi; assembly: GCA_910596185.1. NCBI lineage: Eukaryota > Viridiplantae > Streptophyta > Magnoliopsida > Asterales > Asteraceae > Chrysanthemum > Chrysanthemum makinoi. The sequence continues at coordinate 303,932,950 of OU343224.1, forward strand.
AAACTTCTCAAACGCATACACCACGGCTAGTAGCTCTTTTTTTGTGGTGGTGTAATGGGTTTGAGCTTCACCATAGTTTTACTTGCGTAGTGGATTGAAAATGCTTAGCTCTATCGTTGCCCTAAGATCGCACCGATGGCAAAATCACTTGCATCGCACATGAGCTCAAAAGGCGTGTCCCAAATGGGAGCAACGAGAATGGGTGCTTCAGAAGCTTTTCTTTAATGTTTCAAAAGCTTCGATGCACTCGGGTGAGAAGATAAAAGGAGCATCTTTTTCAAGAAGATGAGTCATAGGCCGGGCGATTTTAGAAAAATCTTGTATGAATCTACGATAGAAACCGGCATGACCTAAAAGACTCCTAATACCTTTGACGGTAGTAGGATGAGGCAATTTAGCTATAACATCGACTTTTGCTCTATCTACCTCAATCCCATTTTTAGAAATCTTATGGCCAAGGACTATGCCTTCTTTGACCATAAAGTGGCTCTTCTCCCAATTTAGACAAAGATTGGTGTCTTCACACCTTTGAAGCATTTTTTCTAAATGGGAGAGACATGTTTGAAATGAGTCCCCAATGACCGAGAAGTCATCCATAAACACCTCCATTGTTTCCCCGATCATGTCGTGGAAAATGGCCATCATACATCGTTGGAACGTGCCAGGAGCGTTACATAAGCCGAAAGGCATACGTCTGTAGGCAAAAGTTCCGTATGGGCAGGTGAATGTGGTCTTTTCTTGATCCTTTGGATCAATGGGGATCTGAAAGTACCCCGAGAAACCATCCAGGAAACAATAGTACTCGTTCCCTGCTAATCTCTCAAGCATTTGGTCCATGAAGGGTAGAGGAAAATGGTCTTTACGGGTGGCGTCATTCAACTTACGATAGTCAATACAAACACGCCATCCCGTTACCAGCCGAGTTGGAATTAACTCGTTTTCTTCATTTATGACAACAGTTATGCCACCCTTTTTAGGAACACAGTTGAATGGGCTAACCCAAGGACTATCTCGAGATCGGGTAAATTAATCCCGCATCAAGAAGTTTGATAACCTCTCTGTTTGATAACATCATGGATCTTAGGATTCACCCTTCTCTCGATGTTGAATCGCTGGTTTGAAGTCATCCTCCATCAAGATTTTGTGAGTACAAAATTCAGGGTTGATACCCTTAATGTCGGAGAGTTTCCAAGCAATTGCTTGCTTGTGTGACTTCAAGATCTTTATGAGAGCAGACTTTTCATCTTTACTCAAATCTCGAGCAATAATGACGGGTAATTTATCATCACCTTCAAGAAATGCATACTCGAGATGAGGCGGTAAGTCCTTAAGTTCTACCTCAGGAAATTCTTCAGTTTTCTCAACTGAATTGACTTCCTTGTTATGAAGCTCGACGGGAGGGAGTGGAGGAGAAGTGTCCTGATTTAACAACTTCTCAGGAAGAAGAATATCTCCCTCTAGGTTAATCTCATTGTTATTAACCTTAGTGTGGGGGATTGATGATGGATCATCATTAAGCAACTTCTCAATGAGAAGTATGTCCCCCTCAATGTCAATTGGAGCGTGATCAATTTCCCATGGAACAGAATCACTAGCCAAGTATGCTTCAATCTCTTCCAAGATGAAGTCACTTTCCTCAAACGGAGTGAGAGAAGGAGTAGAATTTGCAATGATGGGTGGAGATGAATGAGTGAGATTATCACTCGAAGAATTATGAACATAACCAAGAATTTCTTGAGAGTACTCTTCAGAAGCAACATCAATGATATCTATTCAGTTAACCGACTCAGAATCATAATTTGCGGAGTACCTCAAGTTTGATCAAGGTTAAAGGTGACAGCTTCATTACCAACACGTAATGTGATTTCTTGCTCAAATACATCAATGAGAGCACGGCCCGTTCTCGGGAATCCTCGTCCAACAATGAGAGGAACCCGATGATCGGCATCGAAGTCAACAACTACAAAGTCACCGAAAATTGAACTTTCCTACTTTCACAAATACGTCCTCGGCAATGCCAAGAGGACGGGATATTGTATGATCTGCAAGCTCGAGAGTCATGCATGTAGGAGTAAGTTCCTAAGAGAAAGTTTCTTCCATCTTGAATAAGGCATCGTTGATGCTTGCACCAAGATCTGCTAAGGCAAAGCATTCAACCATTCCCGGAAATACACAAGGTAAGAGAAATTTTCCAGGATCTCCAAGCTTTTCAGAAGCTTCTTCGGGATAACCGCAGAGCGCTTCGTTGAGAGGAGTTTTAGCCATTTCAAACAGATTTTCCTTGTTGCTTAACATGTGTTTGAGAGTTGATGCAAACTTGGGCATCAGCATGATAGCATCCGCAAAGCTTATGTCAAAATGTAGTTCTTGGAAAATTTGAAAAAATTTGTCCATTTGATGACTCGCTTTTTCGCGGAGCTTTTGCTCATTCAAACGTGATGGGTAAGGAATAGAAGATTTGGATTTGGGGTTTTCAACGGAGCTATGGTGGTTCAAAACAACTCCTGGATTTGATTTGGGTTTCGGACAACTTGAGGTTGGACTACCGGGTGGTGCATCGTTGGGCTTGAAAAATGCACCTTGTCCGTTGTATCCTTGGTAACTTGACTCAGTGGAGGAGGCATTGGAGTCGAAGGTCCATTGTGTGTCTTAGGTTCACTTTCTACTACCTTTGGGAGAGAAGAAGAAGAGGTAGTAGGAATAGCGGGTCCATCATATGAAACACCACTTCTAGTTGTGATCGCCTTTGCATCGCCCTCGGGTTAGCGATCGTGTTGCTCGGAAGTTTTCCCGAGCCCGAGGGTTGATCATTTAAAGACTTCTTAAGATCAGCGATATCCGACCGACCAACAACCTGTTCATTTCATCTTGGGATTTCATGAATTGCTTCAATAACTCATCAGATGATGGTACTGGAGGTACCGGAGGGAAATTTTGAGGTCGGATGTTTTGATTATGACCTTGTTGTTGAAAATTCCCTTGGTTAGGATTCACATTTCCCTGAAATTGATTCCCTCGATTGAAATTGTTTTGATTAAGGTTTCCTTGATGTTGGAAACCTTGATTTGGTCCTGAATAGAAATTACCTTGGTTTTGATAACCTTGGTTCATTCTAGGTTGGTTTTCGATTCTTTGTATGTTAGGATTCTGGCTAAAACCGGGTGGTGCCTGATAAGTGTTAGCACGGTAGTTTGGTTCATTTTGGGGACGGTATTGATTACCTCCCTGATTTGAAGTACCGGCTATAGCATTAGCTTCAAACGGACTACCATCGGTGGCAGTACAGTTGTAGTATGCATGAGGACCACCACAAGTAACACAGACTTCAACTTTCTTCACTTCACAATGTGATGGTGTCTGTGTGAAAGTGACTTTCTTTTGGTTAGCAAGAACCAAAGCCTGAACAATATCCGTGAGTTTGTCAATCTTAGCATCGGTTCTAGATGTACTCACGGGTTTAGAAGTAGAAGGTCCATCATTAGACGGGAGTCTGATATGTCTTTGTGCGGAAAGGGCGGACCTGGGACTTGTTTTCAATGATTTGCAAGGCTTCTTTTGTGGTCTTGCTAAGGAAATTACCTCCAGCGGAGGCATTTAAAGAGTCTTGGTCACCTTGGTGCCGACCATTGTAGAAAGTATCCATTTGCATTAACTCGGTAAAACCATGATGCGGACACTTGCGGAGCAATTCTTTGTAACGATCCCATGCCTTCCCGAATGATTCATCAAATCTTTGAGAAAATTTCATTATCTCATTCTTAAGACTTGTAGTTCTAGATGGAGGATAGAATTCTAACTTAACTTGGTGACTAGATCCTCCCATGTCTCAATGGAACGAGGGGTTGTTTCTCAAGCCAATTCCGGGCTTGTCCCTCTAGAGAAAATGGGAACAGAAGAAGCTTAATAGCTTCATGTGGGACATTTTTGTATTTGATGGTAGATGCAATCTTGTTAAACCATCGAATGTGTGCATGAGGATCATTCCGCTCAAAACCATAGAATTGGCTTTGGGTTACAAGATTAAGCAACCCGGTTTTGAGCTCAAAGGTATCAACCACGATGGCTGGGACAACAATGGCATCTCCGTAACCCTCGATGGGTGCTTGGAGAAGCTCAATCATCGGTTTGTCTTCGCCATTTCGACGAGGGGGTGGGGTGGTACTAGGCACGTTCTCGATCACGGTGAAGGAGCGAACGTCCTCTACGCCTACGAGGAATATTTGCAAGCTCAGAAAGTGGACTTGTAGAGCTGGAAGAACGAGTGCGCATGCACTAAGTATAAAAATCAATTTTCAAAACAAATGCGAGGCAAAACGACAAGTGAACTTAACCAATAATCACAAATGAAATGGCTTCTTTGAAAAAGGTACACCAAATCACAAGGACACAAAGGCAAGTTTTAAATCTGTTGTTCGGGAACTTATTATGGTCACACCCCCAGTTAGTAGGTGTAATGCCTTGATTTGCGGTGGTTGATTTTTATGTATTAATTAAGTACCACTGAAAAGACGTAGGTATGGATTTGTGCTAAGGGTTTAAAAACTTTTGGAAAATATTTTTGGTATCGTCTCGTTTAACCAAATCGTATTTCTTTAAGAATCACCTTAAAGGAAACACAAGCTAGAAAACGTTCGATTTTTTGTTGTTTTATATTGTTTTTGGTGTTTTAACACTTTAGGAAAAGTGTTAATGAACTTTTTGATTTATATAAACTTTACAAAAAAGCATTTACAAAAAGTGGTATATGTGCAAGTACGGTCGAAAATCGCTTAAAACACGCTTACAGCTTCCGGGCTACAAAATTTGATTCGGTCCGAACGGTCAAGTTTAATCACACAAGCTGACCACTTGTGAATGGTCAACCGTAACAAACTTAAAACAACTCAGAAGGCAAATGCAATTAAGATCAGAGGAATATAGTGGATTCCTGGTCGTTAAGTCCCACGGAGGATGAATGGTGTATTAACAACGACATATGTCGAATAATCACTAAGGATAGTGATCGAAGGGATTTTGAGTTATTTATACCTAAGAGAAAGTTTATAAATTACAAGGGCTTAAATGCAAATTAAAGAAAATTAAAAGCTAAATTATATTAAATAAACGCTATCACTATTTTTACAATGATGTTTTTGTGATTTATAAAATAAAATGACTTAAATAAACTATTTTAACTAAAATTTAAACTTAAATTATCTAAAAACGTGATTTAAAATGAAAACGTACGTTATTTATAAAAATTACGCGAAATAAGTAAGGTAAGCAAAAACGTAAAATTTATGAAATAAAAGTCCTACAAGTGTAAAAACAATTTTCTTACCTACTATATGACAAAAGAAAATTTTAGAAAAAAGATTTATATTTTTTGACTTTTATATTTTTTATTATGAATTAAATACTATTTTAGACTAATTAAATGTTTAAAAATACTAAAACTATTTAGAAAAAATCTGAAACTTTTTTATAAATTACTTTATACTAATACAAAGTTAAGAAAAATACAAAATTTGAAAAAGCTAGATTAAATAAGCTGAAAATAAGCTAATAAGCTTGTATAAGCTTAAATGGAAAACAAGGGTTATGTATTAAATAGTGCAAGGTTTTAACGAGACAAGTCCCAAGGGCAAGTGGTAGTGTGTGTGTGGTGAGTGGGTGGCTGTGGTTCGAATCCCAGCAACTCTCTTTTTGCAACTATTTTATTTTTGGAATTTTATTTTACAAACTTATTAAGAAGACTGAAATAAGCAAATTATAAAACTACAACTTTTTACAAAAATCACTAATAAGCTGAGATTAAGCTTAAGATCACAACAGTTAAGCTAAAATTGGAAATAAGCACAAATATTAAGCTAAGATGGCTATTAAGCTAAAAATAAGCACAAGGTAACGAGAATAGCTAGACTCACTGTAAATAAGCTAGAATTACAACCGAACAAGCACAAAAACTTATAAATAAGCCGCTTGATTGAGCTTATTTTCCTTAACAGTGAACAAAAATGGAATAAGCACTAGGATTTAGCTAAGTGACTTATAAGCTAGTAAATAAGCTAAGTTAGTGAAATAAGCTATATATATACGTTAATAAGCTAGTTTAACAACTGAATAAGTAAAGTAACTTAGAAATAAGCACTAAATAAGCCACATGAACCAAATAAGCAATCCAGTTATCTAGACTACCCAAATAGGTTTTGGGACAACTTTGGAGGCTAATTTATGCTTATGTAATAAGCTTGGAAATGAAAATAAGCAATGGAACTAACAAGTTGACCAACTGAGCTATCCAAAAAGCTAATTTTCAAGATTTGGATTACACTAGTGAGCTTGTGAGAAGCTTTTGAAAAACTTGTGAACAACACGACTTATTGGTATACTTAAACAAAATGGACAATTAAAGCTACTAGCAGCTTGGTAGGTAAATAAGCTAAAATGGAAAATAAGCACTTGTAACCTTGAGTCAGCTAGGTGAGCTTCTCAAAAAACTAAGGTACATAAGCTAGGGGTCACTAATAAGCTCTCTGAGAGCTTGTGAAATAGGCTATCAACTCTGGTGCACAGAGCATGTTTTGAAAAAAGGTCTTAAAAGAAAGGAGAATAAGCGTTAATAAGCTAGTTAAAAGTAAACTTATATTTTTCTAATTTAGTTAAGAAACTATATTTTAATATTCCAGAAGATTAAATTCTAAATCTAAATAGTAAGATCATAAGAAAATCACCAAGTTTATTCAAAAACTGCAATTTGGAAAATTTGACTTTTTATATTATGAAGCGTTTCGACTTTTTATGAGATTTGGCTTGATTCTACTTAATGATTATGATATATTAAGATAAATTAAGACTAGATTAAGCTTAGTATACTAATTATGCACCAACATAAAGCATTTGAACTTGAAAAAAATCCTTGACAGTTAACGTCAAGTTAGATTTGTAGCTTTGACTTTTTATCAAATGAGGCCTAGTTTTTATGGTTTAAATGAGATATTAGGACCTAATATGACTTATAGCAGACAAAAACAAAGGCTTGAATAAACTCTAACATGGTTTACACAATGAATACAACCACTACTTAATATAACTGTTTTGAGCTTTTTATCACTAAGACAAGATTTTAATCCAAGAAAGCTATTAATTATATTGCATTAATTATATTTAGACATATTTAAGCTAAGATTAACAGTACTTTAACACTTATACTTAAAATTGCAAATTTTTAAGAAATGCTTACAATTTGTGTTTATGCACAAGAATGAGAACTGAGGATCAGTACTACTTCCTATGGCTTTCCATAAAGCTCTAAACCCAAAAGCAATCCAAAATCAGCTCTGCTTCAGTCTTTAATCTTCATTACCATTGATTTTTGAATTTCAAGCTATTTTTGAGTATTTTTGTGATTTTTTTGTTTTTGATTCTAAACTGATTTTTAAGGTCTCTAAAAGCTTTAATAAGCTTTCTAGGAGCTTATGTGAGCCTATTCCCCTTCCTTACCAACAAATAACAATATCACTGGAACACATTGAGATTTTGAATAAAAGTAAGATTTTGCATAAACTGAGAACTTGAATTAAAACTGAAATTGATGTTTAGGAAAGCTTTAATATACAATAATAACTTGAAATATAAAGCTTAAAAGCTTAAAGATACATTGAAATTCAAAATTAAGTTAAAACGACATGAGCTAATAAAAATAAAACTAGATATATTTTCACATTGCTTCCCATCTCTTCTTTATAGACTTTTGAGACTCTGTTTATGTCTCTGAATCTTTCCCCTTCAATCCAACCATTGGATTGGTCAGTCATCATATCGTCCATTTGTATTTTTGCGCCAAAAATAGTCAAGCGAGGTTATAGCAATTAAAGAAACTTGGGAGGTTGTGGAGGTGGAGGGGGGATGTATACAAGTGGGAAAACAGGTGGAAAGGTGGAAAATTGGAGGAAAACTGCTCTGGTTTTGGTATTACAAGCTATGTGAAGACGATGAACAGTATCCGTGGTTTTTGGCGCGTTTGACCCATTTGACTTTGGGATATTATAAAGGGGTCCAAAATTAAAATCACAGGGCATTTGGCGGGTTCTTTTGGTTGGTCTGGGTTCTAATACACAAAAGGGCCAATTGGTTTGTTTAATATCATAAGGACTATTTGTGTAATTGCCAATCTTGAGGACCAAACCCCAATTCTCCAAAAGTTATCACAAGGACCAAAACTACCAATATTTAATAGTACAAGGACCATAGTTGATTATTTTCTATTTTTAATAAATCCAAGGACTATTTTTGTCATTTTCAAAACTTGAGGGACTAAAGTTGTAATTTTGCAATTTTGATCGTTTTTAGGACCAATTTTGACAATTTTTCATGAATCCCTAAGGACTTAAAATGATATTTTTCTTTATTTTGCTTTACCAGTGTGGACCTGTTTTTGACAACTTTTTAAACTTGGGGGACTAAAACTGCCAATTATGCAAACTTGATACGTTTTTCATCCGATTTTGATATTTTTGCATTTAAAACACATAAAACACTTGTTTGTGATATTTTCATCATTTTAATGCATTTGCATGTATGTTTTTTGCATTCTGGTTATAAAATGATGAGTATTTAGACAACTCATCACGGATTGTCAATTGTGTTTAAAATAGTGAGGCATCAAAAGGCTTCATAAAGCGAATATTGGGTTTGTTGCCCATCAGCAATTCATAAAGGTGTCTTCATCGTGGTTTAGTGGTGATACTCTGTTAAGTACATAGGCATACTTACGGCTTAGGCTGAGAATTGAATAGGTAGTTGTGAATCTGCTAACATTGTTCTGGCTGCTTCAATCAAAGTCCTATTCTTTCTCTCTGCAATACCATTCTGTTGTGGTGTTCTTGCAATGTTGAACTCCCTCTTGATTCCTTTGTTTGCACGAAATTCATCCATAAGCTTGTTCTTGAATTCAGTTCCATTATCACATCTAATACCTCTAACCTTGAGCCTCAGTTGATTTTCAAGTGCTATTATAAGAGTTTGAATAGCATCAAAAGTATCATCTTTAAATCCCAAGAAAAATACCCAACTGAATCTACTGCAATCATCTGTTACAACAAGATAGTACTTTTTCTTGTTTAAACTTGCCACAGAAATAGGTCCAAACAAATCCATATGTAACAGATCCAAAGGTTCTCTAATAGTTCTTTCCTCAAGCTTCTTGCATGAAGCTTTATGTTGTTTACCCTTCTTGCCGCAAAACATGAGTGATTCTTGTAAGTCTTTGAAAGTAAACCTCTAACTAAATTTCCTTTGACCAGTTTGTTGATATTCTTGAAATTTACATGGCCCAATCGTCTATGCCACTGATGTGCTTCTTCAGATGTTGGTTTTGCCACTAAACATGTGGCTCTCCCAGAAGAGTGAAGACTTTTCATGTCCAGACTATACACATCATTGGTTCTTGGTACTCTAAGTACTACCAAGTTATCATTAACATGTTTAAATTCAGGGGAAAGGATGAAACATTCTGTGTCAGTGAATAACACAGGATGCTTTTTATCACAGATTTGAGAGACTAACAATAAGTTGAACTTGAGCTCCTTCACATATCTAACATTCTCAAAATCTATACGCCCTGCTTTTATGGTTCCTTTTCCAGTAATTCTTCTTCCATTGGGATCATTCCCAAATGCAACTCTTCCTCCACACATAGATCTAAAATCTGACAGAATCTCCTTGTCTCCTGCCATGCTTCCGGGAGCAACCACTATCTACAATAAGATATCTTTAAGCTCCTCTTAAGGTTACCCTGAATAAAAAGTTAGTGACTTTTAGGAACCCAGCCATCTTGACTTGTGTTCCCCTTGGAGTTACAAACTCAATTCTTTAGTATGTATTTCCACTATTTTTTCAAAACATGATCCAGAATTATCTTTTGATTTTTAGCATGTGGATTTTCAAAACTTTCGGATTTTCAACAAACTCTCTTTTTCTTCATTCATTTTCTTGTATCACAAATCGATTCACTTTTTGTTGAAAGTATTGTTTGTCCCTCAGCAGTACTTTCTTTCGAACCATTTGGTTTTAACCACTTGGTTCTGTGATCTAGATACCCTATGTGAATTGTAATTCCTTCTAGGTTGATAGTAATAAGATCTCCTAGAGTTTTCTGTACCAAGTGTTAGCGGTACCTTGTTTAGGTGAGGTGGCAGTACTTTGAGAGTCTTGCTTGGGAAGGTCTTGGTGGTTTTGAAAAAGGTCTTCTTTGATGGGGTACCTATGATCACGGTGAGAAATGCTGTGATTGACCCTATTTGAATTATTCAGATTGGTTTGTTGTCTCTAGGTTTTACGGTTGGCAGACCTGTTATTTGGAAATTTTCTAAGGTATTCTGAGTGAAATTCACAATCCTTAATCAAATGACTAGGACTATAGCACACAAAACACAATTTTTGACCCATACTTCCAAAATGACTTCTTTTATGTCTGTGACCAAAACTATTCTGTCTTCTAGGTGAATGATTGTTAGCCTTAATAGTTTTTATTAGAAGTGATGGTCATTCACATTTAGGAACTTTGTAACGTGTGTTAGATATCATGATAGAATAGTCAACGGGCTCGTGGATTGGACTAAGCTAAATGGGTACTAGTTATGATAAGCTTGCCAAATATCCAATCCAACCCATGTCCAAGCCAAAGCCTTTAGGGCATCAAGTTACTTGTAGTATAAATACACCTCAAATGAGTCATTTGAGGTGTGTGCTTGAATGTGTGTGTGTGTTTTTCCTTTGAAATAAAACATCTATTGTTTTCATCTTTATCTTCACATACACGATCCATATAACATCAAGTCACCATCTTTCTCATCTTTATTTCATCTTCACGCATAGTTTGTGTTTGTGTTAGCGTGTTCTAAGCAAAGCGTGGGTATTTGTGTGATAAGGTTGATAGATATTAGGTCCTACAATTGGTATCAATCGCCTAACAATGGTTTAGGAGTGGTTGGTTGAAGTTTTGTGGTTTTGTTATTACGCGTAAACTCTCGGTAACAAAAAGTGTTTGCAGCTTAAAGCTTTAATTTTTGCACTTTAAAATTCAAGATTCTTGTGGTTTAAGGTTTACTTGGTGCTAAAGTTTCAGTTTTTTTGCAAAAAGTTCGAAGCTTTACGTGTTTTTCTTCATTTTAAACTCGTGTTTGGTTCATTGGGCATTTCTACGCATAAGCTATCCAAGCACTTTGGGTGAAAAAGGTCAACATTTTTTTGTTATTCGAGTGTTTTTAAGGCTTTGTTTGTGCAAGAAATTGATTGAATCAGGAAATTTTTTCGCGTAGGTCAAAACCTAGTTCTATCGTAAGAAAGGTTACGTCTTTTTCTCGCATACGAGAGTTTTGTGCGTTTGACTATAACGATTACTCGATTGCTTCCCTCACTTGGATAAGTTTGTGGAACACTTGACTTTGGATATCTTTTACATTTGTGATAGTGTAAAGGTTTTTGGGCATAACCCTAATCTTACGCATAAAGCTTAGACTTAGCGTAGAACACTTACGCTTAAGTATTTTTTCTTACGCCTAAGCCTTGTCTTAAGCATAAGCTAAATCTTACGCATAAGTTTTTCTACGCCTAACTTTAAACTTACGCATAAGCATTTCCTACGCCTAAGGAATCCTCGCCTAAGCATCGATCTCGTAACCATTTATGCGCCAGCTCTTCAGCTCTTCAAAAAAAAAGAAAAACTTCAAATTTTTGGACCCAAATTCAAATTTTTCGGTCAAATTTGGCGTCAAAATTGTCATAACTCAAATTTTTCATACGACCTTAGAATTGATTTTTAAAGTGAATTTCAAATTTTGGTAAAAAAATGTTTAGGCCTAAGAACCAAGTTCTGATACGACTTTGACTTCAACGGCAATATCTTTTCAAACACAACTCCTTTATCGTTGAATCGATCCTACATCAACTTTATCAGAACATACCTTCATCAATGGCAACTCAATAAGATATTCATGCAGCCGGTGCCGAAAACCGTCCTCTATTGTTGGAAAAAGGTGGTTATCTTCAATGGACAAGTCAATGCCGTTACATCAAGACAAAACCTAATGGGAAATTGATGATCAAATCCATTCAGGATGGACCCTTCATACCTCGACAAGTCCAAGACTCTGGAAATGTTGATGCAACACCTCCCGTCCCACCATTTTTGTCTTAAAAGAATCGGAATACTCTGAAGGATCAGAAGCAAGTCGGCAGATGACATGGCAATTCATATTGTCCAAGCTGGGTTTACCAAGAGACATCTTTTGCTGTGAGCGGTTGTGGCTGCTTCGATATGTGGAGCGTGTTAGGCGGCTTTGTCATGGAACTGAAATTGGTCAACAAGACACGGAGAACAAGCTGCTAACTGCTTGGGAGAAGTTTACATCTACTCCAGGAGAATCCATTGAATCATACTATGGAAGGTTTGCACTTTGAATGAGGCGATGAAACAAGTTGACACCCAGAACTATCGTGAGGAACATCAAGTTCTTGAACAATCTTCCGAAAGAATGGGGACGATATGTCACTATTGTCAACCAAACAAAAGACTTACATCAAGTGAACTTTGATCAACCCAACGATTTTCTGAAACAAAACCAAAATGAAGTGAATGAAGTCATGCAAGAAAGATTAGCAAAGAATCATGATCCATTGGCACTCATTGCAAAGACTCAAACTCCAGTGAATACACAACAACAAGCTTCATCATCTTCCACTAACAACAACTTGCAGCAAGACATCCCTCAACAACAAAACTATCCACCTGAACAACAACATTACCAGGAACAAGGAATCACCGATCTTGAAATGGAACCGTAAGAATCTTTGTCACAAGCATTTGTATTCTTGGGTAAAGCATTCAGAAATCGCTATTCCACACCAACTAACAACAACCAAAGGATTTCATCAAATACTCGCAATAGGCAAATTACTGGCCGTAAAGTGTGAACATGGGCAATCAAGGTCAAATGGTTGGAGTTATTGGGAATCAGCAAGGATATGCTACTGATTTACATGGGTGGTCAGCGGTTCCAAATCGTGGTAATCGAGATGGGTCGAGAATGTTGGGAATAGCGTGCAACAGGTAATCGAATGGGAATGTTGCAGCTCCGGTCGTTAGGAATTATGGAAATGTGAATCAGGGTAATCGGGTTAAGTGTTATAACCGTCCAAGGATTGGGTCACATGGCAAGGAATTGTCCAACTAAGCCGAAAAAGAAGGATCTTGCGTTCCTTGAGAAAGCTATATCATGTTGGTACAAAGGAACAACTGGACTTCAATTGAGTGCCGAGGAACATGACTTCATGGCTATTATGGATGATTTGGAAGACCTCGAGGAACTCAATGCAAACTGCATCTTCATGGTAAATCTTCAGGAGACTGGTACGAATCGATTCTCGCGACCTCCCCTGTCTATGGCAACGCAATATCGAGGTACCAATCATTGATCCATGCTATAACAATGTCATATTTGATGTGTTTACTCATGACAAACAGCATTCGTGACATCAAGACCTACTTATGATACATACCGGACAATCCGAAGTTGTAGCAATACTAACTATGAAACTCCAAATGTGGATCCTAGTGGAGAACGTGTGGCACAAAATCTGAGGACGATGAGGAAACTCTTGCTTATTTTGAATCATTAATCAACAACTGTGGCATTGAAATTGAGGAAGTTAAAAAGGTCAATCGCGATGTTAAGGCCGCGAATGCCAAATTGACCGCTGAGCTTGAGAGTTACAAGGAGAACGCAAAAGCCTTTGAATTTCCGAAAAACAAAGAATCAGAATTAGAAATTGGTTATCGAAATTTGGTTTCTAAAGAACAACTTTTGCAAATCAAGTATAACACACTTGATGTGAATTTGAACTTGAAAATTAAATCTTTAAACAAGGAAATTTCTGATTTAAATAACCAACTTTCCAAACAAAAAAAAAATGTTTTCTAATCTTGAAAAAGAGAAGAAGCAGTTGATTCTCGATTTTTCAAAACGAGAAGATTCTCTTCTTGATGAAATTCTTGATAAGAATGAGAAAATCAAATCCTTGGAAAATTTGCTTCTTACCAGGGTCATCTGCTAAATCAAACAAGATGCTTTCTAATCAAGTAAATCCACGTTTTCATACTTCACATAGAATGGCACTTGGTAACCACCCTTCTTCGTTCCTCAAGAAAGCTCAGAAAAGAAGCGGAATGTGTTGAACAATGGAAAACCTTTGCATGAACCCATAATTGTTCGTGATTCTCTTGAAACGTTAGAACTATCTAAGGAGAGCAGAGAAAGAATTAAACAAAAAGGTCCGGAAATCAAACCTATTTGACTACAACAAATGGAACAAACTTTCCGGAATCACTTTTGTCAATCAAAAAGAAAAGTCAAAGTTCTCCATCACACAAAATGTTTCAAACAAAGAGTTAACACCTGTTTCAAAATCGCTTTCAAAAAAACCGTTGTCTCAAAATCTCTTTCGAACATTGAACAAATGTCTTCAAACAATCCTTTTAACTCAAGTGATGATAGAAGTATTTTAGACAATGTGAAAATGAGAATCATGCGTATCTTAAAGCTGTTAAAACTAAAACCACTATTACACCTAATAACCGGTTCTCTAGTTTTGATATTGAACAGAGAAAGTTTTTTAAAACTCAAATTGCCCCTCAGCTGAATGCCATCAATGCAAGGGTAATTCATTTTGAACAAGCATTTTTGAAAGAAACAACTGACTTTGTCAAGGACCATAAAACCCTCGTAAAGCAAGCTAACTGATTGTGTTGAACAAATCAAAGTTTTGGAAACTTTAAATGACTCTCTTCAAGATGTTCGACTCTTGATATTATGTCCATTATTTTGCAAACATATTATGTTGAAGATCATGAAAGACTCGATCTGAGACCTCCGCAATTGTTTCAAAATATGAAAAAGCTCTTGAAAAACTTGAAAAAGAAAATGTGTCATATTTTAAACAACTTGATCGAAAAACCGAGGAATTCAAATATGACAAATTGTCGTATGAGCGTGCCTACAATGACATGCGAAAAATGATCTTTTGAGGGCTCAGTGGAAAGTCAAAAGGAAAGGTAGTGGAAACTGTTATTACAAAACCATTGACCGAGGAGAAAGCAAATGTTCCCAAACCAGTTTCCAAACCAAAATGTGCGTTCTATGCCTCCTCCAAAAGTCAATGAGAAAAATGTTTCATCAAAACCAGTCACTCCACCTGCCCTACCTAAACAAAATGTTGATAAAGGAAAAGCGTTATCGAGAAACCAAAAGTTTTAGCACCTGGCCTTTTTAAGATGAGTACCACTAATGTGTCTGCCTCCACATCTAAAACATATGGAACAAACGACATAAGTTTAGCAAAGCACTCTAAATAGACTAGGAAAGCTGAAACCACCTCCCTTCATAAAAATGTGAATCCTAATGCGTGTGCCTTACCTTCTACAAGACTAGAAAGCACCTCTAGGAGCAGCAGACTAAAGCCTAAGAGCAATACAAGAAACAATAGAGTCTCAAGCGCCTCTAGGAGTAGTAGCTTGAATAAAGAGAAGAAAGTAGAAGAACACCCTAGGAATTTACCGCTTTTGAATAAGAAAGACATTTCATCTGAATGTCCTGAACCTATGAAACTTGCTAAGTCTAATGAATGTCTTGAATCTCTTTGTTTAACTTGCAAGAAATCTTTAATTAATGTTCAAGATGATTGTGTTTCTAAGAATGTGAATGATAAGCTTGTTAGAAGAACGCTCCAAAAGATCTTACGCTAAACAGTAGGAAGACTAGTTGCAAAACTTAGACTTTACACTACTTGGACAGGGAACTATAGTGTATACTTTAGGGATGATATTTGGAAACCCACAGGTAGAACTTTCACACTCTAGAATGGTACAATGAGTGATAAACCGAATTCCTCAGAGAAAACCTCTCCGAGTGTGACCGGATTTTACCTCTAACCCAAAGGAACCAAAATCAAAGCGGTTTCCACAATATTCTTTTTCTGTTACTGGCAGGTTATCGAAATTTGTCTTTGGATCGTCGACTCGAGTTGCTCCAAGCACATGACCGGGAATCAAGTCAGCTGCTGATCAATTTAGTGCGGAAATTCATGGCAACCGTACGTTTGGAAATGATCATGTAGCAGCTATCATGGGTTATGGAGATCTACCTTTTGGAAATTATTTGATCACTCGGGTTTACTATGTCGAAGGGTTGGGACACAATTTTTTTTTCAGTCGGGCAGCTTATGTGATGCGATTTAGAGGTTGCTTTTAGGAAAATGCTTGCTTCGTTAGAAACTTGGATGGCACTCGATCTCTTAGCGGGAATCGTGATACAAACTTGTATGCTATCGACATCAATCAAATGGCCTCTTCATCACCAATATGTCATATGACACGAGCATCTCTGGAACACGTCCGGTTGTGGGCGCAGCGGTTATCCTATCTCAATTTTGACACCATCAACAAAATTGCCAAAGACAACATTGTCAACGGACTTCCAAAATTCAAATACACCAAGGATCACTTATGTCCATCATGCGAACAAGGAAAAAGCAAAAGAGCAACATATAAACCCAAATCCGTACCTAGTTCGGAAGCAAAGTTGCATATGTTGCACATGGACTTATGTAGCCCAATGAGAGTTGAAAGCATTAATGGGAAAAAGTATATTCTTGTTATCGTTGATGATTATTCGAGATATACATGGGTTAAGTTTCGAGGTCAAAAGAAGCACCAGTGCATCATCATCACCTTTCAAAGCGTATTCAAGTACTTCTTCAATCTCCTAAGAGTTGTAAGAACAAAACGCACATAATTCACAAATCAGGAGTTAAGAGCTTATTTTGAAGATGTTGGAATAACTCATCGGACATCGCTTGTTAGAACTCCAGCGAGAATGGGGTAGTTGAAAGAAGAAATAGAACTCTTGTGGAAGCTCGCCGCACAATGCTAATCTATTCTAGTGCACCGTTATTTCTATGGTCGATGCTCACTGCCACTGCTTGTTTCACCTCGTAACCGATCCTTATCCATCCAAGATTCAATAAAACCCCATATGAGCTTGTGAACAAGAGAAAACCGGATATCTCTTACTTTCACGTGTTTGGCGCTTTGTGCTATCCTACTCCACGACAGAGAAGATCTAGGTAAATTGAAAGCTAAAGGTGATATTGGAATCTTCATTAGATATTCAGATAACTTCGAGGGCATTGTGGTGTATATGGAAGAACTAGGAAGATCATGGAGACGATGAATGTGAAATTTGAAGAACTTTCACATATGGCTTCGAGACTTCGCTCTAGAACCCGCACTAAACCCAGACTTCGGACACATCGGTTTAGGACTCATACCTCAAAGAGCTCAATCAACTTCGCTTGACAATCCTAAAGAACAAGAATGGGAGAATTTCTTCGAGTTAATGTTCGATGAATACTATGGTGGAACTTAGACAAATGCATCAAACCATCATTCCGCTGCACCGCCAAAATCATCCTCCACCACCACGAAGATGCATCTACTGCGGTTGAAACCAATGCACCAACTCCGTCTACCTCATCTACATCTACTACACTTATTGCACCCGTTCTACCAGCAGTTGATGAGCAAAATCAAAACCAGAATGATGCAACGTTAGATGACGACTTATTTGAAAACCCGTTTGCTACGGAATCAGCTGAATCATCCTCAAGCTTACGAGAACCATCTAACTCGCATACATTTAACCAACGGTATCCTTCTACTCTGAAGTGGACAAAAGACCACCCAATTGAACTAGTTATTGGTGAACCAAGGCCAATTCGTGACGAGACTAACTTGCCACCGATTGCGACTTATGCATTTACCTTTGCTCAATTAGCAATATAGAGCCAAAGAACAATAGCGAGGCAATGGCGTAACCCGCATGGATAGAAGCGATGCAGGGGAACTTCTCCAATACCGTCTCCATGACTCTTGGAAATGGTTCCAAGACCAATTGACATTCTTGTCATTGATCTCAAATGGTTATGGAAGAACAAAAGGGATGAAGAAATGACTGTCATTCGCAACAAAGCTCGTCTTGTGGCCAAAGGATAGTAAAGAGGAAGGGATAGACTTTGAAGAGTCATTATTTGGTAGCTAGACTAGAAGCAGTCAGGATATTCTTAGCCTATGCCGCCGCCACAAAAACATCATGGTTTATCAGATGGACATTAAGACCGCGTTCTTGAATAGAACTCTGAAAGAAGACGCGTGTCGTGAGTCACCGGCAGCTTCAGACATGGAACATCCGGACTACGTCTACAAACTCAAAAAGGCAATCTATGGATTGAAACAAGCTCTGAGAGCGTGGTATGATGAACTCTCTCTTTCCTTATCCAAAACAATTTCACCAAAGGAACAGTTGATCCTACCTTGTTTACACAAAATGCAAAAACGACATTTTGATTGTTGATTTATGTGATCTACATCATCTTTGGGTCCACTAATCCGAATCTTTCAAAACATTTTGAAAATCTCATGAAAAGCAAATTTGAAATGTCCATGATGGGGAACTAAAATTCTTTCTTGGGTTACAAATACATCAATCCCCTCGTGGAATTTTTATAAATCAAGCTAAATACACAACCGAGATTTTGAAAAATCATGGTATGGATAATTGTGACTCTATTGTCCGGAACATCAATGGTAACTTCACCAAAAATTGGAGCCGATTTGTTTGGGAAACCTATTGATCCGAAGAAATATTGGAGCATGATTGGTTCTCTGACAGCCGAATTTTTGAGGGGCATCTAATCAAATGTAATATAGTGTGTGTTCCAAAGTATTGCGTAAGAAAGCAAAGCACAGGTGTTCTTCCCAACGAAACGGATGGTACTCAAAACACAGGTTTGTGATCGGGTGATTTGGACAGAAAAAGGAATATGAGTGAGTGAGTGATTAAACTAAGGAAATTAAATCTATAAAAGACTTTGAAGTCATTTAAATTCTATTTTTAAAAGCTTAACGTTTAAAACCTAAACGTACGTTTAAATTAAAACTACGAACGTACTAAATAAACGTAAAAATAAAGAAGTAAAATACCTACGGATATGGAAAATACATTTTTACAATCCTAATTATACTAGAAAATTATTGGAGAAAGAAAATTATTTTTAAAACTATTTATCTAATTATTATTAATTAAAACTATTTTTAACTATTTAAAAATACATTAAAATACAAGAAAATAGGAAATTAACCTAAAAATGAAATTATAAATTGGAAAAATCTAAAATATTATAAAACTAATGTTAAAACTGAAAATATATTTTTAGACTTTTTATGTATTTATTATTAATTAAAAATGATTTAAAAATACTTAAAAACAAATATTAAATAAGAAAAGGACTAAATGAGCTAGGAAAAATCTGGACATTTTATGGAAAATCTAAAATATTATACTAAGCCTGGGAAAATATAAAAAGTTAGATAAGCCCACTAATAAGCTGAATTGGGCAAATAAGCGGTTTGAATAGGCACTTGAAATAAGCAATAAGCTATCCAAAAGCTACCATAGCTACTACACCTAAATCTAACCTAAATTGAGCTAATGCAACTGATTGGGACCTAAAAAGCACAAACTCTGAGAAAAAAGCTCGAGACCGATTTCAAGTCTCAACGCCAAACGGCCCTAACTAGCTACTTTAAGCCTACATTAAGCCAGCTTATAAAATTCCTAAAAATAAACTAAAATGATCATGAAATCCACCACCAACCAAAGATCTTGTATCCCAAATTTCAGCTCAAATGGACTTATAATGAATCTGTGAAAATTCCACAAAGTTTGGCAAAAATCACTTTGCAAAAACAATAACCAAACACCCCTTAGCAGGTTTTAAGCACAAAATGAAGCATGAAAAACAGTTTGGATAGAGAAATAAGCTAGCACTCAGATTGAACATCTACAATAAGCTAAAAGAACTACATAAGAAAAAATTGGAAAGGCTCAATAAGCAGTTGGCTAGGACATTAAGCTAGGGGAATCCTAAAGCTAAAACATGGAATTAAGCAATCTAAGACTACTAATAAGCTCATGATAAGCTGATGTGGTGTCTGTTGTAACTTCAGAACAGCCACGAGGGTATTTTTGTGCTTAACAATAAGCACAAATAAGCAAAGGGTCAACTAAACCTAAACTAGTAAACTAATGGGCATAAAAGGGAACTAGATAAGCTGAAAATAAGACGTAATAAGCACATTAAGAGGTCCACGTAGTCTTTGAAGCGAGCTTGCAGTTGGATCGCAAACAGCTTAAAAGGGCGAAATGAACACTTCAAGGCACAAATAAGCTACAAGAAAAGCACTAAATCCTAACTAGGACAGAAAAACATGAAAGCTAAATATCTAACTACTGATTACAACAATTCACTAATCCTAAACCTAACCTAAAGTCACCTAAATCTGGGCAAACAAAAGGGATTAGGAACAAGGATTAGCGTTGCAAAATAGTAAAAGATTTAAAAAAATATGGCAACTGATTTGAACACTTAGAACATGGTTGAAACACTTAATGAATACACTCACTTCAACTAATTAGAACTATTTCAACACCCAAAATGGGTCAAAAGGTGAGCTCGACCCAAGAAACAAGCTATTCCAAACACCTCTTAAAATTGCTAAAACAGATTTCTAAAAGCAATATGAGCATGAAACTTTAGATTTTCGACTGAAAAGAGCTTTTTCAAACTGAATTACTTCTACTAACAAACTTTTAAAACACAAACTTCACTAAGATTAACATGATCTTAACAGTTGACTTTCGTTGACTTTTATTTTTATTTTTTTGAAAACTAAAATTAAAGGACTGGCATTGCTCCAATTTAATACATTACCCTTCAAATGACTTAAAAAAACTAATTGGAATACTAAAACATATTAAAACTTGAATTGTGATAAGAGCATTTGGCGGGAAAAAGTTATTAAGACCAATAAACCGGGAATTGATTATCAAGAACCTTGAAATTAAACTAGATTAAACTTAAACAATACAATAAAATTGAAACCAAGATATCTTAAACATCAAAGCTTAAAAACGATTACAAGAAATTTAGAAAATGGTCTAAACAGTGACCCACTTATTTCTTGTCTTCTTTCTCTTTTATAGCTCTCACAAAGTGCTCTGAACATTCTTTAGCCTTTGGATTGGTCCAATTAATCTCAGCCTCTTGATTTGTGTTTTGGCCAAAAAGATATAGCAAGCGGGTTGACTTATGAGAGCGGGGAAAGCATTAATTGTCTTTGGTATGTTGTGGAGAGTGGAGGGACAAGGTATGCAGAGTGGTGGAGGTGGAGTGTTGCAGGAGAGTTGGTAATGGTGGAGGTGGTATTTGGAGGGAAAGGGTGAGCGAAGGTTGACTGGGTTGGATGGGTAGGGAAGCGGGTTGGACGGGTAAAAGATGGGTTTGGGCTTGGACTAGTAATAACATGGACTTAGGATTTAATTTGGATCCATAAATCATTTAAGGGACTAAAGGTGTCTATTACGAAAATCCAGTGGACCACTCATGTATTTCTGAAAACGTTTTCCAAGGACCAATCTTGCCAATCTTCAATAGTACAAGGACCAAATTAAGTATTCTCCATTTTTTTTTCATTTCCAAAGACTATTTTTGTAAAATACCAAAAATCCAAGGACTTAAACTGCAATTTTCCAAAAGTATTACAAGGACCAATTTTTGACAAGTTAGAATTACCAAAGGACTAAAAATGTTAATTTTCAAATTTAAAATGTCCAGGGGTAAATTCTGTCAATCTTTGAAATTTCATGGACTAAAGTTGCCATTTTGCAAAACTGAGCTTTATAAGGCTAATTTTGACAACTTGAAAATCCCTGAGGGCCTTTTATGAAAAATTATCATGTTTTGAATAACTAGGGACTAGATTTTTACAATTATTGAATAAAACACAATCTAAATATTTTTTCTGTCTTTTTGAGACTTTTCAAAGTGTTTTTGACTGTTTCTGCAGTGTAGAAGGAACAAAAATGATGAGTATTTAGATACTCATCAATCCCCCATACTAAACTATTGCTAGTCCCTAGCAATCTTTTGAGAAAACTTAATGGATTTGAATCTCTTTACCAAAAGCCATTACTTCCGGAGTAGCCAATTGTTTCAGTTCAAGTAAGAACCTTGGTACAATGATAACCAAATGATTTTGAGCAAATCACCATCTTTCAACGGTTTTGATTTGTCTTTACCGTAAGCCGTTTTTCGGACTAGCCAACTCTTAGATAAAATATCTTTGGTGAGTCGATTACCAATTATGGTTTTCCAACCGCCTTTACCACAAGCCATAAACTTGCGGGCTAGCCAACTCTTCACTAATTAAAGATATGGTGAGCTGAACACCATACAATTTTGGGCAAATTGCAAACCGTCAACGGATTTGAGATATCTTTACCAAAAGCCGTTTGCTCCTGGATTAGCCAATCCTTTTGTTTTTTTAGACATGGCGACCGATAACCGTAGTGAGTAAGTGCAAAACACTTACTCAAAAAAATTTGGCCATAAATGGGGAATTGGGTGGTATAATTATATGATAAAATTCGTGAGAATTCCTCCCCACACTAGAAATGAATATTGCCCTCAATATTCAAAGTACCGGCTGTTATGCCGAAACTTAGAACGTAAAAGGGAAATATTACGACCATTTTTATTTTTGTTTTTTTTTTTTTTTTTATATGAAAACTTATATACAACAGCGGGGGGTAACTCCCCCACACTAGGGTGGTACACACGGGTGAAAACCCATGTTTAACTACTGTTTTTTATTACCGAGTCGCTAGCTTGACTCGACCCCGAATTAATTTGTTCATGGGGAAGCAAGTGGAAGAGACAATCTCCATCGGACTTTCACTTGAGATGTTTGTATAAACATTGAAGTACGTGAAAGTTCCACACCGATGAGGTATATTCCCGGCTCAAGATAATGGTACATGGAAATGCCGGGATCAAAGATAATGTCTTCATTCCCGAAGGAGTGAAGAACAGGAGAAGTGACCGAATATATGAAGAAAAGAAAGAAAATCATGATAAAAATCATGACTAACTCTTCATCCTCAATAGGAGAATTCATAGTTTCATGAATCTCATCAGTTAAGCTCGCTTGATCAAGACATATTATGGGTGTGTCTAGATCAAAGGAGAAATTATCATACTCGGCGAGATATGATATGAGTGAGTTCAGCGAACTCCTCAAAAGTAAATGATTCATGATCGGGAGAGAATTATGAGAATGAGAAGTGGTAATCGCCACTAATCTTCTCTCCCATATTATCAAAAGAAGGCTTTCATTTCGGAATAGAATCATCGGAAAGAATGTCACTATCCTTAATGGGGATAGGAGATGAAATAGGCTTTTCATTAAAGCCTCGATTCTAGAAATGAGAAGATTAACATTCAATAATGTAAGACGAAGAGCTTCGTCTTGGATTATATCTTCATCATTCTCTTCTCTAAGCCGACAAGCTCGAAGGTAATTCCCACATAACTTATGTCTCCACAAGATAACGAATCGTCATCATTAGAATCGGAGAACATCTCAACATGATCTTTTGGGAAGACAAGAGGGGTAGCGATATCACACAAATGCTCGAGAATTCCCTGTGACTCTCTTGGGATTGGGACAAGGCTCTCGACACTAGACTTTATGAATTCGTCCGGTTCCTTTTCGTGAACAGTGTCAAGATGCTCGCCCCCATGCTCCGAGAGAATGAGTGTGAACCTGGGTGTGATAACAACAGACCGAGGGAGTTGAGAAATATTATCTTTAAAAGGATAAAAACTCTCCTCGTCATCATCATACATAAATGCTTTAAGAAATTGGGAACGCTTAGAGCGCATGCTCTAAGACCAATAATTCTTCCCAAGAATTGCGAGCCTCTCGCTCTTCGGCTAGCAATTCTCCCATGGTCTTTTCACCACTCACTTGATTCTTAAAGTTACGAATCATATCATCAAGTGTTTTCATTGCGGTTTCAAAATCTTGGGAGTTTTCTTGAGACAACGGCTCGGAGTTGGAGTTTGAACGTATGGTCTTTGTGGAGGTTGGAAATTGTCAAAACTGGAAGTATAGTAATTTTGATTCCACGGTTGACATTGAAGATTATCGTGAGGACATCCACAATTCTCACACAAGAAATCTGTTGAGTCTGGACTGGTGAATTATATGGATATTGGTCATAACCAAAGTTCTGAGCGTCATTGGAAAACTGTTCATAGACAAAGCGGTTTCCGGATTGACACTCAAATCCTTGGTGAGGACCTCCACAAAATTCACAGCAGTTATGTTGATTATATGAAGATAAGTCGGGCTGTGGTGGGTAATTGGAAAAGTTTGAGGGGTCGTTAAATGAGTTTGGATTAGGATCATAATCAAATGAATTCCTCGAACCACAAAACAAACAACTCCGTTCCGAATATCATTACCACACTGTCACACGTACACGCATACCGCACATGGTGAACCAAAGAGGCTCACCACAACCGACACAAGGAATAAACGATTCCATTTGAGAGTTATGAGAAGGAATCGGTTCATTCAAAGAATCAACAAAACCAACATGGTGATCCGAATGACTATCAAGTCTCGAAGAACATTTTGAAAAATCCAGAGGTGGGACAAGTGGTGTGCTCTGAGAGCTAGCAATTTCCACCTCTTCCGTTATAGTCTCCGGTTCTGGTTCTTGAGAAACGTGAAGATTAGGCAAGTCATTCTTGCTAGTCACCGGTCTAAATTCCGCATGATTTCTTTTAACCGTAAATTGTGAAAGTTTAGGATCAATTTTAGACGGCTTAGGAGCAATTGAGGGTTAGATCTTTGGATAACCGTAGGTTGGACGTATTTAGCACTTCCATTATCAGAGGGAAGTACCTGGTCCTTTGTCCCCCCGGTTTCTCGTTCCATTTCCCTACGCAGAATTAATGGATCATCACGAACAACACGAATTCTTGACATTTGTGATAAAGTATGAAGTTTTCAACTTCGTTCCAGAATTCGTCGTAGTCGAGAGATTCCATGAGAATAGAAGTTAGAATCAAATGGATAGAGGGTAACGGGATAAAGAATCAAAAAGGGCAAGAGGGTAAAGATGAATATTTTTGGTTTTGATTTTATAATATAATAAGAAAACAAGAGAATATTAACAAGGATGGTAAATAAACAATGGATGTATATCCGGGATCACTAATCGCAAACCGTTTCAACACGCACACAACCTCCCCACAAGCGGCGCCAATTTAATGACCGCCTTTTTGAGGGGCGTCTAATCAAATGTAATATAGTGTGTGTTCCAAAGTATTGCAGAAGAAACTGCAAACCTGGGTCGTTCTTCCCAACGAGGGTGTGATGGTACTCAAAACACGGGTTTGTGATCGGGTGATTTGGACAGAAAAAGGAATATGAGTGAGTGAGTGATTAAACTAAGGAAATTAAATCTATAAAAGACTTTGAAGTCATTATAATTCTATTTTTAAAAAGCGTTTAACGTTTAAAACCTAAAACGTACGTTTAAATTAAAAACTACGTAACGTCTGAAATAAAAGCGTAAAAATAAAGAAGTAAAATACCTACGGATATGGAAAATAAATTTTTACAATCCTAATTATACTAGAAAATTATTGGAGAAAGAAAATTATTTTTAAAACTATTTATCTAATTATTATTAATTAAAAACTATTTTTAACTATTTAAAAATACATTAAAATACAAGAAAATAGGAAATTAACCTAAAAATGAAATTATAAATTGGAAAAATCTAAAATATTATAAAACTAATGTTAAAACTGAAAATATATTTTTAGACTTTTTATGTATTTATTATTAATTAAAAATGATTTAAAAATACTTAAAACTAATATTAAATAAGAAAAGGACTAAATGAGCTAGGAAAAATCTGGACATTTTATGGAAACTCTAAAATATTATACTAAGCCTGGGAAAAATATAAAAAGTTAGATAAGCCCACTAATAAGCTGAATTGGGCAAATAAGCAGTTTGAATAAGCACTTGAAATAAGCAATAAGCTATCCAAAAGCTACCATAAGCTACTACAGCCTAAATCTAACCTAAATTGAGCTAATGCAACTGATTGGGACCTAAAAAGCACAAGCTACAGAAAAAAAGCTCGAGACCGGATTTCAAGTCTCAACACGCCAAACGGCCCTAACTAGCTACTTTAAGCCTACATTAAGCCAGCTTATAAAATTCCTAAAAATAAACTAAAATGATCATGAAATCCACGACCAACCAAAGATCTTGTATCCCAAATTTCAGCTCAAATGAACTTATAATGAATCTGTGAAAATTTCACAAAGTTTGGCAAAAATCACTTTGCAAAAACAATAACCAAACACCCCTTAGCAGGTTTTAAGCACAAAATGAAGCATGAAAAACAGTTTGGATAGAGAAATAAGCTAGCACTCAGATTGAACATCTACAATAAGCTAAAAGAACTACATAAGAAAAATTGGAAGGCTCAATAAGCAGTTGGCTAGACATTAAGCTAGGGAATCCTAAAGCTAAAACATGGAATTAAGCAATCTAAGACTACTAATAAGCTCATGATAAGCTGATGTGGTGTATTCTTTGTAACAGGCCAACGAGGGCAATTTTGTGCTTAACAATAGCACAAATAAGCAAAAGGTCAACTAAACCTAAACTAGTAAACTAATGGGCATAAAGGGAACTAGATAATTTGAAAATAAGACGTAATAAGCACATTAAGAGGTCCAAGTAGTTGCTTTGGGCATTTTGCCTGTATTTGGACCAAAAGCTTTAAAGCGGGGGCGAAATGAACACTTCAAGGCACAAATAAGCTACAAGAAAAGCACTAAATCCTAACTAGACGAAAAACATGAAAGCTAAATATCTAACTACTGATTACAACAATTCACTAATCCTAAACCTAACCTAAAGTCACCTAAATCTGGGCAAACAAAAGGGATTAGGCTATTCATGATTGCAAAATAGTAAAGCAATTTAAAAAAATATGGCAACTGATTTGAACACTTAGAACATGGTTGAAACACTTAATGAATACACTCACTTCAACTAATTAGAACTATTTCAACACCCAAAATGGGTCAAAAGGTGAGCTCGACCCAAGAAACAAGCTATTCCAAACACCTCTTAAAATTGCTAAAACAGATTTCTAAAAGCAATATGAGCATGAAACTTTAGATTTTCGATTTGAAAAGAGCTTTTTCAAACTGAATTACTTCTACTAACAAACTTTTAAAACACAAACTTCACTAAGATTAACATGATCTTAACTTGATTGACTTTCGTTGACTTTTATTTTTTATTTTTATTTTTTGGCAAAACTGAATTAAAGGACCTGCATTGCTCAATTTAATACATTACCTTCAAATGACTTAAACAAACTAATTGGAATACTCAAAACATTAAAACTTGAATTGTGATAAGAACGATTTGAAGAAAAAGTTATTAAGACAAACGGGAATTGATTATCAAGAACCTTGAAATTAAACTAGATTAAACTTAAACAATACAATAAAATTGAAACCCGGATATCTTAAACATCAAAGCTTAAAAACGATTACAAGAAATTTAGAGAAAAATGGTCTAAAAACATTGACCCTTATTATTCGTCTTCTTTCTCTTTTATAGCTCTCACAAAGTGCTCTGAACATTCTTTAGCCTTTGGATTGGTCCAATTAATCTCAGCCCTTGATTTGTGTTTTTGGGCCAAAAGATATAGCAATGGGTTGACTTATGTGAGGCTTGAGGGAGAGAAGCATTAATTGTCTTTGGTATGTTGTGGAGGTGGAGGGGACAAGGTATATGGCGAGGTTGATTTGGAGGTGGAGTGTTGCGAGGAGAGTTGGTAATGGTGGAGGTGGTATTTGGAGGAAAAGAAAAGGGTGAGGAAGGTTGTGGGTTGGATGGGTAGGGAAACGGGTGACTGGACCGGTAAAAGATGGGTTTGGGCTTGGACTAGTAATAACATGGACTTAGGATTTAATTTGGATCCATAAATCATTTAAGGGACTAAAGGTGTCTATTCGAAAATCCGGGGACCACTCATGTATTTACGGAACGTTTTCCAAGGACCAATCTTGCCAATCTTCAATAGTACAAGGACCAAATTAAGTATTCTCCATTTTTTTTCATTTCCAAGGACTATTTTTGTAAAATACCAAAAATCCAAGGACTTAAACGCAATTTTCCAAAAAGTATTACAAGGACCAATTTTGACAAGTTAGAATTACCAAAGGACTAAAAATGTTAATTTTCCAATTTAAAATGTCTAGGGTAAATTGTCAATCTTTGAAATTTCGGGGACTAAAGTTGCCATTTTGCAAAACTGAGCTTTATAAGGCTAATTTTGACAACTTGAAAATCCCTGAGGGCCTTTTATGAAAAATTATCATGTTTTGAATAACTAGGGACTAGATTTTTACAATTATTCAATAAAACACAGTCTAAATATTTTTTTCTGTCTTTTTGAGACTTTTCAAAGTGTTTTTTTGTGCTTTTGCAGTGTAGAAGGAACAAAATGATGAGTATTTAGACACTCATCAATCCCCATACTAAACTATTGCTAGTCCTAGCAATCTTTTGAGAAAAACTTAATGGATTTGAATCTCTTTACCAAAAGCCATTACTCGGAGTAGCCAATTGTTTCAGATTCAAGTAAGAACTTGGTACAATGATAACCAAATGATTTTGAGCAAATCACCAGTTTTCAACGGTTTTGATTTGTCTTTACGAAGCCGCTTTATCGGACTAGCCAACTCTTAGATAAAATATCTTTGGTGAGTCGATTACCAATTATGGTTTTCCACCTGCCTTTACCACAAGCCATAAACTTGCGGGCTAGCCAACTCTTCACTAATTAAAGATATGGTGAGGTGAACACCATACAATTTTGGGCAAATTGCAAGCCGTCAACGGATTTGAGATATCTTTACCAAAAGCCGTTTGCTCTTGGATTAGCCAATCCTTTTGTTTATTAGACATGGCGATGATAGCAACCGTAAGTGAGTAAGTGCAAAACACTTACTCAAAAAAAACCTGGCCATAAATGGGGAATTGGGTGGTATAATTATATGATAAAATTCGTGAGAATTCCCCCACACTAGAAATGAATATTGCCCTCAATATTCAAAGTAAATTATGCGAGAAACTTAGAACGAAAAAGGGAAATATTACGGCCATTTTTTATTTTTGTGATTTTTTTTTTTATGAAAACTTATATACAACGTGATGGGGTAACTCCCCACTTTTTAGGAGTGGTACACGGGT
Source organism: Chrysanthemum makinoi (assembly GCA_910596185.1). Classification (NCBI taxonomy): domain Eukaryota; kingdom Viridiplantae; phylum Streptophyta; class Magnoliopsida; order Asterales; family Asteraceae; genus Chrysanthemum; species Chrysanthemum makinoi. Next base: position 303,962,252 of record OU343224.1, read on the forward strand.
GAAAACCCATGTTTAACCATCGTTTTTTATTCCTTAGTCGCTAGCTTGACTCGACCCCGAATTAATTTGTTCATGAGGAAGCAAGTTGAAGAGACAATCTCCATCGGACTTTCACTTGAGATGTTTGTATAAACATTGAAGTACGTGAAAGTTCCACACCGATGAGGTATATTCCCGGCTCAAGATAATGGTACATGGAAATGCCGGGATCAAAGATAATGTCTTCATTCGGAAGGAGTGAAGAACGGGAGAAGTGACAGAATATATGAAGAAAAGAAAGAAAATCATGATAAAAATCATGACTAACTCTTCATCCTCAATAGGAGAATTCATATTTTCATGAATCTCATCGCTAAGCTTCGCAATCAAGACATATTATGGGTGTGTCTAGATCAAAGTAGAAATTATCATACTCCGTCGGAGATATGATATGAGTGAGTTCACTGGCGAACTCCTCAAAAGTAAACGATTCATAATCGGGGAGAGAATTATGAGAATGAGAAGTGGTAACCGCCACTAATCTTTCTCCCATATTATCAAAACAAGGCTTTCATTTCGGAATAGAATGCGTTGGATCGATATACTTTTAATCAAACTAACTTAACTAGCTTGTTAGGTTTAATAACTTCGGATAAATCTAAGTTATTAACAAAGAAACACGAAAGCAATCTTTAAGCACGCTGAATTTACTTAACAAAGCTAAGAAGAAAAACTTTATTAACAAACTCTAAATGCGCTTATTATGCAGATACTCTAATACAACTCTAAGATAATGTCAACTTTTCTCTAAACTCTAATTAGTAAACTCTAAAACTCTTTTTCTGAAATCGTACCTCTAATGCCAATCTAGGAGTCCTTTTATAGGATCAAGGATATCCTAGTCGGTTTACAATTGATAACCTTGTACGACAAGTAATCTACAATACTTTCCATAAACGAATATAACAGTTTATTTGTTCTAGCCGTACTTTGACTTCCTCTTGCGGATTACTTTGACTCTGTCATTTAGCGAATACTTTGACTATTTGACTTCTTCCAGTTCTTTTCACTACGGTACTTTCATATCTTCGATACTTTGATATCTTCAGGACTTTCATATCCCAACAATCCTCCCCTAACTTGAATTCTACTTGCTTGACTTCAAGTTCCTTTGTGAATATATCTTTAATAGCTTCATCTTTAAAACGGATTGTTCTTGATCTTTAGATTATATCTCTCAGAGAATCATTGCTTTTCAAAGTATCTCTTTAGAATTGTTATCTTCCACAAAGCAGATCAGTAATCTCCATCTTTTCAGCAACACGGCAACATATGACAATTTGTACAGTGATTCAGTTTAAGTTGCATACTATTCTCATCACTTTCAAAGTGAATCATTGAAAATTCAATGGATTTAGAACTCTTTACCAAAGCCATTATCTTTGGAGTAGCCAAATGTTTTGGTGTGTAAGACCATGGTACATTGATAACCATATGATTTTTTTAGCAAATCACCGCTATCAACATTTGTTTAGTCTTTACCAAAGTACCTTCCGGACTAGTTAGTTCTTTTATCTAATGGTGAACTAATTACCAATAATGGTTTTCCACTGCCTTTACCACAAGCCATTTCTTGTGGGCTAGCCAACTCTTCACATTCTTGATATGGTGAGTTGATGACCATCCAACTTATTAGCAAGTTGACAACTAAAAACGGATTTGATATATCTTTACCCGAGCCGTTTGCTCATGGATTAGTCAATCCTTTTGTAACCATGGTGGATTGATAACCTATTGATGTTATCATCACAAAAACCATTTATTCAACCTTTATTTCAAAAATATTTATTATTAAGCAAAACGGTTTCTTCTAAAAGTCATTTAACTGGATTAGTTCATCAAACAAGACTTTGATGAAAGTACTGTCGACGTCAGTATTTGAATAAAAGTACTAATATATCAAAAGCATTTATTCAAATAAAATTCATACCAATTAAAGATCATTTTCAGCAATGGTAGTCCAGTCTATAAACAAATTAATCACCATGCAAGCAGTTTCATCATCCTCTTCTACTTCCAAACCATGTTCAAGCATTCTTCTCATTAGATCCACTGTAAGAGGATATCTTCTTTCTGCAAACATGTGAATCATTGTTCCATTTTCTAGCTCCAGGACATGAACTCCAGATTCGTCAAAGAATCTCCAGAAACTATTTCCATTTTCTTGATCCTTCCAAATATCATTACTTTCTTCATCGAGTTTCCACATAGTTACAAGATCCCCATGTAAAACCAATCCAATACCTTCTAATGGATGATCTTCAAAATACACCTTTATAACTTGATATAAGTAGAATAGATCTACTCTATCAATAACATGCAACAAATCCCATAACCTTTTGAAAACCTTAAAACTTTTATCTTCCTTATGAAAAACCATGTACTCTTCATTCTTGGGTTTCACAACTTTAAAAAGTACTTGATCTTTGATCTGTTCATCTTTAAATCATCATCTTCCTTGGTATAATCAAAATCTACCACTTTGAGATAATTCTTCAATTCATCACTAGTCTCAGATCTTAATTCAACCTTCTCTTTCTTTGAAAATTGAATATCTGTAACATCGTTTTCTTTTCCCTCTTTAAGCTTTTCTTCCTTTCAGCCAGTCAATTCAATAAGTTTCTTCTCTAAAGTCTTTAATGCACGCAACATCTTTCTTATAAGCCTCTCTGGCATCATATAATCTTTTCATATCCACATAATTTAGCTTTTGCAATCCTTTAAATCCTCTCGCTTTTAAATATGCCATCATTGCATTCCTTTCTTTAGCTAAATTAGGTCTTCTTGACATGAATCTAACAGGTTTTGGAGACTGTAAAGTTTGATGGTTCGTTTTCAGATCTAACTCATCTTGCACCTTTTGGCTTTCTCTCGTCTTTAGCTTCTTGAGCTTTTGTTCTTCTCTGTCTTTAGCATCTAATTTTTCTTGAACTTTTCTACTGGCGGCTTCATTCCTAGCCACTTCAAATGCTCTAAGTTCTGCCAAAGTGAGCTTCTTTTTCTTAGTCTCAACCAGAACACCTTTTCCTTTGTCTTTTGGATCAATTGCAGGTTGATCAGTTCTTGGTTGTTCTTCTTCTTGTGCTTCTCTAATAGTAACTCATCCTCTTGATTGTGACAAATCAAATAATGTAGCAATTAATTCATCATCACTAGCTGAATGAATAGGTATGTAAGTAGCTTCCTCCTCTTCTTCTCTAACAAATGTAGAAGGACTAGCTTCTTCATCAAAATTTAATACCCTTGGGTGTTACTTCTTCCCTTGATGTATCATGAAAATCGGTACTTTGATGTTAGGTACCTTGAACACCACTTTGATGTTCAGTACCTTGAACACCAGTACTTTGAACTTGTACTTCTTCTTCTTGTTCTCGATCAGAACCAATACTTACAAGTTCTTTCTTCTTTGTAATATTTTCTTGATTTCTTTCTTCTTCATAACATCTTCTTTCAAATTTTCCTTTTCTAAATTCCTCCCAAGTTGTGAAGATGGTTGAGGCAAGATCTTTCTTTTAATTCCTTTTCGAAGAGCTTCTGACGTTTATTTTCCTCCTTAACCCATAAGTTGAAACCTTGAATATATGGTTTAACAAAATTTCTCAACCAGAAATAGTTACGCTTCAACTTCCTAATTGTTTTAGCTTGACGTGCAACAGTCTTGTTTAACCTAGCTAGCTCCTTGTCAAGCATAGTTATCTAGCGTCAAATCTTCACGAGGTATAGAATGAGCATTACTTGAGGTTGTAGATGCCCCTCAAAGCAGAATAGAACTTTCGAGAAGATGGGTAGGCGTTTTTCTCAATTCTGCTTGAACCTCGGGACTGAAGAAACATCACCTTGTGAAAGCGGTACCTTCACGAGCACGGTACTTGCGGATCACGATGCCTTGTGAAGCGATGCCATGATGATGCTTGATACCTTAGGTTTCTTCATCTTTTGTCTGCGGTGCATCCGCGAACAGCTTGTACAATTTCCATCATGGATGGTGTTAAAGGAATATCTCCTCCTCTAAACAAGTTACTTCTCCTAGCCATGAAAGTATAGATTTTGGGATTGTTGCACAATAATGTAGTAAAGCGGCAGGTTTTGGAACATCAGCCAATTGCTTGTTCAAGAAAACCTGTATAAACCTTGGATACATCAACCAAGTTGCCCCAGGTGATATATGAGAGAGCATTCCATCCAAAATAAGTCGTGAAAAGTAAATACTGTCTCATGCAGTAGCTTAACCAACCACCGCAGACGCAATATTCACCCAAACTGCTCCCAAGAAGTGCTTTTAGAACTTATGCAATGGAGCAAAACATGAATCAAAACCTTCCATTGAGGACAGAATAATGCCTTCTTAAAAGTTTGTTGGTCAAAGAACCTTCATAGCCCAAATTACGAAAAGTATCCCAAATCAGTTGCTTGGCAAATCTAATAGCCCCTTCTTCATCTCCAAATAATAAAGCATCACGAATGGAGACCTCTGTAATCTTGATCGTCTTTCCAAAGAATCGAGGATCTAATATAATATTCATCCTCCTCCATATGCTCTCTAGCATTAGCCCAAAATTCTTGAATCCATGGTTCAATAACATCAGCTCAACTAAAGAGCATAACTAATAGGCGACCCAACTAGATAATCAATGATATCATAAAGCCACATTCTTATCCAAATTAGCCACCATATTGTGCTTCAAACAAGTTAAACGATTCGCCATTGTTGAAAAAGTAATCACAATAGAAAGATTATATCGAATAATAAAGAGATGGTAATTGGAAGATAAGTATGGAAAAGAGGTAATGAATAATGTGAGAGGGAAAATCGGAAAGTTGTTATTTATAGGTAGGATTTTGAAAAATCACTGTCCAAAATAAAATAACCGTTGGCTTTAATTACCCTTCAATATTACCGTTGGAGCGAAGACTTTAATACGACAAACGATTTTCACATAAGCAAGACTTTCCCAAGCAGTACTTTCCCAAGCAGACTTCGGGAAATACAGTACTTTGCCAAAAACCTTCATATAAACTAAGTAATACACAAACATCCTCCCTTCAAGCAATACACAGGACTATACCTAACACCTTATAGTCCTCCCCTTAAACATAGCTTAGTAGTTAATCATACTTCAAATCATCAAGAAACTCCTTGTCTCCTCAATGCTCACGTAACAACCACTATCAACAATAAAATGATCTTTAAGCTCCTCTGCTGGGTTGCCCTGTCTAATAAGATGAAAAAGGTTAGTTGCTTTGAGGAACCCAAGCCATTACTGACTTGTGTTCCCCTTGTGGAGTGACATACTCACATTCTTTGAGTACATAATCTCCATTGTTTTCTAAAGCATGATCCAGAATTATCTTGTTATTCAAAACATGTGGATTTTCAAAATTTCTTTGGTTTTCAACACATATCTTTTTCGTCATCACAAAACATCTCGATTCACTTTTGGTTGAAAGCTTGCTGTCCCTCTGCTAGCATTTTCCCTTTTGACCCATTCAGGTTTTAACAGTGTGGTTCTGTGATCTAGATCCCCTATATGAATTATGATACCTTCTAGGTTGATAGTGAGATCTCCTAGAATTTCTATCCCAAGTAGGGTTATCAGTACCTTGTTTATGAGCAGATTTGGAAAGTACTGTGAGATACTGAAGGTCTTCTCTGATGTGGGTATCTATGGTCTGGTGTGAAGTTTCTGTGATTAACCCTATGTGAATTTGTCCAAACTGGTTTGTGTTCTTTAGGTCTCTGATTGGTGGACTTATTCCTTGGAAACTTGCTTAGATATTCTGAGTGTTTGTCACAATCTTTAATTAAGTGAGTAGGACTATAACACACAAAACACAGTTTTTGACCCATATGTCCAAAGTGATTTCTTTTGTGTCTATGCACAAAATTATTTGGCCTTCTTGACGACTGATAAAATCTGTTTTGACTAAAATTATCCCAAAAAGTTTAGCAGATGCTGTTTTGAAAAGGTTTCACGAAGGTATCGTTGTTGAGCAAGACTTTGTTTTAAAGGTACTCTTGGATTTTTGAACATTGTTTTCAACAGCTTTGGGTTTCGGACCTAGATTGAGCAACAAGCTTCTTCCTAAACTCTAGACTGTCTACTCCATAACGAGAAACATCGTGCCTAAGGGGTTGATGAATGCGAGTGGGATGTGGAAAAGATGATAATCATTAGCTTTCTTATATGCAAGAGGTGAGTCACTTAATGAACCATCATTACTAGATGTATCTACATAATTAATGAGTTCTTCATCACTAGTGGTTATATCCTCATACTCACCTTCATCCCGATTACTAGATTGGTTTTCTTCTATCTTACTAAAATCCATACCAAAAACCTAATCCAGGTTTTAAGATAAGCTCTTTGCTGTTTTTGAACATAAGAAACATGTGACAAACCAGCTTCACCCCAAGCAACAAACTTAGCTAACAAATCATCTCTTTCCTTAGTCAATTTCTCAATTTCACAATTTTACGTTTAATTTCCATTCACTAAGTTTTAAATGGTAATCCCTGTTGTTCATACTTTTCAGCCCAAGCCATTTCATTATTTTCATGGGTTATGATTTTAGCTTCCATAGACTCTAAAGTGATTTGATAACCTCGCTACCGGACCTAGCCTTAACACAATTATCTGTTCAGTAAACATAAGCATTAAGTACTTTTGATAAGAATCATGACACTTAGAACATAACCGTGATAGGAGTTGATGACTTCAGTTGACATCTTGGATATTGTAGGTTTCTTCCTAGTCAGAGTTTCCACACAAGCTTTGATACCACTTGTTGGATCGATATACTTTAATCAAACTAACTTAACTAGCTAGTTAAGGTTTAATAACTTCGATAAATCTAAGTTATTAACAAAGAAACACCGAGCAATCTTTACTAAGCACGCGGAATTTACTTAACAAAGCTAAGAAGAAAAACTTTATTAACAAACTCTAAATCGCTTATTATGCATACTCTAATACAACTCTAAGATAATCGAACTTTTCTCTAAACTCTAATTCGTAAAATCTAAAACTCTTTTTTGAAATCACCTCTAATGCCAATCTAGGAGTCCTTTTATAGGATCAAGGATATCCTAGTCGGTTTACAATTGATAACCTTGTACGACAAGTAATCTACAATACTTTCCATAAGCGAATATAACAGTTTATTTGTTCTAGCAGATTTGACTTCCTCTTGCAGATTACTTTGACTCTCGCATTTAGCAGTATTTGACTATTTGACTTCTTCCAGTTTTTTCAGCTTCTACAAGACTTTCATATCTTGATGACTTTGATATCTTAGACTTTCATATCCCAACGAATCATCGAAAGAATGTCACTATCCTTAATGGGGATAGGAGATGAAATAGGCTTTTCATTAAAAGCCTCGATTCTAGAAATGAGAAGATTAACATTCAATAATGTATGACGAAGAGCTTCGTCTTGGATTATTTCTTCATCATTTCTTCCTAAGCTGACAAGCTCGAAGGTAATTCCCCACATAACTTATGTCTCCACAAGATAACGAATCGTCATCATTAGAATCGGAGAACATCTCAACATGATCTTTTGGGAAGACAAGAGGGGTAGGGATATCACATAAATGCTCGAGAATTCCTGTGACTCTTCTGGGATTGGGACAAGGTTCTCGACACTAGACTTTATGAACCGTCCTTCCTCGTGAACGTTGTCAAGATGCTCGTCCCCATGCTCGAGAATGAGTGTGAACCTCGGGTGTGATAACAATGTGACCGAGGGAGTTGAGAAATATTATCTTTAAAAGGATAAAAACTCTCCTCGTCATCATCATACATAGCTGCCTTAAGAAATTGGGAATGCCTTAGAGCTGCATGCTCTAAGACCAATAATTCTTCCCTAGAATTGCGAGCTCGTTCTTGCAGCAATTCTCCCATGGTCTTTTCACCACTCACTTGATTCTTAAAGTTACGAATCATATCATCAAGTGTTTTCATTGCGGTTTCAAGATCTTGGGAAATTTCGAGACAACGGCCGTTGGAGTTTGAACCGTATGGTGCTGTGGAGGTTGGAAATTGTCAAAACCGGAAGTATAGTAATTTTGATTCCACGGTTGACATTGAAGATTATCGTGAGGACATCCACAATTCTCACAACAAGAAAACTGTTGAGTGCGGATCGGTGAATTATATGGATATTGGTCATAACCAAAGTTCGAGCATCACCGGAAAAACTGTTCATAGACAAACGCTTCCGGATTGACACTCAAACCTTGGTGAGGACCTCCACAAAATTCACAGCAGTTATGTTGATTATATGAAGATAAGTCGGGCTGTGGTGGGTAATGGGAAAAGTTTGAGGGGTCGTTAAATGAGTTCCGATTAGGATCATAATCAAATGAATTCCTCGAACCACAAAACAAACAACTCCCGTTACGCATATCATTACCACACCGTATTAATAATGACACCAATGCTAGACATGGTGAACCAAAAAGAGGCTCACCACAACCGACACAAGGAATAAACGATTCCATTTGAGAGTTATGAGAAGGAATCGGTTCATTCAAAGAATCAACAAAACCAACATGGTGATACGAATGACTATCAAGTCTCCAAGAACATTTTGAAAAATCCGGAGGTGGGACAAGTGGTGTGCTCTGAGAGCTAGCAATTTCCATCACTTCCGTTATAGTCTCGGTTCGCTTGAGAAACGTGAAGATTAGGCAAGTTATTCTTGCTAGTCACCGGTCTAAATTCTGCATGATTTCTTTTAACCGTAAATTGTGAAAGTTTAGGATCAATTTTAGACGGCTTAGGAGCAATTGAGGGTTAGATCTTTGGATAACCGTAGGTTGGACGATTAGCACTTCCATTATCGGAGGGAAGTACCGTCCTTGTCCCCTTCTCGTTCCATTTCCCTACGCATAATTAATGGATCATCACGAACAACACGAATTCTTGACATTTGTGACAAAGTATGAAGTTTTTCAACTTCGTTCAGAATTGTCCGAGTCGAGAGATTCCATGAGAATAGAAGTTAGAATCAAATGGATAGAGGTAACGATAAAGAATCAAAAAGGGCAAGAGGGTAAAGATGAATATTTTTGGTTTTGATTTTATAATATAATAAGAAAACAAGAGAATATTAACAAGGATGGTAAATAAACAATGGATGTATATCCAGATCACTAATCAGAAACCGTTTCAACACGCACACAACCTCCCGTAGCGGCGCCAATTTGATGACCGCCTTTGAGGGGCGTCTAATCAAATGTAATATAGTGTTCCAAAGTATTGCGAAGAAAGCGCAAACTGGGTCGTTCTTCCCAACGAGGCCGTGATGGTACTTAAAACACGTTTGTGATCGGGTGATTTGGACGAAAAAGGAATATGAGTGAGCGAAAGGATTAAACTAAGGAAATTAAATCTATAAAAGACTTTGAAGTCATTATAATTCTATTTTTAAAAAGCGTTTAACGTTTAAAACCTAAAACGTACGTTTAAATTAAAAACTACGAACGCATCTAAATAAAACGTAAAAATAGAAAAAATACCTACGGATATGGAAAATACATTTTTACAATCCTAATTATACTAGAAAATTATTGGAGAAAGAAAATTATTTTTAAAACTATTTATCTAATTATTATTAATTAAAAACTATTTTTAACTATTTAAAAATACATTAAAATACAAGAAAATAGGAAATTAACCTAAAAAATGAAATTATAAATTGGAAAAATCTAAAATATTATAAAACTAATGTTAAAACTGAAAATATATTTTTTAGACTTTTTATGTATTTATTATTAATTAAAAATGATTTAAAAATACTTAAAAACTAATATTAAATAAGAAAAGGACTAAATGAGCTAGGAAAAATCTGGACATTTTATGGAAAATCTAAAATATTATACTAAGCCTGGGAAAAATATAAAAAGTTAGATAAGCCCACTAATAAGCTGAATTGGGCAAATAAGCAGTTTGAATAAGCACTTGAAATAAGCAATAACCTATCCAAAAGCTACCATAGCTACTACGCCTAAATCTAACCTAAATTGAGCTAATGCAACTGATTGGGACCTAAAAGCACAAGCAAGCTAAAAAAAGCTCGAGACCGATTTCAAGTCTCAACACTAAACTACCTAACTAGCTACTTTAAGCCTACATTAAGCCAGCTTATAAAATTCCTAAAAATAAAATAAAATGATCATGAAATCACCGACCAACCAAAGATCTTGTATCCCAAAACTTCTCAAATGGACTTATATAATGAATCTCAGGAAAATTCCACAAAGTTTGGCAAAAATCACTTTTAAAACAATAACCAAACACCCCTTAGCAGTGTTTTAAGCACAAAATGAAGCATGAAAACAGTTTGGATAGAGAAATAAGCTAGCACTTTATTGAACATCTACAAGCCAAAAGAACTACATAAGAAAAAATTGGAAAGGCTCAATAAGCAGTTGGCTAGGACATTAAGCTAGGGGAATCCTAAAGCTAAAACATGGAATTAAGTAATCTAAGACTACTAATGCTCATGATAAGTGATGTGGTGCCGTTTGTGCATGAGCCAAGGGGCAATTTTTGTGCTTAACAATAAGCACAAATAAGCAAAGGGTCAACTAAAGCTAAACTAGTAAACTAATGGGCATAAAAGGAACTAGATAGTGAAAATAAGACGTAATAAGCACATTAAGAGGTCCACGTAGTTGCTTCATGTTTTGTTTGGACGAAAACAGTTAAGGCTGAAGGTAAATGAACACTTCAAGGCACAAATAAGCTACAAGAAAAGCACTAAATCCTAACTAGGACAGAAAAACATGAAAGCTAAATATCTAACTACTGATTACAACAATTCACTAATCCTAAACCTAACCTAAAGTCACCTAAATCAAGGGCAAAAGGATTAAGGTCATTGCTATGCAGTTGCAAAATAGTAAATGATTTAAAAAAAATATGGCAACTGATTTGAACACTTAGAACATGGTTGAAACACTTAATGAATACACTCACTTCAACTAATTAGAACTATTTCAACACCCAAAATGGGTCAAAAGGTGAGCTCGACCCAAGAAACAAGCTATTCCAAACACCTCTTAAAATTGCTAAAACAGATTTCTAAAAGCAATATGAGCATGAAACTTTAGATTTTCGACTAAAAAGAGCTTTTTCAAACTGAATTACTTCTACTAACAAACTTTTAAAACACAAACTTCACTAAGATTAACATGATCTTAACAGTTGACTTTCGTTGACTTTTATTTTTTATTTTTTATTTTTTCAAAACTGAAATTAAAGGACCTGCTCCATTTAATACATTACCCTTCAAATGACTTAAACAAACTAATTGGAATACTCAAAACAGATTAAAAACTTGAATTGTGATAAGAAAGCATTTGGGAAAAGTTATTAAGACAGAAACTGGGAATTGATTATCAAGAACCTTGAAATTAAACTAGATTAAACTTAAACAATACAATAAAATTGAAACCCAGATATCTTAAACATCAAAGCTTAAAACGACATAAGAAATTTAGAGAAAATGGTCTAAAACAAAGGACCCCTTATTTCTTCTCGCTTTTCTTCTCTTTTATAGCTCTCACAAAGTGCTCTGAACATTCTTTAGCCTTTGGATTGGTCCAATTAATCTCAGCCCTTGATTTGTGTTTTTGGCGCCAAAAATATATAGCAACTGGGTTGACTTATGTGAGGCAGGGAGAGGCATTAATTGTCTTTGGTATGTTGTGGAGGGAGGGACAAGGTATGGCGAGGTTGAAATGGAGGTGGAGTGTTGCGGAGAGTTGGTAATGGTGGAGGTGGTATTTGGAGGGAAAAGGGTGAGGGAAGGTTGATTGGGTTGGATGGGTAGGGAAACGGGTTGGACCGGTAAAAAGATGGGTTTGGGCTTGGACTAGTAATAACATGGACTTAGGATTTAATTTTGATCCATAAATCATTTAAGGGACTAAAGGTGTCTATTCTGAAAATCCAGGGACCACTCATGTATTTCTGAAAACGTTTTCCAAGGACCAAACTTGCAAATCTTCAATAGTACAAGGACCAAATTAAGTATTCTCCATTTTTTTTTCATTTCCAAAGACTATTTTTGTAAAATACCAAAAATCCAAGGACTTAAACCGCATTTTCCAAAAGTATTACAAAGACCAATTTTGACAAGTTAGAATTACCAAAGGACTAAAAATGTTAATTTGCCAATTTAAAATGTCTAGGGTAAATTGGTCAATCTTTGAAATTTCGTGGACTAAAGTTGCCATTTTGCAAACTCGAGCTTTATAAGGCTAATTTTGACAACTTGAAAATCCCTGAGGGCCTTTTATGAAAAATTATCATGTTTTGAATAACTAGGGACTAGATTTTTACAATTATTGAATAAAACACAGTCTAAATATTTTTTCTGACTTTTTGAGACTTTTCAAAGTGTTTTGGACTGTTTTTGCAAAGTAGAAGGAACAAAAATGATGAGTATTTACACACTCATCAATCCCCATACTAAACTATTGCTAGTCCCTAGCAATCTTTTGAGAAAACTTAATGGATTTGAATCTCTTTACCAAAAGCCATTACTTCTGAGTAGCCAATTGTTTCATCTTCAAGTAAGAACCTTGGTACAATGATAACCAAATGATTTTGAGCAAATCACCAGCTTTCAACAGATTTGATTTGTCTTTACCGAAGCCGCTTGCTTCGGACTAGCCAACTCTTAGATAAAATATCTTTGGTGAGTCGATTACCAATTATGGTTTTCCAACCGCCTTTACCACAAGCCATAAACTTGCGGGCTAGCCAACTCTTCACTAATTAAAGATATGGTGAGCTGAACACCATACAATTTTAAATTGCAAGTCACAACGGATTTGAGATATCTTACCAAAAGCCGCTTTGCCCTGGATTAGCCAATCCTTTTGTTTATTAGACATGGCGGACCGATAATCGTAGTTGAGTAAGTGCAAAACACTTACCAAAAAAAATTTTGGCCATAAATGGGGAATTGGGTGGTATAATTATATGATAAAATTCGTGAGAATTCCCCCACACTAGAAATGAATATTGCCCTCAATATTCAAAGTACCGACTGTTATGCCGAAACTTAGAACGTAAAAGGGAAATATTACGCCATTTTTTTTGTGATTTTTTTTTTTATATGAAAACTTATATACAACAGCGGGGTAACTCCCCACACTAGGTGGTACACACGGTGAAAACCCATGTTTAACTAATGTTTTATTACCGAGTCGCTAGCTTGACTCGACCCCGAATTAATTTGTTCATGGGGAAGCAAGTGGAAGAGACAATCTCCATCGGACTTTCACTTGAGATGTTTGTATAAACATTTGAAGCACGTGAAAGTTCCACACCGATGAGGTATATTCCCGGCTCAAGATAATGGTACATGGAAATGCCGGGATCAAAGATAATGTCTTCATTCCTGAAGGAGTGAAGAACAGAGAAGTGATGTAATATATGAAGAAAAGAAAGAAAATCATGATAAAAATCATGACTAACTCTTCATCCTCAATAGGAGAATTCATAGATTCATGAATCTCATCAAGCATTTCGCTTGATCAAGACATATTATGGGTGTGTCTAGATCAAAGTAGAAATTATCATACTCCGGCGTAGATATGATATGAGTGATTCACTCACGAACTCCTCAAAAGTAAATGATTCATGATCGGGGAGAGAATTATGAGAATGAGAAGTGGTAATGCCACTAATCTTCTCTCCCATATTATCAAAACAGAAGGCTTTCATTTCCGGAATAGAATCATCGGAAAGAATGTCACTATCCTTAATGGGGATAGGAGATGAAATAGGCTTTTCATTAAAAGCCTCGATTCTAGAAATGAGAAGATTAACATTCAATAATGTAAGACGAAGAGCTTCGTCTTGGATTATTTCTTCATAATTCTCTTCTCCTAAGTGAAAGCTCCGAAGGTAATCCCCCACATAACTTATGTCTCCACAAGATAACGAATCGTCATCATTAGAATCGGAGAACATCTCAACATGATTTTTGGGAAGACAAGAGGGGTAGGGATATCACACAAATGCTCGAGAATTCCCTGTGACTCTCTTGGGATTGGGACAAGGTTCTCAACACTAAACTTTATGAATTCGTCCGGTTCCTTTTCGTGAACATGTCAAGATGCTCGCCCCCATGCTCAGAGAATGAGTGTGAACCTCGGTGTGATAACAATGCATGAGGGAGTTGAGAAATATTATCTTTAAAAGGATAAAAACTCTCCTCGTCATCATCATACATAGCTTCCTTAAGAAATTGGGAACGCCTTAGAGATGCATGCTCTAAGACCAATAATTCTTCCCTAGAATTGCGAGCCTCTCGTTCTTCTACAGCAATTCTCCCATGGTCTTTTCACCACTCACTTGATTCTTAAAGTTACGAATCATTTTTCATTGCGGTTTCAAAATCTTGGGAAATTTCTTGAGACAACGGCTCAGTTGGAGTTTGAACCGTATGGTGCTGTGGAGGTTGGAAATTGTCAAAACTGGAAGTATAGTAATTTTGATTCCACGGTTGACATTGAAGATTATCGTGAGGACCTCCACAATTCTCACAACAAGAAAATGTTGAGTCCGACGGTGAATTATATGGATATTGGTCATAACCAGTTCGAGCATCACCGAAAACTGCTCATAGACAAACGTGCTTCCGGATTGACACTCAAATCCTTGGTGAGGACCTCCACAAAATTCACAGCAATTATGTTGATTATATGAAGATAAGTCGGGCTGTGGTGGGTAATTGGAAAAGTTTGAGGGTTCGTTAAATGAGTTCGGATTAGGATCATAATCAAATGAATTCCTCGAACCACAAAACAAACAACTCCCGTTCGAATCATTACCACACCGTATTACACGCATACCCGCGACATGGTGAACAAAAAGAGGCTCACCACAACCGACACAAGGAATAAACGATTCCATTTGAGAGTTATGAGAAGGAATCGGTTCATTCAAAGAATCAACAAAACCAACATGGTGATCTGAATGACTATCAAGTCTCCAAGAACATTTTGAAAAATCCGGAGGTGGGACAAGTGGTGTGCTCTGAGAGCTAGCAATTTCCATCACTTCCGTTATAGTCTCCTTCTCGTTCTTGAGAAACGTGAAGATTAGGCAAGTTATTCTTGCTAGTCACCGGTAAATTTCATGATTGCTTTTAACCGTAAATTGTGAAAGTTTAGGATCAATTTTAGACGGCTTAGGAGCAATTGAGGGGTCAGATCTTTGGATAACCGTAGGTTGGACGTATTTAGCACTTCCATTATCGAGGGAAGTACCGTCCTTTGTCCCCCTTTCTCGCTCCATTTCCCTACGCAGAATTAATGGATCATCACGAACAACACTAATTCTTGACATTTGTGATAAAGTATGAAGTTTTTCAACTTCGTCCCAGAATTCGTCGTAGTCGAGAGATTCCATGAGAATAGAAGTTAGAATCAAATGGATAGAGGGTAAAGGGATAAAGAATCAAAAAGGGCAAGAGGGTAAAGATGAATATTTTTGGTTTTGATTTTATAATATAATAAGAAAACAAGAGAATATTAACAAGGATGGTAAATAAACAATGGATGTATATCCAGATCACTAATCAAGCAAACCGCTTCAACACGACACAACTCCCGGCATGGGCGCAATTTGACAACCGCCTTTTTGAGGGGCGTCTAATCAAATGTAATATAGTGTGTGTTCTAAAGTATTGCGAAGAAACCGCAAACTCCGGGTCGTTCTTTCCAACGAAGAATTGCGGATGGTACTCAAAACACGGGTTTGTGATCGGGTGATTTTGGACGAAAAAGGAATATGAGTGAGCGAGTGATTAAACTAAGGAAATTAAATCTATAAAAGACTTTGAAGTCATTATAATTCTATTTTTAAAAAGCGTTTAACGTTTAAAACCTAAAACGCACGCTAAATTAAAAACTACGAACGCATCTAAATAAAACGAAAAATAAAGAAGTAAAATACCTACGGATATGGAAAATACAATTTTACAATCCTAATTATACTAGAAAATTATTGGAAAAAGAAAATTATTTTAAAACTATTTATCTAATTATTATTAATTAAAAACTATTTTTAACTATTTAAAAATACATTAAAATACAAGAAAATAGAAAATTAACCTAAAAATGAAATTATAAATTGGAAAAATCTAAAATATTATAAAACTAATAAAACTGAAAATATATTTTTTAGACTTTTTATGTATTTATTATTAATTAAAAATGATTTAAAAATACTTAAAACTAATATTAAATAAGAAAAGGACTAAATGAGCTAGGAAAAATCTGGACATTTTATGGAAAATCTAAAATATTATACTAAGCCTGGGAAAAATATAAAAAGTTAGATAAGCCCACTAATAAGCGGAATTGGGCAAATAAGCAGTTTGAATAAGCACTTGAAATAAGCAATAAGCTATCCAAAAACTACCATAAGCTACTATGACCTAAATCTAACCTAAATTGAGCTAATGCAACTGGGACCCTAAAAGCACAACTAATAAAAAGCTCGAGACCAGATTTCAAGTCTCAACACCAAACAAACCCCCAAACTAGCTACTTTAAGCCTACATTAAGCCAGCTTATAAAATTCCTAAAAATAAACTAAAATGATCATGAAATCCACAACCAACCAAAGAGCTTGTATCCCAAATTTCAAACTCAAATGGACTTATTATGAATCTGAAAATTCCACAAAGTTTGGCAAAAATCACTTTTAAAAACAATAACCAAACACCCTTTTAGCGTGTTTTAAGCACAAAATGAAGCATGAAAATGTTTGGATAGAGAAATAAGCTAGCACTCAGATTGAACATCTACAATAATCTAAAAGAACTACATAAGAAAAATTGAAAGGCTCAATAAGAAGTTGGCTAGGACATTAAGCTAGGGGAATCCTAAAGCTAAAACATGGAATTAAGCAATCTAAGACTACTAATAAGCTCATGATAAGTCTGATGTGGTATTGCTTGTAACAGGCCACTAGGCAATTTTGTGCTTAACAATAAGCACAAATAAGCAAAGGGTCAACTAAACCTAAACTAGTAAACTAATGGGCATAAAAGGGAACTAGATAAGCTGAAAATAAGACGTAATAAGCACATTAAGAGGTCCACGAGGTTGCCGGCGCCTTTGCTGTTGAACCGCAAAACAGTTAAGGCAAGAAATGAACACTTCAAGGCACAAATAAGCTACAAGAAAAGCACTAAATCCTAACTAGGACAGAAAAACATGAAAGCTAAATATCTAACTACCGTTACAACAATTCACTAATCCTAAACCCAACCTAAAGTCACCTAAATCTGGGCAAATAAAAGGGATTAGTCATTAACATAGCTTGCAAAATAGTAAACAGATTTAAAAAAATATGGCAACTGATTTGAACACTTAGAACATGGTTGAAACACTTAATGAATACACTCACTTCAACTAATTAGAACTATTTCAACACCCAAAATGGGTCAAAAGGTGAGCTCGACCCAAGAAACAAGCTATTCCAAACACCTCTTAAAATTGCTAAAACAGATTTCTAAAAGCAATATGAGCATGAAACTTTAGATTTTCGAATCGAAAAGAGCTTTTTCAAACTGAATTACTTCTACTAACAAACTTTTAAAACACAAACTTCACTAAGATTAACATGATCTTAACAGTTGACTTTTGTTGACTTTTACTTTTTATTTTTTATTTTTTATTTTTTATTTTTTTTTGAAAACTGAAATTAAAGGACTGGCATTGCTCCAATTTAATACATTACCCTTCAAATGACTTAAACAAACTAATTGGAATAATCAAAACAGATTAAAAACTTGAATTGTGATAAGAAAGATTTGGCGGAAAAGTTATTAAGACGAAACCGGGAATTGATTATCAAGAACCTTGAAATTAAACTAGATTAAACTTAAACAATACAATAAAATTGAAACCCAGATATCTTAAACATCAAAGCTTAAAACGACATAAGAAATTTAGAGAAAATGGTCTAAAACAGTGACCCCTTATTTCTTCTGTGTTTCTTTTCTCTTTAAGCTCTCACAAAGTGCTCTGAACATTCTTTAGCCTTTGGATTGGTCCAATTAATCTCAGCCCTTGATTTGTGTTTTTACCAAAAGATATATAAAGAATGGGTTGACTTATGTGAGGGAGGAAGCATTAATTGTCTTTGGTATGTTGTGGAGGTGGAGGGACAAGGTATGGCGAGGTTGGATGGAGGTGGAGTGTTGCAGGAGAGTTGGTAATGGTGGAGGTGGTATTTGGAGGGAAAGGGTGAGCGGGAAGGTTGGACTGGTTGGATGTGTAGGGAAACGGGTTGGACCGGGTAAAAGATGGGTTTGAGCTTGGACTAGTAATAACATGGACTTAGGATTTAATTTGGATCCATAAATCATTTAAGGGACTAAAGGTGTCTATTCTGAAAATCCAAGGACCACTCATGTATTTCGAACGTTTTCCAAGGACCAATCTTGCCAATCTTCAATAGTACAAGGACCAAATTAAGTATTCTCCATTTTTTTTTCATTTCCAAAGACTATTTTTGTAAAATACCAAAAATCCAAGGACTTAAAACGCAATTTTCCAAAAGTATTACAAGGACCAATTTTTGACAAGTTAGAATTACCAAAGGACTAAAAATGTTAATTTATCAATTTAAAATGTCCGGGGTAAATTCACAATCTTTGAAATTTCGGGGACTAAAGTTGCCATTTTGCAAACCGAGCTTTATAAGGCTAATTTTGACAACTTGAAAATCCCTGAGGGCCTTTTATGAAAAATTATCATGTTTTGAATAACTAGGTACTATATTTTTACAATTATTGAATAAAACACAGTCTAAATATTTTTTCTGTCTTTTTGAGACTTTTTAAAGTGTTTTTTGACTGCTTTTGCGTGTAGAAGGAACACAAATGATGAGTATTTAGACACTCATCATTCTCTCATGTACCTCAACGCTAGTCGACCAAATATTCATTTTGTTGTTTGCTTATTAGCACGTTTCAGCAAAGCCTACCGAATCACCTCAAAGAGGTTAAGCGGATCTTTCGACTGAAGACATCCATTCACATAGGACTTTGGTATCCGAAGGAATCCGGATTTGATCTAATTGCCTTTTCTGATGCATACCTAGGTGACCAAGTTACAAAAAAAGTACATCCGGAGGACACAATTTTGGTGAAAAGTTAGTAAATTGTCTTCAAAGAAACAAGATTGCACCTTGACTTCAATCATTGAAGCGAGTATGTATCTCTATCTCATGTTGTGCTCAAGTTCTATGGATGAGAACACAAATCATAGATTATGGCTTTACTTTTGATAAAATACCTATGTATTGTGACTCGAAAAGTGCCATAGCCATATCATGCAATCCTATTCATCACTCAAAGACTAAGCATATCCGTGTCTGCTATCACTTCATCAAAGAGTACGTCGAAAATGAAATACCATTGAATTACTGTGGATCGATTACCAACTCAGCCGATCTATTTACTAAAGCCCTTCCAAAAGAAAGGTTTGACAATTTAGTTAACCCAATTGGAATCAAGCCTAACCCCCTAGGAGTTAGAATGTCTTCTCGAATCTTCTTGAAAATGATTTTCCAAAAAGCTTCATTGTAAATATTTTTGAAAAACAAAATACAAAATTTGAAAAACCAACAAAAGAAAAATATAAAATATAAAACTTTCAAAAATACAAAAACAATATAAAATCAAAAATCCAAAAATATTCTTCTCAAGACATGTCTCAGTATAATCGATATTACATACATTTCTAGAAATGTCATTCAACAATGATACGGTATGTACGATGCTTGGCGAGAGTTCTTTATTGTTTTCTAAAACATGTCGTTTCTCAAAATTTCTTCATTAAATGGCTTTCGTATACTTGATTTAAAACCCGACTAAATGATGACTTTTGATTATTTTCAAATCAAAACTTCGTGTTTTTATAGAAAAATCAAGTGTGCGCCTTGCACTACATTTAAAATCAGAGAAATCATCATCTTGAGCACCTTTTCAAGATTGTTCAAAAGATTTTCAAAATCTTTCAAAATATTTTGTGCTCAAGATAACTCCCTCTAAAACCCTTAATTGATTCTAAATTTTCTCAGATGAAAAATATGCTTTCGTTAGGGGAGTATAAAACAAAAAATGTTCCAAATTCATGCTTTAAATCAAATCTGTTTGTCTCCCAAAAGATTCTAAAATGTTGTTTAACCGTTTATATCAAAATATCACGA
>OU343224.1:303982647-304072647 GCA_910596185.1 Chrysanthemum makinoi
GGTGAACATATTGATTTCACAAACACATCACATAACAATATATGGTTCAATTAGAGTTTAGAGAGAGAAAGTGGGAACCTTTCTAGAGAGAGAAAGTGAAAGAAAACTTAGAAGGTTAAATTAAGATGAATGAACACCTCTACCTTGGGAGGTAGAGGGTATTTATAGTTACAACTAAACGCCCTCCTTCTGACCGGATCGTGCATACAGTGGGTAAAGACCTGCCCTTTCCCATCTGTTACTCTAAACTAAATAACTAACTAATAAAACAAGAAATAACGATATGTCTACGAGCTAACTTATGCTAGATTATATTTGGGGTGACCGCTATTTCACTATGGAATTTTCTAATTCTAACAATCTCCCCTAAGGAGGTCACCCCATGTTTTACATTTGAATCCTAGCATTCTATTTAATCTTCGCCTTGAGCTCGAGACTTGAATTCTTCATCATTCCGCAATCTTTGTGCTTTTGTAAGACTCTTCAAAGTCCGCATTGAATTTGTACTTTAGTGGAGGCCTTTGAACTCGATCCACATCTTTGATGATCTTCGAGCTTATTGAGATCATCACCACAGAAATCTCTCGATCACCCTTTATTGTGTTGCCATCATATGAAGTTGTGACTTTGGACCGACATGCTCACACTTTTGAATCATGACATCTTTCCATCAGAGTAGCGGAAGCCTTACCGGTTCATGATATTTGCAGCAAATGAGCGTACATAGTATGAAATATCATAGCCAGTTATGTAGATATGCACAGCCATGATTTCTTCAAATTAAGTGTGGATGCCGTGAGCATGCGCTTTGGATTGACTCTCACTCGGACACAGCAACCGCCCAAAAGTACTCGCAAAACAACAGTTAGCAATAAAACACCCGAAAGTGTCTTTGATCACTTTTGTTGAATTGAGGTACACGGCCCACGGTTCCTCGCTGATCAAGACAAGTAACGCTCGTGATCGTAGGATTCCTAAGAATCTCCTTGACAGGTTTCGCGAAATGTTCTAGCCGTTCTCAAACCGGAACGCCTCAAAGAAGACAACACGGAGTGAGTGAACCAAATGAATTGAGATTCATCGATTGATGAAAAATGATTTGAAAACAATCGTGTATTGCTTGAAGAAAGAGTTTTGCAATACAACGAAGGTTTTATGAGAAAGATCAATTTTCAATCAAAAATACTTTTGTATTTGAAAAGAGTACACATTCGACGTGCTAGAGAAAAGAAGAATTTGCACATCGAACGGTTTTTCCAAAAGTATTTTTCAATCGAGATACTTTTGAATTTGAAAACATAATACACATTCGACGTGCTAGAGAAAAGAAAATATTTGCACATCGAACGGTTTTTCCAAAAGTATCGTCAATCCATTTCTCGACCAAGGTTGATTCAAGAGTGAATCGCCCATCGCTTTCTATCCGTTGTCACATGGTTGATCTATAGAAAGATCTCACATGTCACCTACCAAGAGCTTGTTTGATGTTGGCTCCAGAAGGATTTCCATCTTCATTGTGAATATGTATACATATCACTGATGTTCTGGCAATACCACAAGGATAATGCGTAGGACTCTAAATATATACTTACTTTCCACATTGTGTGAAAAAGCAAGTCTTCATTAATTTGTGTCCTAATGAGATATTGTGGATGATCTCTTGGCTCTAGACTCAATAGTGCACATTTGGTTCCTATGCCTGAGACTAGGGAGAGGGTCTCCTTCTTCAATATCAACAATCTCTAATATAGAGTCGATAGATTATGTCTGGTTCTCGCGGAGAATGAAACAAGCCCTTTTAAGAGGAACTTGAGTAGCTTGGGAAGTTTAGTGCAAGTATGGTCCATGACGCCTTGTCTTCAATACCAGTGTTACCTTAGTAACCACCAAGAGCATATGTATTGAACCCTTGTCCGCCCTAAGGTTGAATTAATGGAGGGCTATTTCTTTTCACCCTTTTTCACATTCAATTCTTTTTCATTCTTCAACCCTTTAGTGCTTACCGAGACTTCATTACTAGAACCTTGTTGGGTTTATTCCCAGATTAGCTCGCCTCTCACCAAGACTCTTCCCATATCTCACTTTTCTCCTTTTTCATCATACCTAAGGACTCTACACTATCTAGTGGATTGTCCCTGGGTAGATCCCTCCGGTTCGGGCGGATCGTGGGAACAAATACCTAACCTAACCATCCTTATAACTCCATGCATAAAGTAAAATGGTCGGTCTTTTGGTACGGTTCATTCTTCCTTGAAACCAATTGAAAAATCATTTGGAAAACAATCAAGGTACTTGTGATATGAGATCAAAGCATTTTGTACCTTAAAAGTTTTGATCATTTAAATGCTCCTCAACATGCGCATATGATTTGAAATTGTTTACCATATGGAGGCAAGAGTTCTTTGAAATAATTTCTTGATTACAATTTCGTAGAAAAACCCATTTGATTTTCTTGGTAAAATTCTCCTCAATATGTGCATAGGATATTTGAAATCATTTTATCACATAGAGGCAAGAGTTCTTTTGAAGCACATCCACAATCACAAAAGCCATTAAGAAAACCATTTGAAAACTCAATCAAGGTACTTTATAAGTCTCTTTAAAAAAACCTTTTGTACCTCGATAGTTTTGCTCCCCCTCAATATGTGCTTCGAGATTCAAAGCTTTAGCACATATGAGAGAGCAAATGCACAAATAAATCAAAACGATCACCTTTTATCAAATTTCATTATTAAATCACAAATTCTCCCCCGATCAAAAATATCAAACCCTTTGAGATTTTGGATCCCAAGTGATTTAATTAGGTTTAGAAAACATGGGAGAAAATGTGGCCTTGTTTAAATACTCATCCGTTTTTGATAAATCCTCCTCCTCAACATGTGCATTGTGTATTTGAAATCGTTTGGTACATGGAGGCAGGAGTGCCTTTGAAGGACTAAAACCAATTCCATTAAAACAGATTTGAGATTTAAATCACGATCTCTCCCGCGATCAAAAATTTCAAACCATTTGAGATTTGTGATCCCAAAAGATTTAAATCATTTAGAAAATTTTGGGGAAAGACGTGGCAAGATTTAATTTTGAAAAATGACAGATAAGGAACAAATTTAGACATTAAAGATTGTTAGTGTCACGTATGATAGTTTTAAGAGATCTTTAAGTAAAATAAAACAATTTCACAATCAAACAAGAACAGAAAAAATTTCATTTTGAAAGACCTTGATTCAAAAGAAAATCATACCATGACATAACATTAAATCTTTAGATCACCACATATTTGACAAACGACTCTTTTGAAGATATATTGTTTGAAAATATTTTAAATTAAATCACTTCCCCTCAATCATGACCGTCGATAATTGAGTGACTTAAATTTTGATAAAATGAAGTCCGTGATTTTCAAAATTTAGTCCAATTTATTTTCAAAACAATATTTTTCCATTTTCAAAACAATTTTTCAAAGTTTTAGAAAAATGGTATCATCATGATTATCCCGCACAAAGATATGTTAGGTGGTTGAGAAGCTTTTGTTGTTGCTGTAGGGCTTGAAGAAAACCGTCACGATGCAAGAGACTTCTTCTTTTGCATTTTGAATGCCAACCGAGGTCAAATTAAGCTCCGCTTTCTTCATCAATTAAGAAAACCATTCACGATGCAGTGAGACCTCTTACGCTGCATTTATGCCAACTCTCCATGAAGTCCAATTAAGCCCGCTTCTTCATTTGTCAACCCAAGATATAGTTACCCATTCCTTTCGGCATCCAATCATCATATTTGTGGGATCCGATCGGGAACATTCTTATACCAATATACCTGCATAATGCTAGTGAACACACATACGATATATGGTGGTCACATCACCCAAACAACAATCGACTAATAAAAGTCAATGCAACATATCAATCAGATCATATAAATGTATGGGAATAATGTGTTCATCAAACTCTAATCATCTAAACCTAACAATCATATCCTAGGCACCTAGTCCTTCAACATAAGTTAACATCATTTTTAATTGCATTAGGATAATTAAGAAAGCTCGTTAGATGAAATAGATTTGAAAACATTCTCCCCCTCAATCAATGACTCATTTTATGAAAAGTTTAAAAGCGCTTAAGTCATTGATTGAGTTTTCAAATTTAATAAAAACTCTCAATCATTGTTTTAAGCAACTCATTTACCACCATTTTGAAAACAACAAATATTTTTTCAAGAATTTTAGACGGAAAACATTTGTGTAGGAACAAGAATCCCTTCACATACTTTCCTCATTTTGTTTTAGGATAAGTGCAAGAAATATGAAAAATTTGTTTAGCGCAACACTTCCTTTCATGAAAAACGGGTTGCTATCGAAATAATAGCAAGCATGTTAAAGCACGGTCACAAATCAAGTAATCCAGTAGCCATAGTTTGAAGCCCGGTTACAAGTTGAAATAACCGTAGTTTCATTTTTGAGACATGTTTAGAAAAGAATATTTACACCTCCCGCCAACTTCATCTAAAGTCCCGCGGCTATTATTGAATGACATTGGAAAACATATTTTTGGTAATTTTTAAATTTTCTGAATTTTTATGGGTTTTTGTTGGTTTTATATTTTTCTATTTTCTTTTTGTTGGTTTTATATTTTTGTATTTTGTTTTTTATAAATATATACAAAGATAGAATAGATGATATAGTTAAAGAAGATGATGATACGAGTAACGAGATAAGGATATCATAAAAGACGTCAGTAGAAGATAGAAGTCATCATCTCTTAAACATTCACCACCAAAGCTTCCAGGCTCTTGAATAAGAAAGAAATTGAACCATCCGAAGTGAGACTTTGGTGCCTTTCCCCCCAAACCTAAAAATCCTTATGTTGAGCAGATCAAGCCTATTTCAAGCTTGCTTTTTAGCCAGTACAAGGAAGCACACCATTATCATAAATCCCGGGCCGCCCATTTAAGAACTAATAATCGAGGATCTCCATTCGGGTTATATCATCCAATAGAAGAACAAAGAACGCTTCATCCCACACTTAAATAATCTTCAAATTCTTTTCCATCAAGTCCGAGGCAATCCATTCCAAAAGGAGTCAAGAGAAAATTCCCCAAGTAGTTGAATTGAATTGATGCAAATACTTTTGTATAATGCTCAAGAACTCTTCCCAAATACACATCATGAGGGGAATGAAAACACCTTCCCATGTTCACATTTTTCTTCCCTGATGATCGTGTAAGAAGCTCAAGAACCCGGCATACCAATACCCAAGAGCTCCAATACACATCATGAGAGAATGAAACATTTCCCCATGTTCACATTTTTCTTCCCTGATGATCGCAGTATGAAGCTCAAGTATCCGGCGCATACCAATACCTGCGAAGAATGTAACTGATAACATTGAAGAAGCAGCCAAGTCACCGATTATCTCTCAAGGATGACACCCTCAGGATGTCAACTCCAATAAGTGATTATATCTCTCGAATCAACATTAAGCCCTCAAGGAAATGTACTGGCTCTAATGTACCACTTCTCCTTCCGGATGATTGTGATAACATCGAAGTCATCAATAAAGATCGGTACCTCTTTTTATCTTCAAAAACTAACTTTCCATCGCCTCCCCACATATAGTTGGAATAAGAATACTAAACTTTGATGAGTAAAACCTTGAGTTTCTCTCGCGTCATGACATTTGTTTTCCCGATATCTTCAATCAATTAGAAGAGTTAAGTTCACCATTACTCGTCATGAGTCAAACCTTGAGTTTCTCTGCAGTAATAACATTTGTCTTCCCGGGATATCTTCAATCACTTAGAAGAATTAGGTTCATCAAGTTTATCAGCGCTAGGTGCTTGTCTCCCACGCTTTGCCGTTTTGACACTTCGTAATCAGCAACTCTTTCAATGCCCAAATACTTGAAATTTGTTGAGAAGACGCTTGAAGTCTTTGTGATAATCAACATGTCAATAATGTGAGCAAGTCTAATTGGTGATTAAATTTGACATATCACATTCCCCCAATTAGTGCTCTCCCCTAGACCGAAAAGCTTTTGATAAATACCTTGAGTAAGAAGAAGCTTTAGATCGCTAAATGCAACTCGCCTTTTAGTCCCTAGCATGTAGTAGAGAATGTAGAAACTACTGTAGACTCTACCTTCTTCAAGATTGTCCAGTTGGGGAATAGATAGTTAACATCTTCAACTCACCAAAAATTAAGAACATCACCAAAAGCATCTCAATCAACTTACATCTTAAAATCCCTAATCAAATCCCTCCCAATCAAACAAGAACAAAGATGATCATCAAGGAAATCGCCAATCGCTGCAACGAATATACAAGACGGTAACACCAAACTACCAATCACATCAAACAAGAATGAGATTGTTCGAATCATCATGTTGATGTACACAAAGGAAGCATTAACCGGAAGCACTTTGTCAATAAACTCATCAATCCGAGTGAAGATGTCAACCAACGGCTCTTAGAAGAGAAAAACTCTATGTGAAGATGACCATAAGAAGAAGCTCGGTTCTTACATGAGTTTAGAGCCGTATGACCATTTATATATTCTCAAATATCAATCAACAATGCAAAAATTCACACTTTTCCTCAAGAATTGCATACGGAGATGCCATTCTTGATTAAATAAGTGAAAATCATCCAATGTTTCATTCACACTTCTCCCCGCAAAAATAGCATTACGATGTCGCCATTCATTATAATCGGCGTTGGAATGGAGAAACAATCAAGGTAGCCCCGTTCACTTGATGATCGGGCGCATGGAAAAAGCATGAAGCCTGTTGATGAGAATGGTCATTAATAAGAAGATTTCTCTTCTTCGTAAGAAAGCGACCGACACGCATAATCTTTCTTGAGTACGAGGCATGAACTGATGTGTTCATACGCCATAAGAAGATTTCTTCTTCTAAGATAATGCGACCAAACGCATTATTTCTTTCTTTAGAGTACGAGGCATGAATCACAGGTTCATAATTATAGCTTCCGATTGAATATCAATGTTGAGTAAATATGAACCCGTGAGTTATATATCAACTTTGTTATCCATACTTTAAGTACCCATGTATTGAAGGATCAAGTATTCAGAATCAGGGACTACCCGCACTAATAATATTACAAACTTGATTACATATATGGTTAGTGACATCAAGATTCAAATCCAAAACCCTTTGGGGTTTCACGGTCAACATTGAGAATGCCATTGGTAAACATCTTTTCTGTAGGTATCCACCTAAGTCCAAAGATCCTTAAAAGTTCTACCGATGGTATCCACTTATGGCAAGGTCTAGGATTGTTAGGCTTCTTATGCATAGTGAGAGACTTATCCTTATTCCTAGTTTCCAAAGATTTAGCACTTGGTAACCATCTAGGTGAGGCTTTTGGTTTCATTTGCTTCATATGCATCAGGATGACTTAGTGTAAATCCTAGACTTAACAGTTGTACCATTGTAATGAGCATTTACTTCTCAAGTAGGATTTTGTGAAACATTTATCATGATTAGCATTAAAGATACATTTCAGACACTTTGAGCTAACAGCTTGTTTGGATTCCGTAAATAGATCTAGATTTCTTAGAGTGATCTCGCTATAGGAATAGCTTTAATCAAACGAACTACTCTAGATGTACGCCAATCCCTAGTCTTTAGATTAGTGTTCCTAGGTATTTAGATATCTACTAAAGGCCCTTTAAAATCTAGAAGAATTCATCATCCTAGGTCTTGCACCTAAAAATTCCGCCTTTACGATTCTGCAGGCCTTCTTTCTAGCCATTTTAAGATAAGAGTTCTTATACAAGTCATTCATGTCAATTTTCCTAGGCAAGTGAGGTGAAGGACTGTTTTGTCAAAACTTGTTTCTCATCAACTTGGGAGGCAAAACCGCTGCTTTTGAAAATTTTGGTCGCTCGCATCTAAACGATTCGGTTGTCTAATAACCGGTTTCCCCAAGTTTGATGGTTTTGAAAACTTAGTGTTCACACTATTCCCCGTTGTTTTCTCGAAGCTCATTTTTAAAGCAACAATGGCGAAACTCTTTTCCTGAAGTTGAGCTTTGAGTTCATCAATCCTTGCTATCAAAGGGTTTGTTTGTTCCATTGACTTAGTTCTAGCTTCTTTGACAGAGTCACTTAGTTCTATGTGATGCTTTCTCAAAGACTCATTTTCCTTTTAGTAATTTAGCCACATAAATTGACAGTTCATTATTTCTTGTTATAGTAGTATCAATGTCTTGTGTATTCATGACTAAATTACTTTTCACATTCAAGACATAAATATGTTTCTTCGGATTGTAAATGGTTGAGTCTTTGTCTTGAAGTCGAAGCTTTAAAGTGTAATTTAAAAAGATCACTTGAATTCGTGAAGTTCCGGATTTTTACATGGTTTGTTAAGTTGAAAACTTTCTTCTTTACTCAGATCGCAATTTCAAGTGAAATGCAATGTTTTTCAAGATTTGAGAATTTGTTTGAAAGTTCATCAAAAGCCTTTTTATCAACCGTATCTTTTGTTTTGAAACACTTAATCTTAGACTCATTCCGCTTATAGAACATTTATCAAAGACATGTTCAAAGATCATGATCAGCTTGTTTAAGAACTTTAGCAGATGCACTATGTTGAATAGCTTATGGTACCTCATTGCATGACACTTGTTCAATTATCTGGCCCTGAGACCTGTGATCCATATCATGTGTAACAAGAGTCACCTAATCGCTGGCCGCCAAGCTTATCTATCTCTCGAAGCCTCTCAGATTCGTCAGATCAAGATCCAACATCCGTGCATTACCTAGCTCAACATTACAATCTTTGATTGCGTGCCCGGCCATTCATTCCCATTTCGATTTCAAAGATCTACTTTTGTGTGTTAAGAGTAATCAAGAGTCGTTACATCATTCTTGTCGCTTCGATATTCTCAGATTCAAAGAACACCGACCTTTCGATACATTACACCCGACTTATCACAAATATCTCTCAACCTCATTCACTCTCATCTACTTCTCTCATCAACTTTTCATCTTTCCGAGTAACTTCCTCAATATACTTCTCCACATTATCCATGAGATGGATAAGTGTCTCCGGAACACGCTTAATTTCCATTCCAAGGTGTTCTGAAGGATATTTCAAGCCATGTCTTGATCATAATTAGATGTGAATTCCCTTCTAATGAATGACCTAAATAGTTTGTAGATCACTTGAAGTACTGAATTATCCTTATGAACCTTCTTTGCCAAGTTGTAGCTCCAATTGCTCTAGGTTTACCAACAGAGTTCCCGTTATCGTGGATAAGTCCCGACTAAGAGGGGTACATGTTCGCTCCATTGATGGTAGAAGTAACATGAGGTGCAGAGTGAAGTTGTTGATAAGGTTCAATGTCGCCGCCTTTGCATGGCACTCAGAGTTCTAACAGTGCAAATCTATCCCATTGACTCGGAGCATTGAAGAACACAAATCATCATTGATAGATTCCATCATCTCAGAACCGCTCAAGATAGCTAATATTCTCATGGTTGTCTACAAGATCATACAGTTTGAGTGAAAACTTCAAATCACCGAATCGAGGTAAGGACATGATGTTGATGAATCCACGGATTTTACAAGTTCTATGATTTAAACCGAGAAATAGAATCTTTCAAGGATTTTACAAAAATCAAGACCAAACCGTTAAGCAATGACCAATGGAACGAGTTAAGATGACTGATGGGTTGTCAAAATGATAGACAATTGTGTGTTAGGACATATAATAGTTTGTAGGATTAGCGTGAGATGTTGTTTGTTGAGATTTGATTGGTTTATGCACGCATTTTCCCGAGAAATTTAGGTCTAAAACATAAAACCTCAATAACTCTCGCTCGTAGCGGATTTAGCCCTCAAGGTTTACCCAAATGAACTTTAGTTAATTCGGGCGTGACATTCTCCTCGCTCTCACTCGGCCGCTTTGATGGGTAGAACGCTGAAAACGAGTTACTTGGATCAAAAGTTATACTGGCCGCTTGAAGTTTTGTTGAAAAGTCAACAAGTCGCTAAGAATTCTTGAACCAAGTCGCTAAGACCAAGTCGCTAGGACCCAAGTCGCTAAGATAATGCAGCAAGTCGCTAACACCTAATTACCCGCTACACCCCAAGTCAAAGCTAAAGTCCCAAGTCGCTAGACAAATGCAAGTCGCTAAGTAGTAACTCGCTAACCCTCAAGTCACTAGCAAAATTTTGGTACAATTCGCTACTCAAGTCGCTAAAACTTCAAGTCGCTAAAGAGCAACTCGCTACGCACTCAAGTCGCTACCAATTGTCGCTACCCGTAGTGGAGAGTCCACTACTTGTACCGTTAATCGCTAGGTCTAAGTCGCTAGCTCCAAAACTCAGAACTCGCTACAAAATTGTGAAGTGGGTTAAAGTCGCTAGGACCAAATCGCCACCAAAAACATCAAGAACCTCACGATTTTTGAAGCAAATCGCTAGCAAGAAAGTTATACCGCGAGCCAAGTCGCTAACTTGAAAAACTTCCAAAACACACTTTTCAATCCAAAACAACCCAACCACGATGATTCAAGCCTTCCAAATCAAAACCTAAACACTTATGATGATCCTAAACACAAAAGTACAATCAAAATCCAAACTTTAACATAAGAAATCAACCAAATGATGCAAAAACCACTAAACTTTCTCAAACTCAAAAACCACCTAAAAACCACTAGAAATCCATAGATATAAGAGATGATCTAACCATGGCTCTTGATACCAATTGTAACATATTGGATTTCACAAACACATCACATAACAATATATGGTTCAAATTAAGTAGAGTTTAGAGAGAGAAAGAGGGAACCTTTCTAGAGAGAGAAAGTGAAAGAAAACTTAGAAGGTTAGATTAAGATGAAGTGGTCCAACCTCTACCTCGGGAGGTAGAGGGTATTTATAGTTACAAACTAAACGCCCTCCTTCTGGACCGCGGATCGTGCATACAAGGGTAAAGACCCGCCCTTCCTCTCACGGTGTTACTCTAAACTAAATAACTAACTAATAAAACAGTAAATAACGATATGTCTACGAGCTAACTTATGCTAGATTATATTTGGGGTGACCGCTACTTCACTATGGAATTTTCTAATTCCTAACAGTTCTCGACAGATTGCTAAGATCTGTGAAGGACTCAATATGAACCACTCACTGATGATCTTATTAGTTGATCATCAAGTGATTAAATGTCAAGTGTTCCTAAGAGATCTTTTGATGAATCTCGTGGCTCTAGACTCAATAGTGTGCTTTTGGTTTTCCCATGAGACTGTGAGAGGGTCTCCTTCTTCAATACCAAAGAATCTAGGAGAAAGCCGATAGTTTAACGTAGGGTTCCCGTGAGAATGAAACAAGCTTCCTCGCCGGAGAGAAACTGAGTGGATAAGAATGTTTATGCATGCGCCACCGGGTCCATGACGACTTTTAATCTTCAATATCTAAGGCCACCAAGTGACAACCAAGAGCATATGAATTGAACCCTATGTTCCTCTAAGTTGAATAACTGAGGGTCGCTTCTTTTCACCCTTTACTTTAAATTTCTTTTGATTCTTCAACTCCTTCTTTCTCCGATTCTCATTTTCTCCTTTTTTATAATCATTCCTATGGACTTCTAACACTAACTAATGGTAGTGTCCTTGGGTAGATCCTCCCCTCAAGGATCATAGGACTAAGTTATCCCTAACCTTAGTCACCTTATAACTCCATGACTAACCTATGTTTGCCATTAAAACCATCTGAGATGATAAAATATCTCTCAAAGGGTTTGTTAATGAAAAACATGTTTGAACCATTGTGAGAGATGATGTTTTGCATAAATACCTCCACATGTGCTTAATAGTTTTAATGGTTAAATGCACAACAGGAAAGAGCGCCGACTTTTGAATTGATCCAATCAAGATAGACAATCCTCGCATGACACGTTACGCTGCATAGTTAAAGAGTTACATTGTCCGCTTTTAGGTGACAACTAGCTCTAATAACTACCTTGAAGGTGTAGACAAACCTTGGAAGGTTGTCAAACCCGCCAGAGTTCATGTCTATCAAAAGTTTCTAATGGTACATTCTACTCGCAAGTCCTTCATGCGAGACACGCTACATCACTAGCTTAACTAGCTTGAAATTATTACCGGCCCAGACAAGTCTTTTCGAAGTTACTAACGCTTAGTACCGCAATTCATTGGTTAAGTCTCGAGGTACATGTATTCATTTGCATTTTGTACAACATATTTCTTATCACACAATTTTTTCCCCCTCAAAAATGGCATATAAAATGTTATTTTGAACGCTTGAGAATAAATATGACCATTTCGAAAAGTGTTAAGGAAGACGACCAATGCGGAACAATTGGTGAACAAAGTTTTTATTTCAAATACCCCCCTCAACTAGTGATATTAATCTTGAGGTTTTGAAAACATCATTTGGGAAGTACTTGTTCTTTTGAGCAAAACCTTGAAAATTGAAAGGTTTGATAGGTTTTACTCAAAATAAGAAGCTTGTTCCCTTTTTATAAGGATTGTGGCAATCGGCGCACTACGTGGTCCTTTATTGACAATTACGTTGTAATCGTTATGTGTGCGCATGCCATTGACATATTTAATCACACATCCAAAATTATATGAAGGAAACAATTCAAGGGGTACCGTGAAGTGCAAAGGATATTCCTGTGAGTGCGCATGTATGCTGAAAGCCGGTGATGTTTCTCCCGGTCACCACCAACATAGCTCTCCAATCGCCCTGAATCGATCCCTTCAACAACCGCTCATCAATCATGGTGATGATTCGTCTCACATCCCTCCTTTCCCCGAGAATTCCAAAGCTTAGGAGACCCAACTTTCAGACGATATCCTTCAACCTCAGACGCCAATCCATCCCTAACCGGCTTCAAGGTATGATCCCCGAATTTGTGGAGCTCACTACACGCCATTAAACAGTTTCTTTGAAGTTCACTATGGTAAACAACGCCAAAGGTTTGCCGATGAGTGTATATTGAGAGAGCTGGTTGAGATCAGGAAGAGTAAGTGTTGGAGGAGTGAGGTTGACACGCCGCCTCGATAAGATTCAATGTACCATCCGATATCTTCAACACGCTCTCTTGATCACATAAGCGCCTAATGAAGATGAGAACCGACTTGATAAATTCACGCTGAACTTCACGAGAATTGTCTCATATGCACTCACTTTGGCAAGGTACATGTTCGATGTCGTTGAGGGACAAGTTCTCAAAGTCACCTCGAGAATCCATAGTCCTGTTTCATCTTGTCGCTTGACTATGATATTTTAAGAATGTGTAGTCCCACTTAGACTTGAGATCAATGTGTTTGATGGCCACGATGTCCTTAGAACTATAAACTGCATGTTGAGACTTCAACTGTGCACCAGAGTAGATTCTTCGCTGCTTCGTCAAGCCAATGATGAATCCCATACAATGCATCTTGGTCGTATGCTTGCACGTTGTCAGAAAACAAGTGATTTACACGTTCCTCGATAGCTATGCGCTTTGAGTAAATAGTCACGGGAATGGAAGAGTCAATGATGTAGCGATTTTCGCCAACCATCGCTACCGTAAGAGAAAATCCGTGTCTCAAGTAAAGAAGTATCGAAGGGAATCCGTGGTTCGCCTGCTTGGCCAATGGTCGGTAGAGGTTTGGTCCAATGGCATGTAGTATGGAGGGTTGTCCCTTTGTGTGAAGTCAATGTTTGCTTCCTGATTGAGCCAATCCATGTTGTTAGACATAGCTCGAGCGATATTCTCAAGATGATATTCACCAGGGCGCTTTCAGAGTCAGTTTTTAGAAGTTGAAACGCTTCATTCTTGATTCGCTTCAACTCGATTTGCCATTTTCTTCACATGGAACTTTTCTTGCAAAAGTTTTGCGTGCTCCAATGTAGAACCGTCTACCAAGTCTTGACCTTCATCAGATAGGAGTTTGATTGACAAGTGTGGAGAACCATTCAAACTCTACGGTTTTATCATCATCTAGCCATGAGACGCACTCCAGCTCAGTCGCCTTCTTCTTTGGAAGGCCTTGATGATGAGACCGGTTTCTGACTTCTTTCGGGGTGAGGTGGGTTGTTGTCCGGCTCAAGGTCTTCTTCATCATCACCACCCGTATACTCAAAGTAATCACCGCTTTATGAGTCGGGTGGTAACTCGGAATCGCCCCAGGTTTATCAAGAGAAGACCGAGGTGGAGGAGACTTGTTGAGAAGAAGTCCGTGGTGGAGGAGGTGGCATCAAGTAGATTTACCGCATTGCTTCCGACGCTTAGGTGCGAATCCTTTGTCCTTATCATCGCCATCTCTTGGTCATTGGGTTGATCTACCGACTCCTTGCATGATGATCCGAGTTGAAAATCAAGTAGATTTTCAAAAATTTAGCTTCATCCGGCAAACGCTCCCATCGCTTTGACATTTGTATCACAAGTTTAGCGATTAACCTGCATTCGAGAGTCGCCTCTTTGGCCATTGTATGTTTAACCAATGTTACGATGTTAAGGTGAGTTGTCCGAAAATACTCTAGTCACACATGGGACAAAGATCGAGAAGAAACTTGTGAGTATGATCTCTTGTCGCCTTCTCCAGCCTTTGGACTTTAGGAACGATATCCCAAGGTACTTGTTAGTGTAACCTTCATCATTTCGCTCAGCCTTTTACGATGTTTCTTCATGAACTTCAACAAATTCCTTTCTTTCTCCATCTTGTCTTTCTCATCATTTAAGTATCAACCGTCAAGAAACCAATTCAGCCTAGAAGTATGTCCTTCTTTTCTCGACTTGTTGGACAGCCTTTACAATCTTTTTATGGGACCGAGAAATCCAAGATTTAGGTTGTTTCTTCACGGATTTGGATGATGATTTGGTTGACTTTGTAGATGGTGGTGGTGATGAGTGAGATGAAGAATCTGATGATGAGGAGACATGAGGAGACTTCAGTCCTTAGGGAGTTTCGTGGTTTTCTCCTTTGAGTGTGTTGGACTGTCTAGAAGAAACTTTGTATAGTCATCCTCGTCATCTCTAGACTTCTCTTTCTCATCTTCCGCCAAAATCATACTCAATAGTGTCCTCAATAGGCTTTCGTTGTTGCACAAGAGTGGTGGCACCAGATCCCTATCGGTCGATTAACCGCATCAGGATCCGGGAGAGGATGAAGCAAAGCACCACTTGATCCTCCCGGCCACCCATTTGATCTTTAGCAAATTCTTCTACTTTATGAAGATGTCTAACTAATGTGAAACTTCTTCCGTATGATTGATCCAGCTTGCTCTTCATCTTCTTGAGAGCTTCATCTTGTGGCACAAGTGCAGTGAGTCTTCCTTTTCCTTTATTAGTTGAGGACTTGAGGTTTTGGTACGAGGATTTTCATCCTTTGTAGTTTCGTGAGTATGTGATCTCTTCATCCTGCGGTCAAGAGCATCGAGTCCTCGCCCCTCGAGCCGCCTTTGCGTTCTGTGAAAGGATTGGAGTGGCTTCCTAAGAAGGAACTTTTTTCTTAGTGGTAGGCTTCCGCTTTAGAATAGGTTTCTTCTTTGGAACATTCCTCACTATCCTAACTTGTGACACTTCCAAAGACTTCCTTTTCTGGTTCTCCTTACATGTGGGTTCCAAGATTTTTCGTCGAGATGACCAACTTTGCCTTGTCTGACCGCCTGCAGATACCTTTTGTATGATTCGAGCTTTCTCGACATCTTCGCTAGAAGGAAATCGGCAAAGACAAAGACCTTGTTTCTTTGTAGACGCTTTCCTTGATTCCGACAGATAGAATGGGTTCCGCCAACATGTCGTGATTGTTCGGGGTCATTGAGCTCTTGGGAATGTCAGGATGAAGTCCAAGTGCTCTCTGGATCAACAATTTAGTATATCCGATGTAGGGAATCTTTGAGCCAAGTTTGTTGAGAAATGACATCATGTCATCCCAAATCAGAGCTTCGATAGCGATGTGTTTTATGTTGACCAATGCCCGTAATATTTGCGCTCCATGAGCTTAGGGTGCTCATAGCTGTCACACGCACTGTAAATGTACTTGGTGATAATCATGTAGAGAGTTCTCCATGGTTGAGGAATACTCTTAAGCTCTACGTGAGAATGCTTGGTGATTATTCCCGTAGCCTCGTCATAACCGATATTGATTAAGAATTGGAGAGTGAGCTCTTCAGCAGTTGTGGCATATAGTTTGGTTGGATCGACATCAGGAATTAGGAGAACAGCCCTTAAGTCTCGCAGTGTAATGGTGACTTGTTTGTGATTCGAGTCACCGCCACGCTAGCTTTGTCCTTTGACCCTTTCCATAGTGTTCCGTAATCGTTGGATGTAGATCTCAGAACAGTAAATGCAGAGTGTGAAAGCATGTTCGATACGGATGAGTCCTCGTAATGTCAATAGCAATTAAACAAGAAGATTCTGAAAGTGAGGGTGTCAAAGTCAAACACGGAGATTATTCTTTCCTATCTTCATTGGATAGCCATAAGGTAGATATCAAGAATGGAGAGAACTTCTGTGCATCCATATTCATTTGTTCACCATGTCGCGGATCTGAAATAACATTAGCCAAAAGAACCAACATATCGAAAGACATAATGTTAGTCAACAGATGGTCTTATTGTCTAGTTATTGAATGTACAGTGTCAATGAATGTTACGAGTCCTAAGTCACTTGTATATTCAATAGTCCAATGACGCCGTGAAATGTTTCGTGAGTTAGTTAACTTTAAGTTTTAAAGTTTATTTTATCACTTATTGTTCACAACATATCAAACGATTTCAGTTTATTAGTGACATTTTAGGATTCGTGATGATATGATTAGTTTATTTACAAGTTTGTACACGTAACAATTCATAAAGAAGGTATGATCTCGCTTATGCAGTAGGATTGGTAAAGTTATGCGTAGACAAGAATGATATATGCGTAGGCGTAAACTTACGCGTAGGGTCTTAACTTACGTGTAAGAAGTGTTACGCGTAGGAAAAAGAGGACCTTATGCGTAAAGCTTATGCGTAGGCATATATTAACCTTACGCGCAAGGCTACTCGTAAGAGTTGACCTTATGCGTAGAGGTCATGCTTACGCATATCCTTCACAGATACGCCGTAGTCCCATATGTAGAACCTTATGCGTAGAAGCTACGCGTAAGACTAATCTTACGCATAACAAGCTACGTGTAAGGTGATCCTTATGCGTAGATTAACAACAACCTTGATTCTGAATATTACGTGTTGCAAGCCTAAAATAAAGCATCATATCAACAAAGTTAAACACATAACATTCGTTTTATGACAAATCAAAAACACATTTGCACAGCTTTAACAAGCTAATACTAGAACGTGAATGCATACAGTAGTCTAAACCCTAAATCTACGCCGTATGAGATCCTAGCATGGAATATGCACCAAAGTTTTTCTGGTATATCATAGATGTTGTGAGAGCATGTAGACCAAGTTTAAACACTTTTATGCAGTGAATCAAAAATACCCAATTTTAGAACATTAAACCCTAATTCCTAATTCTGAATCAATTAAGGTTTCTTGGTGGTTATAAGGCATGGATATCATCAATTCATCATCACATAAGCATAACACAACAATCCTTTTGACCAAAGCACTTCACATTCGAAAATCCCCAAATCAACACATAAACCCTAGTTTTCAAAAACCTTTAATTTGTGATTCCGGGTATGTTTAGGTGATGAAATTGTGTATATTGATGTACAAGAAACATTTTGACACAATGTTTATAACCACAAACACCCATTCTTTATCGAGTGTTCATACGCCGTATGCGAGAACACTAAATCAAGCATAGATCAAAATCACCGCTGGTTTTGTATAAGAATCAAAACCTATGTTTGTAAACACGTTAAGATCATAAAACCACTTACAAATTAATGATCCAAAACACAAAAATCTTGAATGAATCTTAGGCGTAGGATGTGTATAGGTTTAGAATTAAATGTGAAGAGTAGGTTAGGTGGGGAGGTGTTTTAGTAAAATAACTTTAGCATTTAGACAGTTTTGGTCCCTCCACCTTTTCCTTTTTCAAACAAAGTCTTTTAACTTCCATTTTGTTACCAATCAAAGATTTTTGAAAGAAGCATGACTACACTCCCCGACTTGAGAAAATAATGAAAGGTTATTAATTTAAGTCCGAGGAGTGTCTTTGAACCATAAAATGTACCACCATTTGTAAAAGATTCAACCGAGATAAGATAACATGCAAGTACAATGATGTTTTAAAGCAAGTAAAAGATTATTTTCTCCCTCAACACTTGATCGAAAATATGAATTTTGAAAGATTAAAGTGTTGACGGAAGAAATGTACTTGCAATGTTGAAAGAAATATAGATTAGGAGAATATTTTTTTTATTTTATCGGATTTTATATTTTTGTATTTTGTTTTTGAAAAGATATTTACAGAAGATGTTTTGGTGTTTGACAGTTTTTAAGATCGTTTTAAGAGGTCATCCAATTCCTCTTGAGTCAAACACCTCATGCCAATCCGGTGGACCAACTCATTAAACCTAGCCGGAGGCAAGGCTTTGGTGAGCAGATCTGCCAATTGGTATTCAGTACCCCACAAAGTATAGTTCAATCCACCGCTCCACGTGGTCCTTGATGAAATGATAGCGTAGATCGATGTGCTTTGATTTCGAGTGCCGAACCGAAGTTGCACGAGATGGCAATGGCACTCCGATTGTCGCAGACATCGATTCTGTCAAATACGTAACCATAGTCTTTGAGTTGTGTTCTCATCCAGATGACTTGAGCACAACACGCGGAAATGGCTACATATTCTCGCTTCGTTGATGACACATGTACAATCCTCGCTTTGATTGCCAAGACACCAGCTATCACCAAGAAATTGTAGTGCCCCCAAGTACTTTTCCTTGAGTCTAGGCATCCCCGCGGATCGGCCCCGTCAAAAGCGATTAGTTCAAAACCGTAATCCTTCGGATACCGTGATCCCCAAGTTAATGGTTCCCTTTATGTATCGGAGGATTCTTTTAGCCTTAAAGAGGTGGGTTTCAGCTTGGTCGCGATCGATAACGGAGCATAGATAAACGGCAAAGACAATATCAGTCCGCTAGTCTGTTAGATACATGAGGAACCCAATGATACTGTATTTGGTAGGGTCAACCAATTTCCCATGTAAATCAGCATCTAATTTCTTGGTATGAGCCATTGGTGTGGCATAAGTGTCACAAGTTGTCATTCCAAATTTGTTTAACAGTTCAAGGGCATATTTGGACTGACTCAAGAAAATACCACGGGGTGATTGATGAACTTGTAGTCCTAGAAAGAACGTAAGTTCACCCATCATGGACATTTCAAAATTTTTCTTCATTAGTTTTGCAAAAGCAATTGAAAACTTTTTATGTGTAGACCCAAAAATGACGTCATCCACGTAAATTTGAACAATTAAGATGTGTGCCCCGTGATATTGTATAAAAAGAGTTGGGTCAACCGAGCCTTTGGTGAAATTATTGGCAATGAGGAAAGATGATAGCTTATCGTACCATTCCCGAGGGGCTTGTTTGAGACCATAAAGAGCTTTGTTCAGTTTGTAAACATGGTTCGGAACTCGTGATCAACGAATCCATCTGGTTGGCTGACATAGACCGTTTCTTTAAGTTGTCCATTGAGAAACGCCGCTTTTGACATCCATCCTGATAGACCGCCATATTCATATGAGCAAATAACGCGAGAAATATC
Organism: Chrysanthemum makinoi; assembly: GCA_910596185.1. Taxonomy (NCBI): domain Eukaryota; kingdom Viridiplantae; phylum Streptophyta; class Magnoliopsida; order Asterales; family Asteraceae; genus Chrysanthemum; species Chrysanthemum makinoi. The sequence continues at coordinate 304,002,348 of OU343224.1, forward strand.
CGAACTGCCTCAAGACGAGCAACCGGAGCAAAAGATTCTTCAAAGTCTATTCCCTCTTCCCGACGATAACCCTTAGCAACTAGACGTGACTTGTTTCGGATGACGTTCCCTTCAAAGATCCAATTTGTTTTTCCAAATCCATTTTAAACCAATGACGTAGACCCTTGTTGGTCTTTCAACCAGTTCCCATACTTCAAGACGCTTGAATTGGTTGAGTTCTTCCTGCATGGATTCAATCCAGTTGTCTTTTGTCATTGCGCCTTTAATGTTTTTAGGTTCAGATTGGCAGACAGTGAGTGCATAAATGCAATGTTCACCTTCTGTGTGAAGACGCTGTCGCAGTAACGACCGTTGATTTGGGTTGCCAATAATGTTAGCCAGAGGATGGTCTTTAGTCCATCTATGTGTAGAGGGTTGATGTTGGTATACATTGTGCATTCTCGAGAGTTCAAATGGTTTGTTGAAGATTCCGCGACATCCGTGCAGCGTCTCATTAGCAAACGGATTGAAGAACGCATTTGGATCCAAAATCTGCAGGTGGGGGTATTTCATCTAATATCATCACCGGTTCATCATTGTTGGAAGCGGTGTGTTCAACTCTGTGTTGGAGTCAACGGTGTAGGTGCATCTTCAACAAGTAGTTGTTGTAGCAGGTGTATCTGTATAGGAATATTATCGTTGTGCAAATGGAAACAAATGGATACACCTCGAGCACGCCTCATCAATATCGCCACGTAACGTAGGAGCAAATAACCTTTCCATTTGTTGACGAGTTAGCCGAGGGCTTTCTTCAGCTGATGATGGGGGTTGAGGGAAGTTTAAACGGTTGTGACCGGGTTCTAAGCTGTTATACTCTGAAGCCATTTCCGTGAGTTCATCGAAATGAGCATGAATCGTTTCCATTACCTCCGTAGTTCGACGATTCCGTGATTCTAAACCTTTAGAATTGTCACAAAGATCCAATAAAGACTCCAATATCAGCTTTGGCTTTGAGCTTTCCAAAATCATCACGATCATTATTTCGATAGCAAAGGGATCCAAATACATGAAAGTGTTTGAGGTTCGGTTTATAGTTGTGACAAGCTCGAAAGGTGTTTTGTTGTGACGTTTGGTGATCATAGAACGGTTTTGAGTATAGCATGCAGAGATACATTTTCCATAAGTAACTGAAGTTTAGCATTGATTAACATTGTTCTGCAGCTTCCACTAACGCTCGTTTCTTCAACAACCCGCTTTGTTCGTGTACGTGCAATAGATGTTTGATGCTCAATTCCCACTTTCTCATAGAATTCACGAAGGGTTTTGTTAACAAATTCATTTCCTTTGTCTGTTCTCGATGATTCGACTGTTGCATGAGCTGAACCTCAGATTTTGTGAGAAAGGTGATGATCATTTGTGGAGCTTGGTCTTTGCTACGAAGAAAGTAGACCCAAGTCCATCGTGAGTAGTCATCAACAATTACTAAGATGTAGCGTTTGCCATTGATCGCTTGCACGCGCATCGGGCCACACAAATCCATGTGAAGAAGATGAAGCACATGCTACGAGCTGTGTTCCACCTTTGAAGGAAAATGAGCACGAGTGCTTTTCCCTTGTTCACAAGCAAAGGTGATCTTTGAATACCGAATCGTGGGAGTCCTTCAACTAGTTTGTGTCGATCAAGGTTGGTGATGGTTTGAAAGTTTAGATGTGAGAGACGACGATGCCATAGCCAGGATTTTGTTGATGTTGCCTTAGAAAGTAAGCAAATGGGAGAGGAAGCAACCATGTCTTGCATAGAGATAGTGTAGAGATTAGAATTACGCGAGCCGCATATAAGGTCATTTCCTTGTAGATCACTTAATGAAACAATTTTTCTCCCCAAAAGCAACCTCCAAATCTCCATCACAAAATTGACCTACTCAAAACAGATTGTGACCGAGGCCTTCCACATAGTAAACCCTGCCGATTTCGATGTTCCCATTGACATAATCTCCAGAGTCCATGATAGCCGCTAAGTGATCATTCCCCAACCTCGACAAAGCGCAATGAACTTTGCAATAAAGTTTGATAACAGTTTAAGATTGCCCGTCATGTGTCGGGAACATCCGCTATCAACAATCCAGAATGATCTCAGTATCACCGCATTACACATTACGCATCTAATAATGATGGAATAGAAGTAGATTTGGAACCCAAATGTTAGAGGGTTCCATAGCAGCTATAGTGATATGCACACATCAATAGCTTTAGGTATCCACTTAAATCCTAGTGTGTTATATAACCATTTCCGCCATCTATAACTACTCTTTGCTTTAGTCTTAGTGAATTCACTAGGTGGTACTACATTCCTAGGAGGTGAGACTGGAGCTACAAGGACAGAATGCGCTTCTTAGAATCTAAAGATGGTCTACCAAGCACAGCACTTAGAAAGATTAGTGGGCCTAGAGGTATTCCGGTTCTTAGGATTCCTTAAACGAGAGATGATAGCTTTAGCAACACATTTATCATGGCAATCAGAATTCATACTTTTACCACAAATAACACAAGGTGCATCAGACTCAATATCAAAAGTACTTAACGGTTTAGCATTCGTTACATCACTATTTCTATTACATTTGCCAGATGCAATATCTATAGTGGAGGCAACGTGAGTCTTATTCATAGTCCTAGGGTGTTCTTCTACTTTAGCATTCTTGATTGATCTTTTCTTAGGTCGCAACTTCCTATTCTTCTATTGAGTGCTCTTAGGTTGTGAAGTGCGGACGTTTGGAAAAGGCTCAACTATTCCTGCTTCAGAGAAGGAAGCACGTTAGCTACTTGTGATTTGGCAGTAGAGATTCTAGGTGCATGAGTACTAAGTGTTACGGGGCTAATCTCTTAATGATTGTTGGCGGAAGTTGTTCATACTTTCCTAACATTCCTCTTAACTTAATGATAGTGTGAATCGATCTTGATTTTCGCACCAATATTTCCAAAGAAAATGCATAACTTCTTTAGTGTGTGCAAGATAATGATCAAGTTCATTTGATGCTTCATCACGAGTCTTTTGAGTAAATCAAATATGACACCATATTCCTTTTAACTTTTACAAGTTCTTGTTCATATTTTGAGATTTGACACTTGAAAGACACGCTTTGATCATCCAGTTGCTCAATTTTAGAATCAGAAGGTTTTGCACGCGAATCGGGTTGATTTTGTGTTGAAAAGCAAGTTGTTGATCGTGAATATCTTTTGACACCAATTAAGACGACGTATTGCATTTGAAAGTTCGTTTGACAATCGCTTGTTTTCAACTGTTAAGGACTCGACCAAGCACATTATCGTTCTCAACATTTACCACGTATAAATAAAGATCAGCCAGATATTATCAAATGCATATGACAACTAATTCAATAACACAAAGATTTTGAACATCAAAGACTGATGAGTGTGTAAAATACTCATCATTTTTGTACAATATAAACTCGCAAAACGGTAAAATGCTCGAATGCATCAAAACACCGAAAATATTCCAAAATTGCATTTTATATGTTTCAGATGCAAAATGTTCAAAAAATCGATGAAAACGAAAGCAAAGTTTGCATATTTGGCGTTTCAAATTACCCCCAAGTTTCCAAAATTGTCAAAAATAGTCCCTGAGCCAAAATTTCAAAAGAAAAGTCACCAAAGGTCTTTTTAAAATCATAAATTGTCATATTTAGTCCTTCGGTGGAAAATCTAAAAGTTTTGAGAAAATTACGCTTTGGTCCTCGGCCTTTAAATTGGTCAAAATTAATCCTTGAGTTTCAAAAATGTTTAAATTAGCCCTTGATTATTATAGCTTGGCAAGACCAGCCTTTGACTACTCTTCATAAGTTACGTGAACCGTCCTTTGGTCTTGGTAGAGCAAAAAGTGGTCCTTGGTGTTAATACTTACAAACCAAACCGACCCTTAGTATTTTACCAAGCCCAACTCAAACACCCCCTGCCCAATCACTTTTACCCGGTCCGTTATCCCAACCCGACAACCCAATGTTTAAATAATATAACCCCTAAAACCCTCGCCATCCCCCACCAAATTGTCTCGCACCTCCCTCCTCAAACCTCTCCAGCCACCCCTACTACACCCTTTGTCTCCCCCCACCTCACCTAACATCCCACCACAATTAATGCACCTCTTTCCTGTCCCTGATATCAAAAACAGGTTTTGGCGCCAAATTCCAACAAACGGCTAAGATGAAGTTTAGCCAATCAATGGCTCATATTGATGCTGGGATCCACTCAGATAAGTGAGAGAGAGAAGTTGGTGCATAAAAGAGGCCAAGAGGAAGCAAGAATAGTTAGTTAGTTTTTAGTTTTTAAAAATTGTATGTCGACTTTCAATTTCTTAGTCTAAACTAGCTTTGTACTTGTATTTTCTAGTTCCATTGTATTCAAGTTAATCACTTCAGTGTATCTCAACTTCAATTAAGCATCAATTTTAGTTCATGTTCAATTTCCATATTACATATCCACTGTTGAAATTTTCAATCTCAAAATCCTCTGTCAACACCCTTAGTCACTTGTGTTTAAGCTCATACATGCTCAATAAAGCTTGATAAAGTTTTCTCTAAGCTTACATTGCAGTTTTAAACAACTTTGGAGTTGGGTCAATAAAAGTCAAACATGGGTGAAAAGGATGCAGTAATGGAAATGGCTGGTTCAGACATGGATTTGGGTTGAATCAAAGTAGGTTAGGGGTTGGATTAGGTTAGTGGTTCTCTGGTTTCATAGTTGGCAGGCCATAGTGGCTATTGGACAAATTGTAAGCCCTTTCAAAGTTTTTAGCATAATCAGTATTTGAAGTTTTAAGCTGTTAAAATCTGTGTTAATAGTAGTAATTAAGTTATCTTAAGTTAATTTAATCAGTGACCTATGCTTGTTTGGAGTTTATCTCAATCTTGCTTTGCAAATCAGTGAGTAAAGGGGTGTTTGGTTTACTGTCAAATCTGCCATTCAGGTCTATGCAGTGGTAGTTTATTATTGGTTCAAGTTTGTTTAGCTCTTAGTAACTCAATTGAGTCATTAAACTGGCTTGCAACCCTTTAAAGTCAATGTTTCATAAAATCTGTCTTAGTACTTGATCTGTTGTAATTTTGGGTAAGTAAAATCTTATTTGGTGTTTAAAAGCCTTAGACAAAGCTGGTCTTAAGTTCATTTCATCAATTTACTTCAACTTCAGTCATAAAATTGTATTCAAATCTCAAGATAGTCAACTTTACTATCTGTTTCAAAAAGTCAAAACATGTCAAAATTTGGGTTTGTGCAGATATTGCAGCATCTGCACAGGTTTCAGTAGAGCTTTTTAGGATCTGGTTTTTGGTCTATAAGTAGTTTAATAGGTGGACTTTAAGACCTCATAACTGATTTTAGCTAAAACTCTCTGGATAAGTTTGAGCATAAGCTCAAAGTTAGGACCTGGTGCCCTGCTCCAACTCAGTCTTCACTAAGTGTTTTTCTCAGCTTTTGTGCAAGCTTGCACAGAACTTATAAAAGCTTTTTAAGGTCTGGTCTTTTGGTTATAAGTAGTCACTTAGGTCTAGTTTAGGACTTAATAATTGGTTTTTAGTTTGTAGCTTATTTGGGTGCTTATTTGTTGACTGCAAGTAGGTACCCATTTCTGTTTTTAGCTTAATCTCATAATCTTCAAATCTGTGTGATTTTGTTATTTAGTAGTTTTAGCTTGTTGATTTCTGTTTCATTTGGTCATTTTTAGTAAATCAAAGTACCTGTTTTCAGTTGGTAACTTATTTTGCTCATTTGCTTATCAAGTGCTTATTTCAATAAGCACTTGATTCATCAGTTGCATTTTTCTCCACATAGCATACTGTTTTTCCATTTTTCCTAGCTTCTTAACATAATTTTAGAGTTTTCCTGATATTTTCAGATTTTTCCTAGCTGTTTTGCTATTTTTCTTGATTTAAACTAGTTTTTAAGCATTTTTAATTAGCTTTTAATACAAAAAATTAAGAAAAGGTTCAAAAAAATAAGTTTTCATTTTTCTTAGGTTTAGATAAATATAAAAAGTAAAAAAAGTAATTTTCCATATTTTTCATAGTTTATTTGGTAATTTTTAGTAATTTAATTAGTTTTTAATAGTTTAAAATTCATAAAAAAATAGAAAAATAATCGTAAAAAATTCAAAAATAGTTTTGAAAATTCTATTTTGATATTTTAGATTTTTCTAAGTCTTAATTTTATTTTTCTAGCCTAATTTCCTATTTTCTTGTATTTTAGGCTATTATTTAATAGTTAAAAATAGTTTTTAATTAGATAATTAGTTATAAAAATAATTTTCTTTTTTCTGAATATTTTCTTATATCATTAGGATTGTAAAAACATCATTTTCATATTTTTAGGTTAATATTGATTTAGTTTCACGTTTTTAGTTGTACGTCACGTAGTTTTTAAATTAAGTTTTATAAAACATAAAACAAAAACATCATTTTAATTATAGTGATAGCGTTTATTTAATAGATTTTATCTTTTTAATTCCCTCTAATTTGCATTTAAGCCATTGTAATTTGTTGGCTTTTCCTTAGTTATAATCATATTCACAAATCTCTTTTTCGCTCAAATTTCTATCACTATACGTCGCTGATTGATCCATTGCATAGCTCGGACATAAACGACCGGGAGACCCTATACTCCTCTGATCTTCATTGATTTCGCTTAAGCAGCTTTTAAGTCGGTTACGGTCCGCCATTCACAAGTGGCGGCTTCAGGTGATTTAGCTTGGACTGCTTGGCACGCTTTCAAGCAAGATAACATCTTCCAAGAGTCGATCAACATCTTTTCTCAAGAGTTTCTTTTACTTAGTATTAGAAATAGATGTTTCGCTTTTCTAAAACGCTTTTCATGACCCCAAGTTCCTTATGAAAATCCTTTTCCCATGCAATTGCACAACTTTTCAAGTTTTTAACATTAGGTAAAAGATTTTTCTGAAAAAATGTCTCTTTGTTCTCGCGCCAGAGGCGATTGAAAATGTTCAACTTTGATTTCAGAACGATATTCTATTTCATGTTGTAAAATTTGAGGTCACCTATGAAAATGTCAAAATATGGAAGAATTTTTCGATTTTCAGGTTGTGAGTTTACTTCACTAATGGAAGGTAAAGGACCATAAGTTTGTGCAAAGTCTGTTTTGGGATTAACAATAGAAGACTCATGTGTTTTGATGATAACCCTTGGTGTGTTAGAAGAATCCGTTGGTGTGATTTAAATTGACCGGTTTTGAATAATTAAAAGGTTTGTTGTAAACAACAGTTTTTAAATTTGATCGACTCTCGCCTTCCGATCTAATTCCTCTTGACGATGATATTCAACAACATTCATAATGTAATTATCAATTTTATATTGTGCACCTAAAACTTCAGATTTGGTTTGAATGCTTTTGTTGAAAGCTTAGGTTTGTAATCCGCAAGATTCGGTCCATATCCATTTGGATTTGGTTTTAAAGTAAACTTTTCAATGGATGTGACCGACTCGCCATGTTTGTAAACAACACTTTTAAACTCTTTAAGTTTGTTTTGCAAGCCGATGATTTCTTCAAGATGATCATCCTGCTCGCTTCGTTGAATGCTTTTGTATGCAGAGAACTGTTTTGACAATTTAACAACTCAGCCTTTAGCTTTTGATTTTCCAAGGTGAGAGTGTTAATTTGCTTTTTATGTTCATGTTTCAGTTGTTCTATTTCGCATAACAAAGCATTCTTCTGCGCTAGATCACGCGATCTGTCGCTCTAAATATTTTTCGCTTTGATAAGATTTGGCAAAGGTCGCTTCAAAACCGTTTTCACGCTTTTCTTGAGTTTTGAAAAAGTTGAGTTGCTTTTGTAAACATTCAAAATCCTTTGTTAACAGTGCATTTTTACTTTTCAAGTCCCGATTAATTGCACGACATTCTTCCACTATGGTTTGTTGGTCTTGTATTAAGCGAGCAAAATCTGAATGAGGCAAAAGTTCGGCGTGTTCAATGTGAGTCACAACATGATCATACATGAGATCCTCAAGTATAACCACGGAGTCAATTTGATTATCAAGGGAAACCGCTTGGTCATCTTGATCGTCAAATATAACTACGGGGTCTAGTTGAAAATCGCCTAATGAGATGTGGACGACTCATTTTGAACATTCCGAGCCTTGCCGGATGCAGATGTTGGCGGAGATATGAGATCAGAGATAAATATGGTTTGTTTGGGTATCTGAGACAAGCCATCGGTCATACACCGGCCTGTGTCACCATGTGTAACGCCTGCATATTAGCCATCAACATAAACCGTGATTGGCCTGCAAGTCCTCCATATCATCATCCGAGTCAAGATTTGCCATAAAGCTCGTTTTGTCTGTGAGAGTTCCACCGCCTTCATCCTAAGGGCCAAAAGAAGAGCCTCTTTGAAATAAGCACCGCCCTTAGTCCTTGGCTTTGGGCATGCATTAGCCAGGTGTCCCTTCTCATTGCGCTTGTAGCATCAAGAACATTCAACCGATTTTGAGCATTACCTGCTCCACCACTTGAGCTCGTTGTTATTCCTACCCACAAGATTAAACCCTTGACCACCCCATCCGGACGACCATAATCACGATTCAACTTCAACACGCCCATTGTTCACAAATTGAGTCCGTGTGTTAGATGAGGAACGAATACTTTATTGTTGGATTTGTTGGTGTAACAGCCAAAAGCATTAGCAATCATCACAAATCCTTGTTGCAATGCTTCGAACAGATCGGTTTCCTCAGCCGCCTTCAATCGACATATGCTTGAGCATTGTTGCCTGTATGGAACCAATTGATTTTGTTGAGGTTGTTGCCGTGAAGGTGTGTTTGAAGCATTTGGTTGAGTTGCTGGTTGAGGAGAATAACTGCTTTGAGCATATAAGGCAAGTTGTTGTTGATTTTCCTGATGTGTTGGTGGAGCAATTTGAGCACGGAGAATCCTTTCCCGATCAACTTCCTTTTCATGAGGTTTCAAGTAATCGATAACAACCGTAGGTAGAATGATGCATGTTCTTCGCTGACGAGAGAAAAATGACATACTCTCCCATTCAGACCAAGACTACTTAGGAACTTAGTATTCACTGCAATTCTTGGCATGATGATGTTGTGTTTATCCAAATCATTGATGATGTCTGAAAATCGGTGATGATAAGACTCTAGTGTCTCTCCATGTTCAATCATGAAGTATTCATAAGCCAAGTAAATTTTGGATTCCAAATCTTCTTGATTGAGTACTGATCCTTCCATAAGAAGACGGATATGATCCCACATTTTCTCGTAGTTTTTGAGCATCAACACTACTAAGAATTGGGTTTGGTAATCCTAAAAGGATGTATTCCATGGCAAGCTCATCGCTCATAGTGTAGAAGTTCTTGAGGATTCAAGTCCTGCAAAAGAGCAATGTTTGTTTGTTCATCCTCTGGTGGAATGGCATTTGATCTCCCGTACAATGATAGTAGGCATCTCAAATGGACCTTCCAAGATAACCTTCTTTAAGAACTTTCCATGTGGCTTCTTTAGATCACAAAACCTAAAGAACCTTATCACCCATTGATCGTAGTTTCCTGGAGTGAGCATCGGAGGTCTATCAAGTGATCCAGCCTCATGAATTGATTGTTGGCCGCTTAAAGCTTCACACATCTTTGCAAACCAAGTGGGTTCCTTCATAGTGTTCCTTGATGGATGTTGATTGAATTCATTTGTGGACGGTTGAACTTGAAGACTTGGTGGTGGTTGAACCATTTGAGGTTGTGGATTTGCAGCAAGTTGTGGAGTATGTTGTTGATTAAATTGTTGTTGATAAATTGCTTGTTGTTGATTCCATTGCTGATGTTGTGGACTTAGTTGTTGTTGTTGTTGAGGATAAGTGTAAGGGAAATAGTTAGAGTATGGTGGTTGTGACATGTTGATAAACTTGTGTTGGTAAAAATGGATCTTTGTAGTCGAATGAACCTTTGTTGATGAAGTGTCCTTAGGCGTAGAAAAGACAAGAACCAAGTAGCACTTATGCGTGAAAACACCAAAAGTTACGCGTAACAATGAGGAGTTACGCGTAGGTTTTAGCTTACGCGTAAGTAGGATAAAAGCACTAAAGTTATGCGTAGACAAAAGTTAGGCGTAGAAAGTTAGGCATAGGATTACCTTATGCGTAGACCTAAGTTTACGCAGTAAAAGTGAATCTTATGCGTTGAATTTCTACGCGTAAGCTTATGCTTATGCGTAATTTTAGGGTTTTTGCCCAAATGATCTTTTACACTTCAAAGTGCAAAAGATATCCAAAGTCGACGTATTTTCAGACTTATCCAAGTAAGAAAACACGGAATAAACCAGGAAAATGAAGATCAAACCAAGGAAAAATCTTACGCGTAATTTTAGGGTTTTGATACGCGTAGGATTACTCGTAATTTTAATTTTGCCCAAAGTTGTTTCTAAACCAGTTTTTGTGTGATGAAATAGCTTCAATAACACCAAAATAATACAAAAGTGTGAAACTTGATGATCCAAAGTACTCAAAACAGTTATGCGTAGAAATACACACACTAATAGAAACTAGTTCAAAAAAAATGATCCACGCATAAAGTTTGAAACTTTTTGCCAAAAACAAGTATTTAAACACCTTAAAACGTTGAAAGTACAAGAATCTTGGATTAAAAAGTGCAAAAAAAACAAGTTTTTAAAAGAGCTAAAGAATGCGTTAACCTTACGCGTAAGACCCAAAATCAAAAACTTCAAAAACAAACGAGTACACCCAACTATTTGGCATTGATACCAACTGTTAGGTCACTAGTTTTACAAACACAAGTTATAGAGAAAGAGATGAAGGCGGATGAACAAGTAAATCACACACACACGTAAATAATAATACGGTTTAGGCAAAGAGTATGAATGAGAGAAAACTTGAACAACCAACCCTCAAATGAGGGTTTACAAGATTATTTATAGGAGGGAAGCTAGGGCAACACTCCTAGTTCCCATCCTTTCTTATGTGGGCTTGGGCCTAAGCTTATGGGCCTTCTACATAAGCTTGACCTTAAACAAACATAAAGGCCATAATAAAGCTACCTATTACATATGAAATATAAATACTTGAAATACTGTTTAGGAGTGATTCCAACAGAAAGATTTGAAGAACACAAAGATTTCTGGGTTTGAAAAGAGATTTTGACAGAGTTTTGTTAGCAGAAATCTTTTGTGTGTGTTATGAGGATTTTGTGAGGGGTATTTATAGAGTGTTGAGAGGGGTAGTTTGTGCATACTTTTGGATTTGTAAAATCGGTTTTTGAAAACGTTTTGAATTTCCACATTTAATGCCACCCTCCACTACCCGTAGTAAAATCCCGTCTTTCAAGGAAACAGTTGCAGCAGGCTTAAAAGTGCACTTTGCAAGAATAAAATATCCACAAGATATTTTATGTGTGAGGAGGCATTTAATGCCAAGTGGGATTAGGTGAGTATGAGGGACCCCTGACAAAGAAGATACAAAGACATATATTCCTATATTTAATTGGTGTGATTTCCAACCTAGGACATTTAAGTAACTAATACTTGATGCATTTAGTTACTCATTCAATGCTTGATATCTAAAGTCAGGGTCCTTGAATGAGTCTTACTCATTCAAAGGAGATGGTTGTTTATGGGTTTCGCTCGGGAGGAGGAACCATTTCAGAGAAAACTTACTGAGATTGGTTTTCGGATACCTGGCTTTCAATGTCAAGCATTCCCAATTCAGCTTTCAGTCTCCTGAAGGTAGGTTCATCCAAGGGTTTAGTGAAGATATCAGCCAGTTGATATTCAGTAGGGATGAAATGAAGTTATATGTCTCCTTTCATTATGTGGTCCCTGATGAAGTGATATCCGATATCAATGTGTTTGGTTCTTTGATGAAGGACAGTGGTTGTTGGAGATTGCAATGGCACCGGTGTTGTCGAGAAGATGGTACCATTTTGTAATGGATGTCATAGTCACTGAGTTGACTTTTCACCCACAAAACATTGGCACAAAGATCCTGTAGCACCACATACTCGCTTCAAATAAGACATATCCATTGATTGTTGCTTTTAGCACTCCAACAAACCGCTTTCCTCCAAGAAATTGACAGAACCTTTTTCGTCCATGTTGCGCCAAAGATAATCGAATCGAGTAACCTTTGAGATCAAACCCTGGGCACTTTGGATAATAGAGACCAAGGCTTGGGGTTCCTTTCACGCACTGAGTATTCTTTTGGTTGCAGTGAGGTGGGATTCTTTGGGATTGAACTGATATCTTGCTATTAGACGTGACCGAGAATTGTATGTCCGGTCTGGAAGCAGTTAGATACATCGTGAGCCAACAATCCCCTGAAATAGGTTTGATTGATGACTTGCCAAAGGAGATCGTGTCCAAGGTTGTTAGAGGACCATTGGTGTCTTCACTCAGTGCACAATCGATATCTCATATTTCTTCAAGAGATTTCTTGTGTATTTCTTGATCTGATGGAGATTCCTTTATCGTTTGCTCGATTTGTAGTCCAAGGAAGTATGTGAGTTCACCCATCATGCTCATTTCAAACTTCTTTGTCATTAGTTTTTCAAACTGTTTGCAAAGAGTGTAGTTTGTTGAGCCAAAGATGATGTCATCAATATATACTTGGACCAGTATCACATCTTGTTTTGTCCTATAGATAAACAATGTGATGTCTATCTTTCCTCTGACAAACTTGTTTTGTATCATGAAGGCTGAGAGAGTTTCATACCATGCCTTGGGAGCTTGCTTTAGTCCATAAAGGGCTTTATCAAGCTTGCAAGACATAGTCGGGAATTCACTACTCTCAAAGCCCGAGGTTGTTGAACATATACATCTTCTTTGAGTTCACCATTCAGGAATGCACTTTTACATCCATTTGGTAAACTTTGAAGTTCATGTAGGTAGCATATGCAAGGAAGATCCCGATGGCTTCCATTCTTGCAACAGGAGCAAATGTCTCATCATAATCAATGCCTTCTTGTTGACTGTAACCTTTGGCTACAAGTCCGCTTTGTTTTTAATGACAGCGTCGTTTTCATCAGTTTTGTTTCTGAAAACCCACTTCATTCCTATGACAATGACATCCTGAGGACATTTGATCAAGGTCATGACCTTGTTTTTATCAAACTGTTGAAGTTCTTCTTGCATGGCCCGAACCCATTGGTGTTTTAGAGCCTCAAGAACACTTTTGGGTTCTATATCCGATAGGTAATCGCGATATAGACATTCATTGGCTAAAGCCAGTAGTTAACTTAGCAAATCATGCTTCTAGTGAGCATGCCCTCAATGGGTTCACCAATGATGTTTACAAGCTCAATGTCCTGAGATTTTGTCCACTTACTTTGTGGTCTAGGATCTGAGCTTGAAGAGGTCACTGGAAACTCAGGAGTGAGTTCAGGTGCATGAGCCACAGAATCATTAAGAACATCTTTTGAGATGTCTTATTCAGGTTGGGTTTCATGAATCACAGGTTCCTGATTATTTGGATCAGTGTTACCTATCCCAGCAGGGAATGATTGATTATCAATGAATTCACTGATTGTTGGTTGTGACAGGTTATGAGGCAAGACATAATATGAGATGTCAGCATCAGCTTGGTATGAGGAACTGATTTCAGTGTTATAATCATCAGGAGGATATCTTGATGAGTTATCAATTCCTATTTCTAACGAGGTGTTGGTAAACCTGATGCTTTCTACACATTCATCAAAGGTGACATGAAAGGTTTCCTCAACTTGTTGTCTCCTTGTGTTAAATACCCTGAAGGCTTTGGAGATCAGTGAGTAACCTAGAAAGTATCCATCATCAGATTTAGCATCAAACTTGCCTAGATAATCCTTGTGGTTATGAATAAACACAGGACATCCAAACACATGAAAGTAGCTGATGTCAGGAAGTCTACCTTTAAATATCTCATATGGGGTTTTGTTATGTCTTTTGACAATGATTGACCTGTTTTGAGTGTAACAGGCTATTTTAACTGCATCAGTCCAGAAATGCTTTGAGAGGGCTGAGCCATTTAACATGGTTCTTGTAGCCTCAATGAGAGTTCTGTTTTTCCTTTCAGCCACCCTATTTTGTTCAGGGGTGTAAGGAGATGAAAAATTTTGGGAGATTCCCTTTTCATCACAGAAGCTCTCAAGCTCTTCATTTTTGAACTCAGTACCATTGTCAGTTCTGATTTGTTTTACAGTAATGTCATTCTGGTTTTCAATGTTCTTGATGAATGACATTATAGTATCAGCTTCCTGACTCTTTTTGGAAAGAAAGTATACCCAAGTGTATCTTGAGAACTCATCAACAATGACAAGAGTATACTTCTCATGCTGGATTGATCTAGGACTGACTGGTCCAAAGAGATCCATATGCAGGAGGTGAAGGAAGCTTTTGATTGAGAAATTTTGTTTTGTTTTGAAAGATGCTCTTTGGTGTTTGCCTTTCTCACAGGCTGAGCATGGTTTATCTTTTGCAAAAACCAGTGATGGTAAGCCAAGGACCTTGTTTTGTTTTGCCAAGTTGTTGATGTTTTTGAAATTTAAGTGTGAGAGTCTCTTATGCCACAGCCAGTTGATAGTTTCAGTGGCTTTGGCAAAGAGACAAGTTCCATTTTGAGAGAGAGTTGACATGTCTAAGACATAAACATCATCTCTTCTAGGAGCTATCAACACAACTTCTTTGTTGGCATTGAAAATGGTGCCTTGTTTGTCATTGAATTACACAATGTACTTAGCATCACATAGTTAACTGACACTGATGAGATTGTATTTGAGACCATTGACATAAGCTATTCAAGAGAAAACTATTCCATTGCAATATACTGAACCATAACCTTCAGTAGGACATGATGAGTTATCACCAAATACTACCTTCGGTCCTGGTTCCTCTACATATTTGTGCAGATACTCCTTAACGCCAGTCATGCTTCTTGAGCATCCACTATCTAGATGCCAAATAGGCTCCCTGGCGTGTCTCTACACAAATAGTAGATAGGATTAGTTTCTCTTGCTGACCCACATACTAGTGGGCTTGGGCTTAAAGGTCTCTTTGAATTTGGCAATTGACTCATGGTCAGTGGTTGAGTGCATTATGCTACCACAGGTTTTGCATTTGGAGACTGAGGATGACTCAGTGATTTTGGGTTGCTTGGAATTTCTCCTTGCTTGAATGACACTATCATGCTGAGATGTCTTATGAGTTGGATTTCCGCAAATATCACAGCATTTGTTCATGAGACAGTCATCAGGATGATGATCATTAAAACCACAGTGTGGGCAAGGAGGAAAAGGCTTTGCTCTAAACTTTTGAGTAGACTAGGATGTTGAAGCATACTGATGACGAACTTTGGTGTAGTTTGCTTTACTGAGAGAACTTACATATTGTAGATGATCAGCAGTTTTGTGATCATCCTTTTGCAGATCATACAAAAAAGAATTCTATAATAGTTGTCAGTGGTATGACTGGTATAGTGGCACAGATCACACTTCTGCTTGGGTTTGGTGGTGGCTTTTGACTTTGAGGTACTAGAGGAAGCTGACTTAGTTTCCTTGATTGATTCGGGGACTTTTTTGATGGATTCCATCTTATCAGTTAGCTTCCTTACAAGTTCAGTCGGTTGCTGAATTTGGTCAGCTTTAGTGGGGACAGAGGATGTGGAAGTCTTAGTGGGGGTAGATTCTTGTTGAGTTGGTTTTGATGGTCTTTTCAGGATGGTTCTACCAAGTCCAGACCTTTCTTTTGGTGAGTGTGGATTGTATTGTAATGGAGTTAGCTCAGAGCTGGGAGCAAAGCACTCAAGAGGTTCCAGAGGTGGAAGTGGTGCTTGAGATTCAGCTTCGACTCAGAGATGGGTTCGCTACGGGCACATCAGGGAGTCCAAGCATGCTCTTTAGAGCTTGACTTTCATGCTCCGAATTCTTCCGTAATCAAAGTTTGGAAGCTTACTCTCAAGATTAACCCGTTCAATCCAGTCACTGGGCTTAGGGGTTGACAACATACTAGTAATCATGCCACCAGAAACAAATGGCTTAGGACCCTGGTCTTTGAGAGAGTCAGGAAGATGATCTTCACATAAGACTCTCTTCTTGCTACGGGGCTCCCACAAAGATCAAAGACCTGGGATTCTTAGCAGTCCAACTATTAAGGATATCTTGAACCTTTTTGAGTTCGTCTTGAAGAGCCTGATTTCTTTTAACTAGTTCAGTGTTTTGAATTTGCAAAGTGACAGCCTCAAGCTTAGCTTGTTTTAAAAGAAGCAGTTCATCCCTACACTTGTTTAAATCAAAACTTAGCTTGTTATATTTTGAAAAAAGATTCAGTCTTTGCTCTTCTACAAACTTAAGGTCAACATTAAGATAATTCATATAAGACTGCCAATCAGAGTCATCATCCATAGAAAGTAAAATATTTACCTTCTTCATTGTGATATTGACCCATTCTCCATTCCTGGCATGATTCTTTCCAACAGTTAGCTTGTCCTCTTCTTAGAGGGCCATCAGTGCACTGACATGCACCATTTCATCATCTGATGACGCTGGCTCTTCATCCCAGTCGAAGGTTTCAAAGAACAAGGCCTTTGTTTTTACCCCCGCAGATTGAACACTTTTGTTGTTTCGAGGGACTGGCCTCAAGCAATGCAAGCTTAGCTTTGACTTTCCTATATTAGCTTCAAAATCAACATTTTTGTTTTGATCAGATTTGTTTTGAAAGTTTTGATGAGACTGATAGATTTTTGGTTGAAATTTGCTAAAGCCCGAGGACTGATTTGACCCTGATGGTTTATAAGAGGGTTCAGAAATTGTTTTTGAAAAACAGTCTTTTGCAAAATGACCTCTTTTGTGACACTTAAAGCATTCAGTGTCCTCATTTGCTTTAGAATTTGAAAAACCTTTGTTTCTTTTATAAACCTTCGAGAGTTAGCAAGGAGTGCCCTTTCCTGAAATTCAACGTTCAGGTCATTTACGTACTCCTCACTTGATCTCTCATCAGGCTCATCATCTGAATTTTCTTGGAAATCTTGAACCACATTGTTGCAAAAGAAAGCAGTTGATATAGGTGTTGAAGTGGTGGTCAGGGACTTCTTGACTTCCTGAGACTTCTTTAAGTCAGGGTATCGTCTGTTAATGAGGTTTTCCTCATAGACAAATTTCCCATAAATTTCAGGAAGTTCAAGATTTTGGATATGATTACCATTCCTAAGTCCCTGAGAGAAATTCAACCACTTCTCAGGGAGACTATTTACAAAACCAACATTGATTTCATGTTTGGACAACTTAACACCATCATTAGACAGTTCATTTAAAAGAGTTTTGTACCGGGTGTAAGTTTGAGACAGAGTTTCTGAGTCCTTAGCCCTGAAGGTGTTATACTCAAGTTTCAAGTCCATTATCCTGTTTTCCTTGGTATCAGATGGGCCTTCATGGCTATGAACTAGGTCATCCCAGGTTTGTTTAGTTGTACTACAGCTTATAACTGACTCCATAATATCATCAGGAAGACATGATATGATGATACTTTTGAGTCTTTGGTCCTGGTTGACCACTCTTCTCTCATCCTGAGTCCACTGAGCTTCAGGTTTAGGCAAACCTTAAGCAGTCTTTGGGATAAATGGACCTTCATTTATACACTTGATATAATAAGGTTCCATCCCAATCAAATAGCAAAGCATACGCTTTTTTCATTTGTTGAATTTACCAACTTCAAGTCTAGGGGAAACAGCTGAATAAGCTCAACCCTTTTTATCGACTAGTTGGGGTACATCAATTTCAGCCATAAGGATCCTGATTTAAAAACGTTTTAGAGCGGCTTAAAAAAATTTATAAAAGGTTTTATAATCAGCCTTGCTCTGATACCACTTGTTGTTCCCTATTCACTATCGTTTAAAACAATTAAGTACTTAAAACAAATTAATAGTGAACAATGACTGAAATTAACGTAAGTAAAACACACTGAGTAATTTTCAACATCATATTCTTTATTAGAAATCAATCAAAAAGAATACGTTACCTAAGTACTTGCGGAACAAAGACTTGGGATTGAAATGACTAAGGTTGGTGACTCCTCTCTAAGCTCAGGCTAAGTCTGAGCACAACTACAAGAACCCACTGAGCTATCTCAGGGATTAAGTTGTATTTGGAGGAGTGAAAAGATGGCTTGCGTGTATGTGTGTTTTTACAATTCACAAGCTTAATCTATCACTCCATCTCTTATGCTATTTATACAAGTATGAGTTTTAACTCTTTCCTAAGTGACAAACTAACATCATACACAAGACAAAATACTGATGTATTTTGTCTCTGTTTACAAAGACTATTTTAGGTAAGAGACAAGACTGCTTTCCTAAGGTCAGTGATGACACTAAGCCTGATCTTTTGCCATTCAGAGAAAGTTGACTTTGGTTGATAAGGACTTCGTCTTATCTGATTCAAACTTATCCCGCCTTGTCCCGCTCATTCTTCAGTCTTCATATCCTTCTGTCTTCTACTTCAGTTTTGTCTTCATGTAAGTAGTTGGAGAGGAGTTTTAGGGATTCAGTGAGTTATTGTCATCACTCACCGAATCCACCATCTTCTTCTTGACTCAGTCTTTACCCTTTAAGTTCCGCCTTGCTGAGTGGAGAGACTATCTTGTTGCCTCGTACTGAGTATCCTGAAGATGGCTCACTGAGAGACTATGCGCTCAGTGACATGTTGTTGTTAAAAGGTCTAAACACTTAGGATATTTTCTATTCAAATCCTAGATTTAGGGGTTTGGGTATTTACTGAACCCAACAGTTTGACTATCGAACTCATGCTTCAGTTCATTTGGTTATTATACTCAGTCTTCAGTTCATTTGATGTACTATGCTTTCACTCCATTTCGGTTGGCTGCCAAGCTTATATGTCAGATTTCCACTTTATCCATTTATCGTACTATCTGATTCATTTGTTATCATGCTATTATGTGACTATTTGATTTATCCGTTTGTTGTGCTAGTATGTAATTATTTGACTTATTCGTTTACCATATTATACCTTAGTTTAATTATTTCAGTGGGCTATGATTATCAATTAGTATTCTTATCTGCTATTTGTGACTACCATGATTGTACCTCTGTTTGGTATTTTTCCATTACTTATGATATTGGTTCGGCATAGTAACGAATGTTACCTGACTTGTTGACCTGCAATGCTTACGCTTCTGTTCATGCTACCCTTTAATGATGGAAATTGGTTCAACTTATGTTATCTGCTTAGTTGACTTGTTTAGTTGCCATGCTATATTCTGGTTTAGTTACTTCATTTAAGTATGATGTTCGTTCGATATTCCTACCCATACATGTGACTGACCTGCTTATACTTCTGTTGGTATTTATGCTTGTCATTGATTGTTGATTATCTGACCTGTGTGATTGCCATGCTCGCATTTTATTCAGTTGCTTCCGCCTGCTTATAGAATTCAGCTTAGCTTATATATATCTGATTATCTGATTCGTTCTTTTTCTATATTTATGATTAGCTTATCCGTTGGTTGGTTTGCTTGTTCATTTTTTGGTTACTTCTTTTGATTATGATATTGTTCATCAACTCCTATTTGATTATGTTTCGGTACTTGTATGTTAGGTTATTCATATGTACTTATATATGTTCATTGATGCGCTACTTTGCTTTGGTCTCCTTTGATTTATGTTATTTGTGTTAATACAAATATGCCGTAAAAACGTTTATTTATATTTTACGATCTTTTAATGTTTTGTCAATAACAAACGTAAAATCATTTTAACGAAACAAATAAAATACGTAAATGGTTTGAGCCAATAGTTTTCTAACACACTTACGTTTTCACATAAAACACTAAAACAAGTATAAGTGATTTTATGATTTAATAAAATACATATGTACAACTAGTTTTTACATATTGGGCAAATATATACATAACTAGTATGTATTATAATGGGTAAAAATGACAACCCATGAAGCATATCCATAACCTATGGTATTGACCCATATCCATTTGACTAGATGCTTTGCATCTATTAGATACATTGTATCTAATAAAATACTCATGGACCAACCCATAACCTATGACCCATGACCCATTACCCAAAAACCCATGGGCAAAAGTGAGCGTCCCACAGATCCTAGTTAATACACTGGACGGATCCCTCAAGGGAGGGATCCGTGGGATCCGGGGAACAGTAACTAGTTTTTTTCTATAAATAGTGAGCCATTTCTTCCTTTAGGGTTGCCACTCTCACACATACTTTCCCCAAGTATTGTAACTCTCTAACCACTAATCCTAAGGGATCTTTCTATGTAGTTTGTCTTTTTTTTTTGTGTGATTCTCTAGGTTCCTCTTAAACGCGAGATCACCACTTCTTGAAGTCGAGCAAGCTCAAGTCCATGAGTTGCCATGCTTCGTCACCATCAAGACTACTAAGTTTCTCTTGTTGATACTTCTTTCTTCCTCCATAGAAGTGTTGTGTCGAAGGCATTAGTGAAGGATGCCGAAAGAGTCAAGACAAAAGCATTAGTGAAAGGTGCTTAACGTCCGTGTCAAAAGCATTAGTGAAGAATGCTAAAGGAGTCAAGAAGAAGGCATTAGTGAAAGGTGTCAAGCGTTCGTGTCAAGGGCATTAGTGAAAGATGCCTAGGAGTCAAATCAAGTAGCATTAGTGATCGATGCCAAGGTCGTATAATCGATGAGGTGCATCGTTATACAAATAGTAATAGTTTATTTCCAAGGATGTTGATATCCTTGATGGTGTTTTAATAAGGAGTGGGTCTCTTTTGGGATTAGGTGTTGTGTAGTGTTGGGTAGTAGTTCCTCCATTGTAATGGAACTCGGTACTTACCCTAGTACCGGATAAAGGGTAGGCGACATTGTGGTAGGTGTGGTTCACCTTGGTGAAAGAACCCGGTGGTTAGCCTAGTACCGAAAAAAGAGTAGGCGACGTTGTGAAGGCTTCTCCGCCATAAGGAGTTGGTGTCGTGTAGTGATTACGAACTCTCGAGTAGGTGACTTGGGGAGTGGAGTAGGGCAAGGAATGTGTCCTTGTAGCCGAACCACTATAAATACTCGTGTCGTGGTATGTGCTTCTTACACTTTATCTTTCATTACACTTTTATGTATCTATCTATCAATGTCCAACATACACATCTAAATAGATTGACATAAGTCAATCTAAATATTTTAAAACGTAGTTTTAATAGGTAAAACTATTCAACCCCCCCCCCTTCTAGTTTTCCACAATTGGCATCAGAGCTTCGTTACCAAGTTTCTTAGAGTATGTTGTACTTTAAAAACTTGATATGATCCGTGTATATTTGAAAACTACAAAGAAGGATTTTTTTAAGTCATGTTTAAAAAATAATAATAATAATAATAATAATAATAATAATAATAATAATAATAATAATAATAATAATAATAATAATAATAATAATAATAATAATAGTGTTTATTGTTGGACAATGATATAAAGTTATAATATTTTCCTTGTTAAGAATTCTCCATACTTGGATTTGGGCATACCAAGAAGATCATGAAGAAACTATCTAAATATCTCTTTTCGTAAAAAGAATGTTTAGCATTGTTTTTCCTCACACATGGATCTAGAGATTCTAATAAGATCACAAAGCATTTTCTCTAGATATTTATTTCCTTAAAAAGAATATTTAGCAACGGTATGATCGTTAATAATTTACATTTTTTTTTATTTTATTATTAAAGTCTTAGTTATATGATTAATCTTTATTAGTAGTTACTTTAGTTATTTATATTAAAACCATCATCAAGAATAGTATTCTTCGATTGACTTATATAGACTACACTACTAATCTATAATAATGATATCTCGGTTATTCAATAGCCTCAATCATTATTCATCACAAAATGATTATTAACACTTCATCTATGTCAATAAATATCCATGAGAAATTTCTTATATTATGATAAAATTGGATTTTATCATAATCTTTGAAAAACCTCCCAAGAATTGTGACTAATTCATTAAAAGAGAATCACGTCAAATAGGATTAGTATTAAACCGTCAAAACCCCAAATCACAAGTTATAGAGCTTAAACATCAAACTCTATGCATTTTAGAACTCCCAAACCAAAGTTATCAAGGAATGTTTAAGCTGATTTTTGCTGTCATGCCGGATCCCTGAGCTTGAACTAGTCGGATCCCTATTGAGAGGGATCCGTGGGATCCGTGCAACAGAAGACAGCATAAGTTAGAAATGATCACTGTGGAAGTTCCACAACCACTTTCCCTTCAAAGACTCACGAACAAAAACCCAATTACTGTTCACAGGAGCAATTTGATCATTTCATTCAAGAATAACAATCTCTTGTGTAAGTATAATCTTCACTACATTGTTAATTTAATTCCTTGATTTCTAGGATTACAATTTCTTCATCTTTATAAGTTGGGTTCAAATAGGTTTATCATAATTTGTTACCACATTGTTTTCTAAGATAATTTAATTAAAAGAATTAACATTGTTAATACTAATCAAACTCATTTCTTGAATTCAGTAAAGATGATTTGAGCAAAATTGTGATCAAACCCTTTAGGCTACTATTAACAATTAACACCACATTGTGGTTGTGTTGTTTAGGAACAATCATGCCAAGTAACCGACAACAAGACTATCAAGATACCACCCATTACATCCCAATGTACCATAGAAAGGATGGACGTAGCCCGGAAGAGAGGAAAGCTTTCAAAATGCTCGAAAAGAGACTTTTTCATGAAGGTCGTGTAGTAGAACCATCGTTTCTTGCCAACACCGACATCCAACAAGTTTTTGAGACCATTGGCTTTGATTGTTTATTGGATATAAACGAACAAATTTTCCCGGTGTTCGTACTCGAGTTCTACAAAACAATGAGGATAGTTAGAAATGATGACGGGACCATCTCTATTTTCTTCATCATAAATGAGCATGAGTACACCCTTTTACTTGTGGAGTTTGGAAGAATACTACGGGTTCCATATCAAGGAGTTTGCATGTTTTCCAATGAGTGGTCTTTGGAGGAGATACACGATATGGTTGATCATCATGAAATCTACCACATGAGAATACCGAAAGCAACCACGGTGAGGGATACCATGTTCATGCAAAGGCCATCCACATCGAGGGTCACTAGAAATTCGAAAGTGATCTATAGGGATCCTTTCCAAATGGAGCTCTCCGAGATGTATGCATTGTATAGGAAGTGGGAAGTTGTGGTGAGGGAGAGTGTGTTGTGCTTAGGAGGAAACAAGGATCACCCCAACGCATGCCTAAGTTTGATGATTTATTGTCTTGTGACCGAGACTCGCTTCAATCTTGCATACTACATGATTAAGAGAATGGCGAGCGTCAAAAGCATGGACAAAATGGTGCTTCCATATGCAATGCTCCTATCCCGTCTTGCAAACTTCATCTTTGCCTTAGAACCTTCTCCGTACTCCTATGATCATAGCTTTTGCAACAAAATTATAGTGTCATTGACCGAGGGTAGAACTACAAGGTTTATGGTGGAAGGAAAGATACCTCACCCACCCACGGATTCCTCGGATGAACGGGAGAGGCAAAGAGAAGGTGAAGGTAGTAGCAACCCGCTCGAAAACACCAATCTCGACCCTTTGGATTACATTAATCAATTGTCGGACATTCCTAGCCCATCACAAGAATGGCAACAAACCAAGGGGATCTTCAAGTGCTTCGCCAACTTCTTGAAGAAAAAGAAGTAGAGATGGTGTGATAAACAGTAGAGGAAGGATGAAGACGGGGAGTGATGAGGATTTAAGGTAAGGTTATAGGACCTTAGTTTGTGAAAACAATTTGAAATAATGGGTTGTAACATCTAAACAATACTTATGTAGAGTAGGATGTAGTATGTAGGTATTGCCATAACTTGGCATTGAACAATCTTAACTTAGGAACGTGTAGGATGAGATTTTACGACTTCTTGATATCATTCAAGTAGTCATCGTCACTCATTTTTAGCTACCTTTAGTTCCCCCACACTTGCTATGCGTTATACTTGATGTGTTCTAGCATTTAGTCTTTATAGAAGCAACTAGGAGAAGCATTTGCTAAGAGTGCAAGAATTGCACATTTGCTGAAAGCCTTCTGATCTGTCGTGGGCGGATCCCAGCATTATAACTAGCCGGATCCCTCCTAAGAGGGAACCGTGGGATCCAGGAAGACAGTTATCTGATACAGATTACCATACACCCAAGTTGTCTCCCCAATCACATCATGATGGCTAAACATGATTCTTTAACACTACTTAAGGCTTCCTCAAGCATAGTAGGTCTCACATTCATCCGTAGATAACTTAGGAACAAATCCAAAGTACTTTTGATTTTTTAAATTCACCAATATCCACCATTTTTTCGCTCCAATGCTCACACTTTATTCCTCACATCTCATAACACTTAGTTTGATAATTCTATCAATTTTAGCAAATTGATTTTAGTCACTTTTAACCCTAAAATAGGCTTGAAACTAGTTTTTTAATTTTCTTTATTTTTCAAGATTTTATCAAATTTCTCTTGAGCTACCATCTGATTTCTAGGACTCATTACCACCATTTTTCCATTTCAAATCAAATGGTATCCTTCTCAAGCACTTAGTTATACTATCTAAAATCCACTTTCCTACCCAAAACCATCATTAAGGATCCTCACTCCTTATAGTTGAGCATTTAAGACATCCACCACTCAAGACATCAAAGGAAAGTCAAAACATCAAAATACATAGGCACTAGACCTTACAAAAAGCATAATCATTTCATCACATATATGTCTGACAGACGGATCCCTGGTTTATAACCAGACGGATCCTTGGTGAGAGGGATCTGTGGGATCCGTTTCTACAGAAAGACCTTAATCAGCTTTTTTCTTAAAAATTTAGCCACCTTTGGTAATCCAAACACTTTTAGCCACCATTTAATGTTTCCTAGAGCTGAACACTATCTTAACTAACCTTAGTGCATGCTTAATCCCCTTAGTGGTCATGAATTTAATTTCTTAATTCAAATTCACCCTTTATAAACCAAACACTCTTGAGGTTAAGTCACCACTCTTATCTAGTACCCAAAAAATCAGCAATTAGAAGCTCATATTGCATCCTCGCCATCACCATGACTAAAGCACTTAGCAACAACTCTTCAACCAAAGGTTCATCCAAAAGGAATGCTTATATGATTCATGAGATTTCATCCACCGAATCATCTCACATAAGAGATAACAATGCTAGAATCCCACCTCAACAAACCCATTCAACAATTGCTAAGAAAACCGCAAGAATTAGCATTAAACCTTTTGGGCTAGAAAAGGGTTCATCTAGCTCTAAACCAAACATAGCTAGCTCTAGCAAGCCGTCTAAGCCTTCATTCATAGAGCATGGACTACACTCTTTCACCGAGCCTATCTCTCACCCAAATCTCTATTCATTAGAGCATTCACCACCAAGAACCTCCCAATCACCAACTTTCTCGTTAAATAGGGAACCACCTACAACACCATCAAGTCCATCATTGGAAACAAGGAACCACCAAGGACTTGATCATATGGAGGAATTTCCATTACCACCACCCTCATTTTTAGTAGAACCTCATCCTACATCTCTCAATAAAACCCCACCATCATTCGTAGAGCCTCCTCAAAACATCCAATTTCCTCCGGTTCCAAATCAAGACAATAATTGCTCAAATTGTCTAATCACCCAAGGACTTGTTCAAGAAGTACGAAATGAGTTACATTTCATGTTTAATCATCTTCTTGAAAGATTGGACCAAATCAACAAGTCTACTCATCCTTATACTCAAGCACATTGTTGCTTTTTAAGTTTTAGTAACTTACTAGTATTAGTAGATTATGTATTACGTGGCTAAGTCATTCTCTTATTTTTAGAGATTTTTTGATTATCTCTTATATTTTATTGAATGATAGTTTATATGTCATATTGGTTTGAGAATATATGTGTTGCTTGAATATACATCTCACTTTGATGTTTCCATTATTTGTTATATCATCATTGCTGTAATCTATCATCAGATAGACGGATCCATCGAAATTGCCTAATTTTCTACTAACTTAAGTCTTATTTGCAGGAAATTATGCACTATATACTTGTTTTCTAACCTTTATTTTGTAGATTTTCAAAATACACATGAAGACTTTGACACCCTAAGCTAGGGGGATCTTTGTGTCAAACCATACATTGCAAAACCATTTGCAATACAATCCTCATATGGATTACATTTCCTTACGTCCCCTTGCAAAGTTGCAATCATTAAGGGGGAGCGTTATCGTCACTACAACGAAACCATTTGCAACCATAGTTGCAATACATTAGCTTAGTAGTGTTTATTTACTTGACGCCCTCACAAAGGGATGGACTCGTCAAGGGGGAGTCAAGACGAGAACTCTTCCCGTCACTTGCTCTCTACATTTTTTTTACATGTTTTTCTTAAAACATTGTGTCACTTTATTTTCGACGCTCTTTTTGTTTCGACAAAAAGGGGGAGAAAAGAGTAAAAACTCCAATTTGAACTTTTACGAATTTTATTTTTTTCCTTAAAATAATTTTATGTTCTGTCATCAAAAAAAAGGGAGATTGTTAATACAAATAAGCCGTAAAAACGTTTATTTATATTTTACGATCTTCTAATGCTTTGTCGATAACAAACATAAAATCATTTTAACGAAACAAATAAAATACGTAAATGGTTTGAGCCAATAGTTTTCTAACACACTTACGTTTTCACATAAAACACTAAAACAAGTATAAGTGATTTTATGATTTAATAAAATACATATGTACAACTAGTGTTTACATATTGGGCAAATATATACATAACTAGTATGTATTATAATGGGTAAAAATCACAACCCATGGAGCATATCCATAACTCATTGTATTGACCCATATCCATTTGACTAGATGCTTTGCATCTATTAGATACATTGTATCTAATAAAATACTCATGGACCAACCCATGACCCATGACCCATTACCAAAAAATCCATGGGCAAAAGGGAGCGTCCCACGGATCCCAGTTAATACACTGGACGGATCCCTCAAGGGAGGGATCCAGTGGAACAGTATCTAGTTTTCTTCTATAAATAGTGAGCCATTTCTTCCTTTTGGGTTGCCACTCTCACACATACTTTCCCCAAGTATTGTAACTCTCTAACCGCTGATCCTAAGGGATCTTTCTATGTAGTTTATATTTTGTTTTGTGTGATTCTCTAGGTTCCTCTTAAAGGCGAGATCACCACTTCTTGAAGTCGAGCAAGCTCAAGTCCATGAGTTGCCATGCTTCGTCATCATCAAGACTATTGAGGTTCTCTTGTTGATACTTTTTTCTTCCTCCATAGAAGTGTTGTGTCGAAGGCATTAGTGAAGGATGCCGAAAGAGTCAAGACGAAAGCATTAATGAAAGGTGCTTAACGTCCGTGTCAAAAGCATTAGTGAAGAATGCTAAAGGAGTCAAGAAGAAGGCATTAGTGAAAGGTGTCAAGCGTTCGTGTCAAGGGCATTAGTGAAAGATGCCTAGGAGTCAAATCAAGTAGCATTAGTGATGGATGCCAAAGTCATATAATAGATGAGGTGCATCGTTATACAAATAGTGATAGTTTGTTTCCAAGGATGTTGATATCCTTGATGGTGTTGTAATAAGAAGTGGGTCTCCTTTGGGATTAGGTGTTTTGTAGTGTTTGGTAGTAGTTCCTCTATTGTAATAGAACTCGGTACTTAGCCTAGTACCGGATAAAGGGTAGGCGACGTTGTGGTAGGTGTGGTTCACCTTGGTGAAAGAACCCGGTGGTTAGCCTAGTACCGAAAAAAGAGTAGGCGACTTTGTGAAGGCTTATCCACCATAAGGAGTTGGTGTCGTGTAGTGATTACGAACTCTCGAGTAGGTGAGTCGGGGAGTGAAGTAGGGCAAGGAAGGTGTCTTTGTTGCCGAACCACTATAAATACTCGTGTCGTGGTTATGTGCTTCTTACTCTTAATCTTTCATTACACTTTTATGTATCTATCTATCAATGTCTAACATACACATCTAAATAGATTGACATAAGTCAATCTAAATATTTTAAAACATAGTTTTAATTGGTAAAACTATTCAACCCCCTTCTAGTTTTCCACAATTTGGTTATTTGTTAATATTGTGTTCTGCAGGTTCCTCATTAACTCATTGTGCTCATTTTGTTACGACTTTGTTATCAGTCTCCTTGATTGTTTTTTTGTATCTATATTATGTTTGGCTTTCATTTTGTTATATCTGTTCACTGGGCTTTTTAAGCTCAGTCGCATTTTATATCCATGCGGCAGGTACCAAGTAGGATGTTGGGCTTTGTTGGGCTGAGAGTAAGAGCATTTGAGTGATCCGGCCCTAGTTTCCCTTATCATTTTGGACTTATTTTGAAGAGCAATTGTTTTGATATTTTATTTCATTTCATTTTTGACATATTGGATTTTGTACTTTCCTTGAAAGTCATTCATTTATATGACTTGGTATTTTATTTCATAAGACTTCCGCTTGCAAAATTTTATTAGTATGTTCTGATATGACTCCATAATGTGACATTCGGACTCTTGTCGGGTTGGGGTGTTACAATTATGGTATCAGAGCTAAGGTTTCGTCTTGTTGACTTAGGATTGACCTGTGAGGACTTGGGTAGACATTAGGCTTCCGTCTGTTTTCATCTTTTCCGATTCTTTTGATTTTCATTCAGATTTGACTTCGATATTCTTTTGTCTTCGCTAATTTGACCTTCTTCTTTTTACATTTGATTTTGTTTGTTTTATCTTCACGCAGTCATTTGTCGATCGTTTAGATAGAGACTACTCGTAGAGTCGAAGATGATGGTGCCGACCCTGCATTGCTGCAACAGTTTCTGAACTGGAGAGGTTCGTGAAGCAGAAGCTGCTCCCGATTGTAATGTTGCTGGACATATCAAGATGCTGTTGGAGGGAGCTGGACGGATCAACCAGAGGCGCAAAGACGGAGACAAGATTCAACTGGTGGACACTTGGAAGACGTATGAGCAGAGGAACTATGATCGGCGTACTTTAGACGAGCGGAGAAACTAATACCAGGAATTTGGGCATATTGTGGTCAACAGTCCCATCGTTGAGATGTTAAGAAGATTCATCTGCTTCATATGATTGAGCGAGACTTGTGTTACTCTTACTTGTTTGTCACGCGTTTTGAGGCGGTTTGATATTTCGGTATGTGATTTTGATCGGTATTACTTTTCTTTGATTTGTTCAGAACTCGGTTTGAATTGTGAAGTTTTATGATTTAGCATTTTTGGTAATATTTCAGCTTTGTGTCATATCTCATATCTCTATGAGAGATTTCGATTATCATCTATTTTGTTTATGTGATTCGTACCAGCGAGATTAGATTTGTGATATTTGGCACTATTTGTGAACCTAAGGTTATTTTTGGGTCGTCAGTTATGAGTCATGAGGAACCTTCTCGAGCAAGTCAGCGGCCTTCTTTCCTTTGTGGAATGGTAAGTTGGTTTGATGTATTATGTGCTGCCTGTATGTGAATTTGGTTTGATTTGGTATGTTACTTGCTACCTATATGTGTATCTGTTTTGACGTGATGTTGATTATGTGGTTTGTCATGACCCGAGATAGAATATGATGATAATAAGGACTTGTTATGTGATGCAAGTATTATGACGCCTGATCAACGTGATAATACCGAGATCATATAATTTGAACTTATTGGAATCATACGACGTCCTGGTAAATGCCTGAGGTTGGTACGTTTGATGGACAAGGACTCATATCCGTTATTTGTCAGTTTTCATATTCGTTTGAAATTGTGTACCTCCTTGCGAGATTCTCACCGACATCTGTTACGTGTAAGTTTTGTACTCTTTGGGGTCGAAATTGTTACGATTATGTGAACCTATGGATTTCTACGTCTGCCTTAAACTAGTACGTCTCCGTTTACTTCTGTGACTACAATTTCGCGGACGAAATTTTCTTTTAGAAGGGAAGAGTTGTAAAACCCACATTTTTGAACATGTTAAAATACCCAAAATACCCTTTAATCTCGAACCTATAAAAGACGTTTAAAGATTAAACGTATTACTTTACGACTATGACTTAAATATTAAAATTGTTAACTCCCGAACAAGTAAAAATAACACGAAAATAAAATTTACGATAAAATAATTTATACATGTTTATTTTTGGTGTCACGCGTTTTTCTTCTTTTATTGTCCCTAGCCGAAAAGTCTTGAGATGCACAAATGTATCGAGTCGAGAATCGAGACCAAGTTCGTGATTGGCTCAAATATGGCAAGACCCTAATCTAATTCCTTGATTTGAGGCATATTTCTTTTTTTTTGTACACCCCATGCTCGGCAATAATAATAAACCGAATATCATTTTTTTGTCACAAATTCATAATCACAAAAAAAAGGTTCAAAAACCCTAGTGCAAAGAAAAAACACGGCAGCCATTTTTGTTGCTCCATCTTCTGTCGATCAAGGAAGGTATCAAGGAGGCTCGTACGTGACCTTTGGTGGGCTTGTGATTGTGGGTAAGTGCTAGAAAACGTTCGTGGGATTTGTCCTTGGTTCGAAGGTTTGTAAGGCAGTTTCGGAGATGGCTGAATTCGACCCATTCTCATCTTTTGTTCGGGTTTCTTTTCTTGTAATCACGCTACAAGGGTAATCCTTTCGATCTCGTTAATTATTCCTTTAATTGTTTTTCATTTGAATGTATTCTTAACCATCTTGAAATCTACTAGCATGATAAAATCGAATATATATATGTCACATGAAATTCGTTTGGGGTCTTATTGGTATGTATTGAAAATAAAAACATGGCGGCATAAATCTTTTTCAACCCATAATTGGATTTCGGGATTAAAGTTTCGATTAGGGGCTGTTTGGTATTGGAAAAATTAAGGTTTGGGGCTGTTTTGAATCGGCTTGGGTGAGTAAGGGTGTGTTTGGTTCGGTTTTGTTGGATCGATGTACTCTAACCAAACTAACTTATATAGCTTGTTAAGGGTTTAATAACCTTGGATAAATCCTAAGTTATTAACAATGAAACACTGAGCAAACTCTATTAAGTATGCGGAATTTACTTAACAAAGCTAAGAAGAATTAACTTTAACTTTCAACAATTTTATTAATAACTCTGAATCTGCTTGTTATACAGATTCTTAAACAACTCTAAAACTCTAATATCGAACTTCTCTAAAACTCTAATAATGCACGTACTTTAGGATTCTAAAACATATAAAAACACGTATCTCTAATGCCAATCTAGGGGTCCTTTTATAGGCTTAAGGATAACCCTAATCGGTTTACAATTCTAATCCTTGTACGACAAGTAATCTTAAACAAAGAATATTCTAGAATAACAAAGCTTTCCATAAACGAATATAGTAGTTCTTTAGCTTTGCAGTACTTTGACTTTGACAGCAGTACTTTTACTTTTTCCTTAGCAATACTTTGACTTCAATCAGTACTTTGTCAATCTTCAGTACTTTGTCATTCTTCAGCACTTTCATATCCCAACAATCCTCCCCTAACTTGAATTCTACTTGCTTGACTTCAAGTTCCTTTGTAAACTTATCTTTAACATCTCCATCTTCAAGGAAAGATTGTGTCTTTGTCTTTGGATTGTATCTTTGTATTCTCTGTGCTTATATCATCATTATCAAAGTATTCTTTAGAAATTATTCTTTACAGCATCCTTAATCAGTAATCTCTTTTCAGCAACATTCAGCAAGCTCCATCTTTCCAGCAACTCAACAACATATGACAATGTGTACATTAATTCAGTTTAAGTTTCAGTCTATTCTCATCACTTCCAGGTGTGTAAACTCCTGTGAGAGGTGAATCATTGAAAATTTAATGGATTTTGATGTCTCTTTACCAAAGCCATTAACTCTGGAGTAGCCAAATGTTTTGGTGTGTAAGACCATGGTACATTGATAACCATATGATTTTTAGCAAATCATCAGCTATCAACAGATTTGATTTGTCTTTACCAAAAGTTGTACCCTTTTGGACTAGTTAGTTCTTTCATCCATGATGAACTAATTACCATATAATGGTTTTTCCACAGCCTTTACCACAAGCCATTTTCTTGTGGGCTAGCCAACTCTTCACATTTACTGATATGGTGAGTTGATTACCATACAACTTATTAGCAAGTTGTCAACTATAAAACGGATTTGAGATATCTTTACCAGAGCCGTTTGCTCATGGATTAGCCAATCCTTTTGTAACCATGGTGGATTGATAACCTATTGTTGTTACCATCTCAAAAACCATTTATTTCTTTTAACCTTTGTTTCAAAATATTTATCACTTAACAAAAGTTTTCTTTTCAAAATCATTAACTGGTTTAAAGCTGCAAGCAGTACTTTGATGAAAGTACTGTTTGATCAGCAGTACTTTGAATAAAGTACTGATATTTCAAAAATAATTTATTCAATAAAGATTCATACCAGTTATTCATCATCATCAGCCATAGTTTTCCATCTGATAAACAATTTGATGACCATAAGAGCAGTTTCATTATCTTCTTCAACTTCCATTCCATGCTCTAGCATTCTCCTCATAAGATCTGATGTAAGCGGATATCTTTTGTCTACTAACATGTGAATCATAGTTCCATCTTCTAACTCTAGAATATGTACTCCAGATTCTTCAAAGAATCTCCAGCTAATAATCTCCCAATCTTCTTGATTTTTCCAAATCTCATCAGTGCTTGTTTCTTCAGTTTCCCAAACAGTTGTGAGATCTCCAAGCAAGATTAAACCAACACCTTCTTATGGAATGTGTTCAAAGTATTCTTGCACTAAATGATATAGATGAAATAAATCCTCTCTATCTATTATGTACAATAGATCCCATAGCATATTAAACACTCTGAAGCTTTCATCTTCTCTATGAAACATCAGATAATTTCCATCCTTAGATTCTGCAACTTCAAAAGTAGTTATTGGTGATTTTTTCTTCTTCTTTTCTGCATCTTCTTTAGAATACTCAAATTCTACAATTCTTAAGTAATTCCTTAGTTCATCATTAGTATCAGATCTTAACTCAACCTTCTTTGATGGCTGTTTATCTTCAACTTCAGTTGTTCTTTTTCTTTTTAAGCTTTCTTTTCTATCATCTTCTTTTTGAGCATCGTCATCTTTAAAATCTTTGATACTATCAACATTCTTCTGATAAGCTTCTCTAACAGCTTCATATAACTGTTTCATCTCAACATAATTCAACTTCTGCAATCCAATATATCCTTGACCTTTTAAATAAGCCATCATTGCATTCCTTTATTTAGCACGATTTGGTCTTCTTGGTAGAGCAGAAACAGGAATAGGTGACTTTAATGGTACAGCAGCTTCAGCATTCAATTCTTCTTGCAATTTCTTAGCTGCTTCTTTATCCTTAGCTTCTTCAATATCAGCTTCAGCATTCAATTCAGCTTGTAATTTTCTAGCTGCTTCCTCATTCATAGCAACTTGAGCAGCCCTTATTTGTGCTAAAGTGAGTTTCTTTTTCTTCTTTGTTTCAATCATTTTACCTTTCCCTTTATCTTTTGGATCTAACACAGGTTGAGATTGAGAAACTTGAGGTTGTTCTTCAGCAACTCCTGGAATACTCACACCTCTTGGTCTTGATAAATTTTGAAATACCTCAGCTGCAATTTCATCACTTGCAGTATGTTCAACCATAGGTGTATCAGCTTCTTCTTCTTGTGGAATTGTTGAAGGACCAACTTCTTCATTAAAATCTAACACCCTTGGTGTAATTAGTTCTTGTCAAGATGTTCCTTGAAGACCAGTACTTTGATCAGCAGCACCTTGATCATTAGTACTTTGAACTCTAGTGCTTTCTTCCTCAGTACTTTCAATATGGACTTGCACTTCAGTACCTTGAGGTTGAACATCAGTACCTTGAGGTTGAACATCAGTACCTTGAGGTTCAGCTTCTTTATCTGTATATGTTGTAGCATCTTCATTCAAATTCTTATCTTCCAATATCCTCCCCAATTGGAATGAAGATTGCTTTTGAACCTTTTTGCCTGAAGAAGTCTTCTTAAAATGCCTTCGCTTCTTCTTTTCAGCTTTGACCCATAACCTGACTTCTTGAATTTTCTAAACTTGATCTTCAACTGTGCTATCTGGGCAGCTTGAGCCTCAGTGGTTTTCTTTAATCTGACTAACTCTCTTGTCAGAACATAATTATCCAACACTAAGCCTTCAAGAGGTATAGTAGTTGTATCTCCTCCAGAGGATGATGAGAGAATAGGAACTTCTTGTTCTGGTGATGCAATAAGAGGAGTAGAATGGGGGGATAAGGTGGGAGAAACTGCAGTACCTTCATGATCATCAGTACCTTGTGAAGCAGTACCTTGTGATGCAGTTTCTTGAGATGCAGCACTTTGAGAAGCAGTACCTTGTGGTGAAGCAGTACCTTCTATGTCATCACTCTCTGCAGCCTCATCGCGTATTGCTTGAACAACCTCCATCATTGAAGTGGTTAATGGAGTGTTCCTACCAGAAAACAGATCACTTTTCCTAGCCATAAATGTGAAAATATTGGCTGGTTGTACCACAACAGGTAAAAGACTTGACGGCTTTGGTACATCAGCAAGCTGTTTATTCAAGAACACTTGAATAAATCTTGGATACATCAACCATCTTGATCCATGAGAGATGTGTGAGAGCATTCCATCTAAGATTAACCTTGAAAAGTTGCACATACGGTTTGTAGCCAATCCTACCAGTGCAGATGCAATGTGTGAACCAAATTGCTCCCAAGAAGTACTTTTAGAACTGATACAATGAAGAAGAACATGTACCAAATACTTCCAATGTGGACTGAACAAGGGCTTCTTGAATGTTGTTGTGTCACCAAAGACCCTTCATATCCAATATCTCTCAGTGTATCCCAAAGAAGCTGTTTATCAAACCTAATAGCTCCTTCTGCATCATCAAACAATAAATCTTCACGAATTGATGCTTCAGTAATCTTGATAAGTCTTCCAGCAACTTTAGCTTGAATATAAGATTCATCATTCTCCATATGTGTCCTTGCAGTTGCCCAAAACTGCTGTATCCAGGGCTCAATTATATCAGGTTCTACCAAAAGCGCATAACTGATTGGGGAACCAGTTAAGAAATCAATGATGTCATGGAAGATGACATTGGCCTCTGTTTTATCTAAATTCGCCACCATGTTGTGTTTCGAAACTGTATAACGATTTGCAATTGTTTATTTGTTTACAAAGAAAGTGATTTGGTGAATAGTAAATATGAGAGAAAGATATGGAAAAGATTGAGAAGAATAAAGATGAGAGGGAAAATCGGAAGGTGGTTATTTATAGGTGAGATTTGAAAAATCACAACCCATAATAACAAAGTTACCGTTAGTGTATTTTACCCCTCAATATTACCGTTGGAACAGTACTTTAATAAGACAAACAGTTCTTTCCATGTGTGCAGTACTTTCCAAAGCAGTACTTTCAAAGCAGTACTTTCATAAAACCAAAAAGCAGTACTTTTCCATTCTCCTCTTTACAATAGCAAATACTTCAAATAAACATGAGATTGCCTCCCCTCAAGCAATGCATAGGACTGTAACTAACCAACCAGTCCTCCCCTTAAATGTAGCTTAATAATTTATCATACCAATGCTCACCACCAAGTGATTGAATCTTGAAACATCAAATCCTTTGGTGAGTAGATCAGCTACATTATCATCCGTGTGAACCTTGACAACATTAATGAGCCTGTGCTCATAACAATCTCTGATGAAGTGATGCCTAATCTGAATGTGCTTGGTCTTGGAATGATAAACTGGATTCTTCACAATGTAAATTGTACTCTCATTATCAATGTTGATAGGAGTATTCTTGAAGTTGAAACCATAGTCCAAGAGTTGATTCTGCATCCACAAAACTTGTCCACAATAGCTTGCAGCAGCCACATATTCAGCTTCAGTGGATGATGTTGCTGCAATTGTCTGTTTCTTACATTGCCATGAGACTAATCTTCTTCCAAGATATTGGCATCCTCTAGTGGTTGATCTTCTATCATAATTATCACCTGCATAATCACTATCTGAAAAAGCTTCCAAGTGAAAAGGTGAATCCTTTGGATACCACAACCCCAACTTAGGTTGTTGTTTCAGGTAACTAAAAATTCATTTTACTGCATTCAAATGGGAGACCTTAGGTGAGACTTGATATCTTGCACATAAACAAACAGCAAACATGACATCAGGCCTAGATGCAGTGAGGTACATAAGACAGCCAATCATTGATCTGTACAACTTGACTTCAACTGGTTGACCATCTTCATCCTTGCCCAATGAGTTGATAGACTTGATAGGTGTAGTGACTGGCTTCATACCATCAAAATTGAACTTCTTAAGTATGTCAGATACATACTTGTCTTGACTTATGAAAATTCCTTCCTTTGACTGCTTAACTTGAAGTCCCAAAAAGAAAGTTAACTCACCCATCGAACTCATTTGAAATTCATTCTGCATCAGCTTCTCAAACTCCTTGACCATAGATTGTTTTGTAGCTCCAAATATGATATCATCTACATACACTTGAACCAACATGATATCCTTCTTATCTCTCTTGATGAACAAAGTCTTGTCAATTGCTCCTCTTCTGTAACCATGTTGCAATAGGAAAGTAGAGAGCCTTTCATACCAAGCTCTAGGTGCTTGATGTAAGCCATAAAGAGCCTTAACTACTTTGTAGGCTTT
This sequence comes from Chrysanthemum makinoi, assembly GCA_910596185.1. NCBI lineage: Eukaryota > Viridiplantae > Streptophyta > Magnoliopsida > Asterales > Asteraceae > Chrysanthemum > Chrysanthemum makinoi. Next base: position 304,039,105 of record OU343224.1, read on the forward strand.
GTTTGGATGTGTAGGATCTTCAAAACCAGGAGATTGTTTAACATACACCTCCTCTGTAATCTTGCCATATAAAAAGGCACTCTTGACATCCATTTGATAAACCTAAAATCCCATATATGATGCAAAAGCAAGGAAGATTCGAATGGCTTCAATCCTTGCTACAGGAGCAAATACTTCATCATAATCTACTCCTTCTTCTTGTCTGTAGCCTTGTGCTACTAACCTTGCCTTGTTCTTGATAACATTCCCTCTTTCATCTCTCTTAACTCTGAAAACCCATCTTGTACCAATTACTTTCTTGCCATCTGGTAGATCACATAGTACCCAAACTTCTTGAAGCTTGAATTGAAGAAGTTCTTCTTGCATAGCTTCAACCCAACTCTCTTTAGTTAATGCTTGAGCAATATTCTTGGGTTCTTCTTGAGAGATAAAACAAGTAAGCAGGCATGTTTGATGGTCCTCATGATTCAGCCTGTTCTGTTTATAGACAAAGCTAAGTAAAGCATTATGAGGTTTAGAAAAACTCTTAGCTTTGTGTCTTGTAAGCACTCCAGAGTTAGAAGGTCCAATGATTTGATCAGTAGGATGATTCTTATGAATTCTTAAGATAGGAGTCTGTGGAACTTCATAATTATAACCCAAATTAGTGAAATCAGCATCTTCATTGGAATCTGAGAAAATACATTCATCTTCAAACTCATCATCAGTATCTTCTAATCCAGGCATGGTAGGATCATCCAAATCATCCAAAGTGCTGTCAACAGGTGCAGCAGTACTTTGGTCGAAAGTACTGTGATGGAACTCTGCAGTCTTGTTCTTTTTCTTTGCCTCTTCATAAGCTCTTCTTTGATCATCATCATAAGAATGTGCTATAACATCTTGAAAAAGCATCTGATTAAGTTCATCTTGAATAGCTTCATCCTCAGTAGACAATGAGGATTTTGGCTCATCAGTACTTTTCTCCTTCTCAACAGTTTTAGGTTCTTCATCATGAACAGCATCAGGTCTAATATGGACTCCATGAACAACATACTATAAATCTTCTCCATTGTGCATAGGTTGATTTTCTTTTCTAACAAGTACATAGTTCATAGAAGGAGTCAAAACTTCAAGATCAAACATCCAATCAGGACCTTTACCCTTCTGATTTTCTTGATCTTCTAAAAATTCAACATGAAGACAATCTTGAACCTTCTTAGTGACTCTGTTGTACACTCTAAATCCTTTGCTGTTGGTGCAATATCCCAATAAATATCCTTCTTCTGACTTTCCATCAAATTTGCCCAAATTATCAATTGTGTTGAGAATAGTTAGAGGGCATCCAAAAGGCTTCATAAATCGAATGTTGGGTTTGTTGCCCATCAGCAACTCATAAGGTGTCTTCATCTGAGGTTTGGTGACTGATACTCTATTAAGCACATAGCAAGCAGTACTTACAGCTTCAGCCTAGAACTGAATATGTAATTGTAAATCTGCAAGCATTGTTCTGGCTGCTTCAATCAAAGTTCTATTCTTTCTCTCTGCAACACCATTCTGCTGTGGTGTTCTTGCAATGTTGAACTCCCTCTTGATCCCTTTGTTGGCACAAAATTCATCCATAAGCTTGTTCTTGAATTCAGTCCCATTATCACATCTAATACCTCTAACTTTGAGTCTCAATTAGTTTTCAAGTGCTATTATAAGATCATGAATAGCATCAAAAGTATCATCTTTAAATCCCAAGAAAAAAACCCAACTGAATCTACTACAATCATCTGTCACAACCAAGCAGTGCTTTTTCTTGTTTAGACTTGTAACAGAAATAGGACCAAATAGATCCATGTGTAGCAGCTCCAAAGGTTCTCTAACAGTTCTTTCCTCAAGCTTCTTGCATGAAGCTTTGTGTTGTTTACCCTTCTTGCACGCCAAACAGGAGTGATCTTTCTTGTAGGTATTGGTGGGTAAACATCTAACTAAATTTCCTTTGACCAATTTGTTGATATTCTTGAAATTTACATGGCCCAATCTTCTATGCCACTGATGTGCTTCTTCAAGAGATGCCTTTGCTACTAAACATGTAGCTCTTTCAGAAGAGTGAAGACTCTTCATATCCAAACTATACACATCATTGGTTCTTGGTACTTTCAGTATCACCAAGTTATCATCAGCAAGCTTGAATTCAGGTGAAAGAATGAGACATTCTGTGTCAGTGAATAACACAGGGTGCTTTTTATCACAGATTTGAGAGACTGACAAAAGGTTGAACTTAAGCTCCTTCACATATCTAACATTCTCAAAATCTATTCTTCCTGCCTTGATGGTTCCTTTGCCAGTTATTCTTCCTCCACTAGCATCATTCCCAAATGCAACTCTTCCTCCACAATAAGATCTAAAATCTGACAGAATCTCCTTGTCTCTTGTCATGCTTCCAGAGCAACCACTATCCACAATTAGATGATCTTTAAGCTCCTCTTCTGGGTTGCCCTGCACAAAGATAAAAGAGTTAGTATCTTTTAGGAACCCAAGCCATTACTGACTTGTGTTCCCCTTGTGGAGTAACATACTCAAATTCCTTGAGTATGTAATCTTCACAGTTTTGTTGACAGAATCAAGCATTATCTTTTGTTTTAAAACTTGTGGTGGATGTTCAACAAAACTTTCTTTTTCAACAAAAATCTCTTTTTCTTTTTCAACAAAATCATCTTTATTAAAAACCTCTGTTTCACTCTCACTTGCTGAAAGTACTGTTTGTTCCCCATCAATCCTTTCCTTCTTAATCCATTTGGTTTTAACTTCTGGTGTAGAGTCCCTTGATCTAGCTACTTTCTTTGAGTTATAATGCCTTCTAGATTGATAATAATTAGATCTCCTAGGGTTTCCATTCCAAAAAGTGTTTACAGTACCTTGATTGTTTGAAAATTTAGCAGTACTTTGAGAAGGTACTGCTTGAGTTCTTTGAAAAGTATTTGAAGGTACTGGAGATTTTGAAAAAGGTCTTCTCTGGTGAGGGTACCTATAGTCTTGTGAAAAGTTGCTATGTTTAACCCTATGTGAATGGTTCCAAACTGGTTTATTCTCTCTAGGCTTATGGTTTGCAGTTCTGTTCTTTGGGAACTTACTTAGGTATTCTGAGTGAAAGTCACAGTGTTTAATCAGATGATCAGGACTGTAACAAACAAAACACAATTTTTGACCCAAACTCCCAAAATTGCTTCCTCTATGTCTATGATCAAAACTATTCTGTCTTCTAGGTGAATGATTAAAACTGTTTTGACCAAAATTATCTCAAAAAGGTTTAGCAGTATTTTGAAAAGGTTTTCTTAAAGGTACTGCTGAAGGTGTAGCAGTACTTTGAGTTGAAAGTACTGCTTGGCTTTTAACATCATCTACCTTAGGTGTCTTAGGTGTTTCTTTTGAGGTTTCAGACCTAGATTGACCACTAAGCTTTTTCCTAAACTCTAGGTTGTCTACTCCAAAACGAGAAACATTTGGTCTAAGAGGTTGAAAACTACCAGTGGGATGAGGGACAGCATGATAACCTTTGTCTTTCTTATATTCAGGAGGTGTGTCACTAATTAAGTCCTCATTACTAGATGTGTCTACATAATTAATGAGTTCATCATCACTAGTTATATCCTCAAAATCACATTCATCCTGATCACTAGATGGGTTTTCTATGCTATTAAAGTCCATACCAAAACCTAGGCCAGTTTTAATGTAAGCTCTTCTCTGTTTTTCAACATAAGTGACATGAGAAAGACCTGATTGTCCCCAAGCAGCAAACTTTTCTAGAAATTCATCTCTCTCCTTAGTTAGTTTCTCAATTTCAGAGATCTTACAATTTAACTTCCATTCACTTAATTTTAACTGATAATCCTGTTGTTCATACTTTTCTGCCCAAGCCATTTCATTATTTTCATGTGTTATGATTTTGGCTTCCATAGACTCTAAAGTAATTTGATAACCAGCTACCTCAGACCTAGCCCTTTGATAATTATCTCTTTCAGTAACATAATCATTTAGCACTTTTTGATAAAAGTTATGACACTTAGAGCATACCTCAGAAATAGAGGGTGAACTTGGTGAAGTAGCTACCATAGCAAGCAAAACAGGTTCATTTTCACACTTCATGCTCTAGTCAAAGCTTCCATAACCATCTCTAGACTCCATAGCAGCATGTCTAGGTTCCTTATCAAAAGTTGTGCTCTAGTCAAACTCTTTCACTGATTCCTCCACAGCTACCATACAATAGGTTACTGGTTCATCATCAAACTCAGCACTCCAGTCAACCTCTGATAGATTCTCTTGAACAACCAAAGCTTTTGTTTCTGTAATAGGAATTTCTTTTAGCTCAAGCTTTGGTTTCTCAGTCATCTTGTTTGCTTGATATTTAGCAAACCTGCATTCCCTTGCAAAATGTCCAGTCTTTTGACAGTTGAAGCATTCAATCTTGGATTTGTCAAAAGTGATTCCCTGTTTTGGTTTGAAGTCAATGCCTCTTCCTGTCTTCTTCATAAACTTCTTGATCCTTGCAGTGATCATAGCAACTTGCCACCTGATATCAATTTCTTCAAGAGCATCCTCTTCAATCTGTGAGAGATCTTCTTCATAAGTAACAGGTAAGGTAGCTTGTTGTGCAAAGAAAGAGCATACGACTTCATCTGAGTGGATGGTATTTGTTGGTGTGGGTTGCTGAGCAAACGTGGGGGTAGTGTAGGCAACAGTACTTTGAGTAGGAGAAGCAGTACTTTTAGTTGAAGTACTGCCTCTCTTTTTAGTTGACACAAAAGCAATATTGTGAGACTTTAAACTAGTTTGACCATTCATCTCATGCTCATAAACCTTCAAGTGATTATAGAGATCATCAAAGTCCATAACATCCAAACCAGATTGTCCTCTGATCATAGTAGTAATCACATGCCATGTCGATGGCAAACTCCTTAAGAAATTTAGATTAGCATCTTCAACTGAGACCTCTGCTTTGTACAGCTCCAGCATGCTGAGAAGATTTTGAAATCTATCATAGGCAGCATCAAGACTTTCTCTTTCACCAACAGTGAAGGTTTCAAACTGTTGCTTCAACAGATTTCTGTGCATCTTCTTGGAAGCATCATTGCCTCCAAACCTTGTCTTGAGAGCAGCCCAGAGTTGCTTTGCATCTTTAGCATCATGGAACTTGAGTAGATGACCATCTGGAATAGCAGACAACAGTATGGGTAAAAGGTCAAAACGACCCGGTAAATGTATTACTCCAAAAAACATTTAAGTACAAAGGATATGGGTGAAGTCCCATATCTCATCCCGTTACATAGGCGATAAAGCATACATAACAAGGTAGACAACTAAGCTGCTAAAAATAACAAAAAACTAGAACTTATGACAAGCCATAAGAACTTAACCAAGAAACAAAGCAACCTAGCTAACCAGCAGCTACCGTGAAAAAACCAAAAAACATGTAATTAGGTTAGCCGATTCTTTATTTACATGTGTAACATGTTCTTCATCTTCATCTTCATCGTTCACCAAGGCAGCATACGAATTAGATGTAGTAATATTACCATCCTGAGAGGTAGAGCGAGTAGACTTCAACATAGACGGCGGTGTGGGTGCATTACCCATAGTATTTGCTCCCTTAGCAGGTTCACTAGGTGCCGCCTTCGGCGCATATCTGACATTCTGAGTAACAGATGGACCAACAAACTGATTATCCTTCGTAGACTTGGCTTTACCCTTCTTCGATCTCTTTTTCTTACCCACCTTTTGGAATCCATCATTGTTCAGAACCACAGTAGGAGTTACAACATGTGAATTGGATAAAACATGAGAACTCACCACCTTTTTTGGACATTGATCATGAAAATGACCAAATATTTTTCATATACCACATCTGGGTGGCCTCCATTCATATTCAACATGGATAGTCTCTTTAGTAAAACCCTCCCCTGAAAGTGAAGGAAAACCAATAGTAACAGCCTCCACGAGATCAGCATCAGAATTGACCTCAACAAGACATCTAGCATCAGAATTGACCTCAACAGACAACAGTAAGCCTTAGGTGGTTTAGGCTATCCAGGAATCTCTATAGGTTCTGGAATCACTTCATTACCATTGACAATTACATTCCATAGTGCATGGTCTGTAATAGCAATGTACTGCCTCATCTTCATGCTCCATAGGTTGTATTCTCCCTTCTTAATGATTGGTATTCTTAGTGAGGTGATGGATGGGGGTGGAACAGCTTCAGTCGACATCTCTAGGTTTTGTTGTTAACTAGGTTTTAAGGTTTCTTCTTAGTCAGAGTTTCCACACAAGCTCTGATACCACTTGTTGGATCGATGTACTCTAACCAAACTAACTTATATAGCTTGTTAAGGGTTTAATAACCTTGGATAAATCCTAAGTTATTAACAATGAAACACTGAGCAAACTCTATTAAGTATGCGGAATTTACTTAACAAAGCTAAGAAGAATTAACTTTAACTTTCAACAATTTTATTAATAACTCTGAATCTGCTTGTTATACAGATTCTTAAACAACTCTAAAACTCTAATATCGAACTTTTCTAAAACTCTAATAATGCACGTACTTTAGGATTCTAAAAACATATAAAAACGCGTATCTCTAATGCCAATCTAGGGGTCCTTTTATAGGCTTAAGGATAACCCTAATCGGTTTACAATTCTAATCCTTGTACGACAAGTAATCTTAAACAAAGAATATTCTAAAATAACAAAGCTTTCCATAAACGAATATAGCAGTTCTTTAGCTTTGCAGTACTTTGACTTTGACAGCAGTACTTTGACTTTTTACTTAGCAGTACTTTGAATTTAATCAGTACTTTGTCATTCTTCAGCACTTTCATATCCCAACAGGTTTCATTTGGTTTTGGCTCGTGTATGGTGTGTTTGGAATAAGGGTTTCGTGTAGTGTGTGCCATATTCTACAAATAGTATTAGTTCATTGATTTATGATTTTATGTGAATGAAATTATGTTGTTAAATGAGTATGGTTATGAATATGTAATGATCCTTATATCTTATTAGATTTATATAGGTGATGTATGCTTGCTTATGGAATCATTGTGAAGTTTTATTAACCATTTTCATGTGAAACTCTAATTATGAATTCATGATTTTATGTGGACATGTTGACTTTAAAAATGGTACTTAGGATATGAGAATTTGGAAACGGCTTTCATAACATATTTATATGTCATATAAAATGAGTACATTAACTTCAATGATAGGTGATAACATGCTTATTGATGAATTTGATAGCTTAGAAGTTTATGACTTTATGTGAAGGTTATGGTGATGTTTACTTAACTAAAACTTGTAATCTTGTGAGATAGGATGGGGAATTGTATGAGATGGATGGTTAGACATTTATTTATGTGATTTATTGATATTTGATGATGGTTGCCTTGTGGATATGATTTGGTGGATGATGGATAGGTTTACTACATGTTTAGGACTTGTTATTAGCTTTCTACATGAAATTATGGACTTATAATATGTTAAATGCTTGCTATTATGCTTCATTGGTTAAATTGATGACACCTTTATAATATTCATGCTATTAGACCCTAAATATGATGTATGATGAGTTTTGTGATGTTTGGCATGCTTAAGAGATGATTGGTGACTTGTTCGTTGCTTGGTTACGATTGCTTGTTAAGCTGTCCAGAATTTAGGTTGGATTCATCTAGGTGTTAACTGATGATACTTGCATGTTTTTTAGTGATTCTTGAGCCTTAATTGTAGTACTTTGAAATAGATTTCTGGAAATATAATCCTTGTAGCATTTTCATACCTAGAAGTATGATTTTTACATTTTTGGAGTTAAATTGTTTGAATCTGAATTTCTGAGTTTAAATTTATGATGTTGTATTTGATTTTTAGTATTAAATCCATGAGGTACTGGAACTTCTCCTTTGGTGGTCATGATGTTTATATATTGTATGACACTTGTAATTTTTGGTTTGATGTATGGAGTAGGGTGAGTGTGTTTGTCTGGGCTATACGTTTGGTGTGTGTATTTCTGGGTAAGTTCTGGACAGGTCTGGACTTATGATTTTCCATAGGCCATTTGACCTGGAAATAAAATCCCCCAATTTTTGAAGAGTCTCTTAACTCATATGGAAACCCCTGGGAATTTCCTTGATTTTATTTGAGCTAAGTTAGTATTTTATAAAAATCGCTAAAGTTTGGTTCAGATTCGAAATACTAAAAGTCAGAAATTTATGAACTTGAAACTAAGTATAAATGAGAGATAAGTTAAGCATGAATTATAAATGGAACACCTATGTGATTTATGATATGTCCTAATGTAGATTTAGTGAAGCAGGAACGTTGAACTTGCTTGTGTGCCTTACTCTTACGCACATACATTTGAGGTACAGATATTCTACCCTTTCTCATTAAGGGTTTATTCTCACGACTTCTCTATCCTTGACTTTGATTCCTTATCTTTGATATGATTCCCTTTGCTATGATTCCTTTGATATGATTCCTTTGATACGATTTCATCCGTCATGATATTCGATCTGCTATCCATTTTGTTATGACATTTGTTGTGATATTCGTTGATATCTGTTTTCTATGATATGATTCAGTTCTGTTGATATGATTGGTTTGGATATGATTTGATTATGGATATGCTTTGGTATGATTCGTTGTGTTCAGTTGCCCGAGCTAACTAGTCATGGAGGTACCATGACCATGTCATTGATGCACCAATGGCATGACACTATCTAGGGCGGTGTGATTAGTCCCCGGCGTTCCCTTTATGATATGATATGATATATGTGATCACTTGGCCATTATGAATACTTATGTATAGTCTCGAACTGGCATATGTATATATGATTTATTTTGCAGGGAGTGTATGGATGCATCCTAGGTACTCAGTTCAGTTTTGGTGATGTGGTGCGTATGTGCAATACACCCCCTCACAGTTTGATACATTTGGGCTAGCTACCCATGTACACTTTGATATGATTTGACGGATTTGATATGATTTGACGGATTTGATATGATTTGGTAGATATGGTTTATGATATGTGATTTGGTAGATTTGGCTATTGGAGTATCTCCTTTAGTATTAGGTGCTCGTGGCAACATTCTGATTTTGGTTATTATGTGACTATCTGATATTCTTATTCATTCGTTTACTATGCCCATTCAGTCATTCAGTTGACTACTTATTCACCCAATATTCTTATGTGATTCGTATGACTATCAGACTCATGCTTCAGTTCATTTGGTTATTATACTCGGTCTTCAATTCATTTGATGTACTATGCTTTTACTCCATTTCGGTTGGCTGCCAAGCTTATATGTTAGATTTCCACTTTATCCGTTTATCGTACTATCTGATTCATCTGTTATCATGCTATTATGTGACTATTTAATTTATCCGTTTGCTGTGCTAGTATGTAATTATTTGACTTATTCGTTTACCATGTTATACCTTAGTTCAATTATTTCCGTGGGCTATGATTATCAATTAGTATTCTTATCTGCTATTTGTAACTACCATGATTGTACCTCTAATTTGTATTTTTCTGTTGCTTATGATATTGGTTCGGCATAGTAATGAATGTTACCTGACTTGTTGACATGCAATGCTTACACTTCTGTTCATGCTACAGTTTAATGAAGGAAATTGGTTCAACTTATGTAGAGGTGGCAAAACGGGCGGGCAAGGGCTAAACGGGCACGGGCCAAACGGGCTCGTGTTATACGAATCGCTTTTAAAAAGACCAAAAATGACGAAATAAATTCATCGAAAGTAACACCTCATTTATATTAAAAAAATAAAATGTAAGTTTTTCTTTAAAAATAATCTAATGTTCGAGAAAAACATGTGCCCGTTATGCCCATTTAACTTCTAAATGGGCAATACATGCCATTTCAAAAAAAGGAGGAGACCCAAATGTGCCCAAATCTTTTAAAAGTTTGCCCATTTAGCCCATTCTTTTGATTTTGGGCACAAATTGCCACCTCTAAACTTATGTTATCTGCTTAGTTGACTTGTTTAGTTGCTATGCTATATTCTTGTTTAGTTACTTAATTTAAGTATGATGTTCGTTTGGTATTACTACCCATACATGTGACTAACCTGCTTATACTTCTGCTGGTATTTCTGCTTGTCATTAATTGTTGATTATCTGACATGTGTGATTGCCATGCTTTTATTTTATTCAGTTGCTTCCGCCTGCTTATAGAATTCAGCTTAGCTTATATATATCTGATTATCTGATTTGTTGTTTGCTATATTTATGATGAGCTGATCCGCTGGTTGGTTTGCTTGTTCATTTTTTGGTTACTTGTTTTGATTATGATATTGTTCATCAACTCCTATTTGATTATGTTTTGGTAGTTGTATGTTGGGTTATTCATATGTACTTATATATGTTCATCGATGCGCTGCTTTGTTTTGGTCTCCTTTGATTTATGTTATTTGGTTATCTTTTAATATTGTGTTCTGCAGGTTCCTCATTGACTCATTGTGCTCATTTCATTACGACTTTGTTATCAGTCTCCTTGATTGTTTTTTTGTATCTATATTATGTTTGGCTTTCGTTTTGTTATATCTGTTCACTGGGCTTTTTAAGCTCAGCCGCATTTTCTTTTCCATGCGGCAGGTACAAAGTAGAATGTTGGGCTTTGATGGGCTGAGAGTAGGATCATTTGAGTGATCCGACCCTTGTTTCCCTTATCATTTTGGACTTATTTTGAAGAGAAATTGTTTTGATATTTCATTTCATTTTTGACATATTGGATTTTGTACTTTCCTTGTTAGTCATTCGTTTATATGACTTGGATTATTTTATAAGACTTCCGCTTGCAAAATTTTATTAGTATGTTCTGATATGACTCCATAATGTGACATTCGGACCCTTGTCGGGTTGGGGTGTTACAACATTAGTGTGTCATATGATGATAAAGTTACTGAATAAACCTTCAACTTATATAAAATTTACAATTTCAATCCTAATAGTAAAACATTTACATTTTTAGTACATAACTATAATATATTTACATTTTTCACTCAGATTGTTTAATATGACATTTTAATACTCATGGTTTACAATTATTCATTTTCTACTCTTAAGTTATCAAATGACAGTTTGACACTAACTTGTAGGAAATTACATTTTTAACCCTAAAGTTATACATTTTTTGCATTTTTAGTCCAAAATGAGATATATTTACAATTTAAGCCTTTACCTTTCAAATATTATATTTTTATACTCAAAACTATTTATATTTTCAATTTACAACTTCAAGTTATCAAATTAACAGCTTCTACCCTAACTTTTAAAAAAGTTACATTTTTAACCCAAATTTCGTAAAATTTGCATTATTAGTCCAAATTCACAATTTTCAAGGTTTATCATTTTTGTTTACTAAATATGCTTCCAGTAGCTTATTAGAGCTTATAAACAGCTTATTTGCTAAACATAGCTTATATTTGAGTTATTAGGCCTTAAGGGTCCATTTAAGGCCCGTTAAGGTTTTAAAGGTCCATTGGGCTCAACATCAGTTGGGCTTTCATATAGGCTCAAAATAGATCATTTTCATCTTAACCAAACAGCTTGTACACTGCTTATTATGTTCTATTGGGCCTTAAGGCCCAATCGTTATACTATTGTATATATGAAACTGTTTCGAGTGTATATAGCTTATATGTTGAAAAATACATTAAATGAGCTTACTAGGGCAACTTATTAACGTAGATTATTAGTTTAGCTTGTAGGAAATTAGGTTGAGCTTTTAATTTGACATGATACACATTTATAAAAGGTTTAACAGGTCCATTCTTAGTGATTATAGTCCATTTCTGTTAAGTATCTTGACTTAAGTGGGTATGGGTCAAGGTGACCTTAAATGTGTTACAAAATGAGTTTTACATTGATACAAGTTATTAACAAGCGTTCTAATCCAATCCATCACATACCAAGAATTAAAAGGAAAAGCTTAGCTAGCTAGGATACGTTACAAGGTAACTAATAGTATGAAAAATATGTTAAGTGTGTGTCAAATGGTCTTACTATACCACAAAGGGTGGGGATAACCACGACTGTGAGACTTGGATTTGATGTGAGGAGTATGTAACTCGTTTGATCATACAACAAAGAATCAAGTGGAACCCATTTAGGACTTGTTCATGTTTTTAATCACTTGGAACTCTTGCTCTTTATATCGTACGTTCACAGGAAGCAAAGGACTTGGAGTTCGTTTTTAGTTATGAGTTTGTGAGGGTGTACATATAGATTGAGTTTGCATGACTCCTTATACGAATAATATTACAAGTTGGGTTGATGAGATGTTGGGAAGATTAGGATAAGGGTATTGGAAACTCGGGCTAGGGAGTAGGGTACTCAAGTGAGTTTTGCAAGTAGTTTACAAGTGGTTAAAGTGTGAATCGCTTTTAGGGGGTGAGTAAGCAATTGAACCGGCCTTGTGTTTTATTTTGTATACTTTAGGCCTAAGTAACATTTTAACGTGTCAAGTAATATTATCAATGTGCGTTTGAGGTTTTGGCAAAGCTTGGATATCATACATCATCAAGAATTGGTCTTGTCTTCTTTGTACAAACTTTACAAGGGCTCTTTTGGCTTAAAAGTTCTCAAAGGGTCCATACGACTTGTTAACGTGACTAATTATGTGAAAAAGGGCACGCTTAGGTTTAGTACAACATGAGATAACTAATATTGCAAAGAGAATACTTCTTGTAGTTCTTTAAGACTCATTTCGATACGTTTGAAACCCTTTTGAATACTTTAGACATGTTTGAGTAATGTGTTAAATACGGTTAGCTTTGATGTGTGTTTTCCCTTCAAACAAACGTATGAGATATATATTTTGGTCATTCATGATTCGTTGCTAGGAGCTTACTCGGTCTAAATGATTTGTGACACAACTTGTATATTTCAATTAAACGAGTCAAAGTAAACGTGGGTTATAGTTTAGGAAATTAAGTTTCATGGATTAATGTTCTAGGCTTAGTTTGTGTTTAGGCCCAATGTTTATATATTAAGGGCCCGGTTTGGTTATTAGGGATGAGGGGGAGGGTTGTGAATGCTATGTTATGTTTTGGTGATAAGAATGATGTTCGAGTTTGATTTGTTCGCGTTTAGGAATGTCGTGGTACGTGTGTGATCTCGTTTCAAAGAAATGTGAATCACGTGGAGTCATATTGTTTCGTTGTTGCATAAAAAAAATTGCTCGTAAAAATGGTTAAGTAAACTGTTATGATAGATTACTTATTGATTAACGTTTACAATTAATTGGGAAATTTTACGGGATGCTACAGCGGGAGTGCTATGGACCCTATTTTTTATAAATGTATATATGTATTTATGTATCGGTCCTTAAAAGTTCAAATCTATTACATCAATAGTCCTCGAAGGACCAAATTTGCAAAGGCAGTTAAACTTTAAGGAATAGTTTCAAACTATTCCCTAACGTTTAAGCCTTTGCATACTTGGCCCTTCCTTTTTTTTCTTCTTTTTTTTGATGTAGCACTGTTGCTACAGTGCTTGACACTATTCATACCCCATTTTTAGTATATACGAGCGGGTGATCCCCCGCGTTACTACGGGAGTGCTATGGACCCACTATATTTTTTATAATGTATATATGTATTTATGTATCGGTCCTTAAAAGTTCAATTATATTACATCGTTAGTCCCCGAAGGACCAAGTTTGAAAAGGCAGTTAAACCTTAGGGAATAGTTTCAAACTATTCCCTAAGGTTTAAGCCTTTGCATACTTGGCCCTTTTTTTTATGTAGCACTGTTGCTACAGTGTTTGGCACTATTCATACATCACTTTTAGTATATGTGATAATATAAAACAAACAATTTTTAATGCTATCATTCATTTTCTCCTTTTTATTTTTCTTTTAAACTCATACTAATTCCACATCCAATTCCAAATCCACATACAAACCAAACAAACCTTTAAACTCAGTTCTCGATTTACAATTTGATAGGAAAGGAAAGGAAATTGAAAAAAAATTGTGTTCTTGAGTTTTTTTAAAGAAAGGAAAGTGAAACAGAAAGGAAAAGGGAAGGAATTTTTGTTTATAAACTTTCCGGCCAAAAATGGGAGGAAAGGGAAAGGAAAGGGAAAGTTATATTGTGTAAAGACTAATATACCATTTTTAAAAGATTTTACATTAACAACTAAAGGGCATATATGTAATTTAAACAAATTATTTTCCTTTTTCTCTCACTCAAGAACATGATTACTTTATTTTTCCTTTACTTTTTCCTCTATATCAAAAATATATCAACTAACAATTCCTTTCCTTTTCCCTTGAGTAAAATACACGGTTCGTCCCTAAACTTGTACCTGCGCATCATGATGGGCCTAAACTTCCCTTTTTCATCGTTGGGAGTCCAAAACATGAGGTTTATATGCCAAACTCATCCCTTGACCATTAACGCCAAGGTCAACGTCTAATTTATATTAGTTAGTCGAGGGTATTATAGTCCATACACATTTATACCACACCTAAGTTAATTATAACCCAAGACAATTCCACCAACACATAAATGGGTGATTGTTTGAGCGAATTATACCATTATACCTGACATGTTAAGTATGACTTTATAAAAGTCAACTGCTAAACAATGTATGATCTCACAGAATTTAACCCAGGAAAAACAAACAAAATTATACATAACCAACTAGTTAGCAAGTTGACTTATAACAGTCAACTATATGTTCAATGTTTGATGCAACTGGAAAATAACTAATACTACGGATTCATTGTCTGATACATGGTTGTTTGTTAGGAATTAGAAAATTCAGTCATTAAAGAGTCGGTCACCTCAAGTATATGTATTCATTAGAAAGCTCGTAGTCGTAGTCTAGTTATATTAATAAGTAGTTTGTTATGTAACATCGTGGAGGACGGACGGGTCTTTACCCACTGTATGCCTGATCCACAGCCCGTAGGTGGCGTTTGTTTGTAAGAAACTATAAATACCCTCTACCTCCCAAGGTAGAGGGTTGGAGCTTCAATACCCTTTTTGTTTGTTTCACATAGTTCCCAACTCTCTTCCCTTTCTCTCTCTAGAAATTTCTCTCTCTAAACTTTGTTAATGCCCCACATGGTTATGGTTTAATGTGATTGTGAAATCCTATAACTTACAATTGGTATCAAGAGCCATGGTTTGATCACTCATCTTTCATGCTCTTTGTTTTGGTGGATTTCATAAGGTTTTTGGGGTATTAAGTGTTTAGAAGAGTTTGATTCATTTGGACAAGTTCTAGTGTTAAAGTTTGAATTTTGCTTGTACTTTTGTGTTTAGGATCATCATATGTGTTTATGTTTTGAATTGGAATGCTTAAATCATTGTGGTTTGGTTGTTTTTTATTGATAAAGTGGTTATTTTTTAACTTTGTACTAAGCGAGTTGTGTCTCGGATATTTAGTTCTTCCAAGCGAGTTGCTTTGTTACTGGATGCGAGTTGTTATATGCGACTTGGCTATTTAGCGAGTTAAGCTTTTAAGAGACTTGGTGGTTAAGCGAGTTGTGTATGTTTGCGACTTGCTATTAAGCGAGTTGATTATTAAAGCGACTTGTTTAATTAAGCGAGTTGATTGTGTTGCGAGTTGGTACTAAGGCGAGTTGGCTATTTAGCGACTTGTTTCATTAAGCGAGTTGATTGTGTTGCGAGTTGATACTAATGCGACTTGACTATTTAGCGAGTTGATTCCTTAAGCGAGTTGATTCTTTGAGCGAGTTGGTTGTTTAGCGAGTTGATACCTAAGCAAGTTGAGTGTTTAGCTACTTGTCTATTTAGACTTGTTACTTCTTCGTGATACATTCTTACGGTTGTTCTTTTGGTTTAGTAAAATCCCGTGAAAGAATCAATTTCCTGGTTTAATCAAAGAATAGTAAAATCCCGTAGAACCTGTAATCATGGCAAACATCGTTCCTACTATTGTCTCTTCCGTAGCTGAGGACGTTCAAGCTGGGTCGATACTCGTCCTCCGATGCTAGACAGAATCGATTATGACTCATGGGCACAACGAATCCGATTGTACTGTTTGGGAAAAGAAAACGGAGTCAACATTCTCAAGTCAATCGATGAAGGACCTTATCAGATTGAGACTACTAGAGACTTAATTGATACAGCTGCAGATGGAACAATGATCTATGGAATGGATAGACCAAAGATGTATGATGAGCTCAGTGATAAGGAGAAAAAGAGATTCGATGCTGATATCAGGGCTTCTAACATTATTCTTCAGGGTCTTCCAAAAGATATCTACAAGCTTATCAATCACAACACCGAAGCCAAGGAAGTGTGGGATAATGTCAAGATGCTTCTCTCAGGTTCTGAATTAACTATTGAAGACAGAGAATCACAACTATATGATGAGTTTGAGCACTTCAAGATGAAACCTGATGAGAGTGTCTATGAGTACTACGTGAGATTCCATAAGCTTGTGAATGACATGAGGAACATCAAAATGACCATGCCAAACATTCAGCTAAACTCAAAGTTTGTGAACAACATGAATCCCGAATGGCATAAGTTTGTCACCTTTGTGAAGCTAACCAAAGGATTGAAGAACACCAACTATGAGCAACTTTATGCATTCCTTCTTCAGAATGAGAGACATGCTATGTTTGAAAAAAGGATTCTTGAACAGTTCAAAACCAACCAGGGAGAAACAAGTTCGTCAAATGATTCAACAGCCTTCTACACCAATGATGGAACTACTACCAAAGTATCTCAAGTCATTCCTGATTCAAGTTTCAAACAACCTGATGCCAATGCAGTCATGGAACACTTTATCAATAAACTGGCTCTTATGGTTAAACAAAACTTAACCTTCACTCCACATACTAACAGACTTCACACTAACAATGAAATCAGGACTGCATCCAATCTACACAATCATGCTTTGGTCAGAGATGGAAAGGTTACAGTGCAACCAGTTCAAGGAAAACAATATGAACAAAGAAGAGGTGGAGTAGGTGGAGGGTATGTGGAAAATCAGTATAGGGTGAGGAATGGAAATCAAGGACAAGCAAAGCCGATCAAGTGTTACAACTGTGGTGGTGAGGGACATATTGCAAGGAACTACACATCGCCAAAACGCCCTCAGAATGCAGAGTACTTCAGAGATAAGATGTTGCTTGTGCAAGCTCAGGATAATGGTGCAACTTTGGATGAAGAAGAGTTGTTGTTTCTTGTTGAGGGAAATGCCAAGACATATGATGCAGATGTGGATGAGCAACCAATTCAGGAGATAGGCCACAATCATCAGAATGCCTTCCAAGTCGCTGATTGTGATGCATACGACTCTGACATTGATGATGAACCTCTGCGAAACCATTTTCATGGCTAGCATTTCTCCAATGGTCTCTCCTAAAGTCTCTTCATCACCACAAGCTGGTCCATCCAAAGACAAACTCATTTCTGAGGTATTAGAACTATACGATGATGCTTGATGTGCAAAAATGCATGACAAAGTACAATCAATGAAACTATTGAGTCGATATTGAAAATATGGGTAATATCAATGTTGTCCCATATGATCAATATGTGAAACAAAGTGAAAGTGAGGTAGTACCAAGTGATGCATCTTCTGCAATCAATGATGACTATCTTTTTGATGAATACACTGCATGTGCCCCTGATAATTCTGTTATCTCTGAACTCAATGCCTATAAAGAACGTGTTGCTATTTATGAACAACGAGCTAAGTTTGAATTAACCACCCGTGAGCAGGAGATGGATGACCAAATGCGTACAATTATTAGAAAAAGTAATTTTAGAGGAGAAATCTTAAAACAAGAGTTAAACTCCTTACAAGAAAAGCTTTCTAAAACTGCTAAGCAAAAACAAGAACTTCAAGAAAATGTTAAAATGCTTAAGCAAGAATTCAGTGCTAAGGAATCAAAACTTTTGAATGATTTTTCCAATCTAAAAACTTTGAAAAACAAGCTTGAAAATAAGTTGTACGTACAAGGGAATACCATTCAGACTGCTCACTTGATCACTAAGCATAGAGTTCTTAGCGATAAGCATAGCATTCCCCTTGTTGAGGAACCAAATCCAGAGGTCATTAAAAAGGCTAGAACTGCTCATAAGGTAATTTATGATGGCAATGAAATCCTCAAGCCTAGACAGAAACCTAGTTGCGCTGAGTGCACTGAGGAAGATAAGAAATCAGATGAGGTCACTAGGGAGAAAATGAATAAAAACTCAACAACCCTATATGTAAAGAGAAAAACATAACCATCAAACCCCATGATTACAAGAAGAAAAATTGGATTTCCTTGAACAAGTTTAAGCCTCAAACGTTGTTAACTCCCGAACAAGTGTTCTGGAAAAAGGATTTAGATAAGCAAAAGCAGAGAACCTCGTTGAAACAAACCCTCCCCTTAGGAAAATGCTTTCAGCAACTGTGTATCCTCCAAATACACCAATGCATTTAGTTCCTAGAACTATTGCCACTAAAAGCAAGACCTTAATCAGTCAATATGTTATATTTCAATTATTTGTTGACTTTGAGAAAACTTGTAAGAAAAGGATCACACCCACTGGGATAACTGAAGGGGAAAGGGGTTTTGAGCAAACAAAAGAATGCTACTTAACTAAGGTCATGCCTTTCTTTAAACAATTAAAAGATCAATTTGAGAGTCTTAAAAAGGGGATGGATTCAGATATTAAAGAAATGGAAAAGGAATTTGATGCAATGATAGTTGAGGTTAGTGACTATGAGCGAGCATTAAAATATAATGAGATTGAGAGGAAGAACTTTGCATACATTGAATGAGACTCTTATTTCTGAATGTATTACTCAAGATGTGTTGTACACTGCTACGAATTGTTCCATTAATACTTCTCAATTTCATGAATTATCTGTTGCTCTGAAAGTCTCCCATGATCATGTCATTGAGCTTGAAAAGATTAATTCGAAACTTAATGAAAAAATTGATCAGGATGATCACGATAATTTGGTAAAGCATCTTTCTAAACTAGAAGTTGAACATTTTGATTTGCAATTAAAATATCAACATCTGAAAAAAAATGTTAAAACCTCAAATATCAAGACATCCTTGGATGTTCCTGAATTTGATGCAGTCTTTGAAATTAACAAACGTGATGAACAGAATCGAGCTCATTGTAACACGATCAGAAAGTTGAAAGCCCAAATTTCTCAATTAAAGGGTGAAAAGATCAATGTGACTGGCTCCCAAATGACTCCTCCTTTAGATTCTCGGAATTCTTAAAATTTTCATCTTCAAAACTTGGTTAATGCTTTACAAAAGGAAAATGAGAGTTTTCTTGAAGAAAATGAAAAGGTTAAACGTCATTTCAATGAGTTATTTGAGTCAATAAAAGTCACTCGTAACAAAAATAACGAAAAAATAACTTTGTTGCAAAAGGAAATTGAGAATCTAAAGAGTCAGGTAAAAGGGAAAATGCCAATGACCAATGGGGAGAATGGTGCTTCAAAGATGCATGTCTGTAATAAATATGTTTTGTCTATGAAATATGTTTCTCCTCATTTTAGGAATAACAAACTTGCTATTCAAACATATTTCTCATACCTTAAGGACAGCCTAGAATGTCTCCGTGAGATTGTAGAAGAGGATAAGTTAGAGAAACCACATGATAATGCAATTGGCCATGCATGCTTATATGCCAAACGATCTCAAGAACTTCTAGAATGCTTAATTACAATATGCCCTAAATCCCTAGGTGAGCAAGTCAATCCCTTGATACCCTGTTCTATGCTTAGTGCCAAGTATGCAAGTCATTCATTGTCCAATGTTACAAATGTGAACTTTAGTATGCCTTCAAATGGCTCACATCCTTGCACATCTAGATCAGGAATGCAAAAAGTAGATCAACCAACTAATGTTCCCATAATTCCCTCTACAGGAGTAATCAGTGACATTAAAGCAAGCGGGTCAAAGCCTCCAGGAAATACCAAGCAATATAGGACCTTGCAAGCTAAGAATGTGCATTGGAAGAGCGTAGAAGACCAACCTAGGAACTTTAAGTTTGAGTTGAATAAAACGAATCGTGTTGATTCTAGTATTAACCATAGGCGTACTGCAATTAATTCGAATTCTGATACTATTTGCAAACCATGTAATGATGTATGTCTGAATTCTGTTGCTAATCATGAATGTGGTATGAATGATTTGTCTAATGCTGTCAAATGCCCAGTTAAAACTGTTAATGTTAAAAATCAAGCTAAGAGGGCTAAAAGGCAAAAGCGAAAGAAAGTTAGAAAACAGTGGAAACCCACAGGAAGAACATTTAGGAAGATAGGTTATCAATGGATACCTTTTGGCCATAAGGTCAATCAGTTTTGCCCTCAATCTGCTAAGACAATGCCCACTAGAAAATGGATGCCTACTGGTAGAACTATTCCTTTAAGAAGAGAACATACTTTGAATAAGTTAAATACAGATACCAGTACTGCATCTATTCCTAATGATTCCATTGCTTCTATTTTTGATATGGGTGTTTCTATTTCTGATGTGGGTGTTCCAATCACCGTTACTAACCAAGTGGAACCCATTCTTGCATGGGGATCCCAATTATCCAGTTATCCATTCTTGTCTGTGTTCAACCGCAGATCGTTCAAATCGTTCTGTGGTACTTGGACTCAGGCTGTTCCAAGCATATGACTGGAGACCGGTCACTGCTCATGAACTTCGTGAGTAAATTCATCGGGACTGTTAGATTCAGGAACGACCATTTTAGAGCAATTATGGGTTATGGTGATTATGTAGTTGGCAAAAGTGTAATCTTCAGGGTATATTATGTGGAAGGTCTTGGTCATAATTTGTTCTCTGTTGGTCAATTCTGTGATTCTGATCTAGAGGTAGCCTTTAGAAAACATACTTGCTTCGTTAGACAACTTGATGGTGTGGAATTATTAAGAGGTACTCGAGGTTCTAACCTATACACCTATTCTATCGAAGACATGATGAAGTCTTCTCCAATTTGCTTGTTGTCAAAGGCTTCGAAAACAAAGTCATGGTTATGGCATCGTCGTCTCAATCACTTGAACTTTGGCACCATCAATGATCTCTCCAGAAAGGACTTAATTGTAGGTTTACCTAGACTTAAGTATGAAAAGGATCATCTTTGTTCAGCATGCCAATTAGGAAAAAGCAAGAAGTATGCCCATAAACCCAAACCCACAAACTCAATTACAGAAGTTCTTCATACAATTCACATAGACTTATGTGGACCCATGAGAGTGCAGAATATCTTTGGGAAGAAATATGTATTAGTTGTGGTTGATGATTACTCTAGATTCACCTGGGTCAAGTTCTTAAGGACAAAGGATGAAACTCCAGATATCATCATCAAACTCATCAAACAGCTGCAGGTTCGTCTTAACAAAACTATCAGAATCATCCGAACAGACAATGGAACTGAGTTTGTCAACAAACAACTTAGTGAGTTTTATGAAAGTGTTGGAATCAGTCATCAAAGAAGTGTTCCTCGAACTCCTCAACAGAACGGTGTAGTTGAAAGACGAAATCAAACTCTTGTGGAAGCCGCAAGAACAATGCTGATTTACTCGAAGGTTCCAATGTTTCTCTGGGGTGAAGCCATTGCCACTGCATGCTACACACAAAATCGATCCCTGATTCACACTGTTCATGGAAAAACTCCATATGAACTTGTCCACAACAGAAAACCTAATCTCTCATTCCTTCGTGTGTTTGGTGCATTGTGTTATCCAACTAATGAGGGCCAAGACTTAGGTAAACTTAAAGCTAAAGCGGACATTGGAGTATTTGTAGGATATGCACCAAACAAAAAGGGATACCGAATCTACAACAAAAGAACCCGAAATATCATGGAAACAATTCACGTTACGTTCGATGAGCTGACCGGTCCAATGGCTCCTGGACAATCCAGTTCTGGACCCGCACTTCAAAACAGTCTCATTGGTTCATACCTTATACCAAATCCCTCTCCAGCAGCTCCATATGTACCTCCATCAGAAGATGATTTAAGGAAATTGTTTGATCCAATGTTCGATGAACACTATGAACCAAATGCTGATGAAATGTCAAATCAATCAACATAGGTCGCCCTATCCCTGTGAATGAAGTCAATCCTTCAGTCTCAATATCATTAAGTCAAGAAGCGCCTGCTGCTGATCACTCTGTCTCATCAACAAATCATCAATCATCGAGTGTACATCATGGAAATGTTTCTGGCATCAATGATGAAGTTAATCCCTTTGCTACTCCTGAAGATGCTTCGTTTGAAAATATATTTGCTCGTAAATCATCATCAGAACCATCTTCATCAGGAGAAATCGACTCAGCTACTTCAGTTCCTCAACAACAACCACATGAACACCTTAGGAAATGGACTCATGATCATCCATTGGACAACATCATTGGAAACCCCTCTCGTCCAGTATCAACACGTAAACAACTTGCAACCGATGCCTTATGGTGCTTCTTCAACTTCGTACTCTCTAAGGTCGAACCAAAAGATGTTAAAACTGCCATGAATGAAGACAGCTGGTTCAATGCCATACAAGAAGAAATTCATGAGTTTGATCGACTTGATGTATGGGAATTAGTACCTGCTCCAGATTGTGCTATGATCATTACTCTAAAGTGGATCTTCAAAGTGAAGCTTGATGAGCATGGCGATGTTTTAATGAATAAGGCTAGATTGGTTGCAAAAGGATACCGTCAAGAGGAGGGTATTGACTTTGAAGAATCATTTGCTCCTGTTGCTCGTATCGAGGTAATCATAATCTTCTTGGCTAACGCTGCAAGTAAGAACATGGTAGTCTATCAGATGGATGTAAAGACGGCATTTCTGAATGGAGATCTTAAAGAACTCGTCTACGTCAGCCAACTTGAAGGCTTTGTGAATCCAGAGCATCCTACTTACGTTTATCATTTGAAGAAGGCTCTTTACGGTTTAAAGCAAGCTCCAAGGGCATGGCATGATACGTTATCAAAGTTTCTTCTGTCTACCGGCTTTAGCAAAGGAGCAGTTGATCCAACATTGTTCACCAGGAAGTCAGGCAAACATTTAATTCACGTTCAAATTTATGTTGATGATATCATCTTTGCCTCGACTGACCCCAATGAGTGTGACCGTTTTTCAAGTGAAATGGGTTCTAAATTTCAAATGTCAATGATGGGACAAATGTCATTTTTCTTGGGATTACAAATTTTACAAAGTCCCGGAGGCATTTTTATAAATCAATCTAAATATGCAAATGAGATTTTAAAGAAATTTGGATTTGATTCTAGTGACCCTGTTGACACTCCCAAGATTGAGCGTACAAAACTGGATGAGGACCACTCAGGGATCATGGTAGACCAAACGAAATATCGTAGCATGATCGGATCCCCGATGTACCTCACGCCAGTAGACCGATATTCGTTTTGTATGCATGTGTGCTAGATACCGGCTAAGCCTACCAAAAGCACTTTGAAGCGGTTAAACGGGTCTTTCGGTACCTCCAAGGAACCATCAACATGGGACTTTGGTACCTGAAGGACACTGGTATGTCACTAACAAAGATATGCGATGCGGATCATGCAGGTGTCAAGATACTCGTCGGTACGCCCGAGGTGCTCAGCTTTTGGGTGATAAGCTTGTGAGCTGGTCGTCAAAGAAGCAAATTAGTACTTCTATTTCCTCTACAGAGGCTGAATACATAGCCATGTCATCTTGTTGCACTCAAATCCTATGGATGAGATCTCAATTAACTGACTATGGCTTTGTATTCAACAAAATCCTCTCTCTGTGATAATAAAGTGCTATTGCTCTCTCATGCAACAACGTTCAACACTCAAGAGCTAAGCATATCGACATTCGACATCATTTCATCAGGGAACAAGTGGAAAAAGGTGTGGTGGAACTCTATTTTGTGAGGACTGAATACCAATTAGCAGACATCTTCACCAAAGCTCTTCCTAGAGAACGTTTTGAGTTTATCCTTCCACGCCTTGGTCTAAAGAGTTTACAACCGGAAACTCTCAAGCATCTCCAAGAGGAAGATGAGGAGTAAAGGTCTTTATTCATCTATCTCTTGTATATATTTATTCAAAAAGCAAAATACAGAATTTTAAAAACCCTCAAAAAGAAAATATAAAAATATAAAATTCTCAAAATCCATAAAAATTAGAAAATCTTGAAAAATTCCAAAAATTTTGTTATTTTGTCATGTTTTTCCTTATTCGATGTCATCTACGAACTTTGTGTTGACATTCAAAGAATGTCACGGGTTTTTAGATGTTCTTCGAATGCACATAGTTTTTGTTAAAAAAAAAAAAAAAAAAAAAGGATGGAGAAAAATGGTGGTTTATTGTCATTCCAGGCAGTAACCCGTTTTAAAAGTAAAGAACAGAGCCATGCTTTATCTTATTTTTCAAATCTCATGCTCTGATTCTTAAAATAAATGTTTGTCATCTAAAAGACAAATGTTTATCCTTACAAATATTTTTCCGTCTAATGATTCTTCTGAAAAATATTTGCTTTCTAATAAAAACTAAATTGCTTTGAAAATACCTCGTACTCTATTACTCGTGTAAATCATTTGTGCTTATCATCTGCCAAAATCTCTATCTCTCAATCAACAACTTGTGTCATTGATTGAGGGGGAGAATGATTTTATTCGAATTAAAAAGGTTATTTTTCAAACAATTGGCACGTAAATGAGCAAGGAATAATGTTTTATACAGTTGATTCAAAACCTTTGCTAATATTATGTTTTCAAAAGACAATCATGCATGTTTAATAATGGAGTTTAAAGTCTTAAAATCCGATCCTTATCAGTTAAAACATTTTCATAATCAAGTCACAATTCTTCTTAAAAAGCTTTCAAAATCAATCTAAATCTATAGAGATCACAAATCTCAAAAGATTTGAAAATGGTGATCAGGGGAGAATTTGTGATTTAAATTGGATTAAAACTGATGTTTCGGTAAATGGTTCTATAAGGATGTACAAGCTCTCCTTCCCACATGTGCCAAACGATTTCAAATTTTTCCATGCACATGTTGAGGGGGAGCATCTATCTTAAACCACAAAGATCTGAAACGTGATCATGTTATTTCAATGTGCAGTCTTTTCCCTCTAGTATGTGCAAAACTCTTTCAAACCTCGAGGCACATATTGAGGGGGAGCAAAAATTTTGAAAACCTCATCCTTCCCCAAAATGCTTTATCTACTAGATTTGATTAGGGAAGTGATGTTGATGAATTTTAGAAAATAGAAATCAAAGAAGTTAATTCTTCCTCTTGCCTCCGTGTGCCAAAAGATTTCAAATACATGAAGCACATGTTGAGGGGGAGCTCTTTTTCTAAAAACATCAAAAACAATTCAGGTACAAAATGCTTTGATAATATATCACAAGTATCTGGATTGATTTTCAAATGGCTTTCAATTGGTTCCAATGGCTGATGAACAATACCAAAAAGACCGACCAACTTTATTTTATGTATGGTGATATAAGGATGATAAGGTTAGGTATTTGTTCCCATGATCCGCCAGAACCGGAGGGATCTACCCAGGGACAATCCACTAGATAGTGTAGAGTCCTTAGGTATGATGAAAAAAGGAGAAAAATGAGAAATGAGAAGAGTGCCGACTGAGATTGAGCTAGAACTGGAATAAACCCAACAAGGTTCTAGTTATGAAGTCTCGGTAAGCACTGAAGGGGTTGAAGAATGAAAAATAATTGAATCAGAAAAGGGTGACAACAAATAGCCCTCCAATTATTCAACCTTAGGGCAGATACCGGGTTCAATTCATATGCTACTGGTGGTTACCAAGGTAACATCGGTATTGAAGACTAGACGTCATGGACCCAGTGACGCACTGCACTTCAACTTCCAAACCACTCAAGTTCCTCTTAAAAGGACTTGTTTCATTCTCACGGGGAACCGACATTATCTATCGACTCTCTCTTAGAGATTGTTGATATTGAAGAAGGAGACCCTCCCCCTAGTCTCCGATATAGGAACCAAATATGCACAAATTGAGTCTAAAGCCTCGAGATCATCATCAAATCTCATTAGGACACTTTCAATGAAGACTCTCTGTTTCACATAATGTGGAAAGAGAAATTATTTCCTGAGTCCTACGCATTATCCTTGTGGTATTGCCAGAACATCCGAGTGATATGTAAACATATTCACAATGAAGATGGAAAGCCTTCTGGAGCCAACATCAAACAAGCTCCTGGTAGGTGGCATGTGAGATCTATTCAAAAGATCAACCATGTGACAACTGAACAGAAACAATGGGGCGATTCAATCTTTTGAATCAATCCTGGTTCAGGTTATGGATTGACGGATACCTTTGAAAAACCAGTCGTTGTGCTTAAAAACTCTTTTCTTTAGCACATCGACTGTGTACTAATTTCTCAAAATAAAAGGTGTTTATGATTGAAAATTGATTTTCATTAAAACCTTCGTTGTATTGCAAAAACAATTTCTATTGAGCGATACACGATTGTTTTTCAAATCTCTTTTCATTAATCAGTGAATCTCAACTCATCGGTTCACTCACTCGTGTTGTCTTCTTTGAGACGTTCGGTTTGAGAACGCTAGAGCAGTGCGAAACCCGTCAAGGAATTCTTCGAATTATACCGATCACAGGCATGTAATCGATCAACGGGGAACCGTGGGCCGTGTACCTCAATTCAACGAAAGTGATCAAAGACACTTTCGCGCACTTTATTGCTAATTGTTGTATGCAGGTACGCCCGACGTGTGTAGCTGTTCAGAATGAAGCGGTCAATCCATAGCCGCATGCTCACACTACACATTCATCTTGAAAGAAATCATGATTAGTGCATCAATGTCTCTGATATTTTCATTCCATGCTTCTGCTACGCTGCTGCCAATATCATGAATCAATAAAAGCTTCCGCTACTCTGATGAGAATATATCATGATCCAGAATGTGAGCATGCCGGTCCAAAGGTCACATCATCACATAAAACCAACACCACAATGGAAAAGTCAAAGATTTATGTCAGCTGATGATCTCAATGCTGGCTTAAAACTCATCATCACGTGGATCAGTTAAAGACCTCCACTAGAACTTTCCAAACATGCAAGACATGAAGAATCAAAGACTACGAGCTACTGAGCAAAGGACTTAATCAAGAAACCTAGAGCAATCTAATGTAATATCTGTTTGTATTCACTGTAAATTGAGGTGACCTCCCTTATGGGGAGATTGTTAGGAATTAGAAAATTCAGTCATTAAAGAGTCGGTCACCTCAAGTATATGTATTCATTAGAAAGCTCGTAGTCGTAGTCTAGTTATATTAATAAGTAGTTTGTTATGTAACACCGTGGAGGACGGACGGGTCTTTACCCATTGTATGCCTGATCCACAACCCGTAGGTGGCGTTTGTTTGTAAGAAACTATAAATACCCTCTACCTCCCAAGGTAGAGGGTTGGAGCTTCAATACCATTTTTCTTTGTTTCACATAGTTCCCAACTCTCTTCCCTTTCTCTCTCTAGAACTTTCTCTCTCTAAACTTTGTTAATGCCCCACATGGTTATTGTTTAATGTGATTGTGAAATCCTATAACTTACATTGTTGGACCGTAAAAACATATTATTTATGTGGTTTGGGAGGTCTAGGTTGTTGGAAGAAGATGAAGAGATTCATCTTCTAGAGAGAGAAAGTAGAGAGAGGGAGCTAAAATAAAGGATACTTTATTGATAAAACACACAATACAAGAAACCAAATGATTAACCTCACCCCTCATGGAGAGTCATGAGGGGTATTTATAGGCTCAACTAATAATTACTTTTCCACTTAAACGATACAAGTCCCTATGGGCAAAGTATACTGCGCATCTAGTCCAATTCATGTAAGTGACCTTATCTTTATAAAAAAGCGAGGCTAACAATCTCCCTCCAAGATATCGTCACACGTGAATGATTACAATGAGACCTATAAATACAAAACAAAGTAAATTACAGAAGTAATGAACAATGTTGACTTTGTTGAAGCGCAGAGTCTCTGTAGTCTAGATACTGAAGCAAACCTGAAGTTCTTTCTTCCGACGATCTCGGCATTTGATCTTTGGCGCTGACGGCACAAATCCTTGTAGCTCTGAACTTCAACTGTAGCAGTCTAGTTAGGTTATTACTCCCTCCTAACTAGTGAGCCTTTTTTTTCTTTTGCTCCCTCCTGAAC
This sequence comes from Chrysanthemum makinoi, assembly GCA_910596185.1. Classification (NCBI taxonomy): domain Eukaryota; kingdom Viridiplantae; phylum Streptophyta; class Magnoliopsida; order Asterales; family Asteraceae; genus Chrysanthemum; species Chrysanthemum makinoi. The sequence goes on from OU343224.1 coordinate 304,067,307, forward strand.
CGACATCACTCTTCCAACACGCAGCGGAGAAAGTAGACTCTTGAATGTAGCACAATGGTTGTCGTTCTGGGAACATAATAACAACATAACTCACTTAGTATTGCATCCAAGTTGGTAAAAAGCCCCGATGTACACACACCACTTCTCCTTCTTCGGTCTTAAGCACAATTCCCTTCGTAATCCAATCACGGAAGATGAAATACCAACTTCTCCCTCCTGATGGTTGCGAGCTATCAGAATCATCATAATGTTGCGTACATGCCTATTACCTTTTTCTTTATGCAATATTAAAACCTTAGTTTGAGCATAATTTCCGTGAGAATATGTCGCAAAAATACTCTCAATATACTTCTCTAAAACCAACCTGTAAACGAACCTCCTTTTGAATTCACCGGCTAATAGTAATGACCACATATGGAGAAAACCCGATACGACTAACTTGAAAAGGAAGTAAACATCCCAACTTTGTGACTTACTGCTTGTTCTAAATTCTTGAACAATCCACAACGCCGTGTGACACTGAGCACTACAACGTAACTCCTTAAAGTGATAGTTATATATTGTGAGCACTACAACGTAACTCCTTACATCAGTTATAACCAGATTGTCAATTTATAATGTGCCCCAACAAGTTATCTTCAGACCATCGACTTATCTCAAAGATAAATAAGTACATCCTTGAAACGTCACTTCAACTTCAAATCAATAATACCGTACAAAAACCCCGTAGTTATTTTTTCTTCAAATTTAAGCTCAAGCCGTGAATATTGTATCTCTCCGTGAAAATTTACAAGACCAAAAATACCAATGAATTAAAAAATTTGCATCCAATATTTGTGTTAAAAATTCGGATAACAAAATTTTAAGTAACCCCGTGAAGCCCATATCTAATGCCAATTAATCATCAAGCCCATGTTTATATCCAAGTTTTTGAAGCCCAAATGCAATCGAGAAGCTACAGCAAGACATATTGTGATAACCCATTAAAAACGATACGCCACCTTAAAAGATATCATTTCCAAACCCGATCCAGTCAAAGTAAACAAACCCGATCCATACAAAGTAATACTTAATGCCAGTTAACCCTAATCCCTCAAATGATAACACAACCCTAAAAACATAGATGTACGCCTCCATCTTACTTTTATTCCCAAATCAGATAAAAAAAACGTATCCTTTCAATCTTTCAAACTCATCTCAGTTATCACCATCTCATAGCCTTTTCGAAACTGAATATACTCAATAGCAACACAAACTTTTCTTGCATGATTACAATTGACACAGATTTTAAAGATTCGGCTTCAAGATCTTGAAAACTCAAGGTCTCGGTTAGGTTTAATGTGATGTTATTTAGTTTTTCTGTCAATCAAACCAAAGAAAGGATTAAAACCGTTTGGTTTTGGTCTTTCTTTAACCTTCGAATATTATCTTGAAGCTTTGACTTCGAAAATGATCCATGATGATATTGGTTCAAAGAAAAAAAAATTGTTGAAAGATTAAAATTGAACCATTTCTGAGATTGATTTGTCTTTAATTTTGTTTATAGTTTTAAATGATTGAGAGTTGAGGAGTGTTTGTGAGAGTCTTGGGGTGAGTCTAGATTAGGTTGAGGTTTGGTTGGATTTGATTATGTCGGATCTGTTTAAACTTTGTCTCCAATTGTCAAACTGTTGGACATAATAAGTCTAGGTGTCACAAGGATCAAGTACCAAAACCAACAAAGGAAACAAAGGTTCGAGGTAGAAAAAGGCATTGTGATGGCAGAAGGCAACATGTATTCATTTAATTATCATTTGCATAACAATTGTTCTTGTGTGTTTACATTCTAGTTGATGTGCAAATCTATTACTTTTGCAGTGGATGGATGAAGACGATATAATGCAGACTATGGAACAAGAGTTTCTTGAAGCACTTTATGAGCAAGAAGAAGAACACACAATTTTGGAGGAAGATGAAGAGCAGTCAAGGATGGATGAAGAAGCATTCCAGCAGTTTTTGGAAGAGGAGAGAATGTACAAAAGAATTGAAGAGGAAAGGAAGAGGAAAAATTGGCTTGAAGAAGCAGAGTTTGAGGCAGCTTACTATGGAGTGGCTGTGGAGGAGTTATATCCAAGACATCCATATGTGCTAGATAAAAGATGTTGAACTGGTGTTAGAATGTTGTAGGCTTCTAGCCATTTGTAATTTGGACAATATCATGTTTGAAATTTATTTGTTTTTGTTGACTTTATAAGTCAGAAGCGGTTATTCCAAACACCCCTAAACTGCGTATGTTGACTAGATTTTAAGCATTGATGTTGTCTTTACTCCCATCTACTTGTTCAACAACTCCCATCTACTTATATAATACATCTTAAGTCATCAATTCTTTATCATACCAACATATTATTACCATGGATGCAGAAAATGGTTGTCAAATGGTATGCATTGACTGTTGGGTTGAAAGTGAAAACAGGGATGGATTGACCTTTTTTGCAAGGCGTCCACCTTATAGAGATGTTTGTCCAGTATGCCTTGAGATAAGGGGAAATACATCTTATACTGCTAGAGATGGTGTTACAAGGGAAAACACAACCACAGGAGATAGTGGTGGATATGTGATGGGTCTACATATTTCTGCACCTACTAGTGTTGGTGCTTACTTGGGCAGTGATGAAGAAGAAAGTGAACCACCTGCAGCTGAAATAGCAAGTGGAGAACGCCCAAGCCAAACACCACGTGAAGCACCTGCAACTGAAAGACCAAATGGAGAACGCCCAAGACAAACACCACTTGAACCAACTGCAACTGAAAGACCAAATGGATCACCTACTAGTCAATTAACGCAGTGAATTACCTGCAAGAAATGTTATGTTGTCTTTCAGTCTAAATGTAACTTAACTGATATGTGTGTGCTTCTTTTGTTATAAGAATTGAATTTTGGTTACAATTTGAATATGTTGACTTTATAAGTCAAACAAAAGAGATTTTAAAGACTAAATCAATTCGGTGTGGTTCCTATAATATTTTGGTTTATGTTGACTTTATAAGTCAAAATGGGTTTTTCCAAACACTGACCTAAACTGCATAAGCAAATGCAAACTACAAAATGAAAACAAGAAATCCAAAATATACATACACCACCACCTAATTACACCATATAAAGCAAAATATACATGTTAACAATTCAGTCACCATCATCAGCCAAAATATATACATCAACAACCAAACATAACAGGTGAACTTCTTGATGGGAGACTTGATATTCATGGGGGGAGACTTGAGCTCCTTAGGGGAGGCACATACCACTCATTCCTATTTGTGTTGGAGCATCCCACAGCCGCTACAAGACCAAGTACAACATTGGGAGCAGAAGCCTTGGAAGCTTGGGAAATGAAACCTTTCAAAGTAGTAGTCTTAGAAGACATGATCCCAAACTCATCATCATATGTGTTTGAAATAATGATGACATCAACTTCATTTCCTTTCAAGTTAGTATCTGGAAAGATAGCCAAACAGAAAGAAATCAGAGTTCACCCATTACAACTTTCGTAGCTTGCAAACATTAACTCTAACCTTTCTCATACTCCTTATTCCCATATTTTTCCCACAAGTCTTCAAGTATCACATCAGCAATGTCATCTCCTATATCCCGCTTATTCCCATAAGTACCCATGGCATACTCAATCATATCGTCAGATACCTTTAGCTTGCTATAATCCCTTTTTTGGTAGATCCTGACACCGCTCAGATTTCTGTCAAATAAAATAGAGTTATTTATGCTCATCCCTTAAAATGCCAATCACACAAATACAAAAAACCCAACTAACATTTCATCACTTCAGCTTCTTTCGCAAATCTGCATAAATCTTCAAACATTTCATCTTCTTGTAACCAAGTATCCTCATATTTTGCCTTCACATATTTTACCATCTCATCAGTTACTGTTGTAAAAGTAAGGTCCTTGTCTGCCATTGTTAAAGTGTATGTGAGAGTTGTGTGACGAGGGAGGGAAATGATCAAGATGGTATACGGAAGCTTTTCTCTGGTTTAGTTAAGGTGTGGTATAAATATGTATGGACTATAATACCCTCGACTAACTAACATAAGTTAGACGTTGACCTCGACGTTAATGGTCAAGGGACGAGTTTGGTATATAAACTCCATGTTTTGGACTCCCAGAAAAAGAGAAGTTTTGTCCCATCGTGATATGCAGGTACAAGTTTAGGGACGAACAGTGTATTTTACTCTTTTCCCTTTTTTATTATTTTCCATTTTTCTTCACTCAAAACTCAAGAACTGACTGTTAATTATTCAATCTATTATACATTAAATGTTACGTCAGGTCTTAAGAACTTGATACGTCTACAAATGCTGTAATTAGAGGTGGCAAAACGGGCGGGCCAGGCGGGCACGGGCACGGGCTAAAACTGGCACGGGCTAAAATGGGCACGGGCTTAAACGGGCACGGGCTAAACGGGCACGGGGCAAACGGGCACATGTTATACAAATCGCTTAATAAAAGACCTAAAACGACGAAATAAATTACTTAAACGTAATATCTTATTTAGATTAAAAAAACTTAAATATATTTTATAAAAAAAACTTTAAAACGATCGTTAATGTTCAACAATTAAGAAAAAAAAAGTGTCCGTTTGTACTCATTTAAGTTTTCAATGGGCTAAATGTGCCTATTTCAGAAAAAAAAAAAAAAAAAAATGCTAAATATGCCCAAATCTTTTAAAAATATACCTATTTAGACTATTTTTTTTGCTTCTGGACACATTTTGCCACCTCCTAGTTGTGTAATTAAAGTTTGATAAACATTCTACTGAGGTATAGGAGAGAGAAATACAAGCCCTAAAATCCCTCCTTTTTCGAAACTCACCCCTTTTTTTGGTTATAATTTACACACACACACACAAACACACAAATCCCTTCCATCCTTATAATAAAAAATAAATCTCTCCCCCTCCCTCCCTCCGATCCATCATCCATCGAATTCATTCATCACCATGACTCTCGTCACTCCTCCGCCACTTCTCGATGTAACCAACGATTCTCTCACACACACATGCATATTTATTCATCTCTTTGTTTTAATTTTATTTACCGATGGTTAATTGATTGTTTTTACTGCTGATTAGTTAATTAGTTATTGAATTGAATTGATTTTGTTGCGGCGGTGAATATAGTTTATTAATTTCTAGGGTTTTGAAATTGTGCAGAATGAAGATGATGAGATGCTTGTTCCGCATTCTGATTTGGCTGTCACTGAAGGACCTGAGCCCATGGAAGGTAGTTCGCTGTTTTCTTATTCGTTAATTTATTATTTCCGAGGTTTCGAAACTTATGAATTTAG
>OU343224.1:304077647-304224814 GCA_910596185.1 Chrysanthemum makinoi
AAGAGTATCTTACAGCTAGTGTATATATTTGGAAAGTTGGCTTATACTCTGTTTTTCTGGAAACATATATCTTTAAAGTTGTTTATGTTAAGCTCGTTAAATGAACAGATAAATGACCGCTATGAGTTCCCCTTACAACTTGATCTTGATAGAGAGGATGGGAAGTATTTATCACCCCAGGCAGACAGAAGTGTTCGAAATCTTTACACCCTTCACAGGTATTATAATCTGACTGAGTTCTATCCTCTGAGCTAACAATTTAAAATTCGCCAGTAGGGCTGCATATTGGCTCTTTTTTATTAGAGTCTGAATGTTTCCAATGACATTTTTTTATTTTTAGTGTTCTGGTCCACAGTGGTGGAGTACATGGCGGACATTATTATGCCTATATCAGGCCTACACTTTCTGATAAGTGGTATGGGAATATTTTGTTTGATAGTTACTAATGATCTTTTTGTTTTTTAAACTTCTACTATTTTTACATGATTTGTCTTTTTCACTCTAGATGACAAAGTGCACCAAAATTTTGTTTTATTTTTGTGTTTGCTCAATGCAATCACTAAATTAAGTTCTTTGTAGGTTTAAATTTGATGATGAACGTGTGACCAAAGAAGATATTAAGAGAGCATTGGATGAACAATATGGGGGCGAGGAGGAGGTGATTTTTACAGATAAATGAAGTGATTCATAAATTAGCTAGCAAGTTACTTAGAGTTATCTCTGATTTATGTATTCGGTGTTATTGTGGAACAGTTGCCTCAAGCAAACCCTGGCTTCAACAATTCCCCATTTAAATTTACTAAGTATTCAAATGCATACATGCTTGTGTATATACGCGAAAGTGAGAAGGAGAAAATAATCTGTAATGTGGATGAGAAGGATATAGCAGAGCATCTTAGAGTAAGTTTTAATTTGGTGTTATAGATAATTCCTTTAACCATAATCAACAAACATCATTGAGTCGTGTTACCTTTCAGATAAGACTGAAGAAAGAACAAGAAGAGAAGGAGCAGAAAAGAAAGGAAAAGGCAGAGGCACATTTGTATACAGTTATAAAGGTTTGAACTTCAGACGCTCACATTGGAATTACTATACTGAGATTCGTGAATCAATTTTGGTTTACCTTGTAATTTCATGTGATTAGGTTGCTCGTGATGGGGATCTTCAAGAACAGATAGGGAAACATATATATTTTGATCTAGTGGATCATGACAAAGTTCGTAGTTTCCGTATCCAAAAACAAACCCCTTTTGCTCTTTTCAAGGTACAGTCTCCTGTTGCTGTCCTAGTTCCTTTAGCTTTTACTTTCAATTTATGGAGTGTGTGTTGTTATATTATACTGGAGTTCGGTTTAGCTTGCCTAGACTGTATTTGCTGCTTGTTGGCTTAAATTGAAGTTGACATGGTACTGTTGGACATGGTATCTGAAATGTCGTTCGCTCCCTTTTATGTTAATAATTTTACAGAATATTCTATAAACAATGCTGATCTTAAAAATAGAATATTCTAAACGCATACTGACATAGGAACATGGGAGCATGCAAGCATATATAGGGAAAATATAGCACTACGGGCACCCAAAGATCATATTTCAAAAGGCAACATATAAGAATATAAGGCAATACAATATTACAATCATAAATAAGCATTAAAAGCAAAAGAGCATACAAGAGTAAAAATAATACAAGCATAAATGCCATCTATGTGATAAAAACATTCAAACATATATAGAGAAAAAAAAAAGAAAAGAAAAGGAAAAAAGCTAAATTAACGAACATCAGCAAAAAAAGCATAAAAGCATTGATTCCTAAATGCATGAACTCATAAAAGGATAGAAGGGCCTACACGCGAAAGATAAGTCTATGTATTGGGGGCAATGTGACTCTATACATATGCCCTACTCATCTACCCTAATCCTAGTTCTGCACGAGTTCCTATCAGAGGTCATGTCCTCGGACAATAGAAGCTCCTTCAGGTCGAGCTTTAGCCTGTCCTCCCATCTGAGCTTTGGTCTACCCCTTCTCCTCGAGCCATCGACAGTAATAGACTCCACTCCCCATCTTGACGTGCCCAAACCATCTCAATCGTTCTTCTCTCATCTTGTTGATTATACTCGCAACTTGGAGTTCTCTTCGAAAAACTCCATTCGGGATCATGTCTAACATTGTTTTACCACAAGTCCACCTTAGCATCCTCATTTCTGCCACCTCAATTTTATTTGCTTGAGTCTTCCTTTCAGCTTTAGAGGAACTTAGGTCATATGGATAAACAAATACAGGAGGATCAAATAAAACCCTACAGTTATATAGTGATCTCCATGTTTAAGCACTTAGCCATATCCAGATTGTGATTATATACTTTCTATATCAAGTGTTTGATGGTAACAAGGAAGTCTTCACCAGGAGAACAGCTATATTACATTCATGGCAACAAGTCCATGTTATGCATTAGTTTTTTGCATTTAAGATATTTTTCATGGTGCATCATTATTTATTGTGGCTTATTATTCATGGTGACTGCTGAAAGTACTTTATTATTTTGTATTGCAAATGTATACGAATGAACATGGGTTGAGCACTTAGCAAGCTTTTTGATACCCTCATACAATTTTTTTTATTAAGGATATGTTTTGGTGATACTTATATCTGAAAATTTTCAGGAGGAAGTTGCCAGAGAATTGGGTATACCGGTTCAATACCAGCGTTTCTGGTTCTGGGCAAAGCGCCAAAATCATACTTATCGCCCTAATCGTCCATTGACTCCTCAGGAAGAAGCTCAGTCTGTATGTACTTGTTGTGCTCTGTCTTCTACTGTATGTTAGATAAGACAATTAGAGTATTAGACAAAAAAGTCTTAAGTTATTCAAACCATTGTTGTCATATCATGATTCATATTATCATAATCTTCTTATAGTGGTCTGCTTATTTTATAGACCATATCAAGTTGTATTTTTTAACAAACTAAAAAAAAAAAAAAAAAAAAAAAAAAAAAAAAAAAAAAAAAAGAAAGAAACATAAGTTTTTGTATCCATTACTTATGGGAAAACAAGTAAGGCTGAAATTAAACATTCACAGAAGAGGAAATGCGCGTATATACTTCGGGGCTATTGAAGTGTAACGGTGGCACATATTTTGTGAAAATTCACAATACTCTCTTTTAGGTTTTGTCCTGATTACAATTTGGTGATCATTGACGTGTAAATCTTCATGTGATTCAGGTTGGACACTTGAGAGAGTTATCAAATAAGAGTAACAATGCTGAGCTTAAGCTGTTTTTGGAAGTAGAAGTTGGACAGGCAAGATCTCAGTGTTAACATATTATTTCTGGATGTTAATATCGACTCAATTTTCTCTTCGTGGTGTCCTTTCATTTAAACTTGATTTCTTGTGGTATCGATGTAGGACTTGCAGCCAATTCCTCCACCTGAGAAAACTAAGGAGGAGATTTTGCTTTTGTTTAAACTTTATGACCCTGTAAAAGAGGAGCTTCGGTATCTTTCCTCTCTTTTTATCTATATATGCATGTACATATATGTATGCATCTAAGATCATGTTGCCATTTTTGTTATATACTTGTGCTTTTTTTATATTACATGGATTGGCATTGCTTATTATTTTTAACATGCAGGTATGTTGGGCGGCTCTTTGTGAAGGGTACTGGAAAGCCAACTGAAATACTTTCAAAGCTGAATGAATTGGCTGGCTTTGAACAAGATGAAGAAATTCAACTATTTGAGGTCAGTGTGTAGACTCCATTTATATTTCACTTTTGTTATGGTTTTATGCTCACTGTGAAGGCTTTTCATACAGGAAATTAAGTTTGAACCCAATGTTATGTGTGAATACATTGACAAGAAGCTTACATTTCGTGGAAGCCAGGTACATGTACATTTTTTTGTCAGCTTCTTTGAATAGTGTCTCAGTTATCTAATAGCAAGAATTTATGGTTTTCACGACTTTATAGCTTGAAGACGGCGACATTATTTGCTATCAGAAACTTCTTCATGCTGAAAGTACCGAAATCTTGCGTTATTCTGATGTTCCATCTTTTCTGGAATATGTTCATAACCGACAGGTATTAATAGTATGATTTGAACTTTTTGTTCATTAACTATTTGTTGTTTCAGTTAATATTTTTATGAATTATCTTTTGGTACATGGTGATAGGTTGTTCGTTTCCGTGCGTTAGAGAAATCAAAAGAGGATGAATTTTCTCTGGAATTGTAAGCTATTCTGATTCTGCAGATTACCAATTGAAGTAAAATATGTTGTTACTTTATTAATTTCATGATCTTGTGTTACAGGTCGAAACTTAATACTTATGACGATGTTGTTGAAAGAGTTGCCCGCCATCTAAACTTAGATGACCCGTCTAAAATTAGGCTTACCTCTCATAATTGCTACTCCCAGCAACCTAAGCCTCAACCAATCAAGTACCGAGGTGTGGAACATCTATCAGATATGCTGGCCCACTACAATCAGGTTATTTATCATTTTATGTTGATACGATCAGCGTTATGCTTTCTAGTTTTTGCCATTATATATTATATCTAACTGCTATCGAGCTTTGCGAAATCGATGGCTCTTTGATGAATTACCCTTAAAAATTGGATCTCTTTATTTATTTTTTTGGTCAGACACTCAAATAAATGCGTTTCTCTATATAAGGGTACTTTTGGGACAAAGTAAAAGCTGTCACTTTGATATCATATCATACTAGAGTATAAGAACACAGCAACTGTTTACATATTTTTTCTTTCATATGCACAGAATTCAGATATTTTGTATTATGAAGTATTGGATATCCCTCTGCCAGAACTTCAAGGTCTGAAAACTCTTAAAGTTGCTTTTCATCATGCTACCAAAGATGAAGTAAGTGCTGCTGATTTAAAGCCATCTTTTCGACTTCTGTTTGGCCTGTTCTTTTATTAATATGTTGATTTTAATTGTTAGGTGGTTGTACATACTATTAGATTGCCAAAGCAAAGCACGGTTGGTGATGTAATTACTGATCTTAAGACAAAGGTAACCCTAACAAAAATTTTCTTCGCTAAACCTTAAAAAATCTCGTCTGATAATTAACTGGTGGTGATTCTTGGAACAGGTTGAGTTATCTCATAAAGATGCGGAGCTTCGACTGCTGGAGGTTTTCTATCACAAGATTTACAAGGTGCTCAATGTTTTCAAATACCTTTATCTCATCTCTCTTAGCTTGAGTATCTTAATTTTAATTTTTCCCAATGTTAACTTGTCTCTGTATATGCAGATATTCCCCCTCAATGAAAAAATTGAGAATATTAATGATCAATACTGGACGTTACGTGCTGAAGAGGTATGTACTTAATGCTTACCTTATTATGTGTGTTATATGCAGTCTATGTATCATTTCATGTGTCTAGTCTAATGTTACACCCATTATTGTCATTCATTTATATTTTACAGATTCCAGAAGAGGAAAAGGACCTGGATCCGCAAGATAGTCTCATTCATGTTTATCATTTTATGAAAGACACAGCTCAGAACCAGGTAGCACACACTTCTGGCTTTTGTCATTTGTATAATGTTATATTCTTTTCATAGCTAATTTGTGCATGTATTTTACTTTCTATTAACAGCAAGTACAGAACTTTGGGGAACCATTTTTACTTGTGATCCGGGAAGGCGAGACATTAGCTGATGTTAAAGCACGCATACAGAAGAAACTTCAAGCTTCAGATGAGGAGTTTGTCAAGGTACTTTCTTCCTTCTACCATTAATAATTTCCTTTGAAATAATCTGCATAAAAAAATTTTCAAAAAAATATTTTATTTCTCACATGTCACATGTTTTTTTATCTGTTTAGTGGAAATTTGCGTTTTTGTCTATGGGCCGTCCCACTTACCTTCAGGATTCGGATATTGTGTCTACCCGCTTTCAGGTCTAATAAGTTCCTCTTGTTCTTTTTCTATCACAAACACCCAGCTTTGTCATGCATATATCTGTTTTTGAATGAATTATGTATATATCATAACAGGATTTATTTTGTTTTTTGTTTTTGGTTTTAGAGAAGGGATGTTTATGGTGCCTGGGAACAATATCTGGGATTGGAGCACACTGATACTGCACCCAAAAGGTCTTACGCTGCAAATCAGGTACACGAGCTTAATCTAATAATAAAAAATGACAAAATTGCATCCCTGTTTAGGTTTCTCTGCATATTTTACTATTCTAGTACTGTTTACTTTATGACCCATATTTTTTGCTACAAAGAAAAATGTCTACAGTTTATAGTCCTATTTGTTTGCCACAAATAATATCTTGAAGAAAAAAGGGTTAATAGACGCCCACTTTTATTATCATAGCATAAAATCTCTTAAATCATTTGTTCAAAGGTATATGATTATTCAAATAATATAATTTTGTAATTAATTGTAACATGCTAAAGATTTAAAGAAAGTTTTGTTTCTGGTCAAATCTATCAATAGTCTATGATATAAACAAGCACACTTGCATAATTATTGGATGTTGAATCTAACTATTGTTACTTGCAGAATCGTCACACATATGAGAAACCGGTAAGAATCTACAACTAAGCAAGTGAATAGGATGAGATGAAGCCGCACCAAGTTTATTGGCCGAGTGATAAGTGGTGTTTTGAGAAACATCAACGAAAAGAAAACTAGCAAAACATATAATCATATAGTTGTGGTAGAAGTATATTTATCTGTCAAGAAAGGTAGCACAGATGATATAGAAATATGCATGTCCCCTCGTTGTGCAGCTTTTCTTCCATGGGGTGATGTTAGTTTAGATGCTATTTATCTTCTTACATTTGGTTGTGTCATGAACACGCGTGAGATTTTGGACGTGGATGTAGAGAGGTAATTTAGATTTGTTACTTTTATACCCTTTTCTGATCCATATTTGTGATTCAGTTTTATATCAGTATTTTGTGGATTTTTATATCGAAAGTAATTTTAATGTAAAAGCTTTATCATAAACTGAGTACGAGGCAGATGAACTAAGAACCTCCCATGCTCGCTCGTTGACGCCATCTAGTCCACCTCTGATAACTTCCCAAGCATTTTTCTTTTTTGTGATCAAAACTTTGCACTTCCCAAGCATTTTCTTTTTTGTGATAAAAACTTTGCTTATGTTTCACTTGATAAAACCAAGGTTGTAAAAATCGTTAGGCGCTAATGAGGCGGTCAGGTATGACCTAGCATTAATCGGTTAGGTGGGATTAATCGGATTGGAATTTTACTGCACAAAATTGTAATTTTAGATATTATATTATCTATATCTATATTACATATAATAGAAAAACGGTCAAACCTTAAAAAGTGAAAAGTTGAAAGTCAAAGGTGAGAGAAATGTATTGTGTAATTAATACTCTTATTAAAACACCCCATTACTTGAAAGTACAATAATCATTGTACAACCAATTAAAAACATATCTACCAAATTGAAAACAACCAATTAAAACACCCCTTCCTACAAAGTACAATAAAATTTTCACAATGTACAATTTAAACAAGCTACAACATAATTCTAAATATAAAATAATTAAACACACTAATTAATATTATTTTTAAAACACCTTAAAATGAAAAGTACATGTTATTATATACATTATACAAACTAGGCGAGTACCCGCGCCTGGCGGCAGCGGTTCCTAGCGGTAGACAATTAACGATAAGCCATATTATGGAAAGTGTTTCGTTTAACATTCAAAATCAGAACGTGAAAAAGATCAAAATGTAATTGCAAACGGTTGTAATATCCGATAATTTAACTCTAACAAAAATTCTTAACATGTATTAAACGACATATAAAAATATTTAGTGAGACTGAAAAAGAATATATTACATCATTAATGAAATATTAACTAACAACACACGTTACTCGTAGCATAAAACTTCTTGATACACGACATTTGAGGTATAGATTCCTGCTTGACGGAACTCTTTGACTGGTTTAACCAATACCTTTGTTGTTCTACGAGGTTCTTAGCAACAGACAATTAACGATATGCGATATTGTAGTAAGTGTTTCGTATAACGTTCAAAACAAAACATGAAAAAATCAAAATGTAATTGCAAACGGTTGTATCCGTGCATAGCAACGAAATTTTCTTACGGCTTACTTAGTTTTTATAGTTTCGAAGTATAAGGGGTATTAAAGAGGGTAAATTAGACAATTAACTTATTTTTTCTAGAATAATTAAGTTTTCAAAAAATGAGGTATATGCATTTATTAAGATAGTTGTTTATGTGTGTATGCTTGCATGTTTTTTTATTTTTAAATATACCAATACAACAATTGTAAAATAATTTGTGGTTCTTATTTGATTGATGAGTTAAGTTAACATTATGTGTTTTAGACGTTTGTTTAACCTTTATTTGTTTATGTTCATGTTTTATGTTGAAACAATTATGTTTATATTTAGGCACATTCAATAAAATTGCCTTTAATAAAATCACCATATATAAGTTAATTTCAAAAAACAAAAACAAACAAAACCCTTTGAGTTGTTATTCAGCATTGAAAGCAATTGAAGACATGATTTTCAAAATCAAAGTTGTCACGGTTCTAGTCTCTTTTTTCTTTTAACTTTTAACTCGCATTTCAAATTACATTTGTTATATGCTTATGTTAACTCCTTTTTCTTTTAACTTTTACTTCACATTTTGTCTTTTGAGTAGTATTTTTTCTATAGCCTATTGAATAACTACTATCAAGTGTGCCTACTTTACACCGCTACCCTACCACTATTTTTAAGCTACCACTATATTTAAGCAGCCCCAACATTCTAGTATTAGTTTTAGACAGTCACAAAGAACCTACGAAATCAGTTTTAAGCAACCTCCAAATAACCGAATAGGCTTTAGATCTAACATCATCCCCGTTGCAAACACCCAGAAATAAAAAAGTTAATAACTTAGGTCATGAGTCTTCATGAGTGCATACAAATGGTAGCATAAAACTACCATCTGTTCCATAACAACTCATCGGACTAAAAAAATATTCATAGCCAAATCACATTCAAATCATTTAAAAAACAGAGAAACACATATATACCATTCTGTTTAAACATCAAAAGCATTATAACACACAACTATCAGATCTTGTAAAATCTACACAACCAAACCCACCAAAAACAAACGACTACACATAAGAACCATGACCAACACTCAAACCAACCACCTCCTTAATAGCACTAAATTAGCACCCTCAATTCTAAACCTTTGTATTTAATTAACACATTACAGGCCTAAATTAAACCATTACTCTCATATATCTCAAATGATCTTGAAAAAAAAAAAAAAAATCTCAAACCACATGGTTTTTTGTGAACGGATTTTTAAAACCAGATCTCCAGAGATATTAACAACCAAAATTACATTAGACAACAAAAACTACACAAGCAGCTACCATTGAAACCACAAACAAACCACCAACAGTAGTCTTAGTAAACGCAACAACCTAAACACCAACCAAAACCACCCGATCTGCCACCAATACCACATATAACTGAAACCACCAAACCCAGTGGTTCCGTCGGGATGTGCCGGCGGATGATGAGGTGGTGGCGGCTGAGGAGGAGAAGATGGCGTGTTTGAGGAGATGGTTTGTCATTTGAAAGAGAAAATAACAGTGTGTTTTTGGTGTATGTAAATATGTGTTGCGTTATTCTTCTAAGGTGTTTATATAACTCTTATAGAAAGAATTGTTTCTTATAATAGTTGGAGAATAACTTACAGTAGACTTTCATTAGCAAATGTAAGAGGCCTTTAGGTAGTTGAAAATTCAAGTTTGAATACTTTCCATGCAAAGTTATATACATCTATTTTGAAATTAAGTTTGAATACTTCCCAAAGATACAAGCATTTCACTTCTCCATTATTTCACTTTTCACTTTTCTAACTATTGACTTATTGACCATTTTTGCTTTTTATGTAGTATAGATTAATAAAACATACAAAACTTCATACAAGCTAACAAGTTGATGGTACATATAGTTTTGAAAATCGGACTGGACCAACGGGTTCAACCGAAAACTGGTGTCGCCACCGGTTCGGCTAACCAATAACAGCCATCCGAAAACGAACTAGACAGGACCCGTTGAAACCGATACAGACTGGTGAATCAGGTCTCATCGAGATCTATTTCTCCGGTTAATCGTCACAGGGTACCCGCCGCCGCAACGCGCGGGTACCCTGCTATATTTTATATAAAGGAAAAACCAAAAAGTAAAAAGTGAAAATTTAAAACTATTAATACATATCGAAAACCGGGTTGACTTGGGACGCTTCAAACCCGGTGAGTTGACCCTGTTTAATTTGACATGTTTTGACCCAACCTATCGGGTTGACTCAGTTTAAATCGACCCGTTTTTCGATGGGAACGGTTCAACCGGTTGAACCAACCGGGTCGAACTGGGTTTCCAAACATTATATTTAATCCCCAAATCTTCAAACTTTTATTATTTTTCGTTTAGAGCCCATAAACGTTTTTTAACACAAAATGATCTGTAGCTATATAAATATATTATATAACTAAGTTTTTTCTTCAAAAACGATTATAATGTTTTACAATTAAGAGAAAATATTTGCCCGTTAGTGCACATTTAACTTTTCAATAGGCTAAATGTGCCCAAATCTTTTACATAATAGCCAAAAGTAGCCCATTTTTTTATTTTGGGCTAATCACATTCATCCTAATTTTGGTACTTGCGTTCTTCTTAACAATGACACCATTAATCACATCTTTGTTAATTTTGGTACTTGCGTTCTTCTTTGATGTAATGTTTACTTTCATTTTCATTAAATGTTTTTATATGTTGTTTGATTGATGCTAAGAATTTTGTCTAGACTTTAGTTATCTTATAGTACAACCGTTTGCAATTGCATTTTCATCAGTTTACGTTCTATTTTAAACGCTACACAAAACACTCACCACAATATCACAAGTCATTAATTATCTGACGATAGAAACCGTTGCCGCTAGGCGCGGGTACTCGTCTAGTATTATATGTATGAGATAAGCATAGTGCATCAAAGTTCAAATATTTCAAGTGTTCAAAATATAAACATAATGTATAATTCTTGAAAGTTCAAAGCTAAACATAGATATTACTTGGTTTGTTGACCATTTTGAAGCGATATTTGACTAATTAATCAGTTTTTTGACAGATTTTTAAGCGATTTTGTCCGATTTTTAAGCTATTTTGTTGATCGATTTTTAAGCGATTTTGATCGATTAATCTGATTAGACCGATTTTTAAGCGATCTTTGACTAATTAATCAGTTTTTTGACAGATTTTTTTCCGATTTTGTTCGATAATCAATTTGTTGACCGATTTTTAAGCGATCTTTGACCAAACCGATTAAATAGATCGATTATGATAAATCAAGGCACTTTGTGAGCGATCATCGATTATGCGAGGATTAATCGGCTGCCTGGGCTGATTTTAACAATAGAGGATAAAACAGAAGTGATCAAAACTTTGTAGTTTAAATCAACAACCCGTGCCACTATTTTCACTGTGTCAATGACCCAATCACCCAATGGTTCTAGTTGGGCATCTATGAGACTATGAGCGTCACTATTTTCAATGGGCCAATGACCCAATCGTTCTAGTTGGGCATCTATGAACGTTTTGAACAATAACGAGGTGGAAACCTCTCTTGCGTTGCGGCAAAGCTTTTTTTAATTTTTTTAGGCGTGATATATTAAGTTCCGACGTTATGGCTGTTTTTTTGTTTTTGTTTGCGTGGATGGGTTAACCACTTTCGGATAAAACATTGTTGAGAATCTGTGATAAGAAGTTGTGCGTGCGTAAAATAAAAATATATATATCTCCGTCATTTATAAGAATGCGCAAAAAGATGCGTACTTCACAACTATTTAAATATCGATTATAAAATGTTTGTTTAGTTGATGGGCTCATAACATATGTCAAGAGTTTATAACTGTATAAAGGTTTATAAGAGAAGGAAAAATATGTTATTGAAATTAATTCAAAAAATATAAACAAAGTTGCCATAGCCGATTACTTCCAAGAATTTTGCATAAAATACGACGCTAAACATTTATTTTATGTTTGTTAAAAATAGGTAAACCTTTTTAAAAAAAAGGTAAACCTTTTTAAAAAGATATCGGGTAGCCCGCGCGTAATCGAGAGAATGTTTTCGTCGGAGATAATTTTGAAAATGTTGTATTTGTATGTTTGTTGTTCTATGTTTGTTTATGTAAAAATATCGACTACAAATCATTTTTTGTTATTTTTATTTGTCATGATCCGTTGTATAATGTATGTGTCTAAAATAATTTTTTTTCCTTTTTGTTATGGTTTGTCATAGTTTGCATCCTCGCTTTCATAGAAGTGTATTAGAAAATGAATACATTTGATATTAATTGCTTAAAAGAGGAATCTTATGCACTTAAATACATATGTCGAATATAATATCAGGAAATCATATATACAATTCAGCTATCAAACTATTGTTAGTCCATGTCTCTTTTTCCCATGTCTCCTCTCTTTAAATGTCAGGGAACCTGAGAAAATGAACCAAAAAAGTTAAAACTTGCAACCCAATCTACAATTATACCAATAACATTTGCGATTCTCTTGTTTCAATAGTTAATCCAAACAAAAGACATTTTTTTTGCACATCAGTTTTTGTAGATCATTCTTTGTCAAACTGATAATGATAATCTAACTCTTTTCTACCTTTTTAGTTATTTATTTATTTATTTATTTTTTTTTTACGTTTGTGAAAATGCCATGGGATGTGAAAGGGTGGGTAGTAAATGCTTCTTCATGCATGGGGAAGCTAAACTAATAATGAGTTACTGTTTTTTGTGGGTGGCTCAAGGGGGCAATCAAATCAAATGGTCTTATAAGTCACCTACAAACACAGATTTACCATCATAAGCAAAGAAAAACTGTACTCTAAACACACACACACATAGCAAAAAAAATCAGTGTTTTTAACCAAAAAAAAATGACTACACCCATGCCCTTTTGCAAGGAATTGGCTGCTGCTGCTGGGTCAAGCTTAGTGAGAGACATGATGGTGGTGCGACTTCAGAGGGAGGTCACTGTTACTTTGACAGATGAAGCAGAATTAAGGAAGAAAGCTCAAGACATAAGGTCCCGTGTTGCTGAGATGGATTTTGTGATTGGAGACCTGGAGCTTCTGTTTCCTTTTGAGTCTTCTTTGCAGAGCATTTTGCAGCTCACCAACTTGCAAACCGAAGACTTGTGTAACACCCCCAAAATCACAATGTGACAGTGGAAGACTATTTGGGGTATTACTTAGAGGATTACAGTCATAAGTCATAGAAAACGACTCTAAAGAGACGTTTTTAATAAAAGATTGTTACCATTTCATAAAACTCAATGTTTTGGAACACAAGAGAAAATGCCACAAGTTTTGAAGTTACATAAAAGATAGTTCAAATGTTTACGAAATGATAACTTTATTTAAAAACACCACTTCTAGCATCCCAAGACGTCCACTCCGTGCCTTCATGATATCCTAATTAGTACCTGAGATAAACATGCTTAAAAAGATCAACAAAAATGTTGAGTGATATTCATAGGTTTAATAAATGGTTGAACACAAGTAAGAGATGATAATTGCTTCGAAGACAATCACCATAGAAAACATAGATTATTATTATGCACTAAGCTCATGACACCAAACTAACTGCATACACCTAATTACTGGTGTAAGTAATAAAATTGCCCTCAGATGGAATTGCCAATTCCATAGTTAACCAAATATAGTGCGCCCCGGTTATTTCCGATAACCGAGTTGGGGTCGTTAATTCCCATAGTATTATCCACAATATTAACGTTCACTCGCAAGTGATTAATGGTTCATGATAAAAGGCACTTACGGCAGGCAACTTAGGCTATAATAATAATGATCAGGAAAGCATACATTTTAAGAAAAGACTTGTGTTCTAGTTTATAGCATGCATCTCCCTCGCGGGGGTTGAAAAACAAGTAAAAGCGAGGCTATGAACTCACCTTAGCAAAGTAGTATCCGAGTAGTGAAAAAGATCAAGTAGTAGATGCACGAAGTACCGGCACGCGACCTATAATTAATATAGCAATACTTTAATTACTATCTTTATATTTTGACTCGATAACGTTTAAATATGTACAAAGTTTAAGTAGTTGATTCTTGTATGGCAGCGTTTAAGTTTAATTGGTGTATTAAGTGTTGGCCGACATTGACTCTAGGAGGTGTAAGTATACAGAGGATGATGAGAATATGTCAAGACGAATAAGTCGTAGACTCGTTGATAACTAAAAGACATTTGATGGAAAATTCTTCATGGTAACGTAGTTGCGTCATAAGTCGTCGTTTTAGAATATGAATGTTCACATACGAGTGTATATTTACTAATAGGAGTCATATGTTATTTACAAAGGTATGGTTACGATATATTACAAACATGATAGTGTTATGTTTTTAGAAAAATCGGCATGATCTCGTTTATATATATTAAATATAGCTTTAAAAATAAAGCGTTATTATAAAAAAAATAATAGTTTTGTTTATATAAGACTCATGCAATCTATCGTTTGAATATCTTGTTTTATTTATAGCGATAATGGTGTATTTAATTTATATAGTTGCTGTTTTAACTAAAAATGTAAATGTAAGTCATTTGTAAAATCTCCGTTAATAATTACAAAAATGTAGTTTAGTGTATAAAAGTCGTCGTTTAAAAAATAGCGATTATTTATCGATTATATCAAAATTATAAGTCATGGTTTATTTTCAAAAGAGTGCTTCATCTATTTGTTCGAGTTTATAATGCTTTAGTTTTTGAAATCTAACTTGGTATTTTAACGAGTGTTATTTTATCCATGGATTTGACGTAGATGCGATAAGTAGTGACGAGGAGGGGGGGGGGATTTGTTTGGGCTCGGTGTGGGTTGAGTAGGCTGCCAAGGTGATGGGCTTTGGCCTAGTTTTAAAGGGTCAGTCAGTCCCATTTTCAGACATGGGTTGTGGCCCAGCTCCCAATACCAAACGCACCCTTTTGTAATAGAAAGAAGATATCTTTTATTTGTGTAGAACCTGTTATGTATCAAGGAAATTTGGTAGTTTAACGAGAAGGAAAAAGCGAGGAGAATATGACACCACGAGTGGTCGTTTATCAGTTTCAACAAGGTGGAAAGGTTAGGCGTTCTTGAGTGCTAACGAGACGGATTGAGCACATCTAATGTTCCTCCTTGACTCACACCCAAGCACACCCCGTAGGTGTCTCGACATTAACTCAAATGCAAAACTTCGGTCTCAAGATAATGACGTGAAGTATCATGTCACAAGCTTATCCGAGACCCTCGACCCGACCTTATAACATAGCAAATATGCATCGACCATAATTTGAGCATGTCGTGAGTCAAAGACTCAAATGGAAGGGACCAAAACTCTTTTCAAACACTCTTAAACCGAACACTAGTAAATCAAAAATAAGTTGGATCGAAGTCGAGGCTAAGCAAGTTATTATCGAAATTAATCCGAACCATATAAACCATTAGCTAACGAATATAAACCGAAACACTTAATCTTAATTCTCATATATGTCGACTACATGTTTCCATCTTTCAAGGGTTTTAAAATTTGTGATTTAGATGTTTCTTCTCGTGTGACTGGCTCGACCAAACAATAACATAAACCAAGTTTTAACAACATATATATATATATATATATATATATATATATATATATATATATATATATATATATATATATATATATATATATATATATATATATATATATATATATATATTCGACTCATTCACTAATTTAAACCATCAAATCTTAACATAAATTACAACAATGTTATATCAAGAAAAGATTCAATGTAAACCTTACAACAAAAGAGAGTGATGTCGCAAAGATGATATCAAAAGGGATACAAAACCCAAGCAATGAGACCCACTTCGATTTCCAGCAACCCAAGCAAATCTTATTTTAATTTAAGTGATGATAGAAGGAATGAGTGTGAAAGAACCTCTTGTGACCCGTGTTTTAAATAGAGGTAAAAGAGGAAGTCCTTCACCAACACTTCTTGGGTCTTAGAGTCCTCTTTGAGTAACTTCATCAGGGTATGCAGGCCTTCACGTGGTCTTCTGGCTTTGTCTTCAGCCACGACCTTAGAGACAAGAGATAGAGGGGACCTTGACTTTTTTCAATTCCATGGTAAAAGCCAAGAGTGGAGTAGAGGTACCTCAAGATGCGCTTGTAGCTTTTGGAACTATAGTGGAGCGTGGTGTGGTCAAGAAGAGAGGATGAGCATTTTTCTTACTTGACCTCTTGAGGGTTTCAGCCGTTGTTATTCGAATGGGGTAATGAGGTTTTTGGGATGGAGAAGGGTTGTTGGAATTTTTTCCAGAAGAGGGAGATGAAGTGGGGAAAGAGGCGCAGGTTTTTGGGTAAGTAGATGAAAGGGAAATAGGTTATCACGTGGGTTTGTGGGGGATAGGGTAAGATTCTTAGTTTTATTTTTGTTTTAATTAGTTAATAGGTGTTGTAAGGTATTTATTTTGTGTTTAGATTTGGTACATAATGTATTTCGTACTCCGCTGTTTAGTTTGTAACAGTATACTGCTTAATATGAAAATTATAACACTTATACTTCCGGACACGTTTTAAATAAACTGTCACGATGACGAAATTTTTGATTTTTAATAGTTCGTTTTTATTTTTCGTGTTTTCTTTTATTATGTTGGTACGCGTGCGGACCCGTAAGACAAGAAAGTTTTCTTATGAGACTGATTTAGAAATCAGTAAATATTAGGCATAATTAAATAAGACTACTCGGACATGCATAAATTATTATGCAAGAAAATGAAATGTACATGCTAAAATGCTCAATTTAGATCAAATAAATTTTTGATAAACCATCTAGTTTGTTAACATGAGGATTAAAATAGTGAAAATTTTCAGGTGGCTACAACTTGACAGAGGTGGCGATGATTTTGGTTAATGTCCTCAAGAAACAGAAGCGAGCGACGGAGCTTATGTCGTTCATTGTGAAGCTGAAGGCCATGGTGTACTGATCTGTTCTATTCTGGTGTTTATGACGTGTGTTTTGGGTTTTAGGTCTGGTATATATGTGCAGTGTTGTGGGGGTATTTTGAATAGAAGTTAGTAGGGTTTATGTGTATGGATATTTTAATATATGATATTTTAGTTTATGCATTAGTCTCTACTTAATTTAAGTTTTATGGTGCTAAAGTATTTTTGCTGCAACTTACATGTCTTTTGACACACGGCGTGGCCTGTTGGTATGCTATATTGCTCTCTCCAACCGCTCATTCATTCCGTAATTTTTTTACTTTACTTCCAGATCAAAGCCGAAGATGTTACAGTAATGGAATTGTTAGTGTATAATTGAAAAAATAAAGTTCTAAAAGTTTTGTCAGTTTTACCACTCAAACATAAGTTTTAATCAAAATGCTGATTCAAATTTAAAATACCAATTTTAATGTGACAATAAAGAATGGGAAGAGCAGAAAACAGAACACAGTTGTCTTGTAAAAGGTTATGTATTAGCACGTATACAATCAATTTGAGAGAGTCAGCTGATTAAGTATGGTAAATGTAAGTGCTCACCATTTGTGATTCACGATCGAGCAGTATTAGTAACTGATGCCATATTTTCCGAAAGACTTCCTACGTTATTTTTATAAGCGAATGAAACCATTCTCAATCTCGAAACTAATTTTATCACCTTTGTTAATCATATTATCATACGTTGTTGTTGACATTGCCTCTATGAATTTGGTAAAACAAAAGTAAACACACACGCTACAGGATTGCTTATATTTCTTTCTGAACACTACAATGTTAAGTAAGTTTGCATGGTTGCAGCAAGGATGTGTTTTGTTTAAAGTTTAGGAGAACTATGTATCTGTAATGAATGGGAGTGTATTGAACAAAGCATATAATAAAAGACATGCACGTATTATTTGTGTTAGATACTTCCTAAGAAAATCCATACGAAACCTGCAGGAATGTCAGCGAATATGTGCGTTTTGTTTTTATGCAAATAGTATTCAATATCTAATTATGTGTTATACATGTGGCCAGCGCATTCTTTACTATGCAAAAGATACTGTGTGAAATTCTTTCTAGGTTCAGTTTTGCTATTTAAGAGACTTTAAGTGGACAATTATTTTTTCATAACTCATCTGATAACCTGTGATAAAGAAGGAAGGAAACACAGTGTTTAAGCGCCCTAAGTGTGGCCAACTAACATCAGAAGCAAATTCGAATAATTGGTCTGAGATGCTAAGTTCACTAAGCTTGCCACCGGCCGCTTGGTCGATGGTTTGCCTAGTTGAGAAATTGACATGATCGTAAAAGATTTGGACTTGAAGCCAAAGATCGATGCCGTGATGAGGGACTTTGTGGAGCAAGTCCTTGAATCGAGTCCACGCCTCGTAGAGAGTTTCGCCTTGACGTTGTTGGAACATCAAGATGTCATACCTTAGTTTGGTAGTTCTCCCCGGTGGGAAAAATTGGGCGAGGAAACGAGTGACTTGTGATGGATTCGGCGGGAAGTCGCTCAAGTCAATTACTAGCTTGGTCCCGTAGAGAGAATTGGAAGAGGCGCAAGCGCGTGGTCTCCCGAGTGGTAGCATCTAGGTCGATAGAGTCAACGATTTTAAGGAAGTCCTTGAGATGCTGATTAGGATCTTCGGAACAAATTCCATGGAATGCACATCCGTTTTGCACCAACCGGATGGTGTCGGATCGCAGGGCCGTAGTGTGAGCTTGATCGAGGAGTTCAATGGTGTTCCTATAGCCTTGATGGCTAAGTCTAGAGTATTCACCAAGAGTACGGCCTCTTGGCGGGTCATTTGGTGGTGGGTTGATGGGAAGTGGTTGATTTGGTGGGTTATCACCTTCCGTGATGAAAAGTGACAAGGCTACGAATAAAGACACGAAGAAGGGGGATAGACTACAATGAAGCTAATGAAAATGAGAAAAAATCTTACTTGATAGGAATCAAGCAAGGGAACCTAAACGAGATAGAGATCTAACTAGCTATTCTATTCCCCGGCAGCGGCGTCAAAAACTTGATGCTCGCGGAAGGCGCGTTCGGGGTGAAGGAAACTTCCTTTTCGTCGAGCACGTTTTTCAACCTCCTAGGCAGTGAACCTGATCGTTGTAGTGTAGTATTGGGTAAGCCTCGGGGATTGATATCGTTTTCTAGGGGAATAGGAATGCTAGTAAGAAATGTATGACGAGAAGGTGGGGGTTAAGGATGATTCTTTTTTTTATATTTTTTATAGTTTTTTAGAAAGCTAAGGTAAAATCTCGGGGCAATTGGTTTGGGGGTGGTACTTCTACCGATTACTCTACTTATCTAATTATCTAATTATCTAATTACTACGGGTAGCTATGTCTAATTGAAGTGTGCTCGTATAATGATTAAAAATGTGTTTACCTAGATACTATTACTCCCTAGTTATCTTTTATTGGTCGGTTGAGTTGTCACGTCCTTATCTTAACTGTTGATCAGCTTTGAGTGACTTCGATCTTGACTTTGCCATTTTCTTCATGTATTTGTTCCTTTTCGTCCAAATGTGCTTCATTCCAGCATTTTGCTTCCAAAAGACCTAAAAAGTGAAAAGGAACGAAATTAAGCAGTAACAGATATAAAATTGGTCGATTTAGGGCTTAAATGACCCCCTAAAAGCGTATGTTTTAAATCCTTATCATTCACCTACTACACTCAACCACAACCGAATTTCATCATTCCAAGGCCCCAAGATCAGTCCCAAAGAGTTAGGAAATCAAAAAGAGAAGGTCTCGTATCATCACATGTAACACCCCTAAAATTTCACAGCGGAAGCGTTCGGGTCATGGGGTGCTACTAAATCAATATACACAACACAAGGTGTCACACCCCCAAATTACGTGTTTTGCAGCGGAATGGAATACCTTGGGGAGGACTGTCATAGCATCCAAGTTACAGTTATATCGAACGACCTAAAGTGTCGTTTAGAAAATACATCGTTTGATTAAGTAAAATAATCAGATTTTACAAAATGTAGGTCCCAAATGAAAATCAATGTATGCGGAAATAGGTTTGATACAAGCCAAACGATGTTTTTAAAGTGTATAAATCCCGTGTGAGACGCGTCGTCACCACGACTCTATGATATGTCCAAATGCATGCCATGAAGTGAATGCCTTAGATACCTGAGATAAAACATGCTAAAAAGTGTCAACACAAAGGTTGGTGAGTTCATAGAGTTTGGTTAACAAGTAAAGCCTTAAAAGAGTGTTTATGTAACAAAGGCAAAGTTTTTGGTCATTTAAAATAGTTTGCAAAGCAAAGGCATCGTAAATCCACTCAGTTCCAAGTCCCGCCCATACAAAACTTGCAACCTGTGTGTTTACAACCCACTGCTAAAAATAGTATGTCAATCATGTATGCATGTATCATAGTAGTTAAAAGTATAAATGTCACCACAAGGGTCTTCCAACAACTCGTGTTGGGATGTTCCTCCAACGCTCACGTTGGGCTGTATCCATAAAATGGCCTTCCAACATATAAATGCTGGGATGTTTGTAAATTAATAGCCTTCCAACAACTTAATTTGGAGCCACTAATTCTTGTATGTTTGTAAATTAATAGCCTTCCAACAACTTAATTTGGAGCCACTAATTCTTGTATGTTTGTTCCAAATATGCATATGAAATCAAGTATAACCCAATCAAGTATATAACGCAATCAAGTGTAAAGTATAAGTAATGTTGTTTGGCAAAAGAGTTTAAATGTTTGGATAAATAAGCATATATCTCGCCCCAAATAGTTTATAGGAATTTAAATGAGTGGAAGCGGGGTATGAACTCATAGTAGTATGTAAAAGTTTAGAGTACTTGTGAAAGTAAAGGAAAATAGTTTGAGCATGTATCTCCCCCAAAAGTAGTATAAAAACAATTGAAAGTGGGGCTATAGAACTCACCTGGTGTGATTGATATGCTAACAAAATGAAGTGCAAGAAAATGAGGCTCGGAAACTATCCGCGACCTAAAATGAATGATATGATACTTAATGAGTTATGATGTAATGTTATGCATGCATTTCGTATGTTATTTATACCATTTGTGAGTTTTGAAAATAATACTCTTCGTCGAAAAATACTCTTTTGACGTCTTGACCATTCTTAAATTACTTTACAAGTATATACGTCAAAATGTCATCCTACAATAGTTTCTTAATGATTTATTGTGAAATTTTAACTTTTCGTCGAAAAATCATGTCGTTGGAAATTTCTTGAAAGTGACAAAAATGGCTCCGAAAAACTAGTCGTAAAATGGTGTACGTCGAACGTTAGGAAACGAACTCGACGGTTTTGGAAAGCTTGTATCAAAATCTAGAAGTTTTAGTACATGAGTTTTCGTCATAGAGGTCTCGAACATAGAGATAATAAAGGTTAAAGATGGTGATTTTGTCAAAAATGTGGTTTAAAAATGAGTTTCGGCAAAGTTTAAGCATCCGTAAATAATTTATTACAACTCCGCTATACAAACGGTTGGTCGTTTTGAAAAATATGCTTGGTGATCTCGATTTTATTAGAAGACATTTCGTTCCAAAAAGTTCTACATCATAGATAAAAACAGCCTTCAACATGGTCGATTTAGTTACCGTAACACTTGTCTCGTAAAATAATATAGTTTTTCTGAAAATAATAGTTACGGCAATTTTATGAAAACGTGTATATCTTAGTCGTTTCAAATCCGTTTTCTACGTATTATACGTCCTTAGCTTCGTATCAAAGTATACTAATATATTTTTGATAAGTCGAAATAATTTGTGAAGCTTAGGACTCGTTTTTGACTCGTACAAAACAATAATACCTTGCTGAAATTTCAGAAAATATATATTTCGTCGTCAAACTTGAAAAATTCATAACTTCTTCGTTATAACTCCGTTTTAATCCGTTCAAGCGGCCACGGATTCGTTTTAAAGTATATTTTCTAAATATCTAGGCCAAAAATTCGTGCCTACTGTCGGATTTTCCAGAAAAACAAAATAAGAACAGAACACTTTTTATACTTGTCGAAAATAGTTTTTCTCGTACTAAACCTATTCCAATCCCTTCAAATCAACTCCAAAGCTATACTAATCCTACCATACACCTTCTTAGGGTGTCATGGGTTCCTAGACATCATCAAGACCAATATATAACAAGGGAATAATTATAGGATGACCTTTATATATATAAAACTCTAAAATCAATATAAAAATGGTATAAACATCCATAAGTCTTGCATGCTTGCTAAGAAAAAGATGAAATACATATGAAATGAACATGAAAGATGTAGAATGAAAGTAATATGCTTACAAGCTACTATGATGAGGTGATTAGAACAAGGATTAACCTAAACACCCTAGGTTTTTATTTCAAAACCTTAATAAGAGTGTAATCTAGATTGTTTTAACACTTGAGCTTGAAAGATTTTTGATCCCTTGTTAACACCTTATGATGAACCGGTTATGGAGGAAAATCAAAGAGAAGAGAGAACTTTTGCAAACTTGTTGAATTATTGTGATGAATAAATGAGGTGATTGAAGATTGTGTGCATATCTATACAAGTAAACATTTTCTTACCAACCATTAATTGCAATCCCCCCCCTTGGTCGGCCAAGGGGGGAAGTATTTCCCAAAAATACTTTTTTTTTTCTTTTTATATTGTGTAATATTTGTTAAAAATGTGTAGTGAAATGTGTAGTTAAGTAGAAATTGTAGTAACTTGTACATAGTTGTGATATTAGAGTAGTATGGATTAAAATAAGTTTTAATTGGTCAAAGTAAAATATATTGAGTCATAAAAATTGTAAAAATATATTTCTTGCATAATTTGAGTGATATAATAATTATCGTGTAGTTTTTAAGAAAACGTCGTAGTAATATAAATTTAACGATTTATATACAAAATAAATTTAAAGCACTAGGTAAACTCAAAATATAGTTTTTATAAACTAAATGTAAGTATAAAAATATATCGGGATCATTTTTAGAAGTAACGGATTAAATGTTCAAAATAATAACTCACGCGATAACGTTTATTTAATATAAAATTTACGCGTTTAATGTGAAATGAAAAGTCATGAATGAACTAACATGATGCAAATGATGCTAATGAAATGTAGACTAAACTTAGTCCATATGAAATGTTCGTGATGATATGATCATGAATTTGCCGCTAAACCTTTAAGGTTACGCGAATCTGGAACACGCAAACCTAGTTTACGATAAATGATGAAATTGTGAAGCATGAATTGTTTTGAGAAATGACCAAAAATTGAGAATTGTGACATTCTTCCCATGTCAGAGGAATCACGTCCTCGTGATTCAATCGATGATACTATGGTTCGAACCTCGACAAGGGTTCTAAAAGTTTATGCTCGTGTATGGTCTAAATGATTATGTCAATGCTCATCCATATGAGTTACTCGTCCCACAAGATACGTTCCTGTGCTATCGTGAGCAATTCCCACCCTAAATACATGCTTTCTTATGATTAGGCTCGATGAGACAAGCTTTCCCATTCTCAAGCAAAATTTTTAAAAGACCTTTTGGTAACCGATTTTTACTTAATCCCACAACTCATCAAACAAGAACTGTCATACGATTAGGCTAAATCGGTTTAGGTAACGACTTGTTTCTAGCTCGATCTTTGCAACTCATCAAACAAGAACTGTCGCTCGGATCAAACTGTAAACAAGTGGTTTGAAAAAATCTTTGAAAATTTGGCTTGATTACGGAATTGCTTACACATATGAGACTACTACTCCCTTCATTGCATGATTCTTCCTGAATTAGACATAGGTGATCAGGCTATGTATAATTTAGGAGTAACTATGCAATGCTTGGACTAATCGACTCATATGATGTTTGGTGTTGAGTCATAAGTCCGCATGTATAAAGAATGTGCACTTATAATGATATGATGAGATGCTATGATGATGTGGTTATAGTCTAGGGTCAATGATGTAACCTAGTTCTCTATAACCGATGCTCTGATACCAATCTGTCACACCCCCAAATTACGTGTTTTGCAGCGGAATGGAATACCTTGGGGAGGACTGTCATAGCATCCAAGTTACAGTTATATCGAACGACCTAAAGTGTCGTTTAGAAAATACATCGTTTGATTAAGTAAAATAATCAGAGTTTACAAAATGTAGGTCCCAAATGAAAATCAATGTATGCGGAAATAGGTTTGATACAAGCCAAACGATGTTTTTAAAGTGTATAAATCCCATGTGAGACGCGTCGTCACCACGACTCTATGATATGTCCAAATGCATGCCATGAAGTGAATGCCTTAGATACCTGAGATAAAACATGCTAAAAAGTGTCAACACAAAGGTTGGTGAGTTCATAGAGTTTGGTTAACAAGTAAAGCCTTAAAAGAGTGTTTATGTAACAAAGGCAAAGTTTTTGGTCATTTAAAATAGTTCGCAAAGCAAAGGCATCGTAAATCCACTCAGTTCCAAGTCCCGCCCATACAAAACTTGCAACCTGTGTGTTTACAACCCACTGCTAAAAATAGTATGTCAATCATGTATGCATGTATCATAGTAGTTAAAAGTATAAATGTCACCACAAGGGTCTTCCAACAACTCGTGTTGGGATGTTCCTCCAACGCTCACGTTGGGCTGTATCCATAAAATGGCCTTCCAACATATAAATGCTGGGATGTTTGTAAATTAATAGCCTTCCAACAACTTAATTTGGAGCCACTAATTCTTGTATGTTTGTAAATTAATAGCCTTCCAACAACTTAATTTGGAGCCACTAATTCTTGTATGTTTGTAAATTAATAGCCTTCCAACAACTTAATTTGGAGCCACTAATTCTTGTATGTTTGTTCCAAATATGCATATGAAATCAAGTATAACCCAATCAAGTATATAACGCAATCAAGTGTAAAGTATAAGTAATGTTGTTTGACAAAAGAGTTTAAATGTTTGGATAAATAAGCATATATCTCGCCCCAAATAGTTTATAGGAATTTAAATGAGTGGAAGCGGGGTATGAACTCACAGTAGTATGTAAAAGTTTAGAGTACTTGTGAAAGTAAAGGAAAATAGTTTGAGCATGTATCTCCCCCAAAAGTAGTATAAAAACAATTGAAAGTGGGGCTATAGAACTCACCTGGTGTGATTGATATGCTAACAAAATGAAGTGCAAGAAAATGAGGCTCGGAAACTATCCGCGACCTAAAATGAATGATATGATACTTAATGAGTTATGATGTAATGTTATGCATTGATGAGTGTGTAAATACTCATCATTTTTGTACAAAATAAACTGCAAAATCATCTGAAAACACTCAGAAACACATCAAAATGATCAAAATATCACAAATCAGTGTTTTATGTGTTTCAAATGCAAAAATATCAAAATCAGATGAAAAACATATCAAATTTGCAAAAATTGCAGTTTTAGTCCCCCAAGTTTCAAAAGTTGTCAAAAACAGTCCCTGAGCACATAATTTCAAAAGTAAAGTCACCAAAGGTCCTTTTAAAATCAAAAGTTGTCAAATTTAGTCCTTTGGTGAAAAATATCAAAAGTTTGAGAAAATTACAAAAATGGTCCTTCAAGTTTCAAAATTGGCAGAAATGGCCCCTGGAAAAGGTGAAAATGGCAACATTGGTCCTTGTACTTGTGAGATTGTCACTTTTGGTCCCTTGAAACAAGTTTGATGAATTGGCAGCTTAGGCCCCTCAAGTTTCAGAATTTACACCAAGGCCCTTGGATTATTAAACCCTTTCAAACCAATTTGGACCTTTGATACTATTTTGGCCCCCTGTCAAAATGAATTTTGAACCCCCCATCTATTAATAACCACTTGGGTCAAAACCGGTCAAAATCTAACACCCGCCAAAGTCTCATCTCCTACCTGCTTCCCTGAAACTCAGCTAAACCCATCCCCCCTCCTCTCCAATCACTCAAACCTGTTCCCTCACCTCCAACTAACATCCAAACTACATTTATTGCATCCCTAACCCCTCACTCAACCCCCAATGGGCAGAAAAGAAAAAAAAGCGCCAAAATCATGTTTGAATGGTTGAGATCATTTTGAGCAAATCCAATGGCTTGGATTGATGGGAAAGATTCAGAGGAGAGAGGCAATGAGTTTGGATATAAAAGAAAGGCATAAGGAAGCAAGAGAGGAGTAGTTTTTAGTTTTATTTTTATCTTCAAATGTCGTTTTTAATTTAAAGTCTTTAAATTAGTGTAAAATCTGTTGTATCTTGTTTCTTTGTATCAAACTAAGATATTTGCATCATTAAAACTTGTTTACAAGTATTAATTCAGGTTATATCAAAATTCCTTGTTTTGAAACTCACTGTTGAATATTGCCATTTCAAAGTCTTACATACAAGGTTTTATCAGCTTATTTTCAACTCATATAGGCTTATATCAGCTTATTATAGCTTGTTATAAGCTTATATTTAAGTTTGAAGCCATTTTGGAATCGGGTCAACAAAAGTCAAACAGGGTCAAAAATGGGAATGCAGAATGAAATGGGTTGATGCAGACATGGATGTGGGTTGCTTTATATTCATTTGGGTTGATATTTAGTTAGTGGTTCTCTGGTTCTTGGATTCAAGCCATAGTGGCTATTGGAAATCTTGTAAGTTGTCATTTAGTTTATAAGCATAATCTGTTTTTACTGTCTAAACCAGTGCAAATCTTGTTCAAATAGCTGTATTTAGGATAGTTATACTTGGTTTGATCATTAATATCAAGTGGATTAGTGTTTTAATCAGTTTTACTTGTTTAACAGTAGTGTAAAGGGGTGTTTGGTATTACTTATTAATCTGTTGTAGAGGCTAGTTCATTGAACAAATCCTTTTGTTTCAAGTTGGTTGAGTTCTATTGAGATCATATCTGTCAAAATTTTGAGTATATATAAGCACAAAGTCAATATTTAACTTAAATCCATCCCCACTGATCACTGTTGAGATTTTGGCTTAGCAAATCCTTATTTTGTGTTTAAAAGTCTCAAACAAAGCTTGCATTACACTTACTACAACATATAACATCTATCTCAGTGATAAAAATTGGATCCAAAGTTCACCAAAGTCAAACTTGCTCATTTGCTTTAAAAGTCAAAAACAGAAAATCAGTTTTTGAGCCAAATACAAGGATTTTTCTTGAATTCATCTTTGGGTCTTATCAAGTGGGATTTGGCATTTTAGAAACTTCAGTGGGTGTTCTTGCTTATCACCATTTTATCATATTTTTACAATTTTTATAAAGGTTTCAAAACAGCTCATCTTTCAGGCCCAAAATGCCCTGCTCCATGGGTCAGCTGATACTGAGTTTTTCTCAGAAAGTGCAGCTTATGCACAGAGCTTATTAGAGCTTCTCATGGCCTGATTTTTGGTACAATTACCCTCACCCAGGTCTAGTCTAGATTCCAATTGGTAGTTTTAAGTTTGAGCTTATTGTTAAGCTTGTGCATCAGCTTAAAGTCAGTACCTAAAAACTGTTTTGAGCTTATATCTCAAATCATCAAATCATTGCAACTTGTATTCAAGAGGTTTAAAGCAGTTGTTTTTTGTTGTATTCTGGTCCTTCTTGCATATTATTGCTTCTGTTATCAGTTGGGTAGCTTTTAGTGAGCTTTTGGCTTATTAAGTGCTTATTTCAATAAGCATTTCCCCATCAATTGCATATTTCTCCACATAAGGGGCTGTTTTTCCATTTTTCTCACATTCCTAATATTATTTTAAGCATTTCCTGAATTTTTCAGATTTTTCCTAGCTTGTTTGGTATTTTTCTGCATTTTATCTAGTTTTTAAACATTTTTAAATAGTATTTAATACAAAAAATTAAGAAAAGTATCAAAAAAATAATTTTTCATTTTTATTAAGTTAAGATAAATATAAAAAGCCAAAAACATATTTTTCCATATTTTTCTTAGTTAAATTTGTATTTTTAAATATTTTAATTAGTTTTTAATAGTTTAAAATTCATAAAAAATAGAAAAATAATCAGAAAAATACAAAAATAGTTTTGAAAATTCTAGTTTGTTATTTTAGACTTTTCCATTTCATAATTTTATTTTTCTAGCTTTATTTCCTAATTTCTTGTATTTTAGGTAATTATTAAATAGTTAAAAATAGTTTTTAATTAATAATAATTAATTAAATAGTTGTAAAAATAATTTTCTTTTTCTAAAACTTTTCTTTTATCATTAGGATTGTAAAAATATCATTTTCATATATTTAGGGTTAATATTGTGTAAATTTCACGTTTTATTTGTATGCGTCACGTAGATTTTAATTTCAGTTTATAAAACATAAAACAAAAACATCATTTTAAATATAGTGATAGCGTTTATTTAATATATTTTATCTTTTTAATTTCCTTTAATTTGCATTTAAGCCGTTGTTATTTATTGGCTTTTTCTGTAGTTATAATATTATCACAAATCCCTTTTCTGTTCAAACTCCTCGATCACTAAACGTTTGATAATCCATTGCACAACTCGCTGGGACATAACGACCCGGGGAGACCCTATACTCCTCAGATCTTCATTGATTTCGTGCTTAAGCAGTTTTAAGCTGGTTACGGTCCGTCATTCACAAGTGGCGGGCTTGTGTGATTTAGCTTGACAAATTTGGCACGCATCATGCATGCATTTCGTATGTTATTTATACCATTTGTGAGTTTTGAAAATAATACTCTTCGTCGAAAAATACTCTTTTGACGTCTTGACCATTCTTAAATTACTTTACAAGTATATACGTCAAAATGTCATCCTACAATAGTTTCTTAATGATTTATTGTGAAATTTTAACTTTTCGTCGAAAAATCATGTCGTTGGAAATTTCTTGAAAGTGACAAAAATGGCTCCGAAAAACTAGTCGTAAAATGGGTATGCGTCGAACGTTAGGAAACGAACTCGACGGTTTTGGAAAGCTTGTATCAAAATCTAGAAGTTTTAGTACATGAGTTTTCGTCATAGAGGTCTCGAACATAGAGATAATAAAGGTTAAAGATGGTGATTTTGTCAAAAATGTGGTTTAAAAATGAGTTTCGGCAAAGTTTAAGCATCCGTAAATAATTTATTACAACTCCGCTATACAAACGGTTGGTCGTTTTGAAAAATATGCTTGGTGATCTCGATTTTATTAGAAGACATTTCGTTCCAAAAAGTTCTACGTCATAGATAAAAAAAGCCTTCAACATGGTCGTTTTAGTTACCGTAACACTTGTCTCGTAAAAATAATATAGTTTTTTTGAAAATAATAGTTACGGCAATTTTATGAAAACGTGTATATCTTAGTCGTTTCAAATCCGTTTTCTACGTATTATACGTCCTTAGCTTCGTATCAAAGTATACTAATATATTTTTGATAAGTCGAAATAATTTGTGAAGCTTAGGACTCGTTTTTGACTCGTACAAAACAATAATACCTTGCTGAAATTTCAGAAAATATATATTTCGTCGTCAAACTTGAAAAATTCATAACTTCTTCGTTATAACTCCGTTTTAATCCGTTCAAGCGGCCACGGATTCGTTTTAAAGTATATTTTCTAAATATCTAGGCCAAAAATTCGTGCCTACTGTCGGATTTTCCAGAAAAACAAAATAAGAACAGAACACTTTTTATACTTGTCGAAAATAGGTTTTCTCGTACTAAACCTATTCCAATCCCTTCAAATCAACTCCAAAGCTATACTAATCCTACCATACACCTTCTTAGGGTGTCATGGGTTCCTAGACATCATCAAGACCAATATATAACAAGGGAATAATTATAGGATGACCTTTATATATATAAAACTCTAAAATCAATGTAAAAATGGTATAAACATCCATAAGTCTTGCATGCTTGCTAAGAAAAAGATGAAATACATATGAAATGAACATGAAAGATGTAGAATGAAAGTAATATGCTTACAAGCTACTATGATGAGGTGATTAGAACAAGGATTAACCTAAACACCCTAGGTTTTTATTTCAAAACCTTAATAAGAGTGTAATCTAGATTGTTTTAACACTTGAGCTTGAAAGATTTTTGATCCCTTGTTAACACCTTATGATGAACCGGTTATGGAGGAAAATCAAAGAGAAGAGAGAACTTTTGCAAACTTGTTGAATTATTGTGATGAATAAATGAGGTGATTGAAGATTGTGTGCATATCTATACAAGTAAACATTTTCTTACCAACCATTAATTGCAATCCCCCCCCCTTGGTCGGCCAAGGGGGGAAGTATTTCCCAAAAATACTTTTTTTTTTCTTTTTATATTGTGTAATATTTGTTAAAAATGTGTAGTGAAATGTGTAGTTAAGTAGAAATTGTAGTAACTTGTACATAGTTGTGATATTAGAGTAGTATGGATTAAAATAAGTTTTAATTGGTCAAAGTAAAATATATTGAGTCATAAAAATTGTAAAAATATATTTCTTGCATAATTTGAGTGATATAATAATTATCGTGTAGTTTTTAAGAAAACGTCGTAGTAATATAAATTTAACGATTTATATACAAAATAAATTTAAAGCACTAGGTAAACTCAAAATATAGTTTTTATAAACTAAATGTAAGTATAAAAATATATCGGGATCATTTTTAGAAGTAACGGATTAAATGTTCAAAATAATAACTCACGCGATAACGTTTATTTAATATAAAATTTACGCGTTTAATGTGAAATGAAAAGTCATGAATGAACTAACATGATGCAAATGATGCTAATGAAATGTAGACTAAACTTAGTCCATATGAAATGTTCGTGATGATATGATCATGAATTTGCCGCTAAACCTTTAAGGTTACGCGAATCTGGAACACGCAAACCTAGTTTACGATAAATGATGAAATTGTGAAGCATGAATTGTTTTGAGAAATGACCAAAAATTGAGAATTGTGACACAAGGTAATAAATAATGGAAAATTTATTCCATTTTTAAAATATAGATTTAATTTAAGAAATAGTTTTACACCATTGTTTCAAAGTGCGGAAGTAAAGCCCATAAAAATATATGTTGTCCCATTAAAATTTATATTAGAATGTTTGGAATCACTTCGGATGCCAGTCTTCAATGAATGCCATTGCCGTTGCCCACGCCAAGAAGTAAACCTGAGAAAAACATGCTAAAATGTCAACACAAAGGTTGGTGAGTTCATAGGTTTAATTTAAAGAAATCAAGTTGGACCACAGTTGCACATATAGCATCTCCGTGAATGACACTATATGCAAAAGGCTATTACGCTAGTACCAAGTTCATGCGACCGAAACTACGACAGTGTGCATGCATCTAGAAGCATGATAAATAAAAGCCCAGCAAGTGTATTTCCAGTACACTCAATCAATACGATATGGTATACGTTCGACGTTTGCCTATCCGGTCAAACTCAAACGGGGGTGTCATCCCCAATAGATCTATTCATAACAATCGCGCCTCCCCAAAGGGACTAACGGTAGCATAGTTGGGATTCAAGGTTGTTTCACGTAATAGTGTTTTCAGTTTCAGGTCCGAAAAGAGTTTTGCATGTTTCTCACCCCATAGTTTTATAAAGCAAGTAATAAAAGTAAAAGTGGGGCTATAAACTCACCTTAGCAGTTTGATGAATAAAGCACAAAGAGATCAAGTAACAAGTGGCTCTAACACGCAACCTATATTAGTATAGCAAGTTTAGTCTTTATTCATGTGTAAGACTCGATAATGTTTAAGAAAAGTTTTCAAGTGTTTGTTGTTGTTGTTGTTTGCTTGTGTAACAACGTTTAAGTTTAAGTAGTTTTTGGAAAATTATTGGCTATCATTGGCTTTCAGAAGTGCTTAAGTATAGAAAGTATCACAAATGATAAGTCTTTGGTTCATCGGTAATCGGAAGACAATGTACGGAAAATATCACATATAAATAGTAAACGCATTCAAAGTATAGAAATGTCGCTTAAAGTATTTATATTTATATATAACTAATATTAGTTAATACGAAAATTTATAAAAGTAATAGTTTCATTATAAAAGTTTAAATAAATTACGTTTATAAGTTTTAGAGTAATAGTTTTTAGAAAATTTGGTATGACTCGTATATATGTTTTAATTTTTGTGTGGCGACCAAGTGTCATAATAACTATTAACCCATTGATATGAACACAAGTGTTTGTTTAGACTAAATAAAGTGTCCTAAAGATTTAAAAGCCATTCTTGTTAATAGTTATGGTTCGAAGTATGTTTATAAAATATATCTAGTAATTTAAGGTATGTCGTAAATAAATGAGTTGAGAATGAGTAGATGATCGGGTCTTGAACGAGACGCGAGACGGACCGAGGAAACAAGTAGCCGTGACTTGATTGAAATGACAATTCGAGTGTACATCTTACCATCTCTTTACAGCTAAGTTATTTTACATCTCAAATGTTTTAACATATAGCACAAAAGTTTTTATACATGTTTGCCTTGTTCGGATTTAACTTAAACACATCCTTTATATGAAATGGGCTCGAGGCCCGATTTGTAATTTACCCAACCCTCCCTTAATAGTGGCCTGTTGGGCTCGTCACACACCCATGCTCAATGTGTCAAAGTAATCCTGCAAGCCCAAAGTAACATCACTCAAACGCACCCTTTTTGCAAGCCCACTTATAACTATTTTTTTTTGTAAAAACCATTTGTATCTTATCTGTTTGTTGTGATCTCGCAAAGGAAAAAAAATGAAATAATGAAAAGCAAAGTGTGATGATATACTACTACTAGTACTAGCGCCAACTAACATCAAAAACTCAAAATATTTAACACAAGATTGTAAAACAAATAGAACGCATCTTGGCCACACCGAGGCTCGAACCCGAGACCTCTTAGTGGTGATGGTATCGCAAGAAGGGGCAGCAGGGGGGGTTCGAACTTGGATCAAAAGGGAAACAAGAGCTAAACTAAAACATCAACTAACAAATCCATTAACTCATTCCATAACTCAAAATTTAAACCGCAACTGTTTGACTCAAGCATCAAACGAAAATGATTAATCCAACCAAAATAAAAGAAATCAAGTTAAGCACTTCTTATACCCAATAAGCCAATCTTTGTTTTACTATTTTTTTTTCAAACAAGAATTAACAATAACAACCAATATCGATTCCCAGAAAATATATACGTATCAATCGTAAAAAAAAAATGCTGATTCAATGACAAAATAAATTAACCAACAACAACAACATAATAACAATATCATATTTACTAATCCAAGCAATACCAAGATGACATACAAAGTTCGAATTATAAAGAGATTAAACAACAAATTAGTCAAAATAACAAAAGTATAGTTCTTACAACAATTAGACCGTGGGTCGATGGGGAAAAACCGAACACCAAGGGGCTGCAGTTGGAAGAGCTCGGTATGAATTGAGACAATTAACCACTTGGGATCTCTTCCTTATGCATCCAATAACAAAACCCCTAAACTAATTTCAAAAACCCATTTGTTTTGATGAAACCCTAATTTCGAATTTATTGGGAAAATGATGATGGGAAACCTGTGATGTATCATGCCTATTTGTAGGAGTACATAGGGAAAGTCTTGAACTCTCTTTCTCCTCTTGGTTGCGTTGATTCACCTCTCTTGGCTCTAGTCTTGCTCCACAGCCACGCCTCAAAAGATTCATGTGAGGTCTATGTTTGTAGGGTTTTTACTTTGGGGATAGTAATATAGGTGGAGATGGGATTGACCTTAAAAGGGTGAAAAATCATCCATTTTAGTGTTTGTTTCTCCTCTGTATATGTCGACCAAAAAGAAAAGAGGATACAGGTTTAGGCTAGGCGTGGGAGGGTGGTAATATTATCCCTTTTGTCTTATTATAATATACTGTATAATATTTACTCCGTGTGTTGTCGGGTCTCCGTGTAAACGTACTCTCCGGGTGTCCGAAAAATATAAAAATTATATTTTTGGAAGCGTCTTCGAAAGACTGATATAAACATAACGTCGTTGGTATTGATAGTCCGTTTTTATATTTTAGCCGTAACTGGTGTGTTATTATAGATCGAAGAGAAAAAAAATATAGTCGCGAAAAATCGGTAGGGAAATTTACGGGTGGTTACAGTACCCACCCCTTAAAAGAAACCACGTCCTCGTGGTTTAAGACGCAAGAATCGTCGAGGTCGATACAGTGAAGAGATGTGAGCATTTATACTCTTAAAATGTGACGTGGAGATTAGCTAGTCGTAAAAAAAAATTGTGACAAGAGGCGATAAGTAAATAAAAGATAAAGGATTTATTTAGCGGAATATAAAGAATACATTGCGATTACACAACGGCGTACAATAGATAGGAAACTTAAAGGATTAAAATCTAAGAGAGCGTAGAATTCCTTTGTTGTCGTCACTCTAGATAGTAATGAAGTTGGTCTTGACGCTCTTCCTTTTCTCCAAGGAAATAAGCTCTTCCTCGGGCTGCTTCAATCTGGTTGTTTTTCTTTTGCTCCTTCGGATTGGGACACTCATTCTTGTAGTGTCCTCGTTCTCCACACCCGAAGCAGGTTATGTCAGCAAAAGCTTTTGACTTGATGTCCTTGGTCATGTGCCCAATCTTCACGGCGTTGCGACATTTCACAGTACACGACCACGTGGTGGAGTTTGCGGTCGCACAAAGGGTGCTTCCCTTCATAGCCCTTCTTCTCTTCTGTTCCAGCAGAGCGGACCTTAGCTACCTCTTGCCTCTTGTTTTGATTGTTGTTGTTGTTGTTAATACAAATAAGCCGTAAAAACGTTTATTTATATTTTACGATCTTCTAATGTTTTGTCGATAACAAAAGTAAAATCATTTTAACGAAACAAACAAAATACGTAAATGGTTTGGACTAATAGTTTTCTAACACACTTACGCTTTCACATAAAACACTAAGACAAGTATAAGTGATTTTATGATTTAGATACATATGTACAACAACTAGTGTTTACATATTGGGTTAAACATATACTTAAACTAAATATACTAAAATGGTTAAAAACTAAGTATATGCTAAAATGGGTAAATACAAGTATATACTAAATGGGTAAATACTAGCAAATGGTTTTGAACCACAACCCATGGTTTTATATATACCACTTAACCAAGTTCATTGTATCCTTAAGATACATTGTACCTAGAAATAAAACCATGCATCAACCCATAACCCATGACCCATAACCAAAAATACCCATGGGCAAAGAGGAGCGTACCACGGATCCCTAGCTTTGTGCTAGCAGGATCCCTTGTGGTAGGGATCCGCGGGATCCGGGGAACATTAGGATTTTTCCTCTATAAATAGTGAGCCATTTCTTCATTATTTCTCACCCCTTTTCAATCCCTTTCTAACACACTTTCCCCCCTGAGTTAAATCTCACTAACCTTAGATCCAAGAGATCTATGTTCGTAGTTTTGTTTTTGTGTGATCTTTTAGGTTCCTCTTAAAGGCAAGATCACCACCTTTGAAGTCGAGCAAGCTCAAGTCCATGAGTTGCCATGCTTCCTCATCATCAAGGCTACTAAAGTCTTCTTGTTGATGATTCCTTTCTTTCTTCAAAGAAGTGTAGTGTTGAAGACATTAGTGAAAGATGTCTCAAGAGTCAAGACGAAGATATTAGTGAAGGGTATCTATCGTCTATAGGATAAAGCACTTGTGGTAGGTGCTTGGAAGTCAAGAGAAAGAAGCATTAGTGAAAGGTGCTTAGAAGTCAAGACAAAGAAGCATTAGTGAAAAGTGCTTAGAAGTGAAGACACAAGACATTAGTGAAAGGTGTCTTGTAGATCTAGTCAAAGGCATTAGTGAAAGGTGCCTTAGATGTACATTCGATATGGTGTTTCGATGTACAAGATAGACTAGTATTAGATCCAAGGATATTGATATCCTTGATGATGTTGTAAAGGAGTAGATCTCCTTTGGGATTAGTCGTTGGTGTAGTGTAGTAGTAGTTCCTCCATTGCAATGGAACTAGGTGCTTAGCCTAGTACCTAATAAAGGGTAGGCGACGTTGTAAAGGTGTAGTTCACCTAAGGTGTGAAAGAACTAGGTACTTAGCCTAGAACCTTATAAAGGGTAGGCGATGTTGTGTAGGTGTGGTTCACCTTGGAGTGAAAGAACCCAGTGGTTAGCCTAGTACCGGAAAAAGAGTAGGCGACGTTGTGAAGGCTTCTCCGCCATAAGGAGATTGGTGTAGTGATTACAAACTCTCAAGTAGGTGACTCGGTGAGTGGAGTAGGGCAAGGAAGGTGACCTTGTAGCCGAACCACTATAAATACTTGCGTTGTGGTTTTGTGCTTCTTACTCTTATCTTTTTATTACTTACCTTTATATGTTTGTTCATCAACATCCAACACACACATCCAAATAGATTGACATAAGTCGATCTAAATAGATTAAAATGAAGTTTTAATTGGTAAAACTATTCAACCCCCCCTTCTAGTTTTCCACAATTGGCATCAGAGCTTCGTTACCAAGTTTCTTGAAGTATATTGTACTTTAAAAACTTGATACGATCCATGGTTAATTGAAAACTACAAAGAAGGTTTATCATAAAATCAAACACCATGTTTTTCAAAACTATATGTTTGGATGTTGAAGTTGATAACCACATTTTTCTTTTTACTTTTTCATTTAATTACACTAATCTTCCTTGTCATGTTGATTAGTCAAAGCTCATACCCACCAAGCTTTAGGAGTAGCTTGGTAACAAGAATACCTTCCTTAAGAAGGTATCTTAATCGCAAAGGAACGGGAATCGTCTAAGTGACATTTGTTGTGTCATTTGTAAATACATTCCTAAGTACGCTAGAGGTATGATTTTCTTTTTATTTTGCTTGATAATTAAGTATGCCTATTTAGGTATTTATACGATTATCTTTTGTGCAATTACATGTTT
Source organism: Chrysanthemum makinoi (assembly GCA_910596185.1). Lineage (NCBI taxonomy): Eukaryota > Viridiplantae > Streptophyta > Magnoliopsida > Asterales > Asteraceae > Chrysanthemum > Chrysanthemum makinoi. Next base: position 304,114,567 of record OU343224.1, read on the forward strand.
TACATGAAGCTTCATTAGGAAGCCTTTTTCTCACATACGTGTCCTATTTCTCGTCTATAATCGTGGTATATAAAACTTATGTTTTATTTCTTTTAATCCTATAATAAAACAAAAACACGAATTTCAAAAATTCCTCCTTCCCTATTAATAATCCCACTCGATGCCCACTTTATCCAATCCTCACTTTTTCAAATTTCCCAATTTCAAAAATTCCCTCTCATTCAAAAACTTCATATTCCTCCTCATTTCATCTCATCCGAAACCAAGAAGATCCGTCATCAACATGGTTTACATCGCACTCGTGCTCATCGCCCTAACACTGATCGCACTTGTGTTCCCTATGATGAAGTTCACATACGAAGACATTTACTTTGTGTTGTTAATCTACATTGGGATCATATACCCAATCCCTTGTATTATCCTTAGTATTGAAATGCAATATTACTAATGATCTAGTTTATCTAGGTTATTATTATCATAATGTGTTTGTCATTTCTTTTGATTTATATGTTTTATTTTCTTTCGTGATACATTAGAAGTCATGTGTGCATGCTAAAAGAAAATGTAGGATAAAACATATTTCGTGGTATAAAACTGTAAAACCTACTTCTTCATCAAAACTGTTTACATTTTACAGATCCACGGATCCCGGAGGATATACTAGCCGGATACCTTTTGTAAAGGAACCGTGGGATCCGTATTACTGGAAAACAGTTTTCATGCAAGATTAAAAACCACTATCTTTCTAAACATAATAATCCACTAGAAAGTCAAAAAATTTAGTTAAATGTCGTTGATTGTTAAAAACCATTGTTAATAAAAATCTAGTAAAAACATTAGATTATCATAAGTTGACCACAAACATCTCCTTTTATTAACTTGTCATTCCTATAGGTTCAACTATGACGCATGAATATGAGTTTGATTTTTCACTCACTAGCGTCTACACTCCGAACATCTCTCTCGAACCCAACACACCTGGCAATCATGTCCGTGGGTTCAATAATCTCGAAAACCGTCACTTCCATGAAGGACGTATTGTAGACACCTCTCTACAATTCGAAGAAGGTATCAATACCTCCTTCCGAGCCATAGGACTAGAATGTCTTCTTGAAATCAACGAGAAGATACGTCCAAGGTTCATAATGGAATTCTTCCGTCAAGTCGAACTCGTTCGCAACGAGGATCACTCTCTATCTCTTTGGTTTTATATCAAAAACCAAAAGTTCACTCTAACCCTTGGGCATTTTGCTCACATCCTCCGGATTCCAAATCATGGACAATGTGCCTTCACCGAAGATTGGTCTCTTGATTCTCTCTTCAACTTTCGTGAAGAAAATAGTCCATATTGTTCACACATACCCTCTCCGGAAGATTTAAATCGCATAATATGCAAACCTCGACCATATTACTCCGATCCAAACATTATCTTTACAAGGGATATCCGAGAAGAGTACAAGCCTCTTGCACTCATCCTACGTGAAAATGTTTGGAGTCTTAGGGGAAATCGAGAAATCCTTCCGCTTGTTGTGCTCACATGTTGTATTGTTTGCTAACACAACAACCATACAATCTCGCCTACTTCTTCGCAGGCGAATTGCAAATCTTCAAGGCTCCAAGAATAAACTCATCCCTTATGGAATGTTCTTGACACGCCTCTATCATAATGTTATGCACTTCCATCCTCAATTTCAAAGTCCGTTGTACGTGCTTGTGAACAAGATGATGGAACCGCTAAACATATCCCTCATGAAGACTTTCTTCATTCTTGATTCCACCAACACTCATCAATCACATAATGATCCTCCTAGCGAAAACACTCAAGGAAACTAGTAGTATTCTAAAATAGGATCAATTCTCTTGTACTCGTGCTTTATCAATGTAATCCAATTTCTTTCATGAAATAAAACATCTTACATTTGATATCTTAGTATTAGAACTCTTTTTAGACTATCCTTGAGATATAATGCATTGTCAAGATCATTGCATACCTTTAGTAAAGGTTCTGCTGAGCAGATGGGCGGATCCCAAAGATTGTGCTAGACGGATCCCTACACTTAGGGAACCGTGGGATCCGGCAAACAGAAAATGCAATTGCAAGCATTATATTTCAAACATATCCTTAGAACACCTCACACAGTAAGCTAATCATAGTGCCTTAAGGCAAAATTAAGTCCTTATCAAGATAGGTTGATCTTTCCTACTCATACATAACTCACCTAGATCACATTCTAAGACAATTATAAATCTACCGTTTGGTCCTTAATCCACTACTCTTCCGCTCTTAAACTCACACTTCATTTTCTACTTGATCCCTCACATCTAGTCTTAGAAATCTTTCGATTATGACAAAATTGTTCATAAATCATCCTCACCTCAAAATTGATCAAAGTTGATCAAAATCTAGTTTTCTCATCTCAAAGCCTCTAGGATATTTTCCAAAACACTATCCTAAAACACAACCTGGTCTCTAGGATCATTTAGCTTCAATTGACACTCTAAATCTTTAGTGACATCCTTGTTCACCCATTGGTACTCTTGAAAGTTCCAAATCCTTCCATCAATGACAATCATTAGCTACATCATTCATTACCTTCAAGTACTCAAGCATCCCTTCATTCAAAAACACTTAGGAGGATTGAAACACTCAAGATGATATAGGTCTTAGATCTTAGAAACATCATTTCCACTTTTTCATAGCTGCTGAGAGGCAGATCCCTAGGATTAGCCTAGACGGATCCCTCTGATGAGGGAACCATGGGATCCGGATGACAGTTTATGTCAAATCTTGCAAAACAATCATTTCAACTTATCTTCCTAACTCAAACAATCCATCTCATCTTAAATGAGTTCCTAGATCAGTGCAACCTCTGAAGTTGACTCTTGTGCATGTCAATCATCACATTTCAATGAATTCTAGTGGCTTAAGGCTTAAATGCACTTGCCAAATCTCTTAGTTTATAAACCACCTTGTTAGGACCTCTATAGTCATCACTCTCATCCTAACTTTCAGCTCTTGAAAACTCTTGAAATCATCTCATCATGAGGAAAACCCCAAGTAGTAACTTATCCACCAAAGAACCACCCATGAAAAGAGCTCGTGTTATACACGAAATTTCTTCAACCGAATCATCTCCGGTCAAGCCAACAAATGATAGAATCCTTCATCATCAAATCAAACCAATTCCTAAAAGGATAGTACCCACAAAACTACCTTTGGCAAACAACACCATACCTCCTAGGCCAAACAATATCATCTCCACCAAACCATCACCATTGGTTCCTAGAGCTATTTCATTTACATCCCCACTATCATCACCACACCTCTACAATTTAGAGGACTTGCCTCCTAGGCCGTCTCATCCGCTTCCACCAACAACATTCTCCTCATTAGGAGGAATAATGGTTCAAAATCAAGGTGTTGAGTCAACACTTGCTCCGGCTTCCTTCTCGGCGTTTTCATTATATAATCCCATTTGGATTATGACTAATCATCAAAGTCAACCACCCGACCATATGGAAGTTGACACTTCTCTCCCACCACCATCATTCTTGGTTGAGTCATTCTTAAATGAACCTCCACTAGCCGCTTCACTTGATCTTTCGAATCAAGCCATTTCATTTTCATCCACCACCACTACCTAGCCATGACAAAGATTGCTATCATTGTCAACATGTTGAAAGTTTGATACATGAAGTACGAGAAGACCAACGTTTCATGTTCTATCATCTCCTCGAACGTTTCGACGAGATTACACCTAAACAAAACTTGAGCTAGAAGATTATAGTGGTGTCTTAGCTTCAAGCGTTAGGTGATCTAGAAATTCCTAGTCATGTATTGTCTATTGTCTTGTTTTTGAGTCATGTATATCATAACTCTTGTTTATTAAATGGAATTACATGCTACTTACTATATTTCGAGTATGTGAGTATACTATATAATCCATATCTCTTTTCGGTATTAACATTTCTTGTTATACCAATCTTTGCTGACTTTATTCATAAGCCAGACGGATCCCTCAGAAATTGCCTAGACGGATCCCTACTAGGAGGGAACCGTGGGATCCGTGAGACAGAAATATTTCTTTCTACTAACTTGAATCACATTTGCAAGAAATTGTGAATTATACTTGATTTCTAACCTTTGTTTTGTAGTTATTCAATTTACATATGAAGACTTTGACATCCTAAAGCTAGGGGAGCTTTATGTCAAAGCAATACATTGCAAATTACTTGCAATACTAGGTTTACAATTCGTGACATCCCTTTGCAATAATCAAGGGGGAGCACATTCGTCTCGTAGACGATATCTTTTGCATACTTATTTGCAAACAAACTAGATTAGTATCATTTACTTGACGCCCTTACATAGAGATGGACTCGTCAAGGGGGAGTAAAAGACGAGATCCTTTCTCGTTATTTGCTCTCTATTCCTTTTTACTTTTTCCTTCACATGTTTTTCTTAAAAACAATGTGTTGCCTTCCTTCAAACACTTTTTGTTTCGACAAAAAGGGGGAGAAGAAAGTAAAAACCACAAATTCAAATTTTTACGAATTTTAGATTTTTCCTTAAAATAATTTTAAGTTTTGTCATCAACAAAAAAGGGGAGATTGTTAATACAAATAAGCCGTAAAAACGTTTATTTATATTTTACGATCTTCTAATGTTTTGTCGATAACAAAAGTAAAATCATTTTAACGAAACAAACAAAATACGTAAATGGTTTGGACTAATAGTTTTCTAACACACTTACGCTTTCACATAAAACACTAAGACAAGTATAAATGATTTTATGATTTAGATACATATGTACAACAACTAGTGTTTACATATTGGGTTAAACATATACTTAAACTAAATATACTAAAAAGGGTAAAAACTAAGTATATGCTAAAATGGGTAAATACAAGTATATACTAAATGGGTAAATACTAGCAAATGGTTTTGACCAACAACCCATGGTTTTATATATACCACTTAACCAAGTTCATTGTATCCTTAAGATACATTGTACCTAGAAAGAAAACCATGGATCAACCCATAACCCATGACCTATGACCCATAACCAAAAATACCCATGGGCAAAGAGGAGCGTACCACGGATCCCTAGCTTTGTGCTAGCCGGATCCCTTGTGGTAGGGATCCGGTGAACAGTAGGATTTTTCCTCTATAAATAGTGAGCCATTTCTTCATTATTTCTCACCCCTTTTCAATCCCTTTCTAACACACTTTCCCCACTGAGTTAAATCTCACTAACCTTAGATCCAAGAGATCTATGTTTGTAGTTTTGTTTTTGTGTGATCTTTTAGGTTCCTCTTAAAGGCAAGATCACTACCTTTGAAGTCGAGCAAGCTCAAGTCCATGAGTTGCCATGCTTCCTCATCATCAAGGCTACTGAAGTCTTCTTGTTGATGATTCCTTTCTTTCTTCAAAGAAGTGTAGTGTTGAAGACATTAGTGAAAGATGTCTCAAGAGTCAAGACGAAGATATTAGTGAAGTGTATCTATCGTCTATAGGATAAAGCACTTGTGGTAGGTGCTTGGAAGTCAAGACAAAGAAGCATTAGTGAAAGGTGCTTTGAAGTCAAGACAAAGAAGCATTAGTGAAAGGTGCTTATAAGTGAAGACACAAGACATTAGTGAAAGGTGTCTTGTAGATCTAGTCAAAGGCATTAGTGAAAGGTGCCTTAGATGTACATTCGATATGGTGTTTCGATGTACAAGATAGACTAGTATTAGATCCAAGGATATTGATATCCTTGATGATGTTGTAAAGGAGTAGATCTCCTTTGGGATTAGTCGTTGGTGTAGTGTGGTAGTAGTTCCTCCATTGCAATGGAACTAGGTGCTTAGCCTAGTACCTAATAAAGGGTAGGCGACGTTGTGAAGGTGTAGTTCACCTAAGGTGTGAAAGAACTAGGTACTTAGCCTAGTACCTTATAAAGGGTAGGCGATGTTGTGTAGGTTTGGTTCACCTTGGAGTGAAAGAACCCGGTGGTTAGCCTAGTACCGGAAAAAGAGTAGGCGACGTTGTGAAGGCTTCTCCGCCATAAGGAGATTGGTGTAGTGATTACAAACTCTCGAGTAGGTGACTCGGGGAGTGGAGTAGGGCAAGGAATGTGACCTTGTATCCGAACCACTATAAATACTTGCGTTGTGGTTTTGTGCTTCTTACTCTTATCTTTTCATTACTTATCTTTATATATTTGTTCATCAACATCCAACACACACATCCAAATAGATTGACATAAGTCGATCTAAATAGATTAAAATGAAGTTTTAATTGGTAAAACTATTCAACCCCCCCTTCTAGTTTTCCACAGTTGTCTTTGGAGTTATCACTCCACTTTCGCCTGTTGTTATCTGTTGCTTCAGCGGCATCCTCGATCACTTGATCCATCAGTTTGTTTGACACTTCTGTTGGGAATTACGGTAAGCTATTGAACATGCTGAAGTTACTACTGGATCTGCTGAAGTATCGGCCGAAGAGTTTCTGCCGAAGAAGGATGGATTCTGCTGAGTTATACTTGGTGAAGTGTTAATGCAGAGATCGTGATTCTCACAGTGCTAATCCACGAGGAGATAGCGGAGAGTATGTAGGCCGTATGCGAGGAAAAGTAAGCCGTATGAAGTATAGGTTGGCGCCGTGTGATATAGAGCTTACTCAGAATAAACAATATCATTAGTAAAACAATATGATTAGTTGCATGGTTGTCTAGATGCATGCTTGGTCTATGTTTGTATTGGGAGCGTACATTGTAAACGCTGGTGAGTCATTAGGGTTTCTTGCCTATAAAAGGAACCAAAATAGTTTGTAATAGAGAACTTTTTCTGAAGTCTTAAAATTCTTAAAATTATCCAGAAACATAGAGTTTCTATAATCAAAAGATCCATAGAGGATCAAAGAGTTCTTAGTCATTATAACTTGTGTTCACATTCCGCTAAAGAATACAAGTTGTAGAGATCTTCTATTAGTTTGCTTGTGATTACATAGGCAATACTAACGATCTCCGAGTGCTTAAAGATCTATCAAGGTCTCTGTTTTCATCAAGTGGTATCAGAGCCTCGGGAAAGTCTCTACGATACTGAGAACCATTCATACCCTCATACAACCAAACATACCCTCACCATGCCTGGATCCGATAATGAAACTGAAGTCACCAACACAAACAACACCAACACCACTTCCATGCAACAGCTTAGTCTTTCAAACAGTAATGGAAAATTTCCTTATTTGAAAAGGGAAGAATATGATCTTTGGACTATGAAGATGGAAAACTGGATTTCCAATATTGATTGGAATCTGTGGGAGGTGGTAAAGAAAGGAAACAATTTAAAGAAAATGATTCGACGAGGGATGGGAAGTTTATCATGGCTCCTCCCAAAGCTGCTGAGGAAGTACTTGGCCATGCGAGAGAGAGCACAAAGTAAAACTATTACGCTTCAAGCCATTCCGAAGATCACTGTGATTTTCACCATATGGATGATGCAAAGGACATATGGATGGCTCTCAAAGCAAGGTTCCGTGGAAATGAAGAATCGAAAAGAATGAGAAAGTCCATGCTAAGGCAACAATTTCAAGACTTTAATATCTCCGAAGAAGAAGGTATCCACAAGGGATACGACAGGTTCCATAGGATTTTGAGTCACTAAACCTGAATGCAAAACTGATAATGATGACTCGCAACTCAAAGTTCCTTCGATCCTTGCCTCCATCATGGTTACATGTAAGTATAGCCCTCAAGGCTAAAGGTGGATTGGACATGCTCACCTTTGATGAGCTGTACAACAGACTCAGAACTCTTGAACCTGATGTCGAACTCCATACCGCATATCTTCTTCGGCCATGCGGCCTTTGTTGGGACATCTCACTCCAACATGATGGTACAAGCTCCTAGTTCCAACTACTTTCCATCATCTTGCACTCCCGCTCCACCACATAACACTCGCCCTAGTCCACCATGTTCTCAAACTAAGACTAGTAGTGTGATGGAGGATGTTCTTCATTCATTTGTTGCTGATTATGATACTGCAGATGATTATCTGGCATATGAAGACTTTGATCAGTTGGACCCACTTGAAATGGAGGAGATGGCGAAAATGCGAGGTGGCATTCTGTCAGTGGACATCAAAAGGTTTGAAGAGAAGTCTGGAAGGAAGTTTGCTTTCAAAGGAAAGGAACCAGCTCGCTTTGACAGGAGGAAAGTCAAGTGTTTCACTTGCCACTAGATGGGGCATTTCTCAAGGGAATGCAAAGACAGGAAGAGTGGAGATGGAGCTAACTACATTTCCTATCGCAGAAACAGGACAGAAGTGGAGCTTCAGCAGCTCTTCTCACCATGGATGAACAGTCAACTGGATCGCACATGAACACAATGAATGAGGAAGCTCATGATACTGATAAGCTTGGATTATCGGCAAGGTGTACCTCGGATGAAAGGCATGATCAATTTGCCTTGATGGGACTATCTCAGTACACAATCGTATATTTGGTTGTAGTCTTAGATACAACGAACTTAAAGAAGAATATGATTCTATGAAACCTAAATTCGATGAATGCTATGTTGAAAATGAAGCTCATAAACGGCATTAAAAACGTAGAAAGGCAAAAAGTATGGTTTCAAAAGAATCAAATAGCTTATGAAGAAAAGATAAAAGTGTTACAGTTTGATCTAGAAGTTGCAAATAATTACTTAAAAGCGAGAAAGCAAAGGATGAAGCTGTGTCTGAGAACCTAGAGCTTAAAGAAAAATTAGCTGAGGAAATAGCTAGGCATAACCAATGGTTAATTTCGGTGATAATCGGCTAGAGAAATCTATAACAGTCAATCAAGTTAACCTCTGGCTTAGGATTAGGCTTTCAAAAGTATGTGGGAGTAGAAGCTAGGTATGATGGTCGTAAATCCACACCAGCAGGGTTAGCTAACTTTGTTAAAGAGGGTAATATGCATGCGTCCCCGGACCTATTAGAGGTGAATTTATGCCCACAGACTATCCATCACTGTTGACTTTGATGGATCACATCATCTATATGACAGAAAGTCAAAAGACTTGCCGGACCACGATACCTCATCTAATGACTTTGTCTCTTGCTCGGCGGTGACAACTCATCGGATCAAGGGTCTACTTCCTATGAAAGTTGTGATTCACATGAGAAGTCTGACCTTCCCAAGCCTGAGCCTACACCCAAGCCGCATCGTCTACTTACAAGCCTTCTAAGGAAGTTGTGAGGAATCAACTTCAAGACAGTTTCTTCGAAGACTTGTCTTTTAAATCTTTGAATAATCATCTTAAAAACAATTCCTTGAATGTTTCCGATTTAAGTACTTCTGCATGTAATCAAACATCTCCCTATTTGAATAAATCTTCTAAGAAGAAAACGTGTTTTGTATGTGGAAGTAAATTTCATTTAATTAAGGATTGTGATTTTTATGAACAAAGATTGGGTGCATGTGCTACTCACCAGAAACATAAATCTAAGTGGACCAATGTTGATAATATTCCACCTTATGTCCCACAAGCAGCTTATGTCCCACAAGCACCTAATACGACTCCCATTGGAGAGGTTCAGTTACTGAGACCTTATGTGCAACCAACTAGCCCATACTTTAAACATGGTTATTGGCCTATATATGTTGACTCTATGTATCTTTGGGATGGGATATGGGAGTACTGCTTCTTTGTGAAGCCCTCAGCAGTTGTTCTTGGACTATCAAGGGACCCAATCATCAATGGAGGACCAAGAACAATGGTGGATCCTCTAGATCTTCATGTCCTACACTGTGATCCCAAGGCGAGTTCAAGTCAAGTAATGACTTGAACCTCCTTTGAATACTAACAAGATGTATATATTCTTTTGGTTGTTTGTAGGATCATCCCCTTAAGCATAAGAATGTTGGTATTGTTGATAGTGGTGTTCGAAGCATGTCCGGGAACAGAGATATGATGTACAATTTTGTTCCTATAGAAGGAGGAGGCAATGTGACGTTTGGGGGAAGTGATGGGAGTATCACAGGAAAAGGCACCATAAAGACACCTCATCTGGATTTTGAAAATGTGTACTATGTTAAGGAACTTCAGCATTTCAACTTATTCTCCGTTTCACAAATCTGTGACACCAACAACAAAGTACTCTTCTCTCGAGAATGAATGTCTTGTGCTGTCTAAAGACTTCAAACTCCCAGAAGATACTTCAATTCTGCTGAAAGTCCCTCGAACTCACAATTTATACACATTCAACCTCAATGAAGTTCAACCTGGTGGTGACCTCACGTGTTTGGTGGCTAAAGCATCCCTTGATGAATCTACTAAATGGCATAGGAGGATGGGTCATGTGAATTTCAAGACCATTAACAAACTCTCTAAAATGGGTCTTGTTGAAGGTCTTCCCACCAAAGTTTTCACCAATGATCATAATTGTGTTGCATGCAACAAAGGAAAACAACACTGAGCCTCTTACAAAGCTATCAATGCTATGAGCATCATTTCGAACCTCTTGTTGTTCCACATGGATCTGTTTGGCCGACTCAAGTCGAAGCATTGATCATAAGTACTTGTTTGGTTATCACGATGGCTATAGCGATTTTGTTGGGTTTTCTTTCTCGAACCAAAGATGAAACATCTCAAGTCTTGATGAATTCATCACCCTTGTTGAAAATCAGTTGAACAAAAAGGTTAAGGGAATTCGGTGTGATAATGGGACAAAGTTCAAAAATGTTATTCTTATAGAACTCTGTGGGTCTAAAGGCATCAAAAGGGACTATAGTAATCCAAGAACCCCTCAACAAAATGGGGTGGCTGAAAGAAAGAATAGGACCTTAATAGAGGCTGCAAGATCAATTCTTGCAGACTCTAAACCCCACTATGTTCGGGCTGAAGCTGTTGGCACATCGTGCTATGTGCTAAACAGGGTCTCCATTACTAGACCACAACTCAAAACACCATATGAACTTCTCTTTGGGAAGGTTCCTGTCATTCACTACCTAAAACCTTTTTGGTGTCAAGTGACCATTCGAACACCGGTGATCCGTTGGGAAAGTTTGATGAGAAGCTGATGATGGTTACATTGTGGGTTATTCTCATAGTAAGGCATACTGGGGTGTACAATTTGCAAGCCAAGAAGATAGAGAGCGTTGAACTGAGATTTTTGGAAGATAAGCCTAATGTTCAAGGACAGGGTCATACGTGGTCTTTTGACCTTGACTACTTAAATGACTATTTGGGGTACACCGAACATTTGGCCAACCAAAATGCAGTCCTCAAGAGTCTTCCACTAACAATCACGCAGTCCCTTAGATGATGACTCACGAAAATGAGTTTGAAGATGATGAGCAACCTATACTTGTGCCTTCCTTCTCCCCTAACAATATTGCAGGTACCACCTCCAAGGATATTCTGTCACGAGTGATGAAGATGAATCACATTATCTTTGAAGACCTTGCTAGGCTCCAGACTCAAGAATTTGCTGCTAAGCTTGAAGCAGGCGAGAATGGAGAGATTGCTAATGAAGGAGTCAGTAGAAACCATGGTTCTGCTGAAGTTGATTCTACCACACCTACCATCCACAAATCCACTGAAGGCTATCTTTGATTCTTCTCATGTTCCTTCTCAAGTGTCTTCACTTTTGGTGAACCCTATACACGCTTTCCAAAACCTTCAGATCTTGGAAATCATCAACCCAAAGCTGGCATCTTTACCTCACCCTCTTATGATGCGGAGTTCGAACCAACCATCACTAATCTTGATTCATCCATTGAAGTCAACCCCGCTGCTACTCGGAGGATCAATCTTGCTCATCCTCAATCCAACATTATAGGTGATCTTACGGCACCGGTTAGAACTAGAAGAGCTATCACGGTCCTCAGTTTGGACAGATTGCTTTTCTCTCTTATGTCTCCAACCAGCGAAAGAGACAATCACACAGACTTCAAGCATTGTCTGTTTGCTTGTTTTCTTTCTCAAGTGGAACCAACAAGTGTTTCTCTAGCTCTTAACGATTCAAGCTGGCTAGAAGCAATGCAAGAAGAGATGCAACAATTTCACAATCAGCAGGTTTGGATCTTGGTTCCACTTCCTGATGGGAAATATGCCATTGGGACAAAGTGGATTTTGAAGAATAAGAGAGTTGCTCGGGGTGTTGTGATCAAAAACAAAGCAAGATTAGTGGCTCAAGGATTGAGCAGGAGGAGGGGATTGATTATGATGAAGTGTTTGCACATTGCGAGTTGAAGCCATTCGCATTTTCTTGGCTTATTCTTCTTACATGGGTTTCATGGTATACCAGATGGATGTTAAAGGTGCTTTTCTATATGGAGAGATTGAAGAAGAAGTTTATGTCACTCAACCCAAGGATTTGAAGACCCGATCACCCAAATCATGTTTACAAGGTTGTCAAAGCTCTCATGGCTTACATCGGCACCTAGAGCTTGGTATGCTAGGCTTTCATCATTCCTGCTGAAGCATGGCTATAGGAGAGGTGCTATTGATAAAACTTTGTTCCTAAAGAAGAATTACTCAGACATCATTCTTGTGCAAGTTTATGTGGACGACATTATTTTTGGTTCCACAAACGAAGCTTGGTGCAGGGAATTTGAGGAACTAATGAAAGGTGAATTTCAAATGAGTGCTATGGGAGAGCTTACTTTCTTTTTGGGTCTCCAGGTTCATCAGAAACAAGATGGCATTTTTATCTGTCAAGATAAATATGTGAGGACATTTTGAAGAAGTTTGGTATGGAAGGTGTTAGGACTGCCACAACACCTTATGAAGCTCCAAAGACTAAAGCAAATAATGAGCCAGATCTACCTGTGAATGTTCATCATGCGAGGTCCATGATTGGTTCATTAATGTATCTAATGAGCTTCAAGACACGATATTACCTTTGTTGTGAGTGTCTGCTCTCGACATCAAGTCACTCCACTTACTTCCCATCTCAATCTTGTCGAAGATCTTTAAGTACCTCAAAGGCCAACCTCTTTTAGGCCTTTGGTACCCAAAAGAATCTCCTTTCAAGTTGGAAGCATATAGTGATAGTGATTATGCTGGTGCAAATCTAGATAGAAGATCCACAACTGGGGCTGCCAATTTCTTGGCAAGAGGTTGATTTCTTGGCAATGCAAGAAACAAACCATTGTGGCTGCCTCAACTACATGAACGGGCAGTATGTTGTCTGCTGCAAATTCTTGTGTGGACAGTCCTTTGGATTCAAAACCAATTACTGGACTATGGGTACAACTTCATGAACACTACAATTCATATAGATAATCAAAGTACCATCTGCATAGTCAAAAATCTAGTCTTTCACCAGTGAACAAAACACATTGAAATCAGGCACCACTTTATAAGAGATGCTTATGAAACACATTTGATAAAAGTGGCTAAAATCCATCTTGATGACAATGTGGGACTTGTTAACAAAAGCTTTTGATGGACCAAGGTTTCAACACCTTGTGGTCAATATTGGAATGTTAAACCCTTAACTGCATCGTTTAAGGGGAGGCATAGGCCTCAGGGGTCCATCTACTGAACCAGCTTCCAATTCTCCTGAAGCACATGATGTATCAGCTCCCACCTCATCAGTGGCACCCGTTGTCACTCTGGAAGATTCTAAAGTTAAGGAAGCTGATCTCACTGAAATAAAACAAAAGGGCAATAAAGATGCTCCACAAGATGAATGCACGTGTTCCATCTAAGTCTCCTCTACCTCTTCAAGTCTTACCACAAATGTTCAAGATGAACTGCTCCTCTAGGGAAATCTATAAGCCTGGTAGGAGGAAAAAGAGAATGGCCAAAATATCTCACTTGGATCTTGAAGTCATGACTCAACTTTCATAATAGAGGGTTACTGCTGGTGATTTTCTGACGAAGATCAAAATGCGTTGGAAGATTGGGCTGAAGGATGATGAGATGAATGTCATTCATCGAAGGAACTCCCCTTCAATGGAATTCACCTTCGAAGGAAATTCTACACTTGGTAGACAGGCGTAACTTGATTTCTCTGTACACTCGTGTTACCTCCCATTCTGCAACAAAGAACCACAAGGTTCGGGATGTTCTTACGGGGAGATCTTCAAGTCTGTTAAACTCTCATATTCCCAATAGCAAGGCACATTCCATTTGGGAAAACTCACATCGGTGGAAGGTTGCATCCTGGAGATTCTATCCTCTCCCTCGTGTACATGTGCTTGAGACTAAGAGTGGAATCACATCGTATGCTTGCTTGAAAGAAAGTATCCATTGCCCAAGAGACTTATGGAACGGATGCTTAGTCAAAAATTGGAGATTCCTCCAGTCCGAGGGATGAAAGGCATGCCTTCAACAATGGTAGGTTTAATCAAGACTCAACTTCTACAACAGCAACAGGCCTAATCCTCATCCTAATCATGGCACTTGGTACTCTCTGCACTACCTTGTTTTGTTACTTTTAGTCTGCATTATTTATGTTAATTTCTATCTTATTATTTAAGAAGTAAAATAATTTCATAAAAGAAAAATCACAAAAACATCTTTTTAAAATAGTGATAGCGTTTATTTAATATAAATTAGCTTTTTAGCTTTCTTTTTCAGCTTATTCTAAGCACTTTCAGTTTCTATAATTTTTCTTTCTTAAAAAAACTAACTTTTATGCAGGTTTGTTTGTTGTACAATTTTGATGGTTTTTAACTCACCTGATGTACATTGTGTATGTCAAAGAGTTGACTAGTCCAAAGGGTACAGCTTTGGTAAAGACACAACAAATCTGTTGATAGTTGTAATGGTTTGCTCAAAATCATAGGGTCTGCAACCACCCATGCTTAAGCTGGCGAGGGTTGTATGGTCATCAATTCACCATGGTCTATTCCTGTTTGGAATCCAAGAATTGGCGAGCCCACATGTATATGGCATGTGGTAAAGGCAACTGAATCCATATTTGGTGCTCAATTCACCAACACTAAGAATTGACAAGTCCGAGCAAGCGGCTACGGTAAAGACAAGTCAAATCGTTTATATGGTTCTTGTGGTTTGCCAATAAATCGGATGGTTATCAGTGTACCATAGTTTTCGAACTTAAACATTTGGCTACTCAGTAGTGATGGCTATTGGTAAAGAGACATCAAATCCATTATTTTCAATGATTCACCTCTCTTAGGAGTTAACACACAAGTGATGAGAATAGTATGAAACTTATATGTTTTGATGTACATGATGTCATATGTTGCTGCAAAGATCTGGTATCTCACCGTTCAGTCATCATAGAGATGTTCCTCTTACGAAACTTTGTTGCGATGTTCGAAGACAATCCTCAACAATTTTAACGATCTATCAAGAAGCTGGAACTTAACCTAGTCAAATTCAGTTTAGGGAGGATTGTTGGGAATTACGGTAAGCTATTGAACATGCTAAAGTTACTACTGGATCTGCTGAAGTATCGGCCGAAGAGTTTCTGCCGAAGAAGGATGGATTCTCTTTGAAGTTATACTTCAGGTGAAGTGTTAATGCAGAGATCGTGATTCTACGTGTGCTAATCGCGTAGGAGATAAGCGCGTATGTAGGCCGTATCTCGGGAAAAGTAAGCCGTGTATGAAGTATAGGTTGGCCGCAGTGTGATATAGAGCTTACCGAATAAACAATATCATTAGTAAAACAATATGATTAGTTGCATGGTTGTCTAGATGCATGCTTGGTCTATGTTTGTATTGGGAGCGTACATTGTAAACGCTGGTGAGTCATTAGGGTTTCTTGCCTATAAAAGGAACCAAAATAGTTTGTAATAGGAGAACTTTTCTCAAGACTTAAAATTCTTAAAAATTATCCAAAACATAGAGTTTCTATAATCAAAAGATCCATAGAGGATCAAAGAGTTCTTAGTCATTATAACTTGTGTTTACATTCCGCTAAAGAATACAAGTTGTAGAGATCTTCTATTAGTTTGCTTGTGATTACATAGGCAATACTAACGATCTCCGAGTGCTTAAAGATCTATCAAGGTCTCTGTTTTCATCAACTTCAATAGTCTCGTGAAGGTTAGCAGCCTTGGAGGTAGTCACATTTTCCTTGATAGATGGAGGTAGCCCTCCGATGTATCGCTCTATCATGCGAGCCTCAGTTGGTACCATTTCCGGACATAGCAAGGCTAACTCTTGGAAACGTTGGTTGTAGGATGTCATATCAGTGACCTTTACCTTGAGATTCCATAACTCATTCTCCAGTTTCTTGACCTCATTGCGAGGGCAATACTTCTTAAGCACCATGTCCTTGAATTCTTCCCAAGGCATGGTATAAGCAGCATCAATGCCTGCAGACTTCAGGTAATTATTCCACCAAGTTAAGGCAACCTCTTGAAAAGTGAACGAAGCAAACTTCACTCTATCTTCATCTTCTCGTTGCAGATCCCGAACACGTTTCCAGTTTTCAAGCCATCGGGTCAAAACGACAACTCCTTCCATTCCATTATAACCACCAGCCATACAGTTGCAAAATTCCTTGCGTGCAGCAGCGTTTGCTACCAATAAGCCTAGAAGTTCGGCATCGGTGGTTGAGTTTTTGAATTTATCGCAGCGCTGCGCTGGCCACACGCTCATTGACCAATTGATCAATCATAGCTTGATCCATAGCAGTGGGTTTCGCGGCAGCAAGCCCCGGCAGGAGCATGAGTAGGAGCAGGAGTAAGAGTAGCGGCGGGTCGGCCACGGGTGGTTCTGGTTGACTTTCTCCTAGCCATCTTCTACGATATAGGAAAAGACGATACTTGAGTTTTAGAATAGAAGGATTAATGTCGCATGAGGTTACGAAGGTTAGGACTTATGAGTGAGATAAGAGGATGTGACTAGTGAAAGATGTGGTTTAAATATATGTGTGAAAATAATATAAAGCAAGTAGTTGTATGTTACATAAAGAAATAACATAGAAGCAATGATGAGTTGTACGTTACATAAAGAAATAACGTAGAGGCAGTTATGGAAGCATAGCATAGTGCGATAATAGTGAGCATGTTACGCAGTTTAACATAAAGAGGTATCAGGCCTAAGAATTCGTAGTCTACTTTACCCTATCCTTAAGTTAATTATTCCTTAATCTCATTAAGTTTGTTACATCAACATTATTCTCATTTAAACTTCGCGACCCAATCAAACAAGAACAACCTTAAAGTTTAAATGAGAATGAGCTTATACACATTTAAACTTCGCAACCCAATCAAACAAGAACAGTAAATGTGAGTTAATTAAGAAACTTAATGACTTTGAGAAATAATTAATTTAATTCAAATAAGAGTTTATACGAACCTAAAATAAAATAGTAACACATAGCACAACTACATCGTGTAACAGTAGGCAAGGCATGGCAGACATTGGCAGCTGTGGCGGCGTTTGAAGTGTTTTTAAGGAAATGTGGTTATAGTTTAGGTTTTAAAAAATACCTAATTCTCTATAAACTTGGCTCTGAATACCAATCTGTAACACCCCCAAAATTTCACAGCGGAAGCGTTCGGGTCATGGGGTGCTACTAAATCAATATACACAACACAAGGTAATAAATAATGGAAAATTTATTCCATTTTCAAAATATAGATTTAATTTAAGAAATAGTTTTACACCATTGTTTCAAAGTGCGGAAGTAAAGCCCATAAAAATATATGTTGTCCCATTAAAATTTGTATTAGAATGTTTGGAATCACTTCGGATGCCAGTCTTCAATGAATGCCATTGCCATTGCCCACGCCAAGAAGTAAACCTGAGAAAAACATGCTAAAATGTCAACACAAAGGTTGGTGAGTTCATAGGTTTAATTTAAAGAAATCAAGTTGGACCACAGTTGCACATATAGCATCTCCGTGAATGACACTATATGCAAAAGGCTATTACGCTAGTACCAAGTTCATGCAACCGAAACTACGACAGTGTGCATGCATCTAGAAGCATGATAAAGAAAAGCCCAACAAGTGTATTTCCAGTACACTCAATCAATACGATATGGTATCGTTCGCGTTTGCCTATCGGTCAAACTCAACGGGGTGTCATCCCAATAGATCTATTCATAACAATCGCGCCTCCCCAAAGGGACTAACGGTAGCATAGTTGGGATTCAAGGTTGTTTCACGTAATAGTGTTTTCAGTTTCAGGTCCGAAAAGAGTTTTGCATGTTTCTCACCCCATAGTTTTATAAAGCAAGTAATAAAAGTAAAAGTGGGGCTATAAACTCACCTTAGCAGTTTGATGAATAAAGCACAAAGAGATCAAGTAACAAGTGGCTCTAACACGCAACCTATATTAGTACAGCAAGTTTAGTATTTATTCATGTCTAAGACTCGATAATGTTTAAGAAAAGTTTTCAAGTGTTTGTTGTTGTTGTTGTTTGCTTGTGTAACAACGTTTAAGTTTAAGTAGTTTTTGGAAAATTATTGGCTATCATTGGCTTTTAGAAGTGCTTAAGTATAGAAAGTATCACAAATGATAAGTCTTTGGTTCGTCGGTAATCGGAAGACAATGTACGGAAAATATCACATATAAATAGTAAACGCATTCAAAGTATAGAAATGTCGCTTAAAGTATATATATTTATATATAACTAATACTAGTTAATAAGAAAATTTATAAAAGTAATAGTTTCATTATAAAAGTTTAAATAAATTACGTTTATAAGTTATAGAGTAATTGTTTTTAGAAAATTTGGTATGACTCGTATATATGTTTTAATTTTTGTGTGGCGACCAAGTGTCATAATAACTATTAACCCATTGATATGAATACAAGTGTTTGTTTAGACTAAATAAAGTGTCCTAAAGATTTAAAAGCCATTCTTGTTAATAGTTATGGTTCGAAGTATGTTTATAAAATATATCTAGTAATTTAAGGTATGTCGTAAATAAATGAGTTGAGAATGAGTAGATGATCGGGTCTTGAACGAGACGCGAGACGGACCAAGGAAACAAGTAGCCGTGACTTGATTGAAATGACAATTCGAGTGTACATCTTACCATCTCTTTACACATAAGTTATTTTACATCTCAAATGTTTTAACATATAGCACAAAAGTTTTTATACATGTTTGCCTTGTTCAGATTTAACTTAAACGCATCCTTTATATGAAATGGGCTCGAGGCCCGATTTGTAATTTACCCAACCCTCCCTTAATAGTGGCATGTTGGGCTCGTCACACACCCATGCTCAATGTGTCAAAGTAATCCTGCAAGCCCAAAGTAACATCACTCAAACGCACCCTTTTTGCAAGCCCACTTATAACTATTTTTTTTTGTAAAAACCATTTGTATCTTATCTGTTTGTTGTGATCTCGCAAAGGAAAAAAAATGAAATAATGAAAAGCAAAGTGTGATATACTACTACTAGTACTAGCGCCAACTAACATCAAAAACTCAAAATATTTAACACAAGATTGTAAAACAAATAGAACGCATCTTGGCCACACCGAGGCTTGAACCAGAGACCTCTTAGTGGTGATGGTATCGCATAAGAGGCGGCCGAGGGGGTTGAACTTGGATCAAAAGGGAAACAAGAGCTAAACTAAAACATCAACTAACAAATCCATTAACTCATTCCAGAACTCAAAATTTAAACCGCAACTGTTTGACTCAAGCATCAAACGAAAATGATTAATCCAACCAAAATAAAAGAAATCAAGTTAAGCACTTCTTATACCCAATAAGCCAATCTTTGTTTTACTATTTTTTTTCAAACAAGAATTAACAATAACAACCAATATCGATTCCCAGAAAATATATACGTATCAATCGTTAAAAAAAATTTGCTGATTCAATGACAAAATAAATTAACCAACAACAACAACATAATAACAATATCATCTTTACTAATCCAAGCAATACCAAGATGACATACAAAGTTCGAATTATAAAGAGATTAAACAACAAATTAGTCAAAATAACAAAAGTATAGTTCTTACAACAATTAGACCGTGGGTCGATGGGGAAAAACCGAACACCAAGGGGCTGCAGTTGGAAGAGCTCGGGATGAATTGAGACAATTAACCAGTTGGGATCTCTTCCTTATGCATCCAATAACAAAACCCCTAAACTAATTTCAAAAACCCCTTTGTTTTGATGAAACCCTAATTTCGAATTTATTGGGAAAATGATGATGGGAAACCTGTGATGTATCATGCCTATTTGTAGGAGTACATAGGAAAAGTCTTGAACTCTCTTTCTCCTCTTGGTTGCGTTGATTCACCTCTCTTGGCTCTAGTCTTGCTCCACAGCCACGCCTCAAAAGATTCATGTGAGGTCTATGTTTCTAGGGTTTTTACTTTGGAGATAGTAATATAGGTGGAGATGGGATTGACCTTAAAAGGGTGAAGAATCATCCATTTTAGTGTTTGTTTCTCCTCTGTATATGTCGACCAAAAAGAAAAGAGGATACAGGTTTAGGCTAGGCGTGGGAGGTAGGGAGGTAATATTATCCCTTTTGTCTTATTATAATATACTGTATAATTTGTACTCCGTGTGTTGTCGGGTCTCCGTGTAAACGTACTCTCCGGGTGTCCGAAAAATATAAAAATTATATTTTTGGAAGCGTCTTCGAAAGACTGATATAAACATAACGTCGTTGGTATTGATAGTTCGTTTTTATATTTTAGCCGTAACTGGTGTGTTATTATAGATCGAAGAGAAAAAAAAATATAGTCGCGAAAAATCGGTAGGGAAATTTACGAGTGGTTACATTACATTAGGTTTAATCATTCGATTTGCACATTGATTTTACTATGATTTTTATTTTTCTATCTTTTGAATTTTCTTTGTGTGCTTCTACATACATTATGGGCTAACACCTTTTGGTGTTAGCCATGTTATGACTATTACATTAATGTTATTTCGTTTATTATCATTTGATGTTTAATTTTGTATAGTTTATGTGTTTATTGTTATATAAGTACTCGTTTAGTTGTTTAAGTGTTTTAAGAGTAGATATCGCCTGGACCAAAGGGGTATCGTAGATAAATCATATAGATTAGTTAACACAACTTAATGCATGTATGTACTCCGTAATTGATTAGACCGATAACTTGTTTAAGGGATATAGGTTACATGTCTAGAGACTAGATGCATTGACCAAATGGTCTAGTTTACATTAGATAGAATTATATGGAGGTATTGCCTCAACCAAAGGGATATTTTCTATAATTTCTGACGTCACCGTTACTTTATATTAAAATCATTGCACTAGTAAACGGATAAATAAAATGTGTACTAGGAGTAACATGGCTAGAATTTTATTCTCTTATTGATCACAAGCCACATAGTTAATTTAGTTTAATTTACTTCCATTGTTTTAATAGTTTAATCAAAATCAAATCACAACTCCCTCTAAAACTTGTAAAATTCACTAGATTAGTATAAACAATACTATTCATGAGATCGGCCTCTTACTTACCTCACTGGCTACATCTGATTGGGTACACTGCCCATAAAAATGTGTCTTTAAGTATAGTCCAGCAAAATATAAATTTAAAACTTGAAATAAAAAAATACACGTTACACTATCAGAGGTAATCGGCCAAACCCGATTACACTATTAAAGATTACATGAGTAAACCCTAATGGACCTTAAGCCCACAGACCAGTCTTGGGGCCGATTACCTCTAATATACACGACATACATCAAATGTCTTTTTCATAGAAATTGGATTCTATTGTTTCAACTTTATTTTTGTTGTGTTCACTTATTCTCACAATTCGTTACATTATCTCTACAAATTTAACACACAATGTTTTCTCGTTTATGACATTATGACTAAATGTACCAAATATAATCTAAAGAACAAAAGGAATAAAAGCCTTAATCTCTATAGGGAACTTGTCCCCAAACTTCGATATGTACCATTCTCGTGTGGCAAAACTTCTTCCCGTCAAATAAAAAATCGTGCCAATAGTGAAAGCAAAAGCATAGAGTGTTTGAGAAATGCAAGAGATTCCTACATATCCAAGAATCTCGAACAGATAGTGGGGGCATATAACCAAGTCAAATAGGCCTCCTTGAGGGATTTTGTACTCTTTTTCCCATTCCTTCCTTAGATTAGCAAGAATGTAATGGTGGTAAAAATTTCCAATTATGCCGATCATGAATAATCCGATTCCAAAGTATTTGAGATCAATCGAAGGATCAAGAAGGTCTCGGGATAGATATTGAGCATAAATCATTGTCGCGGTTGATAACGTATAGCTCAATGTAACGGTTATTGTGGTTTCCAACCCCATAGAACCACTATATTTATGAAGAAATAGGACCTGAATACCAAATTAAGCATTTTAACATCTATTCTTGTTTAGATAATCAAACAAACTAGTATCAATACCATAGAATCCACTCCAAAATATCATTACAGTGCTATCTATCTATTCTACCCTGTATCAATTAGCAAACTAAAACTTGTAGAATGCATTTCAAACTTTCGGTTTTGGCCAACTTGTACTTTTATTCTTTAACCAAAATCGTCATTGAGGTTTGGCCAAATTGCAGGCGTAGTCCCTACGATTTAGAAAATGTAGACACCGTCCCTCTATGAAACTTCGAGTGAAATTTTCTTCCCTGACCTAAATGAAATGACATAAATGCCCCCAACTTGTACACAAAGAGACGAAGGGTATTTCGCTCATTTAATTTTGGTAAGAGATGGAAATTCCACTCAAAACTTCCCTACAAGACGTGTCTGCACATTCGAAATGATAACAAGTGCACCTGCATTTTTGCCAAACCTCAAAAGACAATTTTTGCATTTTACTCTTTAATCATTGAATGTATGAAAACCACATTTTGCTCATAATATTGGTCAGATCATGCTCCAGTTGCAAAAATTCTTGTTTGGCTTCGAATAAGCATCAAAATTCGGTCATCCATATTTTACTTTTCAGCCTACATCATTAATGGTTCTAGGAAAAATCATTTTGAAGCTTTGTTGAAAGGTTTAGTACCAAATTAAATAACAATTTAAACAATTCAATTTAAACTAATTATCCAATTTTAGCGATCATTAATTCTTGCCAGCAACAATGATTATTATTGTTAAGCTAAAAAATACCCCTTTTTCGACATATCGCTCATTGAATGTCACAGACTCATAGTCATCCATTTAATTTAGAGTCCGTTTAGTTTATAGGTGAGGTTGGAATAGCATTTGGATTTGGTTTGAAAGAAATGAAGAAAGATATAGGTAATTATTAATTTAAAAATATTTTTTTTAAGCAAAATAAAATAAAATACATTATTTAATAATAAAAAAATCAAAAAACAAAAGTGGGTAACAAATCATGGCCGGACAAAATTTATAACATAAAATATACTATTATCATCTTGATTCCAACGATACCACCCAAATATGTCAGGATTCTTATTTCAATTCCAAACCAATCTGTCAAACAATTAAATACTTACCAAACAACTACTTTACAATTTGAATCAAACCAAACCTCTTCAAACCCATAAACCAAACGGGCCCTTAGAGTACACGGGGCCAATTATTGCATTAAACCATTCAACAGAAATAAGAGTGAGGATGTGTTTTTTCATTAAGATGTTTTGAGTTTAAATCTGACTAGCACATCTTACTGTTAAGAGTTGATTATAAAGTCTGAATTTGAATGAAATAATATTGTCTGTTTTTTTTTATAATTGTCTGAATAGTTTTAATTATCTTTTTTAAGTATATATTAAAGAGTAAAATGTAAAAAAAAAAAAATAGTAAACTTCCTCTCTTTCCTAATTCTGTGTAACTTTCCTTTTTTATTTATTTATTTGTTTTATTATTATTATTTTTTTATATTAAATCACTAATCTTTTAAATTTTGACCTTTTGTTGTATCGGTACCTTTTAAACTTGCATCATTAGTCTTTTATACTAATGGTCGTTAGTAAACTTGCATCGTTAGTCTTTTATACTAATACACGATTTCTTACGTTTTCGTCCGTTTTTAGAAGTTTTCATCCGTTTTTTACGTTTTCGTCTGTTTTTATACATTTTCGCCTATTTTCTTACACTTTCATACGTTTTATTACGTTTTGTCGTTTTTATACGTTTTCGTTCATTTTAAACGTTTTTTTTTCATCCGTCTTTATACGTTTTCGTTCTTTTTTATACGTTTTCGTCCGTATTTATCCCTTTTTATATGTCTTCGTCTGTTTTTACACGTTTTCGTTCGTTTTTACACGTTTTCGTGCATTTTTGCATGTGTTCGTCGGTACAAAAACGCATAAGAACGTACAAAACGGATAAAACCTAAAAATGAATGAAAACATGAGAAAGACGGATGAAAACATATACAATCCAATGCAAATGTAAGAAAACGTATAAAAATGAACGAAACCGTGTAAAAACGTATTTTAACTTATAAAAACGGACAAAAATGTGTAAAAACAAACGAATATGTGCAAAAATAATTGAAACATGTAAAAATGGGCGAAAAAGTGCAAAAACGGACGAAAATGTGTAAAAACGAACAAAAACTCTTAAAAACAGGCGAAAACGTATAAAAACTGACGAAAATGTGTAAAAAAAGATGAAAACGCGTAAAAACAGAAGAAAACGTGCAAAATTAACAAATACGTGTAAAAACATACGAACCGTGTAAAAATGTAAGAAAACGTGGAACGCATGTAAGAACGTATAAAAACGGACGAAAACGTATAAAAACGGAAAAAAATGTATGAATACGTATAAAAACGGATGAAAACATGTAAAAACGTATGAAAACGTACAAAAACGGACGAAAACGTGAAAAAATAGACTAAGACGTGAAAAAACCAAACAAAAGCATGTAAAAACAGACGAAATCATGCAAAAGCGAACGAAAATGTGTAAAAACGGACGAAAACGTGTAAAACACAAACGAATTTACCCTTTTACTAATCTTTTCAACAATAAGAAACTATAAAAACACAAGAAACTTTACTCTGACACAAGAAAACACAAGGAAATTAAGGTGTTAAGAGGCAATAAGAGTTTACCACCACATCTTATTAGATAAGAGGGATAACCTTTTACTGCATCTCATTGGAAGGAAAAAAACAAACATCCTTAGTCTCTTACCTTATCTGACTAGTAAGTAATAAAAAGCGGTAAAAGATTCTTTTAGAAAAACAAACACACCTTAAGTAACCATCATAATTAGACCCGGGTTGATATATTACACTCTAGTTAGCTGCATACGTGTGAGTTAAAAAATCACTCTTCACCAAAAATGAGAGCAACCGACAAAACTTCATCCGTTTAACATCAAGTGAGAATAAAATATGTCTAACTTGTTGTTTTCGAATCCAAGTGTTACCCATACATCAAATTAAAATAAATCGTGAATAATAAATTGACATTAAACAAATAACCAAGTGTTAGTAAGTAGGGTGGTACTATTACTATCCGTCACCTTTATTACAGGAAATACCCTCCTAGCACCCACTTTATTGATAAAAAAAGACAGTTTTTTACATTTTTGTTCCGTATTTTTTAACTTTTATTATTTTTCACTTGTCAAACTTTAAAATTTTTGTTCCGCATTTTATTTTGACAGTTTTGCCCACTTTATTAACATGATAAGACAATTTTTATAGTTTTCTAGTTTTTCTCTATATTTTTTGTGTTTTACAACTTTTGACTTATGAAACTTTATATTTTATGTTTTAGTTTTTTATTTTTGCATTTCACAGTTTTATAATGTAAATAAAATATAAAAATTAAAAAAAATTAAAAAGAAAAGATCAAAAATCAAAAAACAAAAAGGTATTACTTGCAATTTAGAAAGTACCGATAACAAACCTATACCTCAAGTACTCTTTTCAAAAAATGAATGGTAAGAGCAGAAGCAAGCAACACAAATCTTTGATCTTGATCATGGAACACAAGTAAAGAAGCCAAGCCCACAAGAAAAGCCGGTGTATAGAACCAAAGCATACCATTTCTACTAGACAACTTCTTTTCATTCTGTTTTTTCGCGGCACCAACGTTCAAGAACTTGGAATATTGCATATGCTTACCTTTTATCTCCATAAAACCAGCATTAGTTAAACTCGATATACCTATTACCGACATGGTGGTGATGAATAATGAAGGTGGTGGTGGAAACAAGAAGTTTAGCATGATAGATGGAATAGCCATTTTAGTTATGTCACTTTTTTAGTGTTGGTTTGGACCATGAAGGTGTATATATTGAGTGCAATATAATGGGGGTCTAAAAAAAGGAGTGAAAGTGAGTTGGCACACGTCAAGTCATATGTAAACCAAACAAACGAGTGGTTGTTGATCATTTCATCCACATCAAAGTGACAAAAGTGCCAGAAAATATGAAGTTCGGCAAAAAAACAAATTTGGGAAGAAAACGTTTTAGTGTTTCTCGATGTTTGTCTCTAAATTTTGGCATTTTACTCTTTAATCATTGAATGTATGAAAACCACATTTTGCTCAATATTGGTCTGATCATGCTCCAGTTGCATAAATTCTTGTTTGGCTTCGAATAAGCATCAAAATTCGGTCATCCATATTTTACTTTTCAGCCTACATCATTAATGGTTCCACGAAAAATCATTTTGAAGCTTTGTTGATAGGTTTAGTACCAAATTAAATAACAATTTTAACAATTCAATTTAAACCAATTATCCAATTTTAGCGATCATTAATCCTTGCCAGCGACAATGATTATTATTGTTAAGCTAAAAAATACCCCTTTTTCGACATATAGCTCATTGAATGTCACAGACTCATAGTCATCCATTTAATTTAGGGTCTGTTTAGTTTATAGGTGGGGTTGGAATAACATTTGGATTTGGATTTGTTTTGAAAGAATGAAGAAAGATATTGATAATTATTAATTTAAAAAATATTTTTTTAAGCAAAATAAAATAAATACCTTATTTAATAATAAAAAAACAAAAAAACAAAAGTGGGTAACAAGTCATGGGTGGACAAAATTTATAACATAAAATATACTATTATCATCATGATTATAACAATACCACTCAAATATGCCAGGATTCTTATTTCAATTCCAAACCAATCTGCCAGACAATTAAATACTTATCAAACAACTACTTTATATTTGAATCAAACCAAACCTCCTCAAACCCATAAACCAAACGGGCCCTTAAAGTACACGGGGCCAATTATTGCATTAAACCATTCAACAAAAATAAGAGTGAGGATGTGTTTTTTCATTAAAATGTTTTGAGTTTAAATCTGACTACTACATCTTACTGTTAAGAGTTGGTTATAAAGTCTGAATTTAAATGAAATAATGTTGTTTGTTTTTTATATAATTGTCTGAATGGTTTTAATTATCTTTTTTTTAAGTATATATTAAAGAGAAAAATGTAAAAAAAAAGAAGTAGTAAACTTCCTCTCTTTCCTAATTTTGTGTAACTTTCTTTTATTTATTTATTAATTTATTTGTTTTATTATTATTATTTTTTTTATATCAAATCACTAATCTTTTAATTTTTGACCTTTTGTTGTATCGGTACCTTTTGCATCGTTAGTCCTTTATACTAATGGTCGTTAGTAAACTTGCATCGTTAGTCCTTTATACTAATACACGTTTTCTTACATTTTCGTCCGTTTTTATATGTTTTCATCCGTTTTTTACGATTTCGTATGTTTTTATACATTTTCGCCTATTTTCTTACACTTTCATACATTTTATTACGTTTTGACCGTTTTTATACGTTTTCATTCATTTTAAACGTTTTTTTCATCCGTCTTTATACGTTGTCGTTCTTTTTTATACGTTTTCGTCCTTATTTATCCCTTTTTATACGTCTTCGTCTGTTTTTACACGTTTTTGTTCGTTTTTACACGTTTTCGTTCATTTTTGCATATGTTCGTCCGTACAAAAATGCATAAGAACGTACAAAACGGATAAAACCTAAAAATGACTGAAAATATGAGGTAGACGGATGAAAACGTATACAATCCATTGAAAATGTAAGAAAGGGTATAAAAATGAGCAGCGTGTGAAGCATTATTTTAACTTATAAAGCGGACAAATGTGTAAAAACAAGCGAATATATTAAAAAGGATGAAAGCGTGTAAAATAGGCAGCGTGCAAGCGGACGAAAATGTGGCAAAAGCGAGCGGAAACTCTTAAAAGCGGTAGCATTATAAAAGCGGTGGCGATGTAAAAAGGCAGCGTGTAAAGCAGGGCAGCGTGCAAAATAAGCGGCGTGTAAACCATACGAGCGAGTGTAAAAATGTAAGTAGCGTGTAAAGCGAATGAACAGCGTGTAGGCATTAAAAGCGGGGAAAGCGTGTAGCATTATAAGCGGTAGCGTGTAAAAGCGTATGAAAAAAAGCGTACAAAGCCGGACAAAAGCAGGACTAAAGAGCGTGAAAAAAACCGACAAAACTTGTAAAACAGACAAAATCATGCAAAAACGAACGAAAACGTGTAAAATCGGATGAAAACGTGTAAAACACAAACGAAATTACCCTTTTACTAATCTTTTCAACAATAAGAAACTATAAAAACAAGCTTTATTACGACACAAGAAAACCACGAGGAAATTAAGTTGTTAAGAGCTGATAAGAGTTTCGCACATCTTATTAGATAAGAGGGATAACCTCTTACTGCGTCTGATTGGAAGGAAAAAAACAAACATCCTTAGTCTCTTACCTTATCTGACTAGTAAGTAATAAAAAGCGGTAAAAGATTTTTTTAGAAAAACAAACACACCTTAAGTAACCATCATAATTGGACCCGGGTTGATATATTTTACTCTAGTTAGCTGCATATGTGTGAGTTAAAAAGTCACTCTTTACCAAAAACGAGAGCAACCGACAAAACTTCATCCGTTTAACATCAAGTGAGAATAAAATATGTCTAACTTGTTAGTTTCGAACACAAGTGTTAAACCCATACATCAAATTAAAATAAATCGTGAATACTAAATTGACATTAAACAAATAACCAAGTGTTAGTGAGTAGGGTGGTACTATTACTACCCGTCACCTTTATTACAGGAAATACCCTCCTAGCACCCAATTTATTGGTATAAGAAAGATTGTTTTTTATATTTTTGTTCCGTATCTTTTATCTTTTATTATTTTTCACTTGTCAAACTTTAAAATTTTTGTTCCGCATTTTATTTTGACAGTTTTGCCCACTTTATTAACATGATAAGACAATTTTTATAGTTTTCTAGTTTTTCTCTATATTTTTTGTGTTTTACAACTTTTGACTTATGAAACTTTATATTTTATGTTTTGGTTTTTTTATTTCGCATTTCACAGTTTTATAATGTAAATAAAATATAAAAATTAAAAAAAATTAAAAAGAAAAGATCAAAAATCAAAAAACAAAAAGGTATTACTTGCAATTTAGAAAGTACCGATAACAAACCTATACCTCAAGTACTCTTTTCAAAAAATGAATGGTAAGAGCAGAAGCAAGCAACACAAATCTTTGATCTTGATCATGGAACACAAGTAAAGAAGCCAAGCCCACAAGAAAAGCCGGTGTATAGAACCAAAGCATACCATTTCTACTAGACAACTTCTTTTCATTCTGTTTTTTCGCGGCACCAACGTTCAAGAACTTGGAATATTGCATATGCTTACCTTTTATCTCCATAAAACCAGCATTAGTTAAACTCGATATACCTATTATCGACATGGTGGTGATGAATAATGAAGGTGGTGGTGGAAACAAGAAGTTTAGCAAGATAGATGGAATAGCTATTTTAGTTGTGTCACTTTTTTAGTGTTGGTTTGGACCATAAATGTGTATATATTGAGTGCAATATTATGGGGGTCAAAAAAAGGTAGTGAAAGTGAGTTGTCACACGTCGAGCCATATGTAAACCAAACAAACGAGTGGCTGTTGATCATTTCAGCCACATCAAAGTGACAAAAGTGCCAGAAAATATGAAGTTCGGCAAAAAAAATAAATAAATAAATAAATAAATAAATAAATTGAGAAGAAAACGTTTTAGTGTTTCTCGATGTTTGTCTCTAAATTTAATGTACTAAATTTGGTCAAAACAATTTTTATTGTTAGAAATTACAAAATGGAAAAGTATCAATTTTCTTTTAAGTTAGAGCACTTCCATCCATAACACCAATAACACCGTCCACGTCAGCGTCACATCAGCTTTAACATTTAACATTAACATCCTAAAAAACACTCTCATTCATAACATCCCAATAACACCATAACACCAATAATATTTCATATTTTCAATTTCAACCCCTAAACTAAAACAAACACTTCAAAACTAAAACAAACATTTCATTAAAACTAAAAACATATTACAATACGAGATTAAAAAAAAAAAAAAAAAAAAAAAAAAAAAAAAAAAAAAAAAACACACTGCAATACGAGATTAAAGGAAATACGATCTACTGACGAGGTATCAAGTTATATTTTGCGATGATTCGATCTTTTTCGTCATTGATCCACTGCACGACCATGGATCTTCCCCTCAGACGCGTCATCAAAAACTTGATCTCTTCCAACCGGTTATTGTGAGATCTTTTTCCCGCGCCCGACACGCCGGAGACTCTCGTTTCAAACAAAACTCGTTTGCCATAGTTTCGGTGAAATAAGCTGACGAGCCTGTTCTCCGTGCTTGTTCCCCCATTACTTGTTGTAGTCTCGGATCGCGGCTTTGGTAGCACGTTTCTTCCCATGGGGTGGTTGTTCATCATTACCAAACAAAGCCTCGTTTGTTTGGCTTAGGACTTCGCCGGTTAAATCAACCGGTTCCGGCGTCTCCCATTTCTTATAATGACGCAAAACATCCCAAGCGTCATCCGCACCAAAGTGCTCCTCTGTTTCCTCACGATACCATTGCTTTGCCCGTTTCATCACATCCACCTCCCTTTCACCGCTTCGTTGCTCGCTTGCGCACGTACGTAACAAGAGTTGAACTTTGTGCATATCCTGTTCAACGATGTCCATTTGCTTGACATCATGTCCTTGGTGCCGCTTGAAAGTTGAGTCTATTGAACTCATTTCGACCGATACCAAAACGTATCTCTAGGTTGGCACTTTCCAACTTTTGGATCCTCCGAAACAGCTATGTAACACCTTGCAAGTAATGCTTCCTCTGCTGAATTCCAACGATTAGTAACGACAACCTCCTCATCAATCAATTGGTTCGCTCTGGGGTTTTGGATTTTTTGGATTTTCGCTATCGACCTTTTCCTTTTTGGGGAGATAGGTGTCTCAGCAACATCTTGTGTTTCAGTTTGTGATTGTTGTGACTGTTGTGTGAATTGAAGGTTTTGAAAGTTGGAGTTTAAGGTGTTTTGTTGGTTTTGTTGTTGCCAAACAAGTAATGTTTGTTGTTGTTTCCACATTTCTTGGGTTGAAAAGCCTACAGTGGGTGAAGGGTTGAACCGCTCCTGCGATGATGAACCCGGTTTGAGGGATTCCACCCATCATTGAGAAGATTGAAGAAAGTATCGCCGTTGCCTCCCCTTGTTTTTTTTGCAATTAATTGAAGTTGATAGATTGAGAGTATTGAGAGGATTTAGAAGTGGAAGTGTGAATAAAAATGGTGTTTTGATTGTGTATTTATAGTGGTAAAAAAGGTTTTTGAAATTTTTTTTTTATCAATTCTAGCCGTTAGGGACTAAAAATGAAATTTTTTTTAAAAGTTAACTGCTAGTAGCCGTTAGAGGGACTAGATTTGAAAATTTTTTGATTTTTTTTTTTTTTTTTTTTCTGCCCCTTAACGCGCGTTAAGAGGATAACGTTGAGGGATTAACGCCGTGACACAAACACACTTCCAAATGTAATAACGGGCCAACGCCCTTATTTTTGGCTATAACGCCTTTTCGGCGTTAACAATGAAGTGCTCTTAGCATACACGGCCGCCAATTAACCAGGTAGCACACACTCACATCACCTTCTAAAACCTTCGCCCAACAAAAATATTTGACCACATAAGTCAACATGAGACGCGCCAGGACACTCGCCGCCGCCACCACCTCTCTCTCACGCGCCATCTTCACCACCTCCGAACACCAATACAGCAAAAACCTTGTCCAATCAGCTTCTTTTTACGCCACCAATGTGGGCTCATCCCGGCGTTGGTTTTCCACGTCTAACGGATCCGATAGTGCTGAAGCTATGAAGTGTTTTGGATATCTGGCTGGTGCTGGATTGGTGGCAGCTGGAGTGGTGGTGGAAGATGAGGTCTTTGCGAAAGAAGCGGTGAATGGGGATCTGCTTCCGAAAGATGTCGTGCTTTATCAGTATGAATCTTGCCCTTTTTGTAATAAGGTTAAAGGTAACCTTTTTAACTATTTTTTTTTTTTTTTTTTAATTTAACATGTTATTATGGTTTAGGGGCTGTTTGTTTAACCTTATATTTAGCTTATTTGATTTCCGCTTATATTTCATAATCTCATTTTTTTCCTAAGCTCATGGGTTTCAAATTATGAAACATAAGCCGATATCATGCCCTTAACCGCACGTTTTTTAATGTTTGTGTTTGTGAGATGGGAATGTTATGCTTGGTTGAAATTATGACGGCTATTTTTGGGATTGTGTTATGTTGCTGATTCTCGCGTTTTTAAAAAGAAGATAACCAGAAAATAGTTTTTGGAAAATCAATCAAAAGAATTGCCTATTAGTAGCATTTCTTAGAGACAACATGAAGTTTTGAAGAAGCTGGTTGAGACCTACTTTTTGAAAATGGCTTGTTGTAAACGCTTAATCTGTTTCACAAACGCAATTCCAAACACCCATTTGATGAAGGGCATTTCATCAGTGGTTATGTTTGGATGAGATTAGCATTGTGTTTTGAAAGTTTTAATTAATTATTTAATTCATAGTGAAACTGATTATTGGTTATCTGATTATGTTGGGTCATATGATCACTTAGCTTCAACAAAACTGACTTTAACAGTCAACTATTATAGTCTAGCGTTGCACTGTTTGATTAGTTAAGTCTTTTAGCTACAGTTACTTACACTACTCTTTTACGGAGTATCTACTTAGTAGTATAAATAGGTGTTACGACGTTTTCTTCTCCATTGCTGATCTAACTTGTGAACTACATAGTGACTAGATTAGCTTAATACATAAACAGTATTTACGTTCAATTGTGTCTCTTAGGATTTTGGGACCAGGATCAACTAAAAGACAACTTTAAGCATAGAAAGCCCTGAAAATAACGCACTAATGCACAAAGTTAATAATCCTATGAACACATATTCCATCTGTGCAAGTATTTCATATTAAAAGTTAGACATGTGTGAGTATTAGTGTTACATTTTTTGATAATCAATGCCCTTTTGGCGTTCTTATAGTTGCCCCCACGGATGTTCTTATATAGCATATATTTTCCAAACGCGGATAGTATCTGATTGCCTCATTCTCCTTTTTTACCCTGTTTTCTGTTTTACACTAGACTTTAATAAGTGTTTATGCGATGAAAATTTAATAAATGAGGGTACAAAAATGAACTCTAATGCGCTATACTGAATGCATGCGTTTTCTCTCTCTTGAAGTTACATAAAGCACTTGGCTAATCTAACATTTGGAACAATTAATTGTACATACATTAATGAACCATTGTTTGACACAGATATGCTTCAAAATAACGTTAAGTTAAATGAAAAGTACTTATGAAGGTGTGAAAGTACAGTTATAAGAAGTCTAGAATTGATTCCAAGACTAATATGGACCATGTTGAAGACTTGTAGCTTTATGTTGTGGTTTGATTGTAGTCATGCTTGTAGTGTTCCTTAGGTTTGGTATTACAAGCTGAATTTGTTGAGATAGATTCTTCTCTCTTGCACGAATGTTGCGCAATGCCAATAGAGCATGAAGCCATGGAGTATGGATGTGGGAGGCATTTCATAAACATGAGGCATTTAGTTTTTGATTAACTTGGAGAATAGTTTCACTTACATTTTTACCTTTAAGTGTGGACTTTAACCATAGAAACTGTTAGAGAGGGTTGTAGTGGTTCACTTTTGAACTTATTCTCTCTAGCATTAGGGGATGAAATTTGCGAGACCAATTTTGATTGATTAGCTTACATTTCATCCATGGGTGTATATAAGTGTGTATCTTTATCATGTACATAGGAAATACATTACAGCCGTGCTACATATAAATTGCAGACGGGCCACATGCAAGAATGTTAAAAACCTTATAGTGTATCAACCTAATACATAATATTAATAATACCTTAATTTTAACACTTTACAAGTTGGATCATATGTATCAAACATGTCCACCTTGTCACAAATAAGATTTATCTCATACATAAATGCAACCTAGTTAAAGAACCTAAACTGGCTCATTGGTTGGAAGCTTTTGAGTTGTAGCTATCTTTTCATGAACATAATGGCAGTTGACCTTCAATATGTTTTGTTCATTCGTCAAAAGTGTGTAAATATGTACTCACGCTATGTCATCACTGTAAATTTTTATTCGACCAGCTAAGAAATTTCGCTGCTCCTATGTCATGTTTCATTTTAACTGGCAGTCGCGTTTGAGGCATTGCTAGATATTCTGCTTTGTGCCTTTCCATGATATGATATTTTCACTACAGAGATTACAATATGCAATCGTAGATCGCCTCTTATGAGGAAATCTTGATTAGCTAACATCTAAATATCTTGTTTCATATTGCATTATCATGTTACTATTTCATTTTTTTTTGTTTGTCTTCAAGGTTTAGGAGGATGGTCGATGGTGTTTGAATGACTGCTATCCTTTCACCTGCTACATTTCAACCTTATTTTGCTTCCAACTGAGTTGTTTTAATCTTAAGAAAAACATTTTAGAAGTCCGGTGAAAATTCTGTACGACTATATCAACATCTCCATCATCTTATTATTGTTGTAATCATATGCTAATGCCAAGTAGTTACCCTGAAATATTTCAGTAATATACAAACATACGATATATATCAAATCCACATGTTTGTTATCAATTTGGCGAATTGTGATAGCAATAACTAGTTTATATTAGGTATGCGTTGCATGAAGGATAGATGGTTATATGATATTTACTTGACTTGTTCTGTTCTTTTCAGCATATCTGGATTACTATGACATACCATACAAAGTTGTTGAGGTGAATCCACTTAGTAAGAAGGAAATCAAATGGTCTGATTACAAGAAGGTGCCTATACTGATGGTGGATGGTGAACCACTGCAAGATTCATCAGGTTTGTCTTAAAAATTGATCAGAGCAGCTTTTTATTAATGATTGGTTATGAGATTGATGTCCTCTAAGGGTATTATGTGTTTTGCTTGCAGCTATTATTGATCATCTGACAAACAAGATCAATCCTGTGAAATCTTCTTCAGTGGTCAATAATGATGATGATGAAGAAAAGAAGTGGCGTCGGTATGTTTTTTCTAATCCTGATATAATCAAGCTTTGTAGTATGCTAAATTGTAATCATGTTATACTAGTACATGTACATGATATTTTCGAACAAGTTTTATTGGCTATTACCTGCTAATAAAGTGTGGGACTATGCAGGTGGGTTGATGATCATTTGGTGCATATGCTATCACCAAATATTTACCGCAATACTTCTGAGGCTCTGGAATCCTTTGACTATATCACTTGCAATGGTAAGCATATGCTGAAGCTAGTTTTAAAGTAATTTACATATGGTCTCCTTGTGGTCATGCTCAAATTACATATTTGCTCTTAAAAGTATGAAGTGCAATCCTAAAATTTTTGCTCACCTCTTGCCATTTCAGGTAACTTCAGCTTTACTGAAAAATATACGGTTAAGTATGCTGGGGCTGCTGCTATGTATTTTGTGTCCAAGAAACTGAAGAAAAGATATAACATCACTGATGAAAGGGCGTCCTTGTATGAAGCTGCAGAAACTTGGGTTGATGCACTTGATGGCAGGGACTTTTTAGGTCAGTTGTTGATGTCATCTTGATTTCTCTAAAATATCGTACAAACTTCGGAATAATTTTTTTCCCCAAGATCATAGTAACACTACTAACTTTTGTGCTTATTACAATTACAACAGGGGGCTCCAAGCCCAATCTAGCTGATCTTGCTGTCTTTGGAGTGTTAAGACCTATTCGTTATCTAAGGTCAGGTAAAGATATGGTTGAGCACACCAGAATTGGCAAATGGTACACAAGAATGGAGAATGTTGTTGGTGAATCATCAAGGATAAAGGAGTAATTACAATGCTTTTGTTGCATTTATACTGAGGGCGAAATGATATGCAAGAAGCAAAGTATATATAAATTTTACCTTCAATTGATTATTTGTGTGAAAAACACGGTCAAATTTGTTGCTATGAACTCATAGCATGATATGTACTTTTATTGATGTTCTACTTCAAAAGTTGAGAACCAATGCCACATGTAGCAGGCTAGGATAGAACAATAAATAGAAAACATTCATCACGTATGATCATACTAGCAGTGATGCTATGAAACCCATTGTTACTATTCAATTAAATGTGCGTGAATGAGATTAGTACATTTTATATTTGGTACTTTGATTTGAGTTATCGACTTGTTGAACAATCAACTTTCTAATATAACTCGAGTGTTCGGGCAGAAGCATTCGGGCGTTACACGAAGTATGTGTTTTTCTGTTTTTCTTTTTAAACGGCAAATTTAAAAAAAAAAAAAAAAAACTAACAAGAAGCTAGAAGAAAATTACAAGAAAATTAAATGGGGATTTTTTAACCAAGAACCCAAGAAATCACCCTATTACATCTACTAGAACACCAATTAAAAGACAGACATGATATCGTCAAACATCATCAATCTTCTAGGAGGCGTCGCATTGAAAATAGAACGATTCCTGAAACTCCAAATAGACCACCACGCTACATAGAAAACACCTTCCAGCAGAGACTTAACTTTGAACGAAAGACGAATCGAAAAAAACCATAAGTTCCAATCCGAAAATGGCGACACAACCTCCCAATCTAACTCCCACCAACGATATATCCGATGAAAGATGCTTTGAGCCAAATCACATCCAAATAGAACATGGTTGACGTTCTCCTCCGAAGATAAATGTAGAAGAATCCAATAAAATTCCTCTACGAGCAAGATTAACTCCAATTGGAAGATAATCTCGACGGGCACGCCAAGCAAAGACATTGATCTTGATTGGAATAGAACACGAAGTATGTGTTTATGTTGGGATCAACTTTGGTTAACCAATTCTTAACTTTATTATCGAAATGAAGAAGAATATGACCGTTTAAGTTTCCACCCAACTTTGGCCGTGTTACATCTTTACATGACTTTATAGTAGCTCACATGGTTTTGTTTTTTCCACCCTTTAAATCAGGGCTGTTAAAACCTTATGCGAGTTATTTGGGTTAACCCGAACTCCTATTATGGTCGGGTTTCGTGCGAGAGATTTGAGCTTATTTGGGTTGGGATAATAACTCGCATAAGAGATCTCTAAACAAATTTTCATACATTCCTTTGGTTTTTTATAAAAATTTACACACTTTTCATATTTTTATGTTAAATTTGGCTTATTTCGGGTTTACCTTAAACACGAATAACCTAAACCCGAATAACCCGAACCTTATTAGGGTCGTGTACAAGTAAGGTTTT
The DNA here is from genome assembly GCA_910596185.1 of Chrysanthemum makinoi. Taxonomy (NCBI): domain Eukaryota; kingdom Viridiplantae; phylum Streptophyta; class Magnoliopsida; order Asterales; family Asteraceae; genus Chrysanthemum; species Chrysanthemum makinoi. The sequence continues at coordinate 304,152,078 of OU343224.1, forward strand.
TCTTCCCCGAAACCCGAATAAGCCTTATTCAAGACGAGTTTACCCGAATAACAACCCTACTTGAAGTATGCAACTATATATTGACCGTAAATTGATGAGGACAAGAATCGAGGAGATGAGCTTGAAGAAGATCAAATGAAGCAACAATGGTATATAAATCAAAGTGATGATGTTTGCCTTAGTATTCTGCTTCGGGTTTAGAACTTAAAAACTATGCCCAAGTCAGAATTTCAGCTCACAAAAATTATGTCGTGGGCATACATCTTAAGATCTATACTCAAGTGTGAAAATTTTCAGTTTTTTTATTTATGAAAGTTTAGGGATTGTTTAGGAGCCATTTTTTTTTTTTTTTTAAATGCAATTAATCCACGTTCAACAATAGGAGGGTTGATGAATGGAAGGAAATGGTGAAGATGGAGATTCGACTACCAACAATCAAGCTCTTTTATTTGAAAATTTTGATCAATAATAAGGTTAGTTCTTTGATGACGATTATGGTACTAGGAGTTTGGTGTTGAGAAAATTGGTTAAATATCTTAACTACATAAAATAGAAAAATGGTCAAAAAGTCAAAATGCGAAAATGTGGAAAATGTGAAAATGTGAAATTATTTTTGGTAACTTGAAAAATTATCTTTGGTAACTTAGAAAACTTATCTATACTGCAGGTACAATCTCTATTGCATGAGGTACAAATCTCTATTACAAGGTCATCTACTTCTTGGTACATTTCAAATAATCGAATAACAGTTCCAAGTAGCAAAATACGTTATTGGGATTCTTTATATAATTTTTGAGCAGCCAAAAAAAAATCTTATTTAATTATGACTAACTTTTATAATTATAAAGTGAAAACAGAAGCCCAAACTATCAATCAATGTTTTAAAACCCGTTTTTTTATCGACCCGGTTTAGTCACTGGTTCACCGGGTCACCGTTTCTATACATATATATACTTTTTCTATATTTAATAATGGGCTGATTATTTGAAAATGCATTACACTTATCAAAACATCATCTTTAGTGTAGCGAACTAAAAAAAATACTATTTTTAACACTAATGCTGACCTTTTATCTTCATATATGTAATAACGATAAATAAATATTTTGCGATGACCGTTTTACCCTTATATTTTTGAAGATTGCATCAACCGTCCCTAGGGTAAATTACATAAATGGTCCTTGTAGTTTAGCGAAAATTGCATCCACTGTCCCTAATTTATTAGAAAAAATTCAAATTTATTAGAAAATATTGAAAAACAATTATTAAAAAACTATTCCGAAAAAAAACTCAAATTTTTTTTCACATACCACGAAATAAAATTCTATAAAAAATATTTCAAAAAAACTTTTGAAAAAAAGAATTTAATTTCGAAAAGAATTACTTTCTAAAAAAATTATTTTCGAAATAAAAATTATTTCTAAAAATAATTATTTTCGAAGAAAAATTTTATGTTCGAAAAAAATTATTTCTAAAAAAAATTATTTTCTAAAAAAAATATTATTTTCAAAAAAAAATTATTTTCGAAAAAAATTATTGTCGAAAAAAATTTCTAAAAAAAAGAATTTCAAAAAAAAATTTGGAAAAAAAATTTCAGAAAAAAAAATAGGGACGGTGGACACAATTTTATCCAAATGCTAGGAACCATTTATGTAATTTAGCTAAGAGACGGTGGATGCAGTTTTCGCAAATCCTCAAGGACCATTTATGTAATTTAAAAGGGTAAAATCGTCCTACTACATACAGAGAGACAAAAGTGTCTCAAAAGAGTTTTTTTTTTGTTTTTGTTTTTTTTTTTTTTTTAGTTCGCTACATTGAAGATGCTTTTTTGACAAGTATAATGCATTTTCAAAAAATTAGCCTTTTAATAATTAGTATTGCATGATCCCATAATTTATCTGCATTTATTTATACATTCGATTAAACCAATGAAAAAGATTAAGACTATACCGATAAGTTTTGCTTTTTAATTCTATATCTATAATAATATAGCAAAAAATTCAACAAGTGATTCTAAATTATAATGGTATAGTAAAACTATATTAATTGATGATTCAAAGATACTGTAACTATAATTTACTATTTTACAAAATTTTAACAAACATTAGTCACACCACTTCAACTTTTTAATTAAACTTAGAAAAGTTAATTAGAAAAGTTAATGGAAGAAAATATCATATTGTTACATTTTCTAATAAAAATTCAAAAAATTGTTAAATTTTTTAATAAAAAACCATGACCCAGCCAGGTTTAAAAAACCGGGTCAACAAAAAACCGGCCATCCAATCCGATTCTCAAACAAGCAAAAACCCGGCCCTATCCAGCCCGGTGTCCGAGCCGGTTTCCGGTTCAACCGGCCATGTCAACCCGGGTTTAAAAACATTGCTATCAATCAAATTACCGACAAGTACGCTCATAAGTATTACTATTATTTCTTTGTTTATTACTGTAATTTTAAATCATTAACTTTTGGTTATGAGTATTACCTTATTATTGCAATTACATTTTCATCTTTTCACGTTCTATTTTGAATGTTAAACGAAACACTTGCCACAATATCGCATATCCTTAATTGTCTACCACTAGGAACCGCTGCCGCCAGGCGCGGGTACTCGCCCCTCGCCTAGTTTTAATAATGGATATTTGTGCGATTAGAAGAACGCAAGTTTGTTGGATTCCAATATCTATTGGTAGGCCTTATAATTGTGAAGGATATTGTAAGGTAACATATCGTGAGGAAAGTCATGTTCTATTGGGAAAACGTAGCGATAATAAGTACAAAGAACATATGCTTTACAACGCAATATTTATATTTTCATGTGGAATGGTAAAAGAATCGTAATTGGTGCAACCAAAGAAGAGGCAAAAATTCTGAATGTAGAAGTTAAAATGAAGCAAACAAACATAACAGAAGGGAGTAAAGAAAAACATCAATATTCCAAAATCTTCAAGTTTAGGAGCAAATTAATCACAAAGTTTCAACTTCAAAGTTGGAAACAGAAACTGGAGTTGGCGAGTTAGTGTTTTGAAGACCTGTGAGGAGAAAGTTGCGGGTTCTAAAGATGATGAAGATGTGAAGATATTTGAAGTTTTCCAAGCCTCATCAACTCAAGCTATTTATAACAAGAACTCGAAGACGAGTTCTTTTCAAGAGCGGGAGAATGATGAGGGAGCATTATTCCTACATTTAGTATCATTTATAGATTGTTGGGAATGCGAAAATCGTGTGAAGAAGCGTGAAGAAGTGAAGGAAAAGAGTTCTCGAGTTGATGTGAAACGCAAAGTAATTGAAGATAAGACTCGTCGTGAGAAGTTGTTCGAGGTAGATGAAGACCTTGATGGTGAGAACTCGAGCGCGAGTTATTTTCAAGTGAGGGGGAATGACGAGGAGAAGAGCTTGCGGAAGATCATTAAACAACAAGGGCATATAAAGCAAAGTGATGGTGTTTGCCTTAGTATTCTGCATTGGGTATTTGATCATAAGAACCATGCTCAAGTTAGAATTTCAGCTTATAAAAATTATGTCGTGGGTATAGATCTTAAGATCTATTCCCAAGTCCGAAAACTTCAAGCTTTGTTATTTATGAAAGTTTAAGGGTTATTTAGGTTCATTTAATTTATTTTATTTAGGTTTCTTTTTTCTCAAGATTACTTCTATAAATACAGGGCTTATTCTCATTGTAAAACATATTGGTTTATTAATAAAATGAAGTGTTTTAGAGTTTTTTTCTTGTCGGGGTTCACTTCCTTAGAGGTTTATCTAGGGTTGAGCATCGGTCCAAAACCGACCCGAACCGACAAAACCGAAAACCGGAAATCGTAAAAAACTGAAACCGAACCGAATATGATCGGTTCGGTTTGGTTTTGTATCGGGTTCGTCGGTTCGGTTCGGTTTAGGTGTTTTATGTGTGCTTTTGTCGGTTTTGGGCAGAGCCGAACCGAACCGAAACAACCCGAAACCAAAAATCGTAAAAACCTAAATGAAACCAAACCGAAGAGTTGTGGGTCAGTTCGGTTTTTGTTGGTTCGGTCGGATTTGTCAGTCCGGTTCGGTTTTGAACCTTCCATGCTCAGCCCTAGGTTTATCCTCGTTATCAACCCTTGGATTAAGGTTTTTACCAAAATTTGCTTCCACGTCATGCATCGCAAACTTCAATATATAAGCATGGAATATTGAACTGGATAGTAGTGGTCAAGTAAATACTAGACTATTGGCTCTATATAGCTACGATTCCATTAAAATTTTAAAATATATATCATGGATCAAACTATAGGTTTATATTTTTCACTCGAACAATTCCATTTAACCAAAATAAAATAAGCTCAAATATATCAAGATGAGTAGTTAACCAGCCTCGTATTAAACTTTTCTTGAAGCTAATCTATTGGTATCATGATCATATAAAAAAGAGGGGAAAAAGCGACTCCCTAACCCATCTAAGCCCTACACGTGTCCCACTCATTTTTTCCCATACATTCACCTCATCTTCCCTACCAGATAAAATCGTGTATCCTGAATTTAGTTTTAAAGCATTTAAAATCACAAAATTAGGTTCTAATTTATGTTTAATATCATATACTCGTTCAATCATTGCAAGTTACAAAGTGTTGTCATTATTTCGAAGTTCATTTATTTAAAAAAAATAATTAGGGTTTCGTTAAATTTGAAACGAAATTACTAGTGCAATAATTGATTAACAAACCCTAAATTAACATTGAATACCATAAATCCTTCATATAATTTTTTTTTTCTATTTTCCTTTTTTTTAAAAGAAAAAAAATAAAAATCTTTCTTCTAATTTTAAAACAAATCAAGTTTTCATGAAAGTGCTCATAAGGTTAATTTTTAGCTCACGAGCTAAAATTTGAGCTCTGAGCGTATAGCTTAAATTTTTTTAGGTCAATTTTTCAACTTATTTAAAACTTATTAGCTTAAAACGTTCAAGTAAAGCCGTAAAATGAACTTATGAAAACATAATTCGAAGACAAAAGAAATAAGGCACGTTTGGTAGAGAGAATTTCATAGATTAGAAATGAAGCAGAGAATATAAATTCAGATAAATGAATTAAGTTGAGAAATTTTGATAAATTCCATTGTTTGGTAACTGCAAAGAATTGACATTAAAGAATTCGTTGAAACCAATTCTTTTGCTTGGTATGGACCGGGGAGAAATGAAAATTGATCTTAATTACGATAATGCCGTTAGTTTATGAATATTATGCCATCACTTGTTAACTGAACACTACACAACAATTATACAGTTATCAAGAAATCTAACATCTACAAACTATCACAATACATTCTTCAAACATCAGCACTCTCCTACTGAACTAGGACTATTCTCACAGCTGCACAACATGGAAAGCAAAACAAAAAACAGCCTCAAAGCCATTTTGACCATTAACAAACAACAACAGCAACATGATTCCGTTTCTAATAATCAAATGTAAAATATCCAATACACACAACAAATTTTGAACAGCTATATTGTATCCTGGTTTGAAACCATTTTCTGCGCCATACTTTCCAGAATTGTGCAAAAGCATCATTGCGTCAATCAGCTTTTGATCTTCTTCCGGCGTCCATGTTCTTTTATTTCTTACTTGGGATTTTAGCCTTAGCCTTACTAGTGTCAGCCATGCCGACAAAATACAAATGAATATTCCAATGATTTATCTTTACTACATAAAATAGAAAAATGGTAAAAGGTGAAAGTGAAAATTAAAAGTTGAAAGTTGAAAGTCAAAGGTGAGAGAAATGTATAATGTAATTAATACTCTTATTAAAACACCACATTACTTAAAAGTACATTGATTTATTCATATTGTACAACCAACTAAAAACATATCCACCAAATTAAATATAAACAATTAAAACACCCCATACTAAAAAGTACAATAAAATTTTCACAATATACAATTTAAACAAGCTTCAACAAAATCCAGAATATAAAATAATTATTTCAAAAGGAAACTATTAATACACATCGAAAACCGGGTTGACACGGGACGCTTCAAACCCGACGGGATGACCCGGTTTAATTTCACCCGTGTTCAACCCAACCCGTCGGGTTGACCCGATTTAAATCGACCCGTTTTTGAACCACCCGGTCTACCCGGGTTTCAAAATATTATGTTTAATACCCAAATCTTCAAACTTTTATTATTTTTCGTTTATAACCATAAACATTTTTTATCACTAAACGATATGTCGCTATAAAATCCCGTTGTTATGCACGGGTACTCGTTTTTAACTATATGTATATATAATTACCATTAAAAATTCAAACTAATATTAAATGAAAACTGATCTCGCATATTCAATGTTGGAAAGTCGATACAACTTTTTTTTTATTATTATTATACATACAAAGCATGTATCCATGTTTTTGAAACTTAAAAAGTGAGTAATGTTAAATTTCTAAAATTCCTTTAAAACTAAACTTTCTACATAAAAGTTCAAAGAATTTGTCCTTAATGAAGTAGCTACCATAACAATTCACACCTAAAATTTCAAAGAAATGTATGACAAATTTTGACAACTTTTACTAATGTAATTTTTCAAAAATATATATATATATATTTTAATTTATTTAATCTTAACACTAATAATTTCTAAAAGTTTATCAATATATTTTATTTTATAAGGCACCATATTACAACTTATTTTTTATTGTTATGTTACTTTATAGTGTGTGTATCATATGCGATTTCAGTTATTAAATATTGAAATGTGTGCAATGACCATATGATTTTTAAAATATTGTTTTGACATTTATATATAGTTGAAATTGCAAAGATATTGTTGTGAATAACTTGAATGTTTACAATCACAAAACATTGTATCGATTTATTATATAGTCACGGCGTTCATTTTTTTGTTCTTGTTCTTGCGCATTAAATACGCTAAATACAAATCTGTTTCCAAATATTGCTATAATGATGGTGATTGATTGGTGCTTTAATTGTTGATTGTTCCGGCGCATTAATTTCAAAGATATACAAATTTTTCTGAAATAATTTGGTCAAAATACATTATACAACCGGTGTATATATTTTTGTTAAGTTTATTAGGTTTGAAGTTTTTTTGATTGAGTCAAATACCATGCCTTGATGGATGATAACTACAAAGTGAAGCAAGTCAAAGAGTTCGGTCAAAGAGGATTCAACACCTCATATGCCGTGTACTAAGAAATTTTACACGACGAGTAACGTGCATTGTTAGTTATCTCATAACTGATGTAATGTTTTATTTTCAGTTTCAATAAATATTTTTATATGTTCTTTGATACATGTTAAGATTTTTTGCTTCAGTTGAATTATCGCATATTACGAAACATTTGCTACAATATCGCATATTGTTAATTATCTGCCGCTAGAAACCGCTGCCACTAGGCGCGGGTACTCGTCTATATTCAAATGAGTGTTGAGATATTTACATATTAATGAGGCTTTATGGTTGAATTATCATATGACACTGAAAATTGCTCTACAACAATATTAAATGCAACAATATTAAATCCACGACATTAAAATGGAGAAATTGCATATTCCAATGATTACTCCTAAATAGATTGGGCATAAATATTTAACGTAACAACAGAAGTTTTATTAAGCAAAATTATGTATTTAACAACTTTTTATAAGCAATATATACAACAATCAAAGCCTTGAATGTAGCAATCTAGCAAAATTGAACCATCGTGTCTTGATTTTAAGGTGAATTAAAAAACATGCCCTAGATGTGAAAAGTGTATTAATTGGTGATTGCGTAATCAAACTATGGGTACACGTGAGAGGGAAGAACAACAAGACGAGATGTGTTATTCTTATTGGAGACGAGATCAAAAGGGATGATGAAGATGCATAGATGAGATCTAACCAAATCACCAATGGAAGTTGTGGCTAAGGTTTAGAAAAGTGTGGTTACAATTGTGAGTAGCACGTGCTTCTTTGTTATCTATCTATACTAAAGCACCAGGTCGGTGGTAATATAAAAAACCCGTCGGTGACTTTTAATATTAAGGCATGGTGGTAATATAAAAAACCTGTTGGTGACTTTTAATATTAAGGCAACGTATTGAATATTTGTTTTATAACTTAGCCCATGAATGTAGCCCACGTTTGCGTGACCCGGCTCAAAGTATCAGTGGTATAATTTGATACCACTTTATCAATTTGCACCGCTTTATCACATAGGTGTCCAGTGACTCATAAATCCCAGCCACCACCTCTCTCTCTCTCGATTTGTTTTGATCCACAAAACAAGAAAAATTTCGCATATTCTGGACATAATTATATTCTTTTTTACTCTTCAGGTGCAGTGCAATGGATGATTAAAAGTGATCCATCATCTTCCAAGCCCGACTTCTAAAGACATGGCTTTTGACAGCTCTGATAATAAAAACCGTCTAGAAACATAAAAGAAGGTACAAATTATTCATACAAACGTTAGGATACATTGTTTTTATATTAGGGTTTGGTTTCAATTTTGGGGTTTTTGTTGATTTTATTTTTGTTTGTAGATTTAGTTGTTTTTATAAACTTTAGACTTTTTTTTGTTCATGAATTGTTAAATTTGTATTTTTTTAATATTAGTTGTTGGTTATAATTTGTGGTTTTTTGCAGTTTTGATAGAGAGATACTGTCTCTTAGGAAATTATGGGACGGGGATGGGAACGGAGGTAATTACCTCTTAGGCTTAAAGGCTTAAATCTCTTACTAAACGGAGGTAGTATGTTTTAACATTTTTTATTGTGTGTAAGGTCTCATATTAACAAAAGGGTTTGGTTTGGATTGTGTTTAGATGATGCTGCCATTAAATCAATTTTTAAGCAGGTATTGTTTTCTATTACGGAGTATTATTTTATTTTATTTTTTTATGCATTTCTTAGTTTGGGATTATGGTTTACACGCTTTGTATTTTGGGGGTGATTAACGATAAGCACTTCAAGAAAGAATGTTTATATTTGCGAAAAAGCCAATAGTACTCGGAAAAGTTGAAATTCAATTTATCAAATGTTTAAGGTTAGATATCAAAGTAAAAAAGCAATTCTAATATTAAGGACTCTAAAATGTGCAGCTTATTATCGGTAACTGCAACAGATATGCAGAAGTCATTTTAGTTGACACAAAACTGCTTGTACTTGGATAAGCAGGAAAAAAAAAAGCAAACTCCCCAAAGGACAAAGATGACGAGATTTTGATAATTTGTTAAGAAGATGCAATACGATGGATTTTTGGAGGAGATTATCTAAGTATTGTGTTCGCATAATGCAGATTATCCGAAATATAGTGTTCGGAAAATTATTTGTATTTTTTTTTATTATCTGTTTTTTCTTATAAAGGGATGAGGATCCTCTCATGTTCATTTGAACATGCGAGATAATGTTGTGCTTTTGTGGTTGTACATTGTCATTATTGCAAAACAAGCACAACATTATTTTAATTCAAATGTACAATCACAAAGTACAACATTACCTATCATGTTCACATGAACATGAGAGGATCCTTATCCAACATAACACAGTTTTAAAAAAGCAGTCTGCTTTTTCAAATTGCATAATCTATTTTGAGAAGCTTAAACAATTGTTAATAAATATTATATGGGTGAATTGCTTTGTAGTCTTTTAGATTGATTTTATGCTTGCTTAGGGTCATTTGAAAAGTTATAATACCTAACTTTAGAAAGATCGAATATGATCATGATTTTTTGCTGTTGCATATTTGGGTATTTTTTGTTATTGTTTTGTTGGTGATAGGATAACGTTTATTGACAATGGTGTTACAGGTCCGCAGCCACTGAAATCTACTAGTACCGATTACATTTGTTCATGTTGTTAACGATAACCAGAGAACGGGTGAGTGAATGTGGTTGTTTTAAGGGTAAAATGAATCTTTCATTAAAAAAGGCTTTTATTAAATTTATTTGTAGGTTGCAATTTTGTGATGGATGTTGGGTCACAGTATCCTCATCACTCGGGACCCACACCTCCTGATGAATCAGATTTGGACATGGAAAGAACGCCAGTAGAGTCTGCCACAACATCAGCTAGTCAACTGTCGGACACCAATGCTGCTTACTTCTCGTAGCCTACTTCTTGCCGATTAAACGACGCTGCTGAAGATAGAGCTAATTACTTCGATAATCTTTTAAAGGTGTTTTACCTGTAAGGATTGGTCGATTGCCTACTGGAGAGCGAGCAGTTACTTTGCTTGAACTTATGACTATTAGAGCGTTTCATAGTAAAAAATTTGAAGCAAGTTAGTCTTGCAACTGCAATTGGGTTTATGATACGAAGGGGTTTGTTAACTGATATACCTCCCATTCTTGTCTTTGTTGCTTGTAAGATCCACACTGATAAGGATTTAAAACGTATGTTTTTAGGGGGTCATTTAAGCCCTAAATCGACACATTTTATATCCGTTACTGCTTAAAATAATTTCTTTTCACATTTTAGGTCTTTTGGAAGCAAAGTGCTGGAATGAAGCATATTTGGACGAAAAGGTGCGAAAACATGAAGAAAATGGCAAAGTCAAGATCAAATGCACTCCAGCACACCTGACGGCGTCCCAACCAAAGGGCGACGCCGTCCCTCTATAGAAGACTTGATCAAAAGTGCACGCGACGACTCAGCGGAATTTCTAGTCCTAAAGCTTGACAACACCTCGCCTAAACTCTGGATAGCGTCACTCACAAAATCTACACCAGACGCCCAAGATCCAAGATTCAGACAACGTCGCTATAGAAGACTGACGGCATCACACATCTTAAATGACGTCATCCCAACGATGACTTGGCCCAAACGAAACCCTAATGACGGCGACCAGACGGCGTCACTAGCAAAAGGTGACGCCGTCGCGATTGTAAATATATATATAGAATTCGAATTTTCTGTATTTTAAGAGGTAGAATTTTGGAGAGCAAACCCTAACTCAGTTATAGTCCGACTTTGATAACGCTACACGCGTCGTTCGGGGTCAAAGGAACTTCCTTTTCGTCGAGCAAGTTTTTCAACACCCTAGGCAGTGAACCTAATCGTTGTAGTGTAGTATTAGGGTAAGCCACGGGAATTTATATCGTTCTCTAGGGGAATAGGAATGCTAGAGAGAAGTCACTACGCTAAGGTTGGGGTTGAGGAAGATTATTATTTTTTTTTTATCTTTTTATGTTTTTTAGGAAATGGAAAGGTACGAATCTCGGGGTTTGGATTTGGGGGGTTGGTATTTCTACCGATTACTTCTACTTGTCTAATTATCTAAACTAAGGTGTATGTAGTCTATGTCTAATTATTGTATGCTCGTATGATGATTTAAAGATGTGTTTACTTAGGTTTTATCACTCCTTAATTATCTCCTATTGATGGTTGAATTGTCACGTCCTTATTCTTAATCGCGTTGTGTGTCTAAGATCGTAGGGTATGCGTTTATCCCTATCTCTTCGAAACTACCAAAGGTTAATGACTACAAAATCTCTAGGATTTATAAACTTTAACTCTAAGGTACTCTTCGGATGGTTTAGCCTACAATGACTCTAGGTACTATAAGCTAAGGTTCACAAAGATTAATCAAGAATTAACTACACAACGGATGACCTATCGCAATACTAGATCATTAACAATTAAGATAAAAGACAACCAATCAATATTCAATAATCAAGTTTCATATTCCCTAAGCAAACACACAAGTAAATTAGCCGGACATGGGAAACATGCAAGCATACACACAAGTAATTGAAGACATAATTAAATTAATGAAGTAAAACACTTATCTTGGTGTAAGATAGGGTATGGAACCCTAAAATACTGTACAAGACGGCCTTGGTTCGGTTTAGGTTTTTACTCCAAAAGACTACACTGCGAAAACTAAAAAATTGGATTATGTATATAAGATTACAAATGCGGCGGCGTCACCCTTTGATTTGTGGGTCGCCGTCATTAGGGTTTCGTCTTGGCCACGTTAGTCTTGCGATGGTGTCACCTTATGCTTGTGGCGCCATCCCCCGGTCTCGGCGTCGTGCTGGATCAAATCTAGGCGTGCAGTTGCGACGACCTACTCTTTTAAAACCTGGCGTCACTTGTAAATAAGCAATTTGGCTATTGAGCGTCACAAAAGATGTCGGCGGCGTCACTAATTTGTTTACGGCGCCGTCCCCTTCAGTTCAGCGGACGAGTGTCTCGATTCTTGCCTTTGGCCATTTTCTTCGTATATTCGCGCCTTTTCGTTCGAATAAGTGTCATTCCAGCATTTTGCCTTCAAGATACCTAAAAAGTGAAAAGGAACGATATTAAGTAATAACGGATACAAAAGTGATCAAATAAGGGCTTAAATGACCCCACAAAAAGGTACATTTTAAAACCTTATCAAATATCCCTACACTTGGTATTTGCTTGTCCTCAAGCAAATGTGCTTTTAGCCAATTAATTTATAAGTTAGGGGTCATGAAGCATTGGTTTAAAATAATCCACAACACATATAAGCCCCGCAAAAGTCATAACAAGCACGGAAATTACATACTAGCACCTCACAAGGGGTGTTTGGACACTCACATCTCTCGGGTGTATATGAAATATAACAAGTTGGAAATGGAAGATAAACACTCATTAACCGGTACTAGTACATAGATTACCATAGGCTTGAGACTAGATCAAACCTCCATCGCTTTGGCGTAAGCACCTAGGAAAGACTATCCAAGAGGTCTTTTAAAGGGTTGTAATGTAAGGCTTACGGTAGGGAAACAAAGGGTTTGGTGGGATAGGCTATTTAGTGGTGGCAAGTCAAAAATCTTTATGTTACAAGCATGCGAAGAATGGCGTTGCTAAGCCAAGACTCGACACTCTAGACTCTAGATAACTGAATAAACAAACATAAATTTAAAGATAGATGTAGGATGGTAGCCCGTTTGTTTTTTTTTTTTTCATACACTTTTACTCTACCATCCTCTACGATAACATCAAAATGATAGGGATTTATAGGCACATCCCTACACTTGAGTTTTTATTACTCTAACACTAATATGACCCGAATTGAAAAGATCAAAACACTTGGAGTACATTATTATGCAAATAAAGGGAATTTGAATTTAACGTTCCCTTCCCGTCATCTCACAAAATTTAACTTTTCCCATGAGTCCCAATCGTCCCAAAACTGTGTACAAAGGATATGACTCGACTTAGCAACTTATGCAAACAACTAGATAATTGAACTAAGGGTTTAGTGTGATAACAATAATGCACTAAAAGTGAGTGCATACAAGGTAGGCTAAGGCTATTTGGGTGTACATTTGGGGGTGGGGTGTAAACAATGCTCTTCATTGATATTCCGGAAAACCGAAACATCACGAGAACCGCGAAAAGGATAGGCTCAGAGGGGTTAACTAGGGGTATCGTATACTAAAAGTGAGTACAACGCAAGGGTGTGGGGGAATTACTCAACCGATGTGGAAGAAGTAATTGTATTACGAGTATCAAACAAGGGTTATCCTAATGCCTCTTATCATTTAGTTATTCCTAACTACACAAGTGTAGTCTTACTAGCGATCTCGGGATGCATCACAAAACAATTTCTAGAATCTATTATACTACCGGTTCACACTCTAAGCATTAAAGATGAATGCTTTAATTCCTACTAATCTAAGGGCGATCCTCACATTTTGGATGGAATTTAAGTGGTAAAGGGTTTTTGTGCTAGTCATAGAACTTCATATCCATGAGATGCTTTATTAAGACTAATGGCCCACTCCTATATGTCATGAAAAATTTTAAATTTGGTGCCAAAATTACCCTAACCGACATTTTCTCATGGTTTATTACATAAATGCAATTGGACAAAGCAAATATTCAAGGATAAGCATAGTTTCAAAGTTCCCGTTTTATTTTCCCTCCCTACACTTAAACTAAACATTGTCTCCAATGTTCCCCGAAAGTATCAAAGTTATGATAATGGAAGGTAATAAAAGACGAAATAAACTAATACTCCCTGATTAACTTCGGTAGGATCCGTGTAAAGTGGTGGTTACATCTTTCTTCAAGAAGAACGTTTGCGTGAAAAGCTCCTTCTCATGTTATGTATCTTCTTCTTGGTAAATTAAACCTGCACACTTGAAGAAAACGAACGAAACCGTAAAATCGGCGGTAATAATATATATAGGACTCTACTAAACTAGGATATAATGCTTGTGGAATAGATGTTTACAAAATTTACGGAAAATTAAGACACGGAAAATTCCAAAATTTATAAGTAGCTCGAGAAAAGCGAGAAAAAGTAATCGATTATTTTGCTCCTTCCGGACGCCGTCAGGTTGCGATCCTGACGCCGTCAGGTTATCCTGACAAAAACTGGTCTGCGATTTTCTGGAAAACATTCTAAAAAATTTACATCTTTAGGATCTGGAAAAATTTCCTGCAAAACATCCATTATGACTCGAACAAACACACATGTATATCTTTTAAATTATTGTAATTCTCATGTTTACGTTTCTTTTGAAAACGTGTGTAATCCTCCCTACACTTATCCCTTATGTAAAATACCTTTATATGTAATTAAGACGAGGTTAAAGACAAAATAAAGCTTTTTTACAAATTTAAACATGAGAATAAACAATCAATAAAAGATATAAGACACAGACAAGCAAACAATTAAGCATGGGTTGCCTCCCATGAAGCGCTTTTCTTTATTTATGAGTCTTGTAGCTAGACTCGAAGTCGTGCCGCTACGTGACTTCATTACCGTCACCTTCTTCCTCATGACGGTCTCTATTGGGGGATTCCATGTTGTAAAAGTGCCCTATGATGCACCTTTCTAAGAGGTCGTCCTCTCCCCAATCGGTTCTATATTCCGGTCCTAAGTTCAAGCAATCCTTATAGAAACCAAAAATCTTGGCCATAACATAATCTACTCCTTTCTCTTTATCCTCCTCATTCCTATAGTAGACCGATAGTTTAAGTTCCTTTTCATCATTGGAGATTGATGAAAACTTTTCAATCTTAAACGACATTTGGTAAGCTACATCATCGGTCTCATCCTTGAATCGCATTGTTCCTAATGAGGGATCATAAGTCATCCCGGAGCTTTCTATGAAAGGCTTACCTAGAATAACGTGGGACAAGCTAGGATCTATGGCCGTACTAATGTCATCCACTATTATGAAATCCGTAGGAAACATGAAACTACCTACATAGACGGGCAATCCCTTAATTCTACCAAGAAAATTGCAACTAACCCTAGGATTATCGGGGTCTTGCCTAGTTGGGATAGGCTTATTCATTACCCAATAAAATATAGGTGCTAGTCATGATATTTATTGGGGACTTGTGGTCAATGTATGCTTTCCCCACAAAAAGGTGTCCTATGCAACATGGTATGTTAATATTCCATGGGTTCCCAAACTTGATCCTAGGGCTTTTCCTAACGTACATGTGACGGAGGTCTCGTACTAAATGTGGGTGGCGAGAGAGCTGTTCTTCCGTAGGAAACTGATTGAAATAGTCATTGCCTACTTCACCTACTTCCTCGGTTATTTCATCCTTAGGAGTTTCACTAACCTCAAGTACCGTTTCTTGGTTCGCTTCGTCATTTGTTCTATTGGGCTTCACTAAGGTAATGGTATTGACGAATTGAACATGCTTAGCTAACTTACTTGGGTCCTTAATCTCTACACCGGGAGCTTCGGGAGTTGAGATAGCATTAACCTTCTTGTCACTATTGGTTATGGCTTTCATGAGGTTATCTATCTTCCAATCCATATCGGCTTGTTGATGGTTAAAAGCGTTAGAGAGCTTAGCTATTTGAGCTTCCTGGGATGTGACTATGTTTTGCAACATCCCTTCTATGTTTTGTTGGGTAGGGCCATGAGATGGGGGCCAAGAGAAATCATTAGATGTGAATTCTTTGGTTTGTCCCCAATAGAAGTCGGGTTTGCCCTTCCATGCTTCTCGGGCGTCATTGAAAGTCCTAGGTCCGGGTGTTGTGGGGAATCTTCCTCCCGTTCCATTGGTACGTGAGGATGCGTAGTCAACGGAAGCTTGTTCAGGGAATCTTGTGCAAGCATGAGTGTTATGAGGATCACTACATGGCTCACATGAGGAAGAAACTTTGTTCACTTGGCGTGAAGACTTAGGATTCTCGTAGGAGCTCATTAAGAATTTAACTTGATCTTCAAGCTCGAGCATCCTACGGTCAGAAGATTGTGAGTCAATGGGAGGCAAGAAGATTGCCTTAACGGTTTTGGGCAACTCACGGGGGTCATTCCAACTTTCGTTGTCATAGAGAGCAAGGTCCTCTATTATACCCCATGATTCTTCCGCGGTGAGATCACTAAGTTTTCCACCAGCCGCTTGGTCAATGGAGCGCTTGGTGGGGAAGTTGACATGATCATAGAAGAGTTGAACTTGGAGCCAAAGATCAATGCCGTGATGAGGGAATTTATGGAGTAAGTCCTTGAATCGAGTCCATGCTTCATAGAGAGATTCACCTTGGCGTTGTTGGAACATCAAGATATCATTCCTAAGCTTAGTGGTTCTCTCCGGTGGGAAAAATTGAGCAAGGAAGCGAGAGGTGAGATCATCCCAACTTGAGATGGAGCTGGCGGGAAGTCGCTCAAGCCAATTAATAGCTTGGTCCGTAGAGAATTGGAAGAGAGCCTTGACGCGTGGTCTCTCGAGTAGTAGCATCGAGGTCGATGGAATCGACAATTTTAAGGAAATCCTTAAGATGCTTGATTAGGATCTTGAACGAAGTCCATGGAATGCACATCCGTTTTGCACCAACCGGATGGTGTCAGATCGCAGGGCCGTAGTTTGGGCTTGGTCAGGAAGCTCAATGGTGTTCCTATAGCCTAGGTGGCTTGGTCTCGAGTATTCACCAAGAGTACGGGCTTCTGGCGGGTCATTCGGTGGTAGGTTGATGAATGGTGGTTGGTTATCACCTTCCATGATGAAAAGTGATGGGATTACTAACAAAGGTCACGAAGAAGGGGGATAGACTAAGAGAAATCTAAAAATGGGAAAAAAGCTTACTTGATAGGAATCAAGCAAGGAAACCTAAACGAGGTGGACTCCCAATTAGCTATTCTATTCCCGGCGGCGCAAAAACTTGATAACGCTACACGCGTCGTTCGGGGTCAAAGGAACTTCCTTTTCGTCGAGCAAGTTTTTCAACACCCTAGGCAGTGAACCTAATCGTTGTAGTGTAGTATTAGGGTAAGCCAAGGGAATTGATATCATTCTCTAGGGGAATAGGAATGCTAGTGAGAAGTCACTACGCTAAGGTTGGGGTTGAGGAATATTATTTTTTTTATCTTTTTATGTTTTTTAGAAAAGGGAAAGGTACGAATCTCGGGGTTTGGATTTGGGGGGTTGGTATTTCTACCGATTACTTCTACTTGTCTAATTATCTAAACTAAGGTGTATGTAGTCTATGTCTAATTATTGTGTGCTCGTATGATGATTTAAAGATGTGTTTACTTAGGTTTTATTACTCCTTAATTATCTCTTATTGATGGTTGAATTGTCACGTCCTTATTCTTAATCGCGTTGTGTGTCTAAGGTCGTAGGGTATGCGTTTATCCCTGTCTCTTCGAAACTACCAAAGGTTAATGACTACAAAATCTCTAGGATTTATAAACTTTAACTCTAAGGTACTCTTTGGATGGTTTAGCCTACAATGACTCTAGGTACTATAAGCTAAGGTTCACAAAGATTAATCAAGCATTAACTACGCAACGGATGGCCTATCGCAATACTAGATCATTAACAATTAAGATAAGAGACAACCAATCAATATTCAATAATCAAGTTTCATATTCCCTAAGCAAACACACAAGTAAATTAGCCGGTCATGGGAAACATGCAAGCATACACACAAGTAATTGAAGACATAATTAAATTAATGAAGTAAAACACTTATCTTGACGTAAGATAGGGTATGGAACCCCTAAAATACTGTACAAGACAGCCTTGGTTCGGTTTAGGTTTTTACTCCAAAATACTACACACTGAAAACTAAAAATTTCGGATTCTATATATAAGATTACAAATGCGACGGCGTCACCCTTTGATTTGTGACGCCGTCGGGTCGCCGTCATTAGGGTTTCGTCTTGGCCACTTTAGTCTTGCGACGGCGTCACCTTATGCTTGTGACACCGTCCCTTCAGATCTCGGCGTCGTGCGGATCAAATCTAGGCGTCGAGTTGCGACGACCTACTCTTTTAAAACACGGAAGCCGTCACTTGTAAATAAGCAATTTGGCTCTTGGCCGTCACAAAAGATGTCGACGGCGTCACTAATTTGTGCTGACGCCGTCCCCTTGAGTTCAGCAGACTGAGTGTCTCGATTCTTGACTTTGGCCATTTTCTTCGTATATTCGCGCCTTTTCATCCGAATAAGTGTCATTCCAGCATTTTGCCTTCAAGATACCTAAAAAGTGAAAAGGAACGATATTAAGTAATAACGGATACAAAAGTGATCAAATAAGGGCTTAAACGACCCCTCAAAAAGGTACATTTTAAAACCTTATCAGACTTGCACAGTATTCTAGGGTCCCATACCCTATTTTACATTGCAAGATAAGTTTGTTTATCCAATTTATCATTATGTCTACCCCATGTTCAATTGATTGTGTGTATGCTTGCTTGTTTAACATGTCTAGCTAAATTATTCTTGTGTTTGCTTAGATCTATGAAACCTAGTTATTGATTGTTGTTAGGTTTGTCTATTGTCTTAATTGGTAGACACTAGAGTAAGGAAAACTGGCTTCTTCTTTCATTGTTGCGA
Source organism: Chrysanthemum makinoi (assembly GCA_910596185.1). Lineage (NCBI taxonomy): Eukaryota > Viridiplantae > Streptophyta > Magnoliopsida > Asterales > Asteraceae > Chrysanthemum > Chrysanthemum makinoi. The sequence goes on from OU343224.1 coordinate 304,170,847, forward strand.
GCTTGAACGTCCTAAATAGCAAAAAGCCTTTGAGTGCACAATAGGCCATTCGTTGTGTTTATTGCGTGAGTTGTAGCTTTAGGATAGTAGTGTATTCGAGGGAGATGCTATTGCACTTGCCGATCCCGGGTATTCTAAAGGAGAGTTACAATTCATAGAACTAGGGAATTAGGCACCGCCCTATAACTAACCGGAATACAACACACCAATTAAGATAAAGGAAGTGACAATTCAACCGACCAATAAAAGATAACTAGAGAATAACAGCATCTAAATGAACACATCTTTAATCATCATACGAGCATACCTCAATTAGCATAATCTATCCATAGTTAATTAGATTATTAGATAATTAGTTAAAGTAGTGAAATCGGTAGAAGTACCACCCCCCAATCATATACCCCGAGATTTTTACCCTTGCTTTCTAAAAAACATAAAAAAAACTAAAACGAATCTTCCTCAACCCCACCTTCTCGTCATATATCTATTTCTAGCATTCATATTCCCTAGAGAACGAAATTAATCCCCGATGCTTACCCCATACTATACTACAACGATTAGGCTAACTGCCTAGAGGGTTGAAAAGCTTGCTCATAGAAAAGGAGGTTTTCTCGACCCTGAACCCTGCTATCACACACGCAGTGGCTCACCCACTGCCACACTCCGCCTTGTGCTCTTGAGGTCCTTTAATTCTTTATTCGCAGTTTCTTTTTACTATAATGTCATAAATTTTTGTAAGATTAAACACAATTACAACTTTAGGGAATGAGAAAGACGAAAACTATAAGTACAAGTACATGATTATTATGAGATAAATAATATGTAGATTTGCATCATTAATATTTTTTGTAGATTTAGATGGTTTTATAAACTTTAGACATTTTTTCGTGAATTGTTAAATTTGTATTGTTTTTAATATTAGTTGTTGATTATAATCTGTGTTTTTTGTTAGAATGGTGGCTGGGATTTGTAAGTCACTGGACGCGTGTGTGATAAAGCGTTGGAAATTATACACTCATTGTGATAAAGTGGTATCAAATTATACCATTGATACTTTGAGCCGGGTCACGCAAACGTGGGCTACATTCATGAGCTAAGTTATAAAACATTTCTGATTTGCAATAATTTAATCCTACCGTAATATTATATATGTCAAAGGACGCAGCATTTTAGTATATGTATATAATTAGGGTTTGGAGGTAAGTTAGCAGATCATGATGGGTGGAATCTACCCGTGTCTTGGCGGGGCATCACGACATCGTGTATGCAGCCATGACGGGTCAGATGCCTTTTTATCCGTTTTCAGCCATGTACTTCATTTACACAATGAGCCATTGTTTGTAGATGTGTGAGATCTAGTATGTAATCGTGTATGTGTTTGAGGTGCGTGAGAGCTGGATTGAAACCGGGTATGCATTTATTGAAGCTGTTTTATCAAACACTAGTCACTGACATACAAATTAGTGTAGCTACATATTATATTTATTGCGGTGCCGCGCGTAGTGGCTCGACAACCTTACTCGAGTGGCGGCTTTCATTCATGGGCGATTGTCGGTTGATAGCAGGGTAACTTGGCTAGTTAAAAGTAATTGACACGTTTTTATAATTGTCACCGACCTGGTGCTTTAGTATAGATATATAATTATATGTACTGATAATCAAGGCAATGATGATGTTCCTTTGCATTTGTTTTTTTTCCTGAGCATTCTTTGCTGACTCATGTATTTTGGCAGGGCAGTCACACTTTCATTGTGGTTGCAGCCATGACGGGTATGTTAGTTCTGTAACGCAATGATGGTAATATGCAGATCTGTATCTTTGCTTCGCGGTTACATCACGGGTGTGATTGCAGCAATGTCGGGTGTTTGGTACCGCTACTGCATATGTAAATCTGAGCCTTCCGTGCCTTACTCATAGTAAATCTGAGCTTTAGTCGCCACATTTAAGCGGTGGAAATTATACATGCATAGTAAGTTAATATAATAGTTTTTGTACACTTTAGTCGCCACATTTAACGCATTATTTTTGTACACTGACTCTTTGAATACATCAGCTTTTTAAGTACTGCTGCAAAAAAGAAACTAATTAATTGAGCTTCTGGACGTGGTAAAAGAATACCGGTTCTGAATTAAATTGTTTTGACCCGTTAACCAGTACTTTATAATCATCCATATAATATCCAGCAGTACAAAGGAGCAAAGTTTAGTCGACAATGAAAATGCAAGTAACTGATAAATATTAATACTTTATAAGTTCATGTCGATTTAGTTAATAATTTTTTCCCGACTTTGTAGGAGTTGCAAACATTGGTCACGCTTACACTAGCCCAGCTGTTGGTGGCGGCGTGGGAGGGGTTGTAGGCAGTGGTAACCATTGGCCTGCTGGGCTAGCTATGCATTTTCCCGTTCTGCTTTGATATCTTATCCTACGAAGAAAACGAGTGTTTTGTGAATATATGCAGGAAGGTACTATGAAAATAAGGTAAAACTCAGGTTTGTACTTATTTGATATCAAGTGTCGCCAACTTAATTTGAAAGAACACCTATTATCTTTTAAATTATGTGATGGTTAGACCCACAACACTTTATTAGACACATAGATCAATAAAAGTGTTTGACTATTAGCTAAAACAAATTATTATTTCCTCAAGTTATGGTCTATTTTACGCAATGTCAAAAATTAAAGCTACCCAAAAAATTAAGTCTCATAGAAATCATTATTTTTCTGTGTGAAAACAGCTACCGGTAGGGTGACAACCAAGGTGGACGTTTATGTGTTTGGAGTAGTCTTGATGGAACTAATTACTTGCCAAAAAACACTAGATGAAACAATGCCAGATGAGAGATGTCATTTGGTTTCATGGTTCAGAAGGGTAATTATCACCAAAGAAAACATAGTAAAATCAATAGACCAAACACTTGATACTGAAAACGAAGATACTATAGAAAGCATATTCAAGGTGGCTGAGCTGGCAGGCTACTGTACTGCACGTGAGCCGTTTCAGAGACCATACATGTGTCATGTGGTTAACGTGTTGGGCTAACTTGTAGAGCAATGGAAACCCTCTAAACATGAAGAATTCAACGAAATTTATAGTCATCGTATGAGCCTTCCTGAAGTTCTTCAAAGATGGCAAGCGGGTGAACGTTCTTCAAGAACGATTGATATGTCTTTTAGTCCAACTCAGTCACGTTTGATTCATCAGATGTCGATAATGAAACACAGTCAACTTTGATCATCATTCAAGGCAAGCACAGATCATATACAGGTTCTTTTGGATTTGATTTTTGTAATTTGGTAGCAGCATGTAATTTGTAATTTGAAACACTGCTACTGCAGCTATCGTAAGAACCGTTTGCATTCGGCATTACAGTTGTCCAAAGATATGGCAAACACCCCCGCTGCAACGCAGCGGGCTCCTCCCCCTCGTTTATATCAATTTGTTGTGTAGCCTATCCAAATTCTCTACTAAAAAAACGAAGAAATTTTATGTACAAAATTGATTTCCACTCCAAATGTAATGGAACTCAAAATACAAAGGATGCCAACTCTCGAGATATCTATGGTGCGTTTAGTTGAGGGAAAACACCCTTGTTTTCCACAAAATATTTTGTGGAAAACAATGAAAACAGATATCGCGTTCAAATTTGTGTTTTCCAATAAAATTCTCTACAAAACACAAAATTCCTATTTCCAACTTTAATACACAAAACTACAAAACACTTTTTTTGTTTTCACCCATTTTCCTTTGAAATACCCCTAATCTGTTTTCGTCCATTTTTATACGTTTTCGTCGGTTTTTAATTGTTTTATACGTTTTTGGACGTTTTTATACTTTTTTGCTGTTTTCATCTGTTTTTTACGTTTTCGTCCGATTTTTTAGGTTTTCTTTCGATTTTTTACGTTTTCGTCAATTTTTTGCCATTTTTGTTCGTTGTTTTACGTTTTCGTCTGGTTTTTTTACGTTTTCGTCCGATTTTTTATGATTTTTTCAGTTTTTTACGTTTTCGTCCAATTTTTTACGTTTTTGTCTGAATTTTTACGTTTTCGTCTGTTTTTTATGTTTTCGTCTATTTTTACGTTTTTTTAGGTTTCGTTTACGAAAACGTAAAAAAACGGATGAAAACGTAAAAAAACATATGAAAACGTATAAAAACGAACGAAAACGTAAAAATACAGACGAAAACGTTAAAAAATGGACGAAAACATAAAAAAAAAACGATGACACACTATAATTTAGAAAACGTAAAAAAAATATAAGAAATGTAAAAAACGGCCGAAAATGTAAAAAAATATAAACGAAAGGACGAAAACGTAAGAAAACAGGCGAAAACTTAAGAAAGTGAACGAAAACGAAAAAATATGGACGAAACGTAAAAAAATGAACAAAAACATAAAAAAAATAGACGAAAACGTAAAAAAACGGGTGATAACGTAAAAAAATACGAAAACCTAAAAAATCGTACGAAAACGTAAAATAAGGGGCGAAAATGTAAGAAAATGGACGAAAACGTAAAAAAATTGACGAAAACGTAAAAAACCAGACGAAAACGTATTAAACAGACGAAAACGTAATAAAACAGACGAAAAAATAAAAAAGAGAACAAAAATGTAAAAAAAAAACGAAAGCGTAAAAAACAAACAAAAACGTAAAAAAGCAGATGAAAACACTATGTAACACCCCATAAATGGCTCAGCGGAAGCACACAACCCTTGGGGTGCTACTAAATCGATATCACAACACAAGCATAGAACAACTGATTTTCATAAAGAAACTTTTATTCATTCTTGAAAACAAAGTTTTTACAACATTGATAAGTGTGGAAAAATAGCAGACCCATAATAAAGTGGTCCCCATTTAAGTTTAAAAACGGAATCTATGACAATGCCATGCCTTCGCCTTGTGCCTCCAAAGTTAAGCTATCACCTTAAAACCTGAAAATACATGCTAAAAAGTGTCAACACGAGGCTAGTGAGTTCATAGGTTTATTTAAATAACAATTCAGTATACCATTTAACATTCAGTTTTGATGATCATTACGTGTTGCAAAATGTCATAAAAGTTTGTGTTTACCTTAGATAAAAATTTTATTAGTGGACCGAAAGTAGGGTATATGTACATTACAACGAATATAATGTCATATATTATATCTATCACGCTAGCACTAAGTTCATTCAAACCAAGCAACGAAAGTTTCTGTATGCAAAATGCAGTCATACTAATAAGGGCCCCAAAGCGAGTGTTTATCCCAATACACTCGATTCACACATGCTATACGTTTCGCCTTGACCCATGCGGGGCCAACCGAATGGGAGAGTCACCCCCAATAAATCTATTTATAACATTCGCGCTTCCCAGTAGGAATTGACGGTTCATGAAAAGGGCATTTTGGATCTAAGGACTTAGGCTAAGCTGCGTAATATTCTAAGTAAAGCATTTTGGTATGGTCCAGAAAACATCTTTGTGTGATGTAACTTTAAACAATTCAATTTGCAAGAAAACATTCAATAGTATAGTAGGTAAACACATCATATCAATCATAAGGCATAATTTGCATGGAAATGCACAATTTCAGTAAAGCAATTCATTTATGTAAAACGAGCATGTATCTTCCCCAAAAACATTTATAAAACAAGTAAAAGTAGGGGCTATGAAACTCACCTCAGCAATTAGCAGTCTAAAGTGAAATAAATCATTTAGTTGTAGTGCACGGCTCCGACACGCAACCTAATTTAGTACGACAATTTAGTCTTTAATTCATGTTTAAGACTCAATAAAATTTAACCAAACTTTATAATTTTTACAGGGTTTGTTGTTGTTGTTGCTTGTGTGGCATCGATTTAAGTTGATAATACCTTTTACGTATACTTCGGCTTATAAGGACATGTTTTGGAATTAATATTAAAAGGAACGTAGAAAAGGATGAACAAAATAGTGTAAGGGAAAATAGCACGAAGGAAAAAGGAACGTTGCCGGTGGTTATATATATATATATATATATATATATATATATATATATATATATATATATATATATATATATATATATATATATATATATATATATATATATATATATATATATATATATATATATATATATATATATATTGAGTCAATAATGTATTTTGAAAAGTATGCATATAGATATATACATGTTAAAACTTGATTCATGTTCATATATACATATATGTTTATAAATTTGTGCACAAAAGATTTCATTGTAAAAATAGTTTCTATAAGTCATGTATAAAATGTTTAGTTTTCCGATTTGGATAAAAATAAATTGATATATACATATATATATATATATATATATATATATATATATATATATATATATATATATATATATATATATATCTTGGCAAAAATAGGGTATGACCCGATGTTAGGAATTAGAAAATTCCTTGTTAAAGTGTCGGTCACCCCAATTATGATTTAGCATATGTTAGCTCGTAGACGTGTCGTTATTTACGTTACTTAGTAGTTAATTAATTAGTTTGTAGCGTAGTTTAGTTTAGTGCAACACCGTGGAGGAAGGACGGGTCTTTACCCACTGTATGCCTGATCCAGAGGCCGATAGGAGGTCGTGTATTTGTAACTATAAATACCCCTTCCATCCATGGAAGGGGTGGTGCTTCATTGAATCTAACCTTTTACATTTGAGAACCAAGTCTCTAGCAAGAACACCCTCTCTATCTTTCTCTCTCTAAATATGGCAAACATGTATTTTGATCATCCAAGACCACCCGAATCATTAACGCAATAATATATCGATCCTACAATTGGTACCAGAGCCAAGGTTTTTGTGTTTTGATGATTCTTTGTGGTCCGATTCTTGTTTTTAAACTGAATTTATATAACTACTGTTGTCTAGAAATTTATTTTTCCACATTTTCTTTTTTTCGTAATATCAGTTTCTTAAAAACAAAGTTTTATGTGTCTTTGATATCAGTTTTGTAATATCAGAATATACTATGTTAACGACTTGTGGTCAAACAATATTGGTTATAAGTGGTCAAATGGTCAGTTTTTCTTGAGATTTTAAATGGGTCAAAAGTTGCAGTTTTTTCTGGGTTTGGTTGCATATGGTCGGAAAAGTAGTCGAACAAACTCATCGGAAAAGGTTTTTCATCCTAGCGAGTTGTACTATCATGATAGCGACTTACTCTCAAAACTGTCCAAATGAAATGAATCCTTATAGCGACTTGTTTTTATGGTAGCGACTTGCACAGTCTTTACTCATGGCGACTTGGTACAAACCTCTGACCTAGCGATTTGTGTTTAAATGAGTAGCGACTTGTATTAACAAGTTGGCAATTTGTGCTTTGAAAGAGTGTAGCGAGTTATGGTTATTTGACTATTGAGTCAAATAAAAACTAGCAACTTAGTTATAAATTTGCTAGCGACTTGCTTTGTGAAAAACAGGTAGCGACTTACTTTGAGAAAAAATGGCTAGCGACTTGGACAGAAAAGAAGAGATGAAGTAGAATATGACTCGACCTTGACCACAACATACCATATATCAAATACCATACAACGACCTCAGTAAAAATACCAACATCATCAGTCTTTATAGTTAACACAAAACGAATTGAAAAGAAACTTCAAACAGATTCGACTCATACCATATTCAACCACTCGACATACCCTATAACCAACTCCGACACTATCAATATCTCATCTCATAAATCAACTTCAACATATTTATCCCTTCTCCTTCCAAAAGACTCACGAGTCAAAATGAAAAATATAATAAACAATCTCAGATTATTACTTCGGGGTATTCACTGAAACATCAAAACCATTGAAGGTTCACACGAAGAAATAAATCATCATCGATCTACTTTTTGAAGCTACCCTTCAATTAATCTCTGAAACAACAAGAAATAAAACATAACAACGATGTTATTTTTATGTTCTTTGTTCGTTCATGACCAATCTGTTAAAGGAAAAACAAAACGACTCAACACATAAAACCTACCCGAGACCTTTAATTAAAGATCTTGAAGAACCAATTTTTGCTCGTCATCCGTGCAAGTGAAAAAGTAAGAGGGTGTTTTTTGTGTGTTTGCTCGTGATTTTTTGATGATAATATGAGATGATATGAGTATTTTGATCGGTTTGGCTGAGATGAGATGAGATGTTAGCACTTACAAGATTTGAGATGTGATTTATTTTTCAGATCCATTTTTTTGAGAGAGTGTAGATGGAGGCGTAATATTTAGATGGTGTTTTAGGGTTAATGTGAGAATATTTAGGGTGCTTTTATATCCGGTTGAGAAAGTATTGATTTTGGTTTATGGATCGGGTTTATTCATTTCAGAAATGGACCTGATGCTTCAATTTTTCGTGGATCAGATTTGGATTTTATAAGCTTTAATGAATTATTCATGGGCCCAAGTTAGTATGTGATATTAACTTATTTATTTGGTTCAAGTATAATGTGTATGTCCATGGGAGACCGAATATTTACTCTTACCTGGGTCATGTGTTTGTCTCTCACGTGGGTTTTGTGGATATGGTCATGGGTCATATGATAAGTCGTGAATTTGGGTAGTGTAGTCGACTAAAACTTTATGATTTGTTTTGTTTTGGGCTCAAAATATCCGTCTTGTGATAATATGGATGCATAAGCACTGATAATTCTCATGAGAGAGCGGTAATTTTTGGTAATGATTATTGGTTCACAAGGGATATTTGTTCACGACTTGAGTTATTGAATGAGTTCGAGGTTCTTGACCAATATTATTACTTTGGTAATGAAGTGACGGTTCTAACGGTTCTATTTGAACATTGGACTTGGATGATTGGATTGATTTTCATTAACCAGGCTTTGATTTTTGCAAATTACCAAGTTTGGGTCGTACACATGATTGAATCGAATGAGCTTCTCATGAATTGGATTTTATGTGAGTTGATTTATGATGAGATTTGAGACAAGCATGGTATAAATTGATCATGAGTCTTGTGTTAATGAGATTCTATGAAATTTGTTGAAGTGATTTGATAATGAGATTTGATGATGTGCTTGGGTATGATGATATGATTTGTTGTGTTATGGGGTTTGATTCTTTGGTTTACGCATTTTCACAGTCTATGTCTCGGCTTGAGTTGGTTATTGTACAAGGGTGACTGCGGAGTTGTTTGTTCGGTATTTCTTATTTAGATTTGAAGTGAGGTTTTCGGGCGTTTACTTATTTCGTCTTCTTTCTTTCTACCCTTCCGCGAAGATGACTTGTTTGGGCGTTTATAGAGGGTGATAAAGACTTGGCTATTTAGTTGCGATTGTGACTCTTTCTCACTTAACTCACAACGTAATTATCACTTCGGTGTCTCACTCAGTTGAGAATGTCAAGAGGTTTTGTACATTGGGTACACCGTCTCTTTTTCATGAGGATTAGTACAAGTTTAAGTAACAAATCTGGGAATTTTACTCCATGTTCAAGTTTGTTATATCGGATATACTTCTTCTAATGGTCACATATATTGCCGACAGAATGCGTGAATGATGTGCTTTCCAAAGTGTCTATTGGATGGTTGATGAGGTTGTTGATGTTGGATAATGAACCGTTGACGAACCGCTGCACGTTCCCCTAAAAACAGATATTCATCGAAACCAAAGTTGTCATAACACATTCAAGCTGACATTGTCTACGGTTTTGTCTTAATTTTGTAAAATCCCGCGAAAGAATCTATTTCTCGGTTTAAATCATAGACTTGTAAAATCCCGTGACGATGGAAACATCCTGGTAATAGTAAAGTTCACTTCTGGAGCTATCTTACGGTTTATTCCTGGTTTTGTAAAATCCAGCGAAAGAATCTATTTCTCGGTTTAAACCATGGAATTGTAAAATCCCGTAATGATGGAAACATCCTGGAGAAGAGAAAGTGTAATTCTGGATCTTCTTGATGCTGGTTCTACGGTTTCTGCTTCGAAGAAAGGATAAAAGGGTGTACTTTATGAATTGGGTATGTGTTTGGGTTGTCTTCATGGCAGTTTGGTTATTGCTTGGTTTTATGGGGTTATGTGCTTTTAACCATGGTCGGGATGAAACCATTATCAAAGTTCACTTTTAAGATCAAAGGAGGCTAAATTTGAGCTTTTAACAAGATGTGACAACGGAATTAATTCACTATTATTTATTTGAGGTTGAAGTAAAATATCACGGGCGAGTGTACTTAGTATCTGAAGGTATCGGGGATGGATGGATGAAGATTCTTCATGATCCTTGTTCAAGCTTATTATTAAAAATGAAGACTTGGAAATCTAGTTATTGTTGGGTGTATTTTACCTTTTCTTTTACCACTTGGGGGAATTGGGCTCTTACCACCACAAAATAACTATCACTTTAAGGAGTTACGTTGTAGTGCTCAGTGTCACATTCAATTGTGGATTTTCAAGAGGTAATGTACGTCTATTACTTGATGGTTGGTTGGTTGAAGAGTATAGAGTACTTAGAGATTCAAATGGGCATGAAGTCTCGGCACCGCTCTTTGTTACATATGTGCAAGTATAAGTCACGAGTTCGGGTTAGTTTACTTCAGGGTCAAATTCATCATATTGGGTCATCTCCATCATTTGTCCTTTGCAAAGAGCCTACTGAATGATAATGGTGATGATTACATGTTTTGCTAAGAGAGTTGAAAAGATAGAGATTATGACGTATGAACACAACAGTTCATGCCTCGTTCTCTAAAGAAAAGAAAAGTGTACGCTTCAGTGCGCTTTATCTTCTGAAGAATAGAAATCTTTTTATTATGACCATTCTCATCAACATGCTTCATACTTTTTCCATGCGCTTCAGTCATCAAGTGAACCGGGCTACCATTGATTGTTTTCTTATTCCACTTGCTCAACTATAATGACGATGGCGACATCATGTGCTAATTTTGCTGGGAGAAGTGTGAATAGAATACTTTTGGATGATTTCACTTATTTAGTCAAGAATGGCATCTCCGTATGCAATTCTTGAGGGGGAGAAGAAGTGTGAATTTTTTGCATTGCTGATTGATATTTGAGAATATAAATGGTCATACGGCTCTAAACTCATGTAAGAACCGAGCTTCTTCTTATCGGGTCATCTTCACATGGAGTTTTTCTCTTCTAAGAGCCGTTGGTTGACATCTTCACTCGGATTGATGAGTTTATCGACAAAGTGCTTCCGTTTAATGCTTCACGTATACATCAACATGATGATTCGAACAATCTCTCTGTTCTTGTTTGATGTGATTGGTAGTTTGGTGTTACCATCTTGTGTGTTCGTTGCGGCTGATTCTGATTTCCTTGATGAACATCTTTCTGTTCTTGTTTGATTGGGAGGGATTTTAGTTAAGGGGATTTGCAAGATGTAAGTTAATTGGGATGCTTTTTGGTGGGATGTTTTTGGTGTGAGTTGAAGATGTTAACTATCTATTCCCCAACTGCACAATCTTGAAGAAGGTCGAGTCTACAGTTTGTTCTACATTTTCTGTTACATGTTAGAAGACTAAAGACGAGTTGCATTTAACGATCTAAAGACTTCTTCTTAATCTGGGCATTTATCAAACAGATTGTCGGCTTAGGGGAGAGCACTAATTGGGAGAGAGTTATTAGTCAGATTCAATCCCCAATTAGACTTGCTCATATTCTTTAGCTTGATGACTCCTCGAGGCGTTGATATTGACTATTGTAATATTGCAGTTGCACTATTGAATAATAATCCGCTCTTTGGTATTCCTTTGCCAAATCTTCACGGATTATTGTTCATGAAAATTGATCCGCTCTTTGGTATTCCTTTACCAAATCTTCACGGATTATTGTGCACTATGTAAATCAACCACATGAACATTAAGGAAAATGACTTCCTCATCCGCTTGAAGACATTATTGGTGAATCTTCCAGATCAGTCTCTATATGTATATCTTTAGGAAGATGGAATTGATGTTGAGGAATCATTTGTTCCGGTTCATTAATTGGGTCAATGTACATCGGTTGTACATTTATTCACGTGTTGGACATTTGACACAAGTTGATTACTTCGGAGTTAATCATTTATTACTTATTTAAGAATGAAGTTGACTTTCACAAAGGCGTGTTCTTATTTGATAACTTGCTCGGGCTTAAGAATTTGAGTTGAAGACTTGGTTTATCTAGTTACCGGCAGTCGAGGTGGATGGTTGAAGACATGGTTAACTATCACTATTAGGAGTTACTTTGTTTTACTCAGTGTCACACGCATATGGCGGTGTGGATAATCGCAAGAGGTGTTAATGTCTCATACTTTGTTTGGGTAGTGAGTACTTAGAGATTTGCTTGAATCATAAATTCTCTACACCGTTCTTCCATCATTTGGTGCAAGCTTAAGATACAAATGTGGGGAAGTTGACTTCAGTTTCAAGTATGGTATATCGGGTTTTCTTCTTTAGTGGTCACTTCAAATTGTCTACATAAGGGTTGATAAAAATAGTCGGAGAGAGTCTTGACAAGTTGATTCTCACAAGATTACATGTGTTCTTCTCAAAAAATTTCAAGTATACGGGCTTACAATGTTCTTGATTACGAAGTGTCAAAACTAGCAAGGGGGAAAGGAGACACACATCTAAACACAAAGCGAGTAAACTTGATGAACTTGATTCTTCTAAGTGATTGAAGATATCCCGGGAATACAAATGTTATTACCGCAGAGAAACTCAAGGTTTGACTCATGGCGAGTAAACTTGATGAACTTAATTCTTCTAAGTGATTGAAGATATCCCGGGAAAACAAATGTCATGACCGCAGAGATACTCAAGGTTTTACTCATCAAGGATTTTTGTGTTATTATTCCAACGACGTGGGGGAAGTGATGTAATAGAAAGTTTCTGAAAATAAAAGAGGTACACAAGTGTGTGATTCATTGGGGAGAGAGATTGTGTACATTGGGGATGCTCATTTGTTTCACTTGAGTGCTTAATCAGTGATTCAGAGATATAATCACTTATCCCGGAGTTGACATCCGCAGAGATAATCAGTGACTTGGCCTGCTTCTTCAATGTTATAAGTTATTAATTCCTTGTGTATTGGTATACTTCGGATACTTGAGCTTCATACACGATCATCAGGGAAGAAAAATGTGAACACGGGGAGATGTTTTCATTCCCCTGATGATGTGTATTCGGGAGAGCTCTTGGGTATTGGTGTACTTCGGGTTCTTGAACTTCATACACGATCATCAGGGAAGAAAAATGTGAACATGGGGAGGTGCTTTCATGCCCCTCATGATGTGTATTTGGGAGAGTTCATACAAAGAGACTGACTACATCAATTCAACTACTTGGGGGAAGTGTTCTCTTGACACCTTTTGGAATGGATCGCTTCAGACTTCAGTGGTTATGAAATTTGAGAAGATTATTTATGAGTGGGATGATACGTTGCTGTTCTATTGGATGATATAACCCCGAACGAAGAATCTCGATTTTCGTTCTTAAAAGGAGCAGCGGGATTTATGATAATGGTGTGCTTCTCTGTGCACCTAGCTAAGGCAAGCTTGAAATAGAGCTTCGAATCTGCTCATCACATGGATTTTCGATTTGGGGGGAAGCTGCCAAAGTCTCACTTTCAAGTGGCTCAATTTCTCTCTTCGATTCAAGAGTCTTGGAAGCTTTGGTGGTGAAAGTTTTAGGGATGATGACTTCTATCTTCTACAACGGGCTTTCGATATCCTTATCTCGTTACTCGTATCATCATCTTCTTTAACTATATCATCTATTCTATCCTTGTAAATATTTATCAAAAACCAAATACAAAAATATAAAACCAAGAAAAAGAAAATAGAAAAATATAAAACCATCAAAAACCCATAAAAATCAGAAATTTTGAAAAATTCCAAAAATATTGTTTTCTCATGACATGTCTTATGGTATCGATAACATCTACGGTCTTAGAAATGTCATTCAATAATGGCACTTGACCATAGATGAAGTTGAGCGAGGAGGTGTAAATATTTCTTTCTAAAACATGTCTCAAAATATGGCTTACAGTTATTTCAGACTGTAACCCGGGCTTAAAACTATGGCTTGCTATTATTTCAGATAGCAACCCGTTCTTCAAAGAGGAAAGTGCAACGCTAAACCATTTTTCAAATATTTCATGCACTTATCCTAAAACATATTGAGGAAAGTATGTCGAAGGACTGCTGTTCCTACACAAATGTTTTTCCATCTAAAATTCTTCAGAAAAATATTTGTTGTTTTCAAAGATGGTGGAAAATGAGTTGCTCTAAAAATAATCAGATTCAGAGTTTTTGTAAAATTGAAAACTCAATCAATGACTTCAGCGCTTTTTAAACTTTTCATAAAATGAGTCATGGATTGAGGGGGATAATGTTTTTCAAATCTATATCATCTAACGGGCTTTCTTAATTATCCTAATATGCTTAATTAAAAATGATGTTAACCTATGTTGAAGGACTAGGTGCCTAGGATATGATTGCTAGGATTAGATGATTAGAGTTTGATGAACACATTATTCCCATACATTTAAATGATCTGATTGATATGTTGCATTGACTTTTATTAGTCGATTGTTGTTTGGGTGATGTCGACCACCATGTATTTGTATGTGTGTTCACTAACATATGCAGGTATATTGGTATAAAAGAATGGTCCCGATCCGGATCCCACAATTGAAGATGATTGGATGCAGAAAGGAAAGGGTAACTATATCTTGGGTTGACAAATGAAGAAACAGAGCTTAATTGGACTTCTATGGAGAGTTGGCATAAATGCAACGTAAGAGGTCTCACTGCATCAACAAATGGTTTTCTTCTAAGTGATTGAAGAAACGGAGCTTAATTTGACCTCAGTTGGCATTCAAAATGCAGCGTAAGAAGAAGTCTCACTGCATCGTGCAGATGGTTTTTCTTCCAAACCCTACGGCAACAACAACGGAAGCTTCTCAACCACTAATGTATCTTTGTGCAGGATACCATTTTTTAAAAATTTTCTAAAACTTTGAATAAATTGTTTTGAAAATGGAAAAATATTGTTTTGAAAATAAATTGGACTAAATTTTGAAAATCGCCGGACTTCTTTTTTTCAAAACTTAAGTCACTCAATTATCGACTTCGGTCATCGATTGAGGGGTAGAGTGATTTAATTTAAAGTATTTTCAAACGATATTTCTTCACAAAAAGTCCGTTTGTACAAAATTTGTGGAGATCTAAAGATTTAATGTTATGTCATGGTATGATTTTTCTTTTGAATCAAGGTCTTTCAAAATGAAAATTTTTCTGTTCTTGTTTGATTGTGAAATTGTTTTATTTTACTTAAAAGATCTCTTAAAAAAACTATCATACCTGACACTAACAATCTTTAATGTTTAAATCTGTTCCTATTTGTCATTTTTCAAAATCAAATCTTGCCACGTCTTTCCCTAAAATTTTCTAAATAATTTAAATCAATTGGGATCACAAATCTCAAGAGGTTTGAAGTCTTTGATTATGGGAGAGATCGTGATTTAAATCTCAAATTTGTTTTAATGGAATTTGTTTTAGTCCTTCAAAGGCACTCCTGCCTCCATGTGCCAAACGATTTCATATATACAATGCACATGTTAAGGAGGAGCAATTATCCAAAAAAACATGATGTGTATTTAAACCAGGCTACATATTCTCCCATATTTTCTAAACCTTATTAAATCACTTGGGATCCAAAATCTCAAAGGGTTTGACATTTTTGATCGGGGGAGAATTTGTGATTTAATTATGAAATTTGATGAATGATGATCGTTTTGATTCAATTGTGCAGGCTGCTCTCTCATATGTGCTAAAAGCTTTCGAATCTCGAAGCACATATTGAGGGGGAGCATAACTATCGAGGTACAAAAGCTTTTTTAAAATTTATTTATAAAGTACCTTAATTGAGTTTTCAAATGGTTTTCTTAATGGATTTTGTGATCGTGGATGTGCTTCAAAAGAACTCTTGCCTCTATGTGATAAAATGAATTCAAATATCCTATGCACATATTGAGGGGAAGAATTTTACCAAGAAAATCAAATGGCTTTTTAGTATGAAAATTGTGATCAAAGAAAATATTTCAAAGTCCTCTTGCCTCCATGTGATAAACAATTTCTAAATCATATGCACATGTTGAGGGGGAGGTTTTCTAAAAGATCAAAACTATTAAGGTACAAAATGCTTTGATCTCGTATCACAAGTACCTTGATTGTTTTTCCAAATGATTTTTCAATTGGTTTCAAGGAAGAATGAACTGTACCAAAAGACCGACCATTTTACTTTATGTCTGGAGTTATAAGGATGGTGAGGTTAGGTATTAGTTCCCAGGATCCGCCAGATCCGGAGGGATCTACCCAGGGACAATCCACTAGATAGTGTAGAGTCTTTTGGTATGATGAAAAAAGGAGAAAAATGAGAAATGGGAAGAGTGCGGACTGAGACAGAGGTAGTACTGGAATAAACCCAACAAGGTTCTAGTTATGAAGTCTCGGTAAGCACTGAAGGGGTTGAAGAATGAAAAAGAAATGAATATGAAAAGGGTGAAAAGAAATAGCCCTCTAATAATTCAACCTTAGGGCAGAAACCGGGTTCAATACATATGCTACTGGTGTTTACTAAGGTAACACTGGTATTGAAGACAAGACGTCATGGACCCAGTGACGCACTGCACTAAAACTTCCCAAGCTACTCAAGTTCCTCTTAAAAGGGCTTGTTTCATTCTCACGGGGAACCGACATAATCTATCGACTTTCTCTTAGAGATTGTTGATATTGAAGAAGGAGACCCTCTCCCTAGTCTCCGGCATAGGAACCAAATGTGCACTATTGAGTCTAGAGCCAAGAGATTATCCACAATATCTCATTAGGACACAAAATTAATGAAGACTTGCTGTTTCACACAATGTGGAAAGTAAGTATATATTGTGAGTCCTACGCATTATCCTTGTGGTATTGCCAGAACATCTGAGTGACATGTAAAAATATTCACGATGAAGATGGAAATCCTTCTAGAGCCAACATCAACAAGCTCTTGGTGGGTGACATGTGAGATCTTGCAAAAGATCAAGCTTGTGACAAGTGGATAGAAACGATGGGGAGATTCAATCTTGAATCAACCTTGGTCGAGAATGGAATTGCGAATACTCTTGGAAAAACCGTTCGATGTGCAAACCTACTTTTCTTTAGCACGTCGAATGTGTACTTATGTTTTCAAATTCAAAAAGTATCTCCGATTGAAAAATACTTTTAGAAAAACCGTTCGATGTGCGAATCTCTTCTTTTCTCTAGCACATCGAATGTGTACTCATTCTCTAATACAAAAGTATTTTGATTGAAAATTGATCTTTCTCATAAAACCTTCGTCGTATTGCAAAACTCTTTCTTCAAGCAATACGCGATTGTTTTTCAAATCATTTTTCATCAATCGGTGAATCTCAATTATTTGGTTCACTCACTCCGTGTTGTCTTCTTTGAGGCGTTCGGTTTGAGAACGGCTAGAACTGCGAAAACCTGTCAAGGAGATTCTTGAATTATACGATCCGCGAGTACTTGTACGATCAGCGGGGAACCATGGGCGTGTACCTCAATTCAGCGAAAGTGATCAAAGACACTTTCATGTGTTTTATTGCTAACTGTTGTTTGTAGGTACATTTGGACGGTTGCGGTGATCGAATTGAGGAGTCAATCCAAAGCGCATGCTCACGGCATCCACACTTAATTGAAGAAATCATGGCTGGTGCATATCTACATAACCGGCTCGATATTTTTATACTATGTTTACGCTACTGCTGCGCAAATATCATGAGCCAGTAAGCTTCCGTTACTCTGATGAAAAGATGTCATGATCTAGAAAGTGTGAGCATGTCGGTCCAAAAGTCACAACTTCACATGAAGGCAACACAATAAAGGGTGATCCAGAGATTTACTGTGGCTGATGATCTCAATGAAAGCTCGAAGATCATCAAAGATGTGGATCAGTTAAAGACCTCCACTTAAAGTACAAAAATATGCGGACTTTGAAGAATCGCTACAAAAGCACAAAGATTGCAGAACTTGAAGAATAGAAGTCTACGAGCTCAGAACAGAAGTCAAGAATATAATGCTAGGATGTAAAATGTATTTCATGGGGTAACCTCCCTTAGGGGGAGATTGTTAGGAATTAGAAAATTCCTTGTTAAAGTGTCGGTCACCCCAATTATGATTTAGCATATGTTAGCTCGTAGACGTGTCGTTATTTACGTTACTTAGTAGTTAATTAGTTAGTTTGTAGCATAGTTTAGTTTAGTGCAACACCGTGGAGGAAGGACGGGTCTTTACCCACTGTATGCCTGATCCACAGGCCGATAGGAGGTCGTGTATTTGTAACTATAAATACCCCTTCCATCCATGGAAGGGGTGGTGCTTCATTGAATCTAACATTTTACATTTGAGAACCAAGTCTCTAGCAAGAACACCCTCTCTATCTTTCTCTCTCTAAATATGACAAACATGTATTTTGATCATCCAAGACCACCCGAATCATTAACACAATAATATATCGATCCTACACCCGAGTATATGTCTTAGTTGTGCGAGGTGACTAGATGTCATAATCTATATATTGGAAAGAATAATCATTTTATTTTGTTCAAATAAGTTTTATAACCGAAGGAAGTTTTATTAAATTTAAATAATTAATTTACGAAATGTAAATCAAAGATTTCAAAAGTTAAGCTACAATTTATATCCTCATTAGTTTGATTTAAATTTTATAGTTCTAATAGTGCAAAAATATCAAGTTTTGATTATAAGTTTTATTTTAGAATTTGTTTATATATGACGAGTTATGTAGATTAACATACGTCGCGATCATATAAGTCGGGAGAACGGACATGTCGTGCATATATTTTCTTATGAGGCGATCCGCATGAGACGAGACGAAAAATGAGTCTTAGATTACTCGAGTCGACACCATAAATCAATCGCACCCAATACGGGCTGTTGTAAAACTGATCGTGTCCTGGTGGGCTTTTCAAACCAAACGGACCCTTAGAACTTAATGGGCTTTCCAGCCCGTATAGCATAAATCAAAAGCACCCTTTGTAGAACTGGGCTTGAGGCCCAAAGTAATTTTTTTACAAGTTATATCAAAAGCAGATTAAGAGTTTTTGAGCGTTATTCTTTGAACACAGTTCTTGACGCGAGGGAAAAGTGAACCAAGCATTAGTACAAGGAGGAAAACCGGTCACACTCAACATAACTCAAGGGACTCTCGTGAGCCTTTCACGAGCATAAACACCCTTCGGGGTGTTCCTTTGTGACCCGAAGCAACAATCAACACCCTTGGGGTGTTTGTTTTAACTTCGAAGACAACGACCAAAACTCTAAACGCTAAAGAAATATAGAGACTTGTTCTAAGCCCCGTCTCGTATAAGTCGGGTATGACTCGGCTAGAGTTGGGACTGATCACAAGCTACACCCTCACGGGTGTTATGGCAGCATGAATGAACAAGGTTTGACACCCCTTTGAGATGGATCGATTTCCACTCATATATAATAGCCAAACATCAGGCGAATAACACAATAGGCGAGACAAAATATGCCAACGGAATAAGCTAAATCGCAAACCGGACAAGCTGGGAATTACTATAAACTGAGACAGCAATAACTCGAGTAGATTCTAATAAGCACGAGTATAAACCGAAAATTAAAAATCGAAGCTTAAATTATTTCTGGTTTCCTTTTCTTGGTTCTCGACAACAACAACAACAACAACAATATGTCATACCATTTTAACTTAATCAAATAAACATCAACTTTTTAATCAATCAATTACTCCCATCGACATACGAAATCAGAAATTTACAAAAATCAATTAACAATTTAAATGATAATTCCAAAACAACAAGAATATTAGCCTTGCAAAAAGAAAAAATTGATGGGTCGAGTAAGTGAAGAACCGAACACGAGTTGCTTCAATTAGAGAGGCTCGAGATGAATTGGAGCAATTGACAACTTGTAATAGCTTCCTTATGACTCCAATTACAAACCCCCAAACTAATTTTGAAAACCACTAACTTATGACGAACCTTAATTTCGTGATTATGAGAGTGATGAGTGAAAAACTGTGATAACTCTTTTCTATTTGTAGAGAAGTAAGTGGAAGGCTTTCATTCTTCTTTCTTGGTTCTTGAATTGATGTACTCCTTTTTCTTGTTGTCGTCGTTATCATCCACAGCCGCGTGGCTTGTTACAGATGAGAAGAGATCAAGTATAGGTGGTGATAGGGATGGCTTTTTGCTTGACTTAAATAAAGGAGGAGTAAATTTCCTCTTGTGTGTTTCGTTTGGGAGAAGAAGAAGAAAGTGATAGAGGTAGGGGAATCAGAAAAAGAAAAGATGGAAAGGGATGGGACGTTAGAGGGGGTAGATTTAGGATATATTTTATTTTGTTTTATTATTATTCACGGTATAGATTGTACCCCATGTTCTGTCGATTCTCCGTGTACACGTTCCTTCTCGGTACCCGAAAATATAAAAATTTATATTTTTAGAAATGTTTTCGTAAGCGTAATAATATATTATCATTATTACGTTGAAATTTGATTACATCTGTGTTTCGTTCCTACGTTGGTGTCGATATGCGTGCGGTGCCGTGTTTTTCTGAATTCACGAGATAACCTCTCGATTTCTTTCGTAATTCATCAGTAAGTGCCAAAAAGTAATAACCTTAATTAATTATAAATCAGACAATAATAAACTTACATTTACTATAAAGATACTCAGCGGAAAAGTACCGTGTGTGGGTGTCGTATTTATAAAGAAACGAGATGACCTCTCGTTTTTTATTTTTAGATATCGACTGCTGTCAGAAAATAACCGATTTGAATTTTTTGACGTAATAAATATTATTATAATAATCCGGAAATTTACGGGTTGTTATAGTCTACCCACCTTACAAGAGATCCGTCCCGGATCTCGATTTATGTTAACCGATAGGCAACATGTTTTGAGTTTCCCTAGGTTGTTCTGGGGTTTCCCTGTGTGTATGGGTACCTAAGTGTTCTGCCAACAGCACATCCTCTATCTGAGGTGCAATGATTTTGTGGGGTAAGTTCATTGGGTGAAGGTTATAATCTTTAACGTTATGAGGTCTCACTATTATGTTAGTGTGGACACCTCTAACTTATCATGGTCTTATTCAACATATGATCAAAACGTACCTATTTATGGTATTTAGTGACTCTAAAGTATAGTGGTTGATTATTAACATTTGCTATGGGTTTGTGCATTTTCTTCTTAAAGATATGAAGAAACGTTTGTTTTCGAAATTTTCTTTTGAGTAAATGTTTGCACAAGTTTGACTAAGACACTATTTCAAAAAGTAGACATCCATTTGTTTGAAATCAATAGTTGCGTAAAAATGAGACATTTTCAAAAGATTGTAAAACAGGTTCTTAATTCACGAGATAACCTCTCGATTTCTTTCGTAATTCATCAGTAAGTGCCAAAAAGTAATAACCTTACTTAATTCTAGGCAAAATAGCAATTTAGTGTGTTAATGCGTTCTGCAGTGTGGAATAACCTCTCAAAATAATCAGTTAAGCTCATGCACGCTTAAAATTATAAATCAGACAATAATAAACTCACATTTACTATAAAGATACTCAGTGGAAAAGTACCGTGTGTGTGGTGTCGTATTTATAAAGAAACGAGATGACCTCTTATTTTTAATTTTAAGATATCAACAACTGTTAGAAAATAACTTATTTGAATTTTCTGACGTAATAAATATTATTATAATAATCCGAAAATTTACGGGTTGTTATACACTATAATTTAGTGGGTCAACCCCACCCAAACCATTTGACCCATGACCCGTTAGACCCATTTTTAAAACAGGATCTGTATGACCCATGACCCAACCCGACCCGTTTGCCGCCTCTAATAAAACGTATAAAAATGATCAAAAACATATAAAAACATACAAAATGGATAAAAACATCAAAAAAGGGATGAAAACGTATAAAAGGGATGAAATAGGAAATTTTACTTTATGTCGAATTTAATGTTTTTATGTCGAATTGTAGTCGCTTGAAGATTTTTTCATGTTATTTGATGTTATATTTTATGTTAATACAAATAAACCGTAAAAACGTTTATTTATATTTTACAATCTTCTAATGTTTTGTCGATAACAAACGTAAAATCATTTTAACGAAACAAATAAAATACGTAAATGGTTTGAGCTAATAGTTTCTAACATACTTACGTTTTCACATAAAACACTAAAACAAGTATAAGTGTTTTATGATTTAATATTACATATGTACAACAATTAGTGTTTACATATTTGGGTAAAATATACACATAACTATTGTGTAGTTTATTGGGTAATATAAATGGGTAGAAACTTAAGTATCATAACCCATTGACCAAATACATTGAATGTAGTTGGGTACAACCCAAAGTCCATGACCCATGGAGCTTGACCAATAACCTATTTTATGACATCATGCTTATATCATATATGGATAATATCTATAACCCATGGTATTGACCCATACCCATGTGACTAGGTGCATTGCACTCAAAAGATACATTGTATCTAGTTAAAGACACATGGATCAACCCATGATCCATGACCCATAACCAAAATACCCATGGGTAAAGAGGAGCGTCCCACGGATCTCTAGCTTTACGCTAGACGGATCCTTTGTGGGAGGGATCCGTGGGATCCGAGGAACAGTAGACATTTTCCTCTATAAATAGTGAGCCATTTCTTCATTGTTTCTCACCCCTTTCTCACATACTTTCTCCTTGAGTTTAAAACTATCTAACCCCAGATCCAAGTGATCTATGTTTGTAGTTTTGTTTTTGTGTGATTCTCTAGGTTCCTCTTAAAGGAGAGATCACCACCTTTGAAGTCAAGCAAGCTCAAGTCCATGAGTTGCCATGCTTCCTCATCATCAAGACTGTTAGTGCAAATATTACGATATTTAATCTATACATTCTCATTTGTTTTGTTGATGACAAACATGTAACTTGTAATACATAACGTAAAATGTATAAGTTACTTGTAATTATATTTTGTCTCAACATACTCTCAACACCTCTCGACGACTCAAGTCCTTGTATGCTACAACACAGGTTCGTACATGTTTGTTATGTTGCGTTACGATCAAACCCCTAACAAACCATTAAACATGTTTAGTTAAATAATTTATAAAACACTTAACATAATTTAATGTGTTGGGTAAAACCCATGACCCATGACCCAAGACCCATACCTAATGTCTAGATACATTGTCTTTTTGCCTAAAAATAGCAAACCACTTCTTACCATTTCTTCACACCTTCACACATAGTTTCTCCCCACCATTTCTAGGATATTTAGATCATTAGGAAACATGTAAACCACCCTCATATCATATGATTATAATGCTTCTAACTCTCATTTGTTGTAAGCATACTCCCAAAGTGATCCTCCAAAGCAAGCTTAGAGATCTTACTTCCTTACCTACTGAAGTGATCTCCCATCACAAGATACAAGAACATGAAGATCTTCTACAACAAGCTTGGGAAACTTGTCATCTTCATTCATAGAAGACTAACTACATCATGCTTTGGGTTCTTGATGTTTAGTTTAGGATTTCATATCCATTAGACACAGTGTCTTGGATATTGTCTAGTATCATATTCTTGTATCTATGACTAGACTAGATGGTTTATGTGTTTGTGCCATAAAACACAAGGTTTGTTATGTTGGGCCATAAAATATAACGGGTATCATAGATATGTTATATATCTATGACTAGACTAGATGGTTTATGTGTTTGTGCCATAAAACCAAGGTTTGTTATGTTGGGCCTCAAAACATAACGGGTGTCATAGATGTGTCAAAGGCATTAGTGAAGAATGCTAAAAGAGTCAAGATGAAGGCATTAGTGAAGGGTGCCGAGTAATCTAACCAAGGGCATTAGTGAAAGGTGCCTAAGGTGTACATTCGATATGGTGTGTTTCGATGTACAAGATAGAGTAGTGTTGGATCCAAGGATATTGATATCCTTGATGGTGTTGTAATAAGGAGTTGTTCTCCTTAGGGGTATAGGTGTTGTGTAGTGTTGGGTAGTAGTTCCTCCATTGTAATGGAACTCGGTACTTAGCCTAGTACCGGATAAAGGGTAGGCGACGTTGTGGTAGGTGTGGTTCACCTTGGTGTGAAAGAACCCGGTGTGTAGCCTAGTACCGGAAAAAGAGTAGGCGGCGTTGTGAAGGCTTCTCCGCCATAAGGAGTTGGTGTAGTGTTTATGAACTCTCGAGTAGGTGACTCGGGGAGTGGAGTAGGGCAAGGAAGTTGTCCTTGTAGCCGAACCACTATAAATCCTCGTGTTGGTTTGTCTATCCTTTTACTTATCGCTTTACTCTTATTCTTGCATTACATTGTTTATTTTCTATGTGGTTGATGTCTATGTTTATGATACATACTTGGTCTTTCATATAGTCATAAACTATATTTAACACTTTACATATTATGACACGCTTGATCAAGAAAAAGCAACCGGACTAATAATGGTGAAACTTGATTTATAATGAACCATTAATCTTGCGGAATCTTATGTGATTTTAAGGGGTTGGCCTTACATGCCGTAATGCGTTAAATGCATCCTCGCGTCGAGATTAGCAAATGCAATGGTTTATACTATATTTGATACAAAAGTTTTAAGTTTTAAACGAAAACGTATTCACCCCCTCTACGTTTTCACAATTGGTATCAGAGCGGGTTGGCTCTAGTTTTAAAACAAATGGTTTTCAAAACGAGTAACGTCCTTGTATCAAATTTTTGGTGAAGTCAAGCATAATATGAAAAGTGTTTTGTTGATTTTTTTTCTCTTTGGAGTTTTGTTGTTAGATATCTTGTTAATCAAGCTTGAATATAGGTAAAAATGGATAATATAACTTCACTAAAAAGTCTATAAAGGTTATACCTTTTCGTCGGGTCAAAACGTGTATTTTTGTAATTACGTATGTCGATCAGCGGATCCCTCAGTTACACGGACGGATCCCTCAAGCAAGGGATCCGTGGGATCCGTGGTACATAAGACAGTTTTTGTCTGAATTTCAAAAATTCATAACTAATTAATCGTAAGTCGTCAGAAGTCGTGCCACCTATCATTTTAAAGGTATTTGAGTCTACTTTCATTTAAAAATTATTTCATAAACTGATTCAAAACAAAAATTTACAGAATCATTGATTTAGAATAGAAAGTCATTTTTCGGTCATAACTTTTGCACAAACTTTTGATCTAATTGGAGACGGATGTTTTCGTTTTTGAACAACAATGTGTCCTCTTTTGAAATTAAGGTTTTGATCATATTTATAAATATAAAAGAAACTAATCAAGCTTGGTATACATGTTTATATTTAACACAAAGCGATGAAAAGAACTTTCGTATGATATGCTATATGATAAATTGTCTTCCTTGCATTACTTGATTATTTGCTTATCTCAAATAGCTTTTGTGCTTGTTTGATTGAATAACATATGTGGTTTCCTTACCTTGATATTTATTCTCTTGTTTGTCGATTTAGTAATATTCTACTAATCAATGTGCTATTTGAAGGAGTGTTTGGGATAACATCTAGTTATGTCGAAAATATTAGGTTAAATACTTAGATAAGTCATATAAGTTGAAAAATGTTTAAAGCATATAATACACTAAATGGCTTTTTGATTGAGTTTGTCATATGTGCAACATAAATGTTTTATGTGCTTATATGTTTTCATGTTTTCTTGTATCGTTTTCTAAGAACAACAAGAATGTACATCGGATCATAACCTACTCTTGTGTTGATGATGTACTCTCCCGTTTTCCTTTTCATGATCGCTTTCCAAGCTTCATAGTAGGATTGACAACTTGATTATTTCATCCGATATACTCAAGTAAATTATTTTGCAACGCAAATATAATTTTTCATATCCGAAAGTCCAAACTCGAGCTTTCGAACAACATATGTTGAACTAGCTCATCCAACCATTTTTTTGTTCACCATGTGGAAAACTAGAAGGGGGGGTTGAATAGTTTTACCAATTAAAACTTTATTTTAATCTATTTAGATCGACTTATGTCAATCTATTTGGATGTGTGTGTAGGATGTTGATAAACAAACATATAAAGGTAAGTAATGAAAAGATAAGAGTAAGAAGCACAAAACCACAACGCAAGTATTTATAGTGGTTCGGCTACAAGGTCACCTTCCTTGCCCTACTCCACTCCCCGAGTCACCTACTCAAGAGTTAGTAATCACTACACCAATCTCCTTATGGCGGAGAAGCCTTCACAAGCGTCGCAACCTTTTTCCGGTACAAAGCTAAATACCGAGTTCTTTCACACCAAGGCGAACCACACCTAACACAACGTCGCCTACCCTTTATACTGTGCTAGGCTAACCACCGAGTTCTTTCACACCTTAGGAGAACTAATCCTATCACAACGTCGCCTACCCTTTATTAGGTACTAGGCTAAGCACCTAGTTCCATTGCAATGGAGGAACTACTACCACACTACACCAACGACTAATCCCAAAGGAGATCTACTCCTTTACAACATCATCAAGGATATCAATATCCTTGGATCTAATACTAGTCTATCTTGTACATCGAAGCACACCATATCGAATGTACATCTAAGGAACCTTTCACTAATGCCTTTGACTAGATCTACAAGACACCTTTCACTAATGTCTTGTGTCTTCACTTCTAAGCACCTTTCACTAATGCTTCTTTGTCTTGACTTCTAAGCACCTTTCACTAATGCTTCTTTGTCTTGACTTCGAAGCACCTACCAGAAGGGCTTTATCCTATAGATGATAGATACCCTTCACTAATATCTTCGTCTTGACTCTTGAGACATCTTTCACTAATGTCTTCAACACTACACTTCTTTGAAGAAAGAAAGAAATCATCAACAAGAAGACTTCAGTAGCCTTGATGATGAGGAAGCATGGCAACTCATGGACTTGAGCTTGCTCGACTTCAAAGGTGGTGATCTTGCCTTTAAGAGGAACCTAAAAGATCACACAAAAACAAAACTACAAACATAGATCTTGTGGATCTAAGGTTAGTGAGATTTAACTCAGGGGGAAAGTGTGTTAGAAAGGGATTCAAAAGGGGTCAGAAATAATGAAGACATGGCTCACTATTTATAGAGGAAAAATCCTACTGTTCCCCGGATCCTACGGATCCCTACCACAAGGGATCCGGCTAGCACAAAGCTAGGGATCCGTGGTACGCTCCTCTTTGCCCATGGGTATTTTTGGTTATGGGTCATGGGTTATGGGTTGATCCATGGTTTTCTTTCTAGGTACAATGTATCTTAAGGATACAATGAACTTGGTTAAGTGGTATATATAAAACCATGGGTTGTGTGTCAAAACCATTTGCTAGTATTTACCCATTTAGTATATACTTGTTTTTACCCATTTTAGCATATACTTAGTTTTTACCCATTTTAGTATACTTAGTTTAAGTATATGTTTAACCCAATATGTAAACACTAGTTGTTGTACATATGTATCTAAATCATAAAATCACTTATACTTGTTTTAGTGTTTTATGTGAAAGCGTAAGTGTGTTAGAAAACTATTAGTCCAAACCATTTACGTATTTTATTTGTTTCGTTAAAATGATTTTACTTTTGTTATCGACAAAACATTAGAAGATCGTAAAATATAAATAAACGTTTTACGGCTTATTTGTATTAACAATCTCCCCTTTTTGTTGATGACAAAACATAAAATTATTTTAAGGAAAAAGTTAAAATTCGTAAAAATTTGAATTTGTAGTTTTTACTTTCTTCTCCCCCTTTTTGTCGAAACAAAAAGTGAAATAAAAAACAACACATTGTTTTTAAGAAAAACATGTGAAAGAAAAAGTAAAAAGGAATAGAGAGCAAATAACGGGAAAGGATCTCGTCTTTTACTCCCCCTTGACGAGTCCATCCCTATGTAAGGGCGTCAAGTAAATGATACTAATCTAGTTTGTTTGCAAATAAGTTTGAAAAAGATATCGATCTCTGAGGACGAATGTGCTCCCCTTGATTATTGCAAAGGGATGTCACGAAATGTAAACCTAGTATTGCAAGTAATTTGCAATGTATTGCTTTGACATAAAGCTCCCCTAGCTTTAGGATGTCAAAGTCTTCATATGTAAATTGAATAACTACAAAACAAAGGTTAGAAATCAAGTATAATTCACAATTTCCTGCAAATGTGATTCAAGTTAGTAGAAAGAAATATTTCTGTCTCACGGATTCCACGGTTCCCTCCTAGTAGGGATCCATCTAGGCAAATCTGAGGGATCCGTCTGGCTGATGAATAAAGTCAGCAAAGATTGGTATAACAAGAAATGTTAATACCTGAAAAGAGATATGGATTATATAGTATACTCACATACTCAGAAAATATAGCAAGTAGCATGTAATTCCATTTAATAAACAAGAGTTATGATACACATGACTCGAAAAACAAGAAAATAGACAATACATGACTAGGAATTTCCAGATCACCTAACGCTTGAAGCTAAGACACCACTATAATCTTCTAGCTCAAGTTTTGTTTAGGTTTAATCTCATCGAAGCGTTCGAGGAGATGATAGAACATGAAACGTTGGTCTTCTCATACTTCATGTATCAAACTTTCAACATGTTGACAATGATAGCAATCTTTGTCATGGCTAGGTAGTGGTGGTGGATGAAATGAAATGGCTTGATTCGAAGGATCAAGTGAAGCGGCTTGTGGAGCTTCAAACGATGGAGGGATTGGTGGAGGTGCATTTAAGAATGACTCAACCAAGAATGATGGTGGTGGTAGAGAAGTGTCAACTTTCATATGGTTGGGTGGTTGACTTTGATGATTTGTCATAATCCAAATGGGATTATATGATGAAAACGCCGAGAAGGAAGCCGGAGCAAGTGTTGACTCAACAACTTGATTTTGAACCATTATTCCTCCTAATGAGGAGAATGTTGTCGGTGGAAGCGGATGAGACGGCCTAGGAGGCAAGTCCTCTAAATTGTAGAGGTGTGGTGATGATAGTGGGGATGTAAATGAAATAGCTCTAGGAACCAATGGTGATGGTTTCGTGGAGATGATATTGTTTGGCCTAGGAGGTATGGTGGTGTTTGGCAAAGGTAGTTTTGTGGGTACTATCCTTTTAGGAATTGGTTTGATTGGATGATGAAGGATTCTATCATTTGTTGGCTTGACCGGAGATGATTCGGTTGAAGAAATTTCGTGTATAACACGAGCTCTTTTCATGGGTGGTTCTTTGGTGGATAAGTTACTACTTGGGGTTTTCCTCATGATGAGATGATTTCAAGAGTTTGCAAGAGCTGAAAGTTAGGATGAGAGTGATGACTATGGAGTTCCTAACAAGGTGGTTTATAAACTAAGAGATTTGGCAAGTGCATTTAAGCCTTAAGCCACTAGAATTCATTGAAATGTGATGATTGACATGCACAAGAGTCAACTTCAGAGGTTGCACTGATCTAGGAACTCATTTAAGATGAGATGGAGTGTTTGAGTTAGGAAGATAAGTTGAAATGATTGTTTTGCAAGATTTGACATAAACTGTCATCCGGATCCCACGGTTCCCTCCTGAGAGGGATCCGTCTAGGCTAATCCTAGGGATCCGGCTCTCAGCAGCTATGAAAAAGTGGAAATGATGTTTCTAAGATCTAAGACCTATATCATCTTGAGTGTTTCAGTCCTCCTAAGTGTTTTAAATGAAGGGATGCTTGAGTACTTGAAGGTAATGAATGATGTAGCTAATGATTGCCATTTATGGAAGGATTTGGAACTTTTCAAGAGTACCAATGGATGAGCAAGGATGACACTAAAGATTTGGAGTGTCAATTGAAGCTAAATGATCCTAGAGATCAGGTTGTGTATTAGGATAGTGTTTTGGAAAATATCCTAGAAGCTTTGAGATGAGAAAACTAGATTTTGATCAACTTTGATCAATTTTGAGGTGAGGATGATTTATGATCAATTTTGCCATAATCGATAGATTTCTAAGACTAGATGTGAGGGATCAAGTACAAAAATGAAGTGTGAGTTTAAGAGCGGAAGAGTAGTGGATTAGAAGCGAAACGGTAGATCTACAAGCGTTTTAGAGTGTGACCTAGGTGAGTTATGCACAAATAGGAAAGATTAACCTATCTTGATAAGGACTAAATTTTCCTTAAGACACTATGTTTAGCTTAGTGTGAGGTGTTCTAAGAATTTGTTTGAAATACAATGCTTGCAATTACATTTTCTGTTCGCCGGATCCCATGGTTCCCTAAGAGTAGGGATCCGTCTAGTACAATCTTTGGGATCCGCCCATCTGCTCAGCAGGACCTTTACTAAAGGTATGCAATGATCTTGATAATGCATTATATCTCAAGGATAGTCTAAAGAGAGTTATAATACTAAGATATCAAATGTAAAATGTTTTATTTCATGAAATAAATTGGATTACATTGATAAAGCACGAGTACAAGAGATTTGATTCTATTTTGGAATACTATTAGTTTCCTTGAGTGTTTTTGCTAGGAGGATTATTATGTGATTGATGAGTGTTGGTGGAATCAAGAATTAAGAAGGTCTTCATGAGAGATATGTTTAGCGGTTCCATCATCTTGTTCACAAGTACGTACAACGGACTTTGAAATTGAGGATGGAAGTGCATAACATTATGATAGAGGCGTGTCAAGAACATTCCATAAGGGATGGGTTTATTCTTGGAGCCTTGAAGATTTGCAATTCGCCTTGCGAAGAAGTAGGCGAGATTGTATGGTTGTTGTGTTAGCAAACAGTACAACATGTGAGCACAACAAGCGGGAAGAATTTCTCGATTTCCCCTAAGACTCCAAACATTTTCACGTAGGATGAGTGCAAGAGGCTTGTACTCTTCTCGGATATCCCTTGTAAAGATAATGTTTGGATCAGAGTAATATGGTTGAGGTTTGCATATTATGCGATTTAAATCTTCCGGAGAGGGTATGTGTGAACAATATGGACTATTTTCTTCATGAAAGTTGAAGAGAGAATCAAGAGACCAATCTTCGGTGAAGGCACATTGTCCATGATTTGGAATCCGGAGGATGTGAGCAAAATGCCCAAGGGTTAGAGTGAACTTTTGGTTTTTGATATAAAACCAAAGAGATAGAGAGCGATCCTCGTTACGAACGAGTTCGACTTGACGGAAGAATTCCATTATGAACCTTGGACATATCTTCTCGTTGATTTCAAGAAGACATTCTAGTCATATGGCTCGGAAGGAGGTATTGATACCTTCTTCGAATTGTAGAGAGGTGTCTACAATACGTCCTTCGTGGAAGTGACGGTTTTCGAGATTATTGAACCCACGGACATGATTTCCAGGTGTGTTGGGTTCGAGAGAGATGTTCGGAGTGTAGACGCTAGTGAGTGAAAAATCAAACTCATATTCATGCGTCATAGTTGAACATATAGAAATGACAAGTTAATAAAAGGAGATATTTGTGGTCAACTTATGATAATCTGATATTTTTACTAGATTTTTATTAACAATGGTTTTTAACAAGAAATACACTTAACTCACTTATGGTTTTGACATACAAGTGGAGTATTACTCTTAGAAGAAAAGAGGTTTTTGATTTGCATGAAAAACTGTTTTCCAGTAGGACGGATCCCACGGTTCCTTTTCAAAAGGGATCCGGCTAGTATAACTTCCGGGATCCGTAGATCTGTAATTACAGAACCAGATTATATGAAAACGCATAGATTTTTTAATCTCATAATTTTATACCAAGATATATGTTTTAACCTATATTTTCTTTTAGCATGCATACATGACTTCTAATGTATCACAAAAGAATATAAAACATATAGATCAAAGTAAGTGACAAACACATTATGATAGCAACAACCTAGATAAACTAGATTTTTAATAATATTGCATTTCAATACTAAGGATGATACAAAGGATTGGGTATATGATCCCAATATAGATTAACAGCACAAAGTAAATGTCTCCGTATGTGAACTTCATCATAGGGAACACAAGTGCGATGAGTGTTAGGGCGATGAGCACGAGTGCGATGTAAACCATGTTGATGACGGATCTTTCTTGGTTTCGGTTGAGATGGAGTGAGGAGGAAGATGAAGTTTTTGAATGAAAGGAAATTTTTGAAATTGGAAGATTTTGAAAAAGTGAGGATTTGGTAGAGTGGCCGACGGTGGGATTATAAATAGGAAAAGGAGAATTTTTGAAATTCGTGTTTTGTTTTATTATTGGATTGAAAAGAAATAAAACATAAGTTTAATATACTATGACTATAGACGAGAATTATAACACGTATTGTAAGAAAAAGGCTTCCTAACGAAGCTTCATGTAAAACATGTATGAGCACAAAAAGATAATCATATAAATACCTAAATAGGTATACTTAATTATCAAGCAAGGTGAAAGGAGAATCATACCTCTAGCCCACTTAGGAATGTCTTTACAAATGACACAGCAAATGTCACTTAGACTATTCCCGCTTCTTTGCGTTTAAGATACCTTCTTAAGGAAGGTATTCTTGTTACCAAGCGACTCCTAAAGCTTGGTGGGTATGAGCTTTGACTAATCAACATGACAAAGAAGATTAGTGCATTTAAATGAAAAGGTAAAAAAAATGTTGTTATCAACTCAACATCCAAACATATAGTTTTGAAAGACATGGTGTTTGCTTTTATGAAAAACCTTCTTTGTAGTTTTCAATTAACCATGGATCGTATCAAGTTTTTAAAGTACAATATACTTCAAGAAACTTTCTAGTTTTCAAACAACATATGTTGAACTAGCTCATCCAACCATTTTTTTGTTCACCATGTGGAAAACTAGAAGGGGGGTTGAATAGTTTTACCAATTAAAACTTTATTTTAATCTATTTAGATCGACTTATGTCAATCTATTTGGATGTGTGTGTTAGATGTTGATAAACAAACATATAAAGGTAAGTAATGAAAAGATAAGAGTAAGAAGCACAAAACCACAACGCAAGTATTTATAGTGGTTCGGCTACAAGGTCACCTTTCTTGCCCTACTCCACTCCCCGAGTCACCTACTCGAGAGTTCGTAATCACTACACCAATCTCCTTATGGTGGAGAAGCCTTCACAACGTCGCTTAACATTTTTCTGGTGCAAAGCTAAATACCGAGTTCTTTCACACCAAGGCGAACCACACCTAACACAACGTCGCCTACCCTTTATACGGTGCTAGGCTAACCACCGAGTTCTTTCACACCTTAGGAGAACTAATCCTATCACAACGTCGCCTACCCTTTATTAGGTACTAGGCTAAGCACCTAGTTCCATTGCAATGGAGGAACTACTACCACACTACACCAACGACTAATCCCAAAGGAGATCTACTCCTTTACAACATCATCAAGGATATCAATATCCTTGGATCTAATACTAGTCTATCTTGTACATCGAAGCACACCATATCGAATGTACATCTAAGGCACCTTTCACTAATGCCTTTGACTAGATCTACAAGACACCTTTCACTAATGTCTTGTGTCTTCACTTCTAAGCACCTTTCACTAATGCTTCTTTGTCTTGACTTCCAAGCACCTACCACAAGTGCTTTATCCTATAGACGATAGATACCCTTCACTAATATCTTCGTCTTGACTCTTGAGACATCTTTC
This sequence comes from Chrysanthemum makinoi, assembly GCA_910596185.1. Taxonomy (NCBI): domain Eukaryota; kingdom Viridiplantae; phylum Streptophyta; class Magnoliopsida; order Asterales; family Asteraceae; genus Chrysanthemum; species Chrysanthemum makinoi. The sequence goes on from OU343224.1 coordinate 304,204,535, forward strand.
ACTAATGTCTTCAACACTACACTTCTTTGAAGAAAGAAAGGAATCATCAACAAGAAGACTTCAGTAGCCTTGATGATGAGGAAGCATGGCAACTCATGGACTTGAGCTTGCTCGACTTCAAAGGTGTTGATCTTGCCTTTAAGAGGAACCTAAAAGATCACACAAAAACAAAACTACAAACATAGATCTTGTGGATCTAAGGTTAGTGAGATTTAACTCAGGGGGAAAGTGTGTTAGAAAGGGATTCAAAAGGGGTCAGAAATAATGAAGACATGGCTCACTATTTATAGAGGAAAAATCCTACTTTTCCCTGGATCCCACGGATCCCTACCACAAGGGATCCAGCTAGCACAAAGCTAGGGATCCGTGGTACGCTCCTCTTTGCCCATGGGTATTTTTGGTTATGGGTCATGGGTCATGGGTCATGGGTTGATCCATGGTTTTCTTTCTAGGTACAATGTATCTTAAGGATACAATGAACTTGGTTAAGTGGTATATATAAAACCATGGGTTGTGTGTCAAAACCATTTGCTAGTATTTACCCATTTAGTATATACTTGTTTTTACCCATTTTAGCATATACTTAGTTTTTACCCATTTTAGTATACTTAGTTTAAGTATATGTTTAACCCAATATGTAAACACTAGTTGTTGTACATATGTATCTAAATCATAAAATCACTTATACTTGTTTTAGTGTTTTATGTGAAAGCGTAAGTGTGTTAGAAAACTATTAGTCCAAACCATTTACGTATTTTATTTGTTTCGTTAAAATGATTTTACTTTTGTTATCGACAAAACATTAGAAGATCGTAAAATATAAATAAACGTTTTACGGCTTATTTGTATTAACACACCATATGGAAAAAAAATTTAACATGAAACCTTCGTCACCTTAGTTGTTTCAGGTATAATATTAATAAAAACGAAGCAAAGTATTATCATTGTTACTCTTCGATAGGACATTGTAGGAATATAAATTTTCCTAACTTGAGAATGAATACTGGAGAACTTATTGCACTAGAAACTCAATTTGACCTATGTTAGGAATTAGAAATTACAGGTATTAAAGAGTCGGTCACCTCAAGTATATGTAATCGTTAGAAAGCTCGTAGTCGTAGTTATTTTATGTTAAGTAGTATTTAGTTTTGTAACACCGTGGAGGATGGACGGGTCTTTACCCTTGTATGCGATCCACACCCGTTGTGTGGCGCTTATTGTAAGACTATAAATACTCTCTACCTTCCAAGGTAGAGAGTTGGAGCTCATAATAAGATTTTTCTTCCTCTCACTAAAGTTCCCAAACCTCTAACTTTCTCTCTCTAAAACCTCTTGTACGCCTATTTGATCTTATGGTTTAGTGTGTTTGTGAAATCCAATATGTTACAATTGGTATCAAGAGCCATGGTTTGATCATCTCTTACATATCTTTGGATTTCTATTGACTTTTAGGTGGTTTTAGAGTTTGAAAAAGTTTAGTGGTTTTTGCATCATTTGGATCATTTCTAGTGTTAAAGTTTGAATCTTGGGTGCTGTTTTGTGTTTAGAATCATTGTATGTGCTTGGATTTTAATTTGGTAAGCTTGAATCATCGTGGTTGGGTTGTTTTTGGATTGAAAAGTGTGTTTTTAAAGTTTTTCTAGCTAGCGACTTAAGCCACGGATAAGTTGTCTTGTTAGCGACTTACTTTGTAATTTGGTAGCGAGTTGCAGTTGAAGTTCTTAGTGAGTTGAGCTAGCGACTTGTCTATTGAGACAAGCCGACAAACAGTACACTTAGTGGATTCTCCACTACTAGTAGCGACTTGGTGAAAGTTAGCGACTTGTACTTAAGTTTGTTAGCGACTTGGTGTTAGCGATTTGGTGCTTAGCGAGTTGCTCTTTAGCGACTTGACAATTTAGCGACTTGGTGCTTAGCGACTTCTTTGTCAAAATTTTGCTAGCGACTTGGTGCTTAGCGAGTTGTTATTTAGCGACTTGATTGTGGCTTAGCGACTTGGTGTTTAGCGACTTGGTTCGATTTTTCTTAGCGACTTGGTTGACTCTGTGTGTAATACGGTTTTCTCTTGATTTAGTAAAATCCCGTGAAAGAATTTATTTCTCGGTTTAATCATAGAGTTATAAAATCCCGTTTAATCTGTTAACATGTCTACCAACGTTGCTACAATCATCTCCACTTTGTTGAGGATGTTCAAGCAACTGGTTCATATACTCCCACCCATGCTTTGAATCCCGACTACGACTCTTGGGCTCAACGAATCAGATTGTATCGTCTTGGAAAGGAAAATGGGGTCAACATTCTCAAATCGATTGATGAAGGACCGTATCGAGTTGAGACTACTAGAGACATAATTGATACAACTGAAGATGGAACAATGATCTATGGAATAGACAGACCAAAGACATATGATAAGCTCAATGATAAGGAGAAGAAGAGATTCGATCTTGGATATCGTGGCTTCTAACATCATATTGCAAGGTCTACCTAAAGACATTTACAAGCTTATCAATCACAACACGAAGCAAAGGTCGTATGGGATAATGTTAAGATGCTTCTCTCGGTTCGAATTAACTATTGAAGACAGAGAATCTCAATTATATGATGAATTTGAACATTTCAAGATGAAACCAGATGAGAGTGTCTATGAGTACTATGTAAGATTCCATAAGCTTGTGAATGACATGAGGAACATCCGAATGACCATGCCTAACATTCAGCTGAACTCAAAGTTTGTAAACAACATGAATCCCGAATGGCACAAGTTTGTCACTTTTGTGAAGCTCACTAAAGGATTGAAGAATACGAATTATGAGCAACTGTATGCCTTCCTTCTACAGAATGAGAGACATGCTATGTTTGAGAAAAGGATTCTGGAACAATTCAAAACCAATCAGGGAGAATCAAGTTCATCTAATGACTCAAGCGCTTTCTAAACCAACGTTGGAATTACCACCAAAGCTTCTCAAGTTATACCCATGGGTAATGGTAATCACAAACTCATTCCCAATCCAATGTTCAAACAAGCTGATGCTGATGCATCCGTTGGAAACTTCATTAGTCAACTAGCTCTCATGATCAGTCAAAACATGAACACTCTCCCACACACCAACAACAATCTCAGAACAGCATCCAATCCACATAATCAAGCCACTGTTAGAGATGGGAAGGTTATGGTGCAACCAGTTCAAGAAAGGCGACGATCGAGAAGGGGTGGAGCGGTGGAGGCTATGGAGGAAATCGAACCGAGGTAGGATGGAAATCAAGGACAAGCAAAGCCAGTCAAATGCTACAACTGTGGTGGTGAGGGACACATTGCTAGGAACTGTACATCTCCAAAAGCGTCCACGAGAATGCACGAGTACTTCAGGGGATAAGATGTTCGCTAGTGCAAGCTCGGGACAATGGTGTTGCGTTGGATGAAGAGGAGTTGTTGTTTCTCGCTGAGGGCAATGCCAAGACCTATGATGCAGATGTGGATGAGCGTACCAATTCGGAGATAGGTCACAATCATCGAATGCCTTTCAAGTAGGCGTGATGCATATGACTCTGATGTTGATGATGGACCTTCTGCCCAAACAATTTTCATGGCTAGCATTTCTCCAATGGTCTCTCCTAAGGTCTCATCTTCACCACAATCTGGATCATCCAAAGACAAAATCATCTCAGAGGTATTAAAACTATACGATGAAGTTCAGGTGCAAAAGATACATAATGAAATACAATCAACTGAAATCATTGAGTCGGATATTGAAAATATGGGTAATATCAATGTTGTCCCATATGATCAATATGTGAAACAAATTGAAAGTGAGATTGTATCAAGTGATGTATCTTCTGCGATCAATGATGATTATGTTTTTGATGAATACACCGCATGTGCCCACGATGATTCTGTTATCTCTGAACTTAATGCCTATAAAGAAAGAGTGGCTATTTATGAACAACGTGCTAAGTTTGAGTTAACCACTTTCGTGAGCGTGAAATGGATGACCAAATGCGCACAATCATTAGAAAAAGTAATTTTAGAGAAGAAGTATTAAAACAAGAGTTAAATTCCTTACAAGAAAATCTTTCTAAAACTGCTAAGCAAAAAACAAGAACTTCAAGAAAATGTGAAAATGCTTAAGCAAGAATTTAATGCTAAGGAATCAAAACTTTTGAAAGATTTTTCTAATCTGAAAAATTTGAAAAACAAGCTTGAAAACAAGTTGTACGTACAAGGTAACACCATTCAGACTGCTCACTTGATCACTAAGCATAGAGTCTTAAGCGACAAGCATAGCATTCCCCTTGTTGAGGAACCAAATCCAGAGGTCATTAAAAAGCTAGAAATGCTCATAAGGTACTTTATGATGGCAATGAAATCCTTAAACCTAGACAGAAACCTAGTTGCGTTGAGTGCACTGAGGAAGATAAGAAATCAGATGAAGTCACTAGGAAAAGATGAACAAGAAGTTAGATGATCCTAAATGTAAAGAGAAGAAAATAAATATCACACCCCATGATTACAAGAAGGAGAATTGGATTTCCTTGAACATGTTTAAGCCTAAGACGTTGTTAACACCGAACAAGTGTTCGGAAAAGGATTTAGATAAGCAAAAAGTAGAGAATATTGTTGAAACAACCCCCCCCCCTTTAGGAAAATGCCTTGACAATGTGTATCCTCCCAATACACCAATGCATTTAGTTCCTAGGACTATTGCCACTAAAAGCAAGACCTTAATCAGTCAATATGTTATTTTTCAACTATTTGTCGATTTTGAGAAAACTTGTTAGAAAAGGATCACACCTTTGGGATAGCTGAAGGGGAAAGGGGTTTTGAGCAAACAAAAGAATGCTATCTAACCGAGGTCATGCCTTTCTTCAAACTACTAAAAGATCATTTTGAGAGTCTAAAAAAGGGGATAAATTCAGGATATTAAAGGAATGGAAAAGGAATTTGATGCAATGATAGTTGAGGTTAGTGACTATGTGCGAGCATTAAAATATAATGAGATTGAGAGGAAGAACTTGCATACCTTGAATGAGAATCTTATTTCTAATGTATTGCTCAAGATGTGTTTTACTTTGCTACTAATTGCTCCATTAATGCTTCTCAATTTCATGAATTATCTTTGCTCTGAAAAGTCTCCCATGATCGTGTCATTGAGCTTGAAAAGATTAATTCGAAACTTAATGAGAAAATTGATCCGGATGATCACGATAATTTGGTAAAGCATCTTTCTAAACTAGAAGTTGAACATTTTGATTTACAACTAAAATATCAACATCTAAAAGAAAATGTTAAAACCTCAAATATCAATACTTCCTTGGATGCTCCGAATTTGATGCGAGTTTTGAAATTAGCAAACATGATGAACAGATTCGAGCTCATTGTAACACGATCAAAAAGTTGAAACCCCAAATCTCTCAATTAAAGGGTGAAAAGAACAATGTGACTGGATTCCAAATGCCTCCTCCTTTAGATTCTCAGTACTCTCAAATTTTTCATCTTTAAAACTTAGTTAATGCCTTACAAAAGGAAAACGAGAGTATTCTAGAAGAAAATGAAAAAGTTAAACAACACTTTAAAGAGTTATATGATTCAATGAAAGTCACCCGTGACCAAAACAACGAAAAAATAACGTCTTTACATAAGGAAATTGAGAATCGAGAAGTCGGAAAATGGGAAAGCGCCACTTGTTTTCAATAAGAATGTTGTCTCAAAGTCACCCTTAGATTGCAAATACACCGTGACAGTTAAATATATTCCTCCTCATCTTAGGAATAATGAACATGCTTTTCATGACTATTGTGCTTACCTTAAGGATAGTCTAGAATGTCTCTGTGAGATTGTTGAAGAGGATTTCATTAACAAACCTCTTGATAGAGAAATTAGGTTTGCTTGCCTCCGGGCCAAACGATCTCAAGAGCTGCTAGAATGTGAAATTGCAACATGTCCTAAATCCTTAGGTGCAAAAGGCAAAGCGGTGATGTCTTGTTCTATGCCTAGTGCCAAGCATGAAATCCGTTCTATGCCCAACGTCATGAATGTGAACCTTAGTGTGCCTTCAAGTAGTCCAGATTCGGATATGTTAGTGCTAAGGCGAACTCTAGTGTGTCCTCTAGGAGTACAAATCCCAGACTTGATGTTAAGAAAGTGAAGTCTAGTGTACCTGCAAATAGCTCAAATCACAGTTTTAAGAAAGTGAACACTAATGTTCCTCTAGTAGTTGAGATCCTTGCACATCAAGTTCAGGAATGCAAAAATTATATCAACCAACTAATGTTCCTATAATTCCCTCTACGGGAGTAATCAGGTGACATTAAAGCGGCAGGTCAAAGTCTCAAGACAATACAAGGAATGATAGGACCTTGCAAGCTAAGAATGTGCATTGGAAGAGAGTAGAAGACCAATCTAGGAACTTTAAGTTTGAGTTGAATAAAACGAATCGTGTTGATTCTAGTATTAGCCATAAATCTTGTAATTAATTGAATTCGATACTATTTGCAAACCTTGTAATGATGTGCGCTTGAATTACATTTGCTAATCATGAATGTGGTGTGAATGCTTTGTCTAATCTTTGTCAAATGCCCGATTAAAATTGTTAATGCTAATAATCGTGCAAAGAAGGCTAAAAGGCAAAAGCGAATGATTGTTAGAAAAGCGATTGGAAACCCACAGGGAAGAACATTTATAAAGATAGGTTATTATTGGATACCTTTTGGCCATAAGAATAATCAGTTTGCCCTCAAACTGCTAAGACTATGCCCACTAGAAAATGGATGCCTCTTGGTAGAACTATTCCCTTAAGAAGTGAACATACTTTGAATAGGTCAAATCTGGACACCGACATTGCATCTATTCCCAATGATTCCATTGCTTCTACTTCGATATGAATGGTTCTTTTTACGATGTGGGTGTTCCAATTCCTGTTACTAACCAAGTGGACCCCATTCTTGCATGGGGATCCCAATTATCGATTATCCATTCTATGCGTGTTCAACTGCGGATCGTTCAAATCGTTACGTGGTACTGGACTCAGGCTGTTCCAAGCATATGACTGGGAGACGGTCGCGGCTCATGAACCGTGAGCAAATTCATCGGAGACATTAGATTCGGGAATGATCATTTCGGTGCAATTATGGGTTATGGAGATTATGTAGTTGGAAAAGTGTTATCTCTAGGTATATTATGTGGAAGGTCTTGGTCATAACTTTTCTCTGTTGGTCAATTCGCGATTCGATCTAGAAGTAGCCTTGAGAAAACATACTTGTTTCGTTAGAGAACTTGATGGTAAGGAACTTTTAAGAGGTTCACGTGGTTCAAATCTATACACCATCTCTATCGAAGATATGATGAAGTCTTCTCCAATTTGCTTGTTGTCAAAGGCTTCTAAAACAAAGTCATGGTTATGGCATCGTCGTCTCAATCACTTGAACTTCGGCACCATCAATGATCTCTCCCGAAAGGACTTAGTTGTAGGTCTACCTAGACTTAAGTATGAAAAGGATCATCTTTGTTCAACATGCCAATTGGGAAAAAGCAAGAAGTATGCCCATAAATCCAAACCTACAAACTCATCACGAAGTTCTTCATACTATTCACATGGACTTATGTGGACCCATGAGAGTGCATAATATCTTTGGGAAGAAATATGTGTTAGTTGTGGTTGATGATTTCTCTAGATTCACCTGGGGAAAGTTCTTAAAGACAAAGGATGAAACTCGGATATCATCATCAAACTCATCAAAGCAGAGTTCGATCTTAACAAAGCGGTCGAGAATCATCGAGCAGACAATGGGCGAGTTTGTTAACAAACTACTTTGTGAGTTTTATGAAAGTATTGGAATCAGTCATCAAAGAAGTGTTCCTCGAACTCCTGAACGAGCGGTGTAGTTGAAAGCGAAATCGAACTCTTGTGGAAGCCGCAAGGACTATCTTTGATTTACTCAAAAGTTCCAATGTTTCTCTGGGGGTGAAGCCATTGCCAACTTTGCATGCTACACCCAAAATCGATCCACGATTTACCTTTGCTCATGGAAAAACTCCATATGAACTTGTCCACAACAGAAAACCTAATATTTCATTCCTTCGTGTGTTTGGTGCTTTATGTTATCCAACTAATGATGGTTAAGATTTAGGAAAACCGAGAGCTAAAGCGGACATTGGAGTTTTGTAGGCTATGCACCAAACAGAAAAGGATACCGAATCTACAACAAGAGAACCCGAAATATCATGGAAACAATTCACATCACGTTTGATGAGTGACGGTCAAATAGCTCTGGACAATCGATTCGGGACCCGCACTTCAAAAGCATCCCATTGGTTCATCCCTTGTACCAAACTCTTCTCCAGCAACTCCATATGTACCTCCATCTGAAGATGATTTAAAGAAATTGTTTGATCCTATGTTTGATGAACATTATGAGCCAAGTGCTAATGAAATTTCGATTCCTACAACAGAGGTGCTCATATCCCGTGAACGAAGACAATCCTTCAATCTCAATATCATTAAGTCAAGAAGCGCTGCTGTGCGATCACTCAGATCTCATCAACAAATCATCAATCTTGAATGTACATCATGGAAATGTTTAAGGCATCAATGATGAAGTTTATCCCTTTGCTACTCCGAAGAAGCCCCATTTAGAAAACGCTTTGCTCCTGAATCATCATCGAACCATCTTCATCCGGAGACATCGACTCTGCTACTTCAGTTCCACAACAACAACCACATGAACACCTTATAAAATGGACACATGATCACCCATTGGACAACATCATTGGAAAACCCTCTCGCCCAGTATCCAGACGGAAACAACTTGCAACCGATGCCTTATGGTGTTTCTTCAACTCCGTACTTTCTAAGGTCGAACCAAAAGACATTAAAACCGCCATGAATGAAGACGGCTGGTTCAATGCCATGCAAGATGAAATTCATGAGTTTGATCGACTTGATTTATGGGAGTTAGTACCGCTCAGTTGTGCTATGATCATTGCTCTTAAATGGATTTTCAAAGTGAAACTTGATGAGCATGGTGATGTCCTAAAGAACAAGGCTCGATTGGTTGCGAAAGGATACCGTCAAGAAGAGGGTATTGACTTTGAAGAATCTTTTGCTCCTGTTGCTCGAATAGAGGCAATTAGAATCTTCTTGGCTAATGATGCAAGTAAGAACATGATAGTCTATCAAATGGATGTAAAGGACGGCATTTCGAACGCGAGATCTTAAAGAAGTCGTCTACGTCGGCCAACTGAAGGATTTGTGAATCCAGAGCATCCTACTCACGTGTATCATTTGAAGAAGGCTTACGGATTAAAAGCAAGCCGCAAGGGCATGGTATGATACATTATCAAAGTTTCTCCTGTCTACCGGCTTCAACAAAGGAGCAGTTGATCCTACATTGTTCACTCGGAAGTCAGGCAAACATTTAATTCACGTTCAAATTTATGTAGATGATATTATCTTTGCCTCGACTGACCCCAATGAATGTGATCTTTTTCTAATGAAATGGGTTCCAAATTCCAAATGTCTATGATGGGACAAATGTCATTTTCTTGGGATTACAAATTTCACAAAGTCCCGGAGGCACTTTCATAAATCAATCTAAATATGCAAATGAAATTTTAAAGAAATTTGGATTTGTATCATGTGACACCGTTGACACTCCCATGATTGAACGAAACAAGCTGGATGAGGACCACTCAGGGATCATGGTAGATCAAACGAAATATCGATAGCATGATTGGATCCCCTGATGTACCTCACGCCTAGGAGACCGACATCTTGTTCGCGTGTGCATGTGTGCTAGATATCGGGACTACTAAAAGCACCTTGAAGCGGTTAAACGGGTCTTTCGGTATCTCCAAGGAACCATCAATATGGGACTATGGTACGAAGGACACGGTATGTCTCTAACGACCTATGCGGATGTTGATCATGCGGGGATGTCAAGATACACGTCGAGTACATCGGAGGTGCTCTTCGGTTTTTGGGTGATAAGCTTGTAAGCTGGTCTTCAAAGAAGCAAATGAGTACTATATGTTCCTCTGGAGGTTGAATACATAGCCATGTCATCTTGTTGTGCTCAAATCCTTTGGATGAGATCCCAATTATCTATGGCTTTGAATTCAACAAAATCCCCTCTGCTCTTGTGATAATAAAAGTGCTATTGCTCTCTCATGCAACAACGTTCAACACTCAAGAGCAAAACACATCGACATCCGACATCATTTCATCCGGGAGCAAGTGGAAAACGGTGTAGTGGAACTCTATTTTGTGAAGTCAGAATACCAGTTAGCGGACATCTTCACCAAAGCTCTTCCAAGAGAGCGTTTTGAGTTTATTCTTCCACGACTTGGCTTGAAAAGCCTTCAACCAGAAACACTCAAACGTCTTCGGGAGGAAGACGAGGAGTAAAGGTCTTTCCTTCATCTATATCTTTGTATATATTTTTCCAAAAAGCAAAATAAAAATTATAAAACTTTCAAAATCCATAAAAATATATATATATATATATATATTTAAAAAAAAAAAAAAAAAAAAACCTCAAAAATATTGTCTTTTTGTCATGCTTTTCTCGATTCGATAATATCTACGGTCTTAATGCTGTCTTTCAAAGAATGATACGGGACTTTAGATGTTGTTCGAATGTTTAAAAAAATGAGAGAAAGAGAAACAATGATTTATTTTTGGGAGAAAGAGAAACAATGTTTATTGTCATTTCAGGCAGTAACCCGCTTTTCATAGAAAGAACAGAGCCGTGCTTTATCTTGTTTTTCAAATCTCATGCTCTGACTCTATAAACATTTATTTCTTTGAAAACTAATTGCTTTGTACAATAACTCGGACTCAAGTTTTGAAAATCATCTGACGCTTTGTCAAAATATCCATCTCTCAATCAACAACCTATGTCATTGATTGAGGAGGAGTATGATTTCAATTAAATCCAAAAGTTATTTGTCATACAATTTTTTTCAAAAGATAATCATGCATGTTTAACCAATGGAGTTTAAAATCTCAAAATCTGATCCTTATCAGTTAAAACACTTTCATAATCAAGTCACAATTCTCCTTAAAAGCTTTCAAAATCAATTTAAATCTACAGATATCACAAATCTCAAATGTTTTGATAATTGTGATCGGGGAGAATTTGTGATTTAAATTGGATTTAAACTGATAATTCGATAAATGGTTTCTTAAGTGATTAGCATGTTTGCCTCCCGTAAGTGACAAACGATTTCAAATTTTCCATGCACACGTTGAGGGGGAGCATCTATCTTAAACCACAAATATTTGAAACGTGATCAATTTATCTCAATCTGCAGTCTTTTCCTAATATGTGCAAAACATTCTCAAACATCTATGCACATATTCAGGGGGAGCAAACTTGTGAAAACCTCATCCTTCCTTAAAATGTTTTATCTACTCAAATTGATTAGGAAGTGATGATGATCATTTTAGAAAATGTTAATCAAAAGATTGGACCTTTCATTCTCAATCTAACGATTTCTAAAATCTATTGCCTCCATGTGCTAAACAATTTCTAAATTTTTATGCATATGTTGAGGGGGAGCATTTCTAAAATATCAAAACAATTAAGATACAAAATGCTTTGATTCTATATCACAAGTATCTTGATTGTTTTTCAAATGGTTTTCAATTGGTTCCAATGGCAGATGTACGATACCAAAAAGACCGACCAACTTTACTTTATGTATGGTGATATAAGGATGATAAGGTTAGGTTGAGGTCCCATGATCTGCCAGAACCGGAGGGATCTACCCAGTTGAATAGATAGTGTAGAAGTCCTTAGGTATGATGAAAAAAAGGAGAAAAGTGAGATATGGGAAGAGTGCGGACTGAGACAGAGCTAGTACTGGAACAAACCCAACAAGGTTCTAGTTATGAAATCTCGGTAAGCAATGAAGGGGTTGAATAATGAAAAAGAATTGAATGAGAAAAAGGGTGAAAAGAAATAGCCCTCCATTTATTCAACCTTAGGGCAGTAACCGGGTTCAATACATATGCTACTGGTGGTTACTAAGGTAACACTGGTATTGAAGACAAGACGTCATGGACCCAGTGACGCACTGCACTATCTTCCCAAGCTACTCAAGTTCCTCTTAAAAGGGCTTGTTTCATTCTCACGGGGAACCGACATAATCTATCGACTTTCTCTTAGAGATAGTTGGTATTGAAGAAGGAGACCCTCTCCCTAGTCTCCAGCATAGGAACCAAATATGTACTAATTGAGTCTAGAGCCACGAGATCATCAATTAATCTCTTTAGGACACTTATTTCTTGAAGACTCACTATTTCACACAATGTGGAATGTGAGATTATATCTTATGAGTCCTACGCACTATCCTTGTGGTATTGCCAAGACTTGATTGTGACATATGGACCTCATCGGTGGGCGATTCAAATTGAATCAATCCAGTCCAAGAAAATGGATTGACGGATGCCTTTGAAAAACGGTTGTTGTGTTTAAAACTCTTTTCTCTAAGCACATCAACTGTGTACAATTATTTCAAATCAAAAGGTGTTTATGATTGATAAATGATTTTCACTAAAACTTCGTTGTATTGCAAAAAAATTTCTATTGAGCGATACACGATTGTTTTTCAAATCTCTTGTCATCAATCGCTGAATCTCTATTCGTTGGTTCACTCACTCCGTGTTGTCTTCTTTGAGACGCTCCGGTTTGAAACGGCTAGAGCATTTGCGAAACCTGTCAAGGAAATTCTTGAATTATACACGATCACAGCGTACTTGTACTTATCAACGGGAACCGTGGGCCGTGTACCTCAATTCATCGAAAGTGATCAAAGACACTTTCGCGCTTTAAATTACTAACTGTCTTATGCGGTACACCCGGCGTCTGCAGTGATCATAATGGAGCGGTCAATCCATAGTCGCATGCTCACACAACACATTCATATCTAAAGAAATCATGATTGGTGCATCAATGACTCTAATATTTTCATTCCATGCTTCCTTTCTGGCTACGCCAATATCATGAATCAACGAAAGCTTCCGCTACTCGATAAGACTAAATCATGATCCGAATGTGAGCATGTCGTCAAAGTCACAACATCACTAATTACCAACACCACAAAGGTTGAGTCGGAGATTTAATGTGGCTGATGATCTCAAAGCTGGCTAAAAACTCATTATCACGTGGATCGGTTAAAGACCTCCACTCAGATTATCCAAACATGCAATTATGAAGAATCAAAGACTACGAGCTAAAGAACAAAGAACATGGACGAGAATCCAAGAACAATCTCAATGTAATATCTGTTTGTATTCAATGTAATTTTAATGTGTGTTTGAGGTGACCTCCCTTAGGGGGAGATTGTTAGGAATTAGAAATTCGAGGTATTAAAGAGTCGGTCACCTCAAGTATATGTAATCGTTAGAAAGGTCGTAGTCATAGTTATTTTATGTTAAGTAGTATTTAGTTTTGTAACACCGTGGAGGACGGACGGGTCTTTACCCACTGTATGCCTGATCCACAGCCTGTTGTGTGGCGCTTTATTGTAAGACTATAAATACTCTCTACCTTCCAAGGTAGAGAGTTGGAGCTCATAATAAGATTTTTCTTCCTCTCACTAAAGTTCCCAAACCTCTAACTTTCTCTCTCTAAAACCTCTTGTACGCCTATTTGATCTTATGGTTTAGTGTGTTTGTGAAATCCAATATGTTACAACCTAACTGTTGAATTGCATCCTTGATAAAAGTTGGGTATGTGGAATCGCCCGTAAAAATGATTGTGTTTAGCCGTAATTGAGCACCACTAGTAATAGTCTCATATTCATTCTCTCACTTGAGAAATTTATACTCCTATGTTTCCCTAAAGTTTACAATGGAAATACTTTGCATTGTCTTATGTGACAACTGGCAATTTAGGGAGTCTATTTTAGGTAACCGCATTACGTTAAATTAAACGGAGATTTGCCTTTAACACTATTTTATAAACCGTGACTTGATTTTATATCTTCGATTGGTTTTTATGGTTTATTTCATTATTAAATGAGTTATCATATGCGTTTTAACTCTATTTGGTAGGCACTATTCGATTCGTAACTAGAAAAGCCTAAAACAAGAGTTATTGTAACTTTTAGACCGTAACTCGAAAATTGACAAATAAATAGTCAAAACTTGTGGAAAAACGTAAGTAACGATGTTGGAAATTTAAATAAATGTCGTGGGACACTCGGGGGTCGATATGTGAGCTCGGGAATGGGTAAATGAGATAGATACAAAAAGTTTCAACCCAAACCCTCCCCTTTTTCTCTTGAGCCGGCACCCCCTCCTCCCGATTTAATTATTTTGAGGTCCCTAGTGGCCTAGTATAAATACCCACTCAATGCCCTCATTTGCCTAGTTTATTTCTCTCTTTAGAAAACACACACACCACTTTATCTCTCTAGTTTCTCTCACTAAAAACCCTAAACCACCACCTTCATAAAATCCCGCCACTATTCCGACCACCACCGCCGTATTCCGGAGAGTGTCATCTCACCTCCACCACCAAAAGATAGATCTCTTTCTCCTCTTTCCAACCATATATCATACACTCAATTTGGACTTCATTAACACCTTCAAATTCAAGAATTAAAATTCGTACTTTTAGGGTTTCAAAAGATTTCAAAGGGATTTTGAAATTGGTGATTAGATAAGGTAAAGGGAACATGTTTTGAGCTTGATTAGGCTATAAAAAGCCACGAATTGATTTCTAGGGTTTTGACCCATGAATAATTTTTGGGGCTTTTGGGTGGAACATGAAATTAAAGCTAATTAGTGACTAAGTAAACAAGTAATTAGTGTTTGGTACATGTGTGGTGCATTAATTTGATGGGTTTTGCATTTAGGGTTTAGTTGCATGTTCTTGATTAAAAATAGTTGATGGGTTTTGTGTTTAGTTAGTGTTTGGAGCTTGAATGATTGGATTTGAGTGTGGTAGATTGGACTTGGTGAGGTTTGGTTGTGACATATGGGCGAAATGCGCACCAAGAAGCCACGTTGGGGTCTTGGTTGGTGTCGTACGTGGCCTATGATTGGTCATGGGTTGAGTCGGGTCGATTTGGTAGCTTATTGATTGGTTTAGTTGAGGTTTGGATGAGACGCGTGGAGTCGAAAAGCTTTTAGAAGCTTGTTTGGTTCACGTGGTCTTGACCGCGACCGTGTCATGACCATTAGGGTCATAACATTGGTTTCGACTATAATTAGTTGATTGATTGGTTGGCGAGATTGTTTTGAGTTGGTTTGGGATTAAATTGCGACGTTATGACTTTTAATTATGGACTTGATATATATATTGTGACTTTGAGCTACGTTGGCGTCACTTTGACTTTTAGTCAATAGTTGACTCCGACAAAGCCGTAACATGGACTTTAGTATAATTTGGACAATTGATTGATTAAAAGCCGAGAAGTTATGACTCGTGCTTGTGGACTCGAAACAAATAACGTTATGAGATTTATAATGGGATTCGACGATATATATATTATATATGAAAATGATAATAAAACTATGAAATGTAAATAATAATGGGCTTTTGTACCAAAAATATCAATAACAAGATTTATCTTATTATTTACTAGTTTTAAACGGAAACTAACGACTAAATTAGAAAGGTTTTGTAATAAATAAGTAATTATGGTTTCGAGTACACGTTTATCAATAAATGTCAAATGTGGACATTTAATAGTGGATAAGTAATTATTCATTTGCGTTATGTGTGCATGGGTTACGGATAACCTAGCATTAATATTGTTGATCCACGTGGGTAGCTGACTTATTAGGTTGACGAATCTAATAAGAGCCCGCTAGGTACGTTGGGTAACCTTATTAATGGGCGACTTATCCTTATGACTCTTTAGGATACGATTGATTTATGGGATAATAAGCGACACGAATAAATGAATGAGTTTATCGAGTTGACGAATTCGATAAGGTCTACTATTTATTTCAAAACTTATTGAACTATGGAGCTTATCGTTTAGAGGTCTCATTGTGTCGCATTGAGTTATATATTGGTTGTTTGAGTGCATTCATGGCATCATATTGAGTCGATACACCCACACATGAGGATACCAAACACTAGGATTAATGGTGAAACGAGACGTTTTTGAAATAAAGAAATGGAATATATTGGGGTAGATAACGTTGATTTTGAGGAATATATATTAAGTTTGTCTACATTAATAGGTTGTGCCGAGTCGATAGTTGGTGTGCTGTGATTTCTGTTATCTTCTGCTAGTGATATTTGTGCGTTGATTGTGCATTGATTGCTTGAGGTGAGTTTCATAGCCCCACTTTTATATACGTTTTAACTACGTTTTGAACTATTTTGGGGTGAGAATCATGCTACTATTTTTGGACCGTTAAAACTATTTGGATTTACTTATATGCTTGACTGAGTAGATAGATGTGCGATAGTTGTTGCCTTAGTCTAGGTTTAACCGTGCCTAACTAAGAATAGACTTCTATCTCGACCTAGCCCGGGGTTGGCAACTGTTCTAGAGGTTGCCACGACAGTGCTGGACTAGAGTCGCAGGGGCCCGAGTAAGTGATTATATGGTTGGTGATCCGGGTAGGATCTTGTGTGTAAACGGTATTATCCTATCTAGGTCTTGCATAGCAAATCAACTCTTACAGGTCCACTATGATTTTGTTGAACTTATACCTATGAACTCACCATGTAAGCGACCTTTTAGCATGATTTCTCAGGTATTTGAGAGATGTTTGGATTACTTGATGTGTGGAAGCTTGGCATGGAGGCGTGGTTCAAGGATCATTTTCGACTCTGATAAACAATGGGGACGTGTTTTGTTAAACTATGTTTTGGGCCTAAAATTTATATATTCGGATTAAATGTTCGAATATTTGATTTGGGATTGGTTTTAAATGGTTAAATGGTTATCTTTTATTTTACTTCATGCGATACCAATCCAAAAGTAACGCCCGAAAACTTGATTAAGTCTTTGTACGAGATTTGGGGGTGTTCTGATTGGTATCGAGCTCAAGGTTATAGAGAACTAGGTATTTTATAAACCCTAAACTATAACCGCTTTTAAGAAAAATTGATCCTCGACCGACGCACGCCGCTTGCCAAGCCGAAGCTTCTTATTTGATTATGGTATGAAATGCGATTTGAATTATGAGATGATATGTTAGGGAATATTGTGAACTGATTATGAAAACGTTATGATTTAGAGATTTGAGTTATGATTTGGATATGTTTAGGGGTATTCCTAAATGTTCTGATAATGAGATATGATTATTGGCTTTGGAAATGAGATATGATTATTGGTTTTGGAAATGAGATATGATTATTGGTTTTGGGAAAATGAGATGTGATTATCGAGATATTACGGAAATTGATTTGAGTAAACGGTATATTATGATTTTTGAATTTGAACTCGATTGCTTTGATATGTGATTATGTGATAGTAAGGAACTTATGTGTGTTATTTAAAGGCATGTTTTGAGTAATGCGGTACCTACACTTTTAAAGCTTACATTATGTGATATGTGTTTTGGTTAAGTTGTTGCGCTTATTGAAACTAGTTGTTTCGAACACTTATACCAACCCTATGCCGTTGTCACAGACTATGCCTTCACTAGCTTATGATGTGTCTGAGGAGGTCCTTGCTGTTGCTAGTTCGCCAGCATTGACTCTCATGACGGTTGTGCAGGGTGATCCTTATGAGATTGCCCGTCACTCTAGTTCATCATCAGATCGCCCTAGCTCGTCTAGGCAGCTCACTTTACATCAGGTTTTAGCGAGAGCACAGACTCCTAGGCTTGCTTATAGCACTGCCCGCATGTCCGTGCGACCACCATCATCACCTATCCGTTTAGCAGCATCACCATGTCTTAGGAGGCCTAGATATCCTAGTGTACCACCTAGATTTACCACACAGAGACTCGACTCATGGACTCTCCCCTATAGATGAGGGTGAGGAGGAGCATGAGGTCGAGGAGGAGGATGAGATTGAGGAACAGTATGTTGATGAGGATGAGGATCCTCAGGAAGAGGATGATGAGGATATCCCAGAAGGGGTACTCCTCCATTGCGAGAGTCTGCACATTCTCGGGACCGGTTCTCCTTTGCTGAGCACGAGTCCCCTAGACATCCTTTAGACATCGATTCACCACCTTACTCACCTGAGATAGGTAACCCTTTAGGATCGGAGATTGCTTAAGGCAGGAGTATGGAGAATGTACGGGTCGGATCACTGGAGGAAGATTATATCCCAGAATATTAGTCTCAATAGGTTGTCAGATCGATTAGATGGAGTGACGAGGACTGGGGTAGAGGATTTGAGAATAGATTTGACTAAGATAGGGAAGAGGTCGATGGCCTTAAGAGAAGGTATGTCGGGACTCTTTGAGCAGGTTGAACACCGGCATACAGAGTGCTTGGCAGACCTTGGAAGTCAGACTAAGCGCTTCAGCGCAAGGTTGATGGTTTGGAGAAGGAGGTCGTGAATCTTAGGAAGGATTGCGACTCTCAGCGTTTGGGGATTTTATCACTATGGAGAGTGATGGATGATGTTTGGAGATCATTTAGGAGTGCTCGTAGACGTGGCTAGATAGTATTAGATTTATGGTTTTGTGCCATCTTGAAACTAAGTAGTACTTGGTTCGAGATGTAGGATTATCCTAGTTGTTTATAGTTATCGCTGTTAGGATCGTTTTTGATTTCTTCGAATCCTTCCATGTATTCCCACTTGTGAAACCTATGAGTTATGGTTATTGGAACGTGCATCCTTAGCTATGATGCGGTATTTGATTGTTTCGCTTTGGTATAGCGTTATCCTTGTTAGCTTTGAGTATGTATTCAGGCGTTATGTAGTGACCCTTGGAACCCAACTCTATTTTAGGGCGTAAATTGTGAACTTATGAAACTGTTCTTCTTGCCCCCAGAATGGTGGCAACAAGACGAAACTCGCTTAGGAACAACCGAGCAGCTCTGCTTGTTGCCTGTCGTCGAGGTCGTCGCCGACCCGACCTCACACACAGCCGAGAACCCGAACATTGATAACCCATTTGTAGGGAACGCGAATGTGGATGACCGTGCTGAGAATGGTCTTGTTCCCCCTCCACCTGTGAACCCAACCCACATTGATCACTAGTGTCGCAGTGTCATTTGAGCTGCTAGATGAGGCTAATCTCTCTAACACTTCTAGTGGAACCCCATCTTTGAATCGGACCCGAGGTTGTACCTATAAGGAGTTCCGATTTCGTGGTCCCATTGAGTTTGGAGGAACTGAGGGAGTAGTTTACCTAACTAGGTGGTTGGAGAAAACCGAATCTGTGTTTCTTTGTGAGTAAGCTGATGATGAGGATTGTAAGGTTAAGTATGCAACCTTCACTTTGAAGGCACGGCGTTGACTGGTGGAATAACTACCACAGAGCAGTAGGAATTGATGTAGCTTATAGTATGTCTTGGACTCAATTTAAGGCTCTCCTGATTAAGACTTACTCTCCTAGGAATGAAGTTAAGAAGTTAGAAAGTGAGTTCTGGAACCATAAGGTTAAGGGTACTGACATGGCGACTTACACTCGTCGTTTCCAAGAGTTATCCTTGCTTTGCCCTGAGATGGTTCGTACCGAAAAACTTAAGATTGAAAGGTATACTGATGGATTGCCTTTAGCTACTCGAAATGATGTCATCGCTACAAAGCCAGTCAGTTTGCATAAGGCAATTGTTGTGGCTCAGAGTTTGATGGACTCTTGTGTGTTAGAATTAGGAGATAAGGGTAAGAGTGATAGGAACGATAAGAGGAAGAGGAATGAAGTTGTAAAAGGGAATGGCAACAAACGGCAAGAGACAACCAGAGTGTTCACCATAGAAAATGGAGATAAGAAGGGTTATGAAGGTAGTAAGCCTGTGTGTGGTCATTGTAACGGACTCTACCATGGACCGTGCCCGATTGTGTGTAGGAAGTGCTCTAAGGTAGGACACATAGCCAAAGACTGTAGGTCTCGTCCACTTGCTGCAGCTCAAACTGCACAAGGAGCGGACTGGAAGGCCACCGTCACCTATTTTGGATGTGGAAAGAAGGGGCACTTTAAGAATGAGTGCTGAGAGCCGTGGATGAGAGGAAATCCCGGTAATGTAGGAGGATTTGCTAATCGAGGTGTAGGAGGTAATGGCTTAAACCCTGTGAAGCGTGAGGTTGTGGAAAACCAGGGAAACAATGGTGTTAGGAATCAGCAGAGAGACAGGGGAACAGCGCGTGTTTACGCTATTGGGAAGGAAGCTGGTGAGGACCCTAAC